>LNAC01000015.1:7676631-7869055 GCA_002007465.1 Ailurus styani | reverse complement strand
AGAGTTCATGGTCTTTAATTGCTGTGTTTTACTTCCTTGCTACGTATTCTCACTGAATAGAACCAAAGATATGAGACTTTTGAATTTCTTCTGAATGCTTTGCCACTGTGTATACATCATGTATTTTCTCTAGTTACACAATTTTTCACAAAGTTTTTCACACAACAAACACGATTAAGGAGTGTTATTTTTCTGTTGTTTTATGATGATCCTTGCCAGTGAAATGAAATAGTACTCACTTTGGATCTAGGTTATTGTTTAGACAATGGGGATTATCAGGCAATGCCTTTTTAGGAACTAGGAAAAGACGAATTAGGGAAAGGTACCGTCTCAGGGAGGGGAAACGGCCTGATGGGCCCAGTGGCTTGGAGTCTTTTTAGGTTTCTGTCCTGGGGAGGGTGGCAGAGAAGGGACCTTTTACTGGGACACAGCTCTTGGACAGGATAGCACATTGGCCAGCAGATCTCTGGCTGGATTTCAATCTCTACTTCTCTTGGCTGGGGGCTATTGTGTGATGGAGGAATTGCACACCCATTCGACTTCTGTGAGGACTTACACAGCTTTGTAGCTGAACGATTTCGATCAATTCCATTATTGTTACATTAAAAAAAAAACAGGAATATCAATTTTTAAAAAAAGATTTTATTTATTTGCTTGAGTGAGACAGAGTCGGGGGGAGAGAGAGAGAGAGAGAATATGAGAGGGAGGCGGTGTGGAGGGAAAGCTAGAAACCCTCAAGCCGATTCTGCACAGAGCATTGCGCCCAACACGGGGCTTGATCTCCCGACCCTGAGATCATGACCTGAGCTGAAACCAAGAGCCCAAAGCTAAACAAACTGAGCCACTCAGGCTCCCCAGGAATATCAGGTTTAAGTATGTATACTTAAAACGCATACATATCAGATGTTAATTCCATAAGGAAGAGACATACTCAACTGTAGCTTTAACCTAGTCAACATGTCTTCCCTGCGGTTATTCTAAAGCGTTCTTCCACAGCAGAAACTGGGTGGGAGGCGGTGGATAAACTGGGAATAAGACATTTCCAAACTCTCTCTAATGGGAAATAACCCCACTGATGTAGGTTCTCTTTTCTTCCTCCCTTCCTTCCTTCCTGCCTGCCTTCCTTCCTTCCTTCCTTGAATTTATTTTTTTGAGAGAGAGAGAGAATGAGCATGGGGGGGGAGGTGTGGGGGTGGCAGAGGGACAAATAGACAATCCCTGCTGAGCAGGGAGCCCAAGGCAGGGCTTGATCCCAGGACTCCAGGATCATGATCTGAGCCGTAGGCACATGCTTAACCGACTGAGCCACACAGGCACCCCAGTTCTCATCCTTCTTAATCCACGTTCTTGCTGGATTTTTCTTTCTGGCTATAGCTCCAGAAGTGCAGGCAGGCTTTTCATTTGTCTGTACTCAGCTGGGAAGACAGCTGCCTAGCGCTCTCCCTCCCTCTTCACTACGGGCTGAAGAAGTTTCAGAGGTAAATACCTCTGTTTACTGTTAATTGTACTTTGGAAGTTTGAGAGGAATTTCATACTTCCTGTTTCTAAATACAAAAAGTGCAAAATTTCCCAAATAAAACCTGAAATGCAATCCCTTTTAAGTAAGAAAAATTCCCTTTTAAGTAAGAAATTCCCTTTTAAGAATAAAATCCCTTTTAAATAACACTTTATAATCCATCATTTTGGAGTTGTACTCAATGCTCTTGAAATGCACTGAACCAATATATGACCACAGAGTTAGAAGAAAAACAAATCCATCAGAGTCCATTATTCTACAGAGTTTCCAGTGAATTAGCATAGGGTTAGAATTTTTGGTTAGGCAGTTAAAAATGCCAGTTTAGAGTTCTAATTGACTCAAAATATAAATTTATAATTTACCTTTGAGTCATTGTCTCTTTTACCTGAATTTTCTAGTCAGAAAATTTCGAGTCAGAAAATTCAGACATTAGGTAATGCAGTATTTCTTCTACTTGTTCCCCTCTTTCTCTCTCTCTCTCTTTTGGGAATTCCTCCATCTTTCAAAGAGCTAGTTCACAATTGACATTTTAGAATTGATGTCCTTCTTGTAAGGTGGGATCTGTCTGGGTGCCTAATTCCACCCCCCCACCCCTCCGCCTTGTAAAATCCTTGAAGGCATATTTTATGTAAGAAACATCTTCATGCATCCTCTCTGCACCCAGCACAGTGCCTTACATGTAACATTCAGATAGACATCAGATTATATTAAACTCTTCTCTTTCTCAGAATTTGAAAAGTCATTGTTAAATGGGAGAGTAAGTGATTTTTTTGCCATTCTAGAAAAATGATTTGCTCAGTTAAAAGTTCTAATTGGTTGCCTTTTTTTTGTTTGTTTGTTTTTTTTACTCCATTTCACTACTTCTTCCCTCTCAGGTGTCTATTTATAGGTATTGAGCTATGTTCCTATTTCCTATCAGGCCTCTTCCTTTCCCATATAAATATATATATACTGTTTATTCCCCAGTTTCTATTTACAAATTTCCTCATTCAAACCTCTAACGTAAAGACTGGAACTGGTCAGTCACTGATCCTGCCATTTTATCAGATTACCGTCTGCCCAGGGGGAAGCCCACGGGCCAGATGACAGCTCCCTCTGGCCATTTCACTTTCTTGGATTAATTTGGTATAATATGGGGTGACTTAGATAATACAGGATGACTTAGGAAAAGTCGCCAAAGGTGAATAAAGTTACTTCTTATTCTTACTTTTAGGAAACAGTTTTGTCATTTTGCAGTTACTTTATTTTTTACTGTGAGGTGTAGTTTAAACACTCAGCGAGGTGGCAACGCAAGGCCCCAATATGAGGCTTCCCCGACATTAAGTAGATGAGGATTTCCTGTTACATTGTCATTCCCCAGCCATTTTCTTTTTATTTGTTTGTTTGTTTGTTTGTTTGACAGAGAGAGACATGAGATCACAAGGAGGCAGAGAGGCAGGCAGAGAGAGAGAGGGGGAAGCAGGCTCCCCGCTGAGCAGGGAGCCCGATGTAGGGCTCGATATCAGGACCCTGAGATCATGACCTGAGCCAAAGGCAGAGGCTTAACCCACTGAGCCACCCAGGCGCCCCCCTCCCCCCCGCAGCCATTTTCTGCTGGCCTGCCCCCTCCCCCACCACTTGCCCCTCCAGCCCCCGGCCAAGGTTCCTCTCTGGATGGGGCTTCTGTTTGTTAATGCAGCTGCCTGCTCGAGAGACTCTCTTAGAGTCAGAATTTTCTACACAATTTCTTTTTCCTCCTCCTTTTCTTCCTCGCCCAAATGTATGAGTCCATTGATTTGCATGCATACAATTACACAGGAATACTCGTCCACTGCTCCCTGATGGTTTTATGCCTTTGAGCAAATGTCTTAAGTTTTTCTGTTGAAAACTGAACAGAACTCCATGTGGCAGGCAGTTAACTGGAGATTGTAGAAAAGAATGGGTACAGATGAAAGGAAACAGGTTTGCAAAGATTTGCTGTTACACATGGAGGGAAAGGACCGACAGAGAGCTACCCATGAGGTGGTGACCACCACCCCACATCTACATAATTTATGTATAATTCCCCTCGGAACTCCACACCTCTGATGCATGTGTAAAAAACACCTCATTTTCCTTTGAGAATTAGTCTGTGACGTTTAGGGCTCATGTTCGAACAGGCCTAATGTGGGCGTGATCAACTTAACTCCTTAAATTGGTACACACTTAAAACATTGTATCTTGGCTCACTAAGTAAGGTTAAAGGCGAGTCCCTGAAAGCTTTTGCTGCTGAGATTGCTTCCTGTTTTTATTCTAGAAGGATTTGCTGCTTTCAGAATCTGCTGCCTGGGCTTTTCACTCAATTTAAAGGTATCCATTGTGGATAATTTTATCCCTGTGCCTGAAATTATAAATTAATATTAGCTGATAGACTGTGATTTATTGGATAGAGCTCAGTGACGTCACTCCTTTCATTTTATTGAAGTCAGTTTCCTTAAGCTCCACTGAGGCTCTTGGGGTCCCTTTGGGGTGTAACATTAGTCTTATTATAAATTCAGAAGTAAACCCATTGAGCCACAGTGCATTGATTTACTGTTCACGTATAGAAACAATGACAAAAACGAGCATTTCCTCAACTGACATTTAACAGAGATTTTTAAAAAAGATTATTTATTTGAGAGAGAGAGAGAGAGAAAGTGTGAGAGTAGGTGGGGAGGCACAGAGACAGAGGGAGAGAGAGAATCTAAGCAGACTCTGTTAAGCACAGAGAATGTCTCGGGCTCAATCTCATGACCCTGAGATCATGACCTGAGCCCTGAGCAGAAACCAGCAGTCAGACGCTTAACCAACTGTGCCACCCAGTTTTCCCTAACAGAGATTTTTGTTGAGGTAAAGAGCAAAATGCCGTGTTTAAACACAGGGTAAGCTTTATGTTTCCCTGAAGTTTCTATGTAATGATACTACATGATTTTCTCATATCAGGTTAGATCAACAGTATTTATCATCACCCACTCTGTGTCTATCAGAGTTAAACACTGCCAACTTGGCTGCTAGGAACGTACGTTCCACCAGGATGGGGATAGCTTTTTCCCCCTAGTATCCAGAACATGCTAGATACATAGCTCTTAATAATAAATGTCATTAAACAAATGAATAAAGAATATTGTTTTGGTACAGCAGAGTTATGGAGTACCTCCAAACCTGAAAGTGTAAAGTATTTTAGCGCTGTTCTGAGGATCCGGGATTCGAGCATGTGGTAGGGTAGAAGTGGGGAAGCTGGGTGGATGTTGTTTCTGTTAATCACTGGCACAGAGACTGGTAGATACGGGTGCTTGTATGTCCTGGGGGAAGGGAGTAGATTGAGAGTGAGGTCAAGAGTTTGGATGATGTGTAGGACATGAGATTCATCCTCGTAGGTCAGAGTGGGCTGCAGAAGACATACGCGCAGGACCTGAGAGATGGAGAGGACTGGACTTGGGTACTGAGCGCCCTGCACAGACATTCTGACAGGACTTTCTAGCTTTGCCTGGCACCTCGTGCAGTGGGGAATTTATTACTTCATAGGCAGATAATTCCACTTTGGGACTTCTCCCAAAGTTTTAGAAAATTTTTTCTTATATTAAGGTGAAATTTCTACTTATTAGTCCTAATTGTATTCCCTAAAAAGTACTTGGGACTCTTTCTCTGTTATGGAATGGTATCATTTCTTTTTTTAAAGATGTATTTATTTTAGAGAGAGAGTGTGAGTGGGGGAAGGGACAGAGGAAGAGGGAGAGAGAGACTCCTCAAGCAGACTCCGTGCCCAGTGCAGAGCCCGACTCAGGCCTCAATCCCAGGACCCTAAGATCATGAGTCAGACATTCAACCGACTGAGCCACCTAGGTGCCCCAGGAATGGTATCATTTTTAATATGAATATCATGTCTCATTCTATCTCCCTTTTCCTGGACTTCTTGCTAATGAAATAAACATTTGCAGATAATAGTCCTGGATCGTATGTTTCACATGGACCATAATTTCCTGTTCTTTTACTATTTTCTTCTCCTCACTTGCCAGTTTGGATACATTATTTTTTTCTTTGAATCGAGGTATACTTTCCACGCTATCAAACGTACAGATCTTCAGTGAACATTTTGATGAGTTTTTGACAGTAGTGTGATCACCTCTGTAACTACTCTCCTAATCAAGATATAAAACATTTTCAGCATCCCAGAAATTTCCCTTAGGCTTCTTTGCAGACAATCCTCCTGGAGCAACTGCTTTTCTGATTTCTATCACCAGAGACCTTCTCTTGAACTTCAGATTAGTGGAATCAAACAGCATGCATTCTTTTTCATTAGGTTTCTTTTACTCAACATGATGTTATTTGAGATTCATTTATGTTGTTCCATGTGTCAGAAGCTTGTTCCCCATTAATTAGGAGGAGTATTTCATTGTGTGGATAGGCTCCAGTAGTTTTCCTCTTCTCCTTTTGACGAGTATTGGCTGTATGCATTACTCTACCTTAGCTTTCCATCAGTGATCTGACAGTGGTTACTGGAAATGGATCACAACCTCCTCTGTTCTGGCATTGTACTTTTGTTAGCTAACATAAGATTGTATTAGTTATTGCAGTATCTTTATTGTACTGTATACATGGTGATGGATTAAAAAAAAGCAAGGTTTTTACAGAAAGTTTGCTATAGGTTCAAATCCCAGAACTACTTCTTGTAATTGAGAGGACATAAGGGAAATTATTTTATGTCTGTGTACCTCTTAGATGGGAATAATAATAATACCCCTGTCTCTTTCACGCTCATGGTTAAGAGCTTAAGGCCCTCAATAAATGTTAGTTCTCACCCACAGCTGCCTACCTGACTTCATATTGGAACTGCAATCTGTGAGAGAGCATACTATAATTTTGTCACACCATCTCTCTTCTATACTCATGAATTTTCATAAACCCATGTGCCAGACTTTCACATTTATCCTATTTATTTTCATGTAAATCCAATCCATCATTCTACTCCATTGAGACCAACTGACTCTACTTGATCAAGCAGCAGAGTTCCTATCTGCCTCAGCTCTATTTCATCTATGAATTTGAGAAGCCCACCATCCATGTCTCCATTCAAGTCACTCTTAATATTTGGATGGAACCGAAACAAGGACAGATTCTCTTAGCATAAAATCAACAGTCACCCTTTAGTTTGAAAACAATCTACCAATCAATACCCTTGGGGTACTCTTGTGCAGGTGGTTTTAAATCCCCTGAACTATACTATTTTTCAGTTATCTTTTCATAAGATATCAAGAGGTATAATTCTGTGAATCTGTAGGATTCAGAAGTCTTAGAAACTCTACAAATATAGAGGGTAAATTACAACTGATCTTTAAAAATATGTCTTTAATTCATTAAGATATCCTGTAATAACTTTTTAATAGTTAATCCTACAATTTCAAATTTTTAAAAGGTTGTCCCTGATCAGCTATGGCAAGTATGTTACATATTTTGTTCAAAATGATTCATTAGAAAAAAACCCCAAAATAATATTCTGTAATTTAACCATATTTGTCATTGCTGTGTGCCTTTTTTAGTCTCTAACTTGAAAAATTCATAGCTTTTCTGTGTCTTCTAATGAATAAAATTACATCATTCTTTCTTTGCATTATCACCTCTAGAATAATTTCAAAATACTCTTCAGATTCAACCAGGAGTAAAGATTAAACCAAATCATGATTGCTCCTAAATATATTATCCTATCTTGATTTTTGTAAGTTTCAATTTGGTTGATCTAGACAATTCCACACACAGGTGTACAGTTAAAAGAATATGTGGTTTGTTTTGAGTGGTCATCATTTTCTCATTCTTGAACATAAGAACTGATCATATAACTAACCAGGGCCTTGATATATACAAAGTATCGATCAAAGTTTCCTTCTGCTTTGAAAATTAAAGACCACTTAGTTCATGTAAAAGGAAAACAAGGCACATTGATTTGGAAGATCCTTGAGGACAGGGAACATGCCAGATATTTCTATCTCTTTATTACCTGGCATTATGTGTTGCATATCACACAATAAAGCATTTCTAAATTGTGTTGAAGGGGGATGAAGTTAGTTCTGATTGTTTTTTCACACATTTAATGTGAATGTCACATCTAGAAATTTATTTTCAGTAGTTTCTAATCTTTTTTACCAAACATCCTCTGCTGAAGTATTTTAGTATTTTGAATATGTCGAAGAAGAGAAGTGTTTCTTGCCTTCTGTAATTTTGTAGTTGGCTATACTGTGGTATATATACGATCATTAAAGGAGAGCAGCTGGGAGGATGACATCTTAAAAAATGGTGGAATGACACTCACATAATCAGATTCTCTCAAAAGATACCTGGATGATAAAATTTTTTTCTATCCGTGTTACCACCAGAACAACTTTACATAGCAGTTAGAAAAAAATTGTAATATAAACTCATGTGGAGGTTTCTTTATATTTGTACTTCTTGGAAAGGTGAGAACCGACAAAAGAAATGTCCTTGGGCTGAGTCTTTGATCTGCCTTCATTAGATGATCATTATTTATTGCCTTGTTTATTGGACTTCATAGTCACTTCATGTTGATTGATTCAGTCCTTCATTTAAAGATTACTGTGTTCATATAGATAGCTTACACTTGTCTGTGAGAGACTTCTAGAATCACGCTTTTCTGGTCTCTGTTTTATTTTGGGGGCAAAGGAAAGTCAAAATGAGGAAAGAATTAACTAAATGCATTTTCTTTTCCATCCTCGTCGTCATTGTCACCATCATCATCATCATCATCCTTACCATTGTCAGTAATGTAATTGCAGTGAGCTTCAGGGCCAGAGCTTTAGCATGAGTTACTTTTTTAGCTCTTGAATTTGAAGTAGGTAGTTTTAAGAGAGATGTCTGTTTACATGTGAGTTAGCCTGGCAGATAAATCAGAGATCCTAACACCAAATTTAATATCCAGGAGTATAATAAGGATTTGTGATGCTTCCTAGAGGACCAGAGGTCTATAAACCAATGAATAGTTTACAATGAGACATAAATATAGTGTATAAAACATGCAGCCTTTTCATAGTGGGAAATCTTGATGTGTTTGTGGTTTGGCAGTGATGAAAGGAAAGTACTCATTCTTGCAGATTTTATATGAAGATGGTTTTATTTTTCAAATGTTAGAAAGAGAAAACTTTACAGCCTTAATTGGGCTGAAGGTATTATTGGCCCAGAAAGGGGTTGGCAACCGAAGACCAGGGAGACGCTCATTAAGGGGAAACCCCATGGATCCCTGCGTAAGCTCTGGCTCCTTCACTGAATATTGTCTGCATTTGGAAATGATGGGACCAGGGAGAAATTCACTTACGAAATGACCAGGAGAAATTTTCTGAAACAAAATGAAAAAAGTCCTCAAATGAATAATTTATGCCTGAACCATGTCCTAAATTGTCATCTTCTCAGGAAACACATGAGCCATCTGTCAGCGAAGAGCCGCTGTTCTTGAGGTGCCAGTCTCAGCTTCTGTTGACATGACAGAAGCATTTGCAAGCTGAGTGCTTTTTTTTTTGTTCCCGAATTCAGTTTTATTCCTTCGATTTCCTGCGGATCTGCCTAGCAAGTCATGGCCGATTTGCTCAGTAGTAGAGTCGCTTTAGACTTGCCCTTTTTCTCTCAAGAGCCCTGACTTCAGCAGAGTTGGCTCAGTAATAGCCCCTAAACGTGGTCTTGGAATCTTGGCTCGTGCCTGTAGTCTCTGCAGGCCGCAGTCCACTACCACCAGCTTCCTCTTCCTCCTTGACCCCCCAGAGTACCACTGGAGTTTAGATTAGTTTAGATCGAAATGCCTGGCCATACCCATCCCTTCATGAGGTTCTAAAGTTTCATCCAGTGAACTGAGAGTGGGTCTAGGGGAACAGAGATCTTGCCATGCTTTTTGCTAGAATCAGGAAAGTCCTCTCTCGCTGAAAGAATCACCAGCTAGCCACGATTAGTCTGCTTGGCCTTTTGCCTGGTATTTCTGAGATTGCCTTACAGAATGAATAAAGAAATGATGGGACAATCCTGGGGGACGCAAGTGGATTCTATGGCACACAGCCTTTCGAAAGAAGGAAGAAGGGGTGTGTGAAGGTTGAGAACGAAGTGATACTAATTTCTGTTTTTTCTCATCTACCAGAGTACAATTAGAGCCTCCGTCTGAGGGTCTAGTCAGACTCTTTGCGGCTAGAGTTGCTCTCCAAATAGCTTTCTGTTTCCAACGTTGAGATTTGTGTGCCGTGGTGGGCTGAGAATCTTGTGGTAAGTTGGGCAAAAAACATGAAAGAATAGGAAATGTGCCATACTCTTTGAGAAATTCTAACGTAAGAAATCTATGCTTTAAAATTGAAAACAGGTAAGGATATTTGCCCAAGGATAATTCACTGCAGCATTGTTTGTAACAGTATACAACCCAAAATAACCTAATTGTTAACCAGTAGGAGAGTGAAACTAAAATGAGATCGAATATCATGCAATGGTTAAAAAGAATGGGTGAGAGCTGTGCATATGGATCTGGATGGACACTCGTGATATATATGTTGCCAGTTAAAATAAAAAGGTACACTGGAGAGTGCTGTCTCATATAATTCCATCAGAAAGAAATGAATAAAAATTGTGTGTGTGTGAATGCATGAGTATGAGAAGATACACCCAAGATGGGGACATTCGTTATCTGAAAGGCTTGGGATGCAGATACAAGAGGGAGACTGTTGATTTTTCTGTGCAAACATCTGCATGGTTTGCCGGTGTGTCCCTTATTAGGGCTGCTGGAACAAAGTACCAGAACTGGGTGGCTTAAACAATAGAAATTTATTCTCTCCCGGTATGGGAGGCCGGAAGTTGGAAACCAAGATGGCAGTTGGCAGGGTTCGTTCCCTCTGAAGGCTGTGGGAGAGCAATCTGCCTCAGGCTTTTCTCCTGAGCCTTGTAGATAGCTGTCTAGCTCCCTGTATATCTTTGCATTATCTTCTCTCTATGAATGTCTGTCTCCATGTCCAAATTTCCCTCTTTTAGAAGGACACCAGTCCTATTGGGTAAGGGGCCCACCCAACTCCTGTATGACCTCTTCTTAACTAATTTCATCTGCAATAACCCTATTTCCAAATGAGGTTGTCTTCTGAGGTCGTGGGGGTTAGGACTTCAACATATGAATTTGGGAGAGGGGATACAGTTCAACCCGTAATAGCAGGTATTATTTTTGTAATTTTTTTAAAAGGGAAATATTAGGCAACTGTAAAGTAAAGGATGGGGCTGGCATTAGGGAGACACAGATATGCTAGACTTGGGTCTGCCACTCCCCAGCTAATCTTGGATGAGTCATCTGTCACTGCCAGGCGCATTTTCATCTGTAGGATGAATGTTTGACTTAGCTGATCTTGGAAGCCTACCATACTTCTAGGCAATCCACACCTCTATACAACCTGACTGACTTTTCTGGGCCTGGGAAATCCTCATTGTTTGCTGTTGGCAAATCACATGAGTTCTAAGGCAATGCATCTTCTCCCCATCATTGTGTCCTGTGGTTAGGAAAGCTCAGATGTTACATTTTTTTTTTTCATAAGGAGTCAAAACCACTTGACCCCATCTGGTGGAATGGCCCTGATGTTCCTGATGTGGCTCAGTTGCAACCAGCACAGGATATCAATTTGCTGTGAATGATTCCATGTGTCTGTCAGCCCTTTAAATTCCCCCATTCCACATAACACCTTGCTTTTTATGCCCTTAGATCTTGGGGTGCCTATTTAGCACAGGGATTCTTCTGTAGCACGGGATTTCCTGTCCCTAGCCCAGGACCTCATGTGGCCCCTCAAGTGCCACTGTGTGATCCTACTCGTTCATGTAAATGGCCTGATTTTCTAGTTTTCTAGAAAAGCTATGCCCCCTCTCCAAGTGACTTTGGAGGATAGTGACTACCTTTTTCAAAGAATAGTTGCTGGACCAGATTAATCTTAGGAGATGAGGAAAATCAACTCTGGTCCTCCTCTTGCTCATCTGGCTTCACTGGTCCTTTCTCGTGAAATGTCTCACGTCACACTTCACTGTACTCTCTTGGTTGTGGCCTAATAAAGTGGCTCAGAGGTCCTTGAAACTGATGGACCAATATCTCCCTCGTAGGCCATGAAAGTCACTTCTACTGATGCCTGGTGACAGCAGTGTCAGGGATGTTTTCTTTACATAACCACTTGAGCACTGCAGGTCTTTGGATGAAGAGGGTTATTTCAAATAAGACAAAGGAACAGTCTTCAAATGAAACAGGCTTTTTCTATCTATTCATTCTTTTTTTTTAAAAAGATTTTATTTATTTATTTGACACACAGAGAGATCACAAGTAGGCAGAGAGGCAGGCAGAGAGGGGGGGGGAAGCAGGCTCCCTCCTGAGCAGAGAGCCCGATATGGGCCTCGATCCCAGGACCCTGAGATCATGACCTGAGCCGAAGGCAGAGGCTTTAACCCACTGAGCCATCCAGGCGCCCTATCTATTCATTCGAATGGTGCTTATCAGAACAGTTCTGACATGCAGGTGATCCAAGATCTAATTCATGGCAGAGACATGGAGTAACAAATATTTTTAACAGACTGCTGTGGACTTCATATCAGTACATTTGAGTGACTTTACTTTTTATATTATGCTTCAATAGAGGAACAAAGAACTGGATTATATAGCTTAAAAGATGTCTTAAAATGCCCAGGTGGGTATATTTTCAAAATGAGTGTAACTATATTTTGCACGTGGAATGATATTAAACTTTCATGATGTTTTCCCAGTACAGCTTTTATTTGGTTCCATTATTTTTACTTTGGGCTCTAACCTAACTAAACTATTTTGAGTGGGAATTCAAATACCAAGTTAAATTTTCTTGTAAGCCCTGAGGGGTCTCGTAAGACCCCTGAAGAGTCGAGCATTTTTTATTCCCATTGATCAGTGTGCAACTTTCATTTTGTGGGCAACAGACTTCAAATGGGTGAAGATTTGGGCAGATTTGGGCAACTGTTAAGGATCCTCACTGCGGGAAAGTAAACATAAAGACCACTTACTTAGTACTATGGTTGTTTGATCTAGTGGAATAGTTAAGTTGAAGTGGTGATCTTTCACCATCTCACTTGTTAGCTCGCTGCCATATTACTGTGAGGAGTCAGGCCCCTACCACTTGGTCTGAATGTTTGGTTACAGTGCTCTTATGTCTCACATGAAAGGGTTTAGCTGGATAAACAATTTCTTTATGACCGCAATGTGGAAATAGAAAAAGTTTAAGTGTTTCTTCTGTTTATGGCCTCTCTATACAAAGTGATAATATCTGTAAAGTCTCCAGCTGGTATTTGAATGGTAATGGGGCATGCATTCATTGTTCTTATCTAGGACATGCATAAAATGGCAAACTACATGTAAATATATGCCATAAAGAGGCCGCATTTTAGAGCTATGTGGAAAGTTCACTGTGGCTCAGGAACTGTGATTTCTCTGACTTCTGTATTTTTTGATCTTTCATATTTTCCTCTGGCTTTCTGTTATGGGAGTATGCTGATGCCATGACTGGCACCATTTAGAAGAAGAAATCCGACTTTGTATGAGAGGACAAGTCCATTTGGTTCCATATGAGTCATCTTTTTATGTTCTATATATACAGATACTCTGTTCCAAATCAGTTAACTTCATTAAGACTATTTCCTTGCTGAGGAAAGGGTCCTCTACAGAATCATCTTGGTATTCTTCGTGTGCTGGCGGTAGGCGTTTGATGAGTATTTGTGCAATGACAGAATTCAGTGGAGCAAATGATTATTTTAAAGATAAATTTAGATTGTTTTAGAAATAATCAATTGTTTTATAAATAATAAAGTTTTTCCTTCAGAAGGCCTTTGTACTTTGACGCAAACTTTGTCCTGATGGCACACAAAATGATGCTTCATATGGGTCACTAGAAGGTCTGAAATCATGAATCTCAGTAAGCAGAAACCCTAATTTACTTTTGGTTTCTCACCATTGAATTATGTCCCATCAGCACTGAAATTAACAAACAAACAAAAACAGTCTGAGAACTGATTCTACTGTAAATATTCTCAGCTTAGGGACATTTTCCGGTCAAATCCCAGTTGCTTCTCAGGTGTCACATTCTTTTGGTTTCCTACTTAGGCTTTTTCCAGAAAGCTTTCTAGCTCTATTCAAGATTAATCAAGTTCTATTCAAGATTAATCATACAAAAAAAAGATTAATCATACAGAGAAAGTACTTCAGTCCAACAAAGGATCACAAGAAGTTGTTTTTTTTTTTTTAGAAGTACTTTAACACCAGAATCTTTCAGCATGATTGATTTGTAAGTGACAAAGCTGGAGAGAAACAGTTACTCTGATCACATAGAGAAAAAGGACTTTGTTGACAACTATGAAAGAAAGAGTTCTTTTCTTGCAAAAGGTAATCTCCAGAGAGCATTTTATCTTCTTTATTCATTACTTTAGTGCTATAATTTAGAATAGGGCACATAGTAGGCTCTCAACAAATGTTTGCTGAATGATTGGATGAATGAATAATGGTATGATAGAATTTTAATATCCAAGTTCTATAACAAATGAAAAAGATGTTTTGACATAATTGCCAAAAAAATTGCTGTAACTGCCCCTACTGTCCTGATTTGGAAGTAAACCTACGATTTTATATTAGAGTGCAAAGACAACTATACTCTTTAATCTCTTGACTGTAGGACAGTTCCCTTTAAAAAGATGGGTCTCAAGTCTTTTGAATAAGTCTTTTTATTTATTTATTTATTTATTTATTTATTTACTTACTTACTTACTTACTTACTTATTTGCCCCAGGGGTACAGGTCTGTGAATCAATCAGGCTTACACATTTCATAGCACTCACCATAGCACAAATCCTCCCCAATGTCCATCACCCAGCCACCCTATCCCTACCCTCCCACCCCCCAGTAACCCTTAGTTTGTTTCGTGAGATTAAGAGTCTCTTATGGTTTGTCTCCTTCCCGATCCCATCTTGTTTCATTTTTTCCCCTCCCTACCTCCCATGGCCCCCTGCCCTACCCCTCAAATTCCTCATATCAGAGAGATCATATAATAATTGTCTTTCTCCAATTGACGTATTTCGCTTAGCATAATATCCTCTAGTTCCATCCATGTTGTTGCAAATGACAAGGTTTCCTTTCTTTCGATGGCTGTATAGTATTCCATTGTGTGTATATATATATATATATATATATATATATGTATGTATATATATATGTATATATATATATATACATATATATATATATACCACCTCTTCTTTATCCATTTGTCTGTTGATGGACATCCAGGTTCTTTCCATAATTTGGCTATTGCGGACACTGCTGCTATAAACATTTGGGTGCACCTACCCCTGCAGATCACTGCACTTGTATTTTTAGGGTAAATACCCAGTAGTGCAATTGCTGGGTCATAGGGTAGCTCTATTTTCAACTTTTTGAGGAACCACCATACTGTTTTTCAGAGTAGCTGCATTAGCTCGCATTCCCACCAACAGTATAGGAGGGTTCCTCTTTCTCCACATCCTTGCCAGCACCTGTCATTTCCTGACTGGTTAATTTTAGTCATTCTGACTGGCGTGAGGTGGTATCTCAACGTGGTTTTGATTTGTGTTTCCCTGATGCCGAATGATGTTGGGTACTTTTTCATGTGTTTATTGGCTATTTAGATGTCTGCTTTGCAGAAATGTCTGTTCATGTCTTCTGCCCATTTCTTGATTGGATTATTTGTTCTTTGGGTGTTGAGTCTGATAAGTTCTTTATAGATTTTGGATACTAGCCCTTTATCTGATATGTCATTTGGAAATATCTTCTCCCATACTGTCAGTTATCTTTTGGTTTTGTTGACTGTTTCCTTTGCTATGGAAAAGCTTTTGATCTTGATCATGTCCCAGTAGTTCACTTTTTCCTTTGCTTTCCTTGCCTTTGGTGATGTTCCTAGGAAGAATTTGCTGTGGCTGAGATCGAAGAGGTTGCTGCCTGTCTTCTCCTCAAGGATTTTGATGGATTCTTGTCTCACATTGCGGTCTTTCATTCATTTTGAGCCTATTTTTGTGTGTGGTGTAAGGAAATGGTCCAGTTTCATTCTTCTGTATGTGGCTGTCCAATTTTCCCAACACCATTTGTTGAAGAGACTGTCTATTTTTCCATTGGACGTTCTTTTCTGCTTTGTCAAAGATCAGTTGACCATAGAGTTGAGGGTCCATTTCTGGGCTCTCTATTTTGTTCCATTGATCTATGTGTCTATTTTTGTGCCAGTACCATACTGTCTTGATGATTACAGCTTTGTAATAGAACTTGAAGTCTGGAATTGTGATGCCACAAACTTTGGTTTTCTTTTTAAATATTCCCCTGGCTATTTGGGGTATTTTCTGGTTCCATGTAAATTTTAGGATTATTTGTTCCATTTCTTTGAAAAAAATTGGTGGTATTTTGATGGGGATTGCATTAAATGTGTAGATTGCTCTAGGTAGCATAGACATTTTCATAATATTTGTTCTTCCAATCCATGAACATGGAATGTTTTTCCATTTCTTTGTGTCTTCCTCAATTTCTTTCATGAATGTTCTATAATTTCCCGAGTACAGATTCTTTGCCTCTTTGGTTAGGTTTATTCCTAGATATCTTATGGTTTTGGGTGCAATTGTAAATGGGATTGACTCCTTAATTTCTCTTTCTTCTGTCTTGTTGGTATATAGAAATGCAACTGATTTCTTTGCATTGATTTTATATCCTGACACTTTACTGAATTCCTGTATGAATTCTAGCAGTTTTTGAGTGGAGTCTTTTGGGTTTTCCACATAAAGTATCATATAATATCACCTGATATGATGTGAGTGAGAGTTTGACTTCTTCTTTGTTTCTTTTATTTCTTTTTGTTGTCTGATTAATGAGGCTAGGACTTCTAGTACTATGTTGAACAACAGTGGTGATAGTGGACAGCCCTGCCGTGTTCCTGATGTTAGGGGAAAAGCTCTCAGTTTTTCCCCATTGAGAATGATATTCACTGGCTTTGATGATAGATGGCTTTGATGATATTGAGGTATGTACCCTCTATGCCTACACTGTGAAAAGTTTTGATCAAGAAAGAATGCTGTACTTTGTCAAAAGCTTTTTCAGCATCTATTGAGAGGATCATATGGTTCTTGTTCTTTCTTTTATTAATGTATTGTATCACGCTGATTGATTTGTGGGTGTTGAACCAAACTTGCAGCCCAGGAATAAATCCCACTTGGTCGTGGTGAATAATTCTTTTAATGTAGTGTTGGATCCTATTGACTAGCATTTTGGTGAGAATTTTTGCATTTGTGTTCATCAAGGATATTGCTCTGTAATTCTCCTTTTTGATGGGGTCTTTGGTTTTAGGATCAAGGTAATGCTGGCCTTATAAAACGAGTTTGGAAGTTTTCCTTCCATCCCTATTTTTTGGAACAGTTTCAGGAGAATAGGTATTAATTCTTCTTTAAATGTTTGGTAGAATTCCCCTGGGAAGCCGTCTGGCCCTGGGCTCTTGTTCGTTGGGAGATTTTTGATGACTGCTTCAATCTCCTTACTGGTGATGGGTCTATTCAGGTTTCCTATTTCTTCCTGGTTCAGTTTTGGTAGTTTATATGTCTCTAGGAATGCATTAATTTCTTCCAGATTGCCAAATTTGCTGGTGTAGAGTTGCTTATAATATGTTCTTAGAATTGTTTGTATTTCTTTCGTGTTGGTTGTGATCTCTCTTCTTTCATTCATGATTTTATTAATTTGAGTCCTTTCTCTTTTCTTTTGGATAAGTCTGGCCAGGGGTTTATCAATCTTATTAATTCTTTCAAAGAACCAGCTCCTAGTTTCATTGATTTGTTCTACTATTCTTTTGGTTTCTATTTCATTGATTTCTGCTCTGATCTTTATTGTTTCCTTCTCCTGCTGGATTTAGGCTTTCTTTGTCTGTTCTTTCTCTAGCTTTTGTAGGTGTAGAGTTAGGTTGTGTACTTGAGACCTTTCTTGTTTCTTGAGAAAGGCTTGTATTGCTGTATACTTTCCTTTCACAATNTGTATTGCTATATACTTTCCTCTCAGGACTGCTTTTGCTGTGTCCCAAAGATTTTGAACAGTTGTGTTTTCATTTTCATTTGTTTCCATGAATTTTTAAAATTCTTCTGTAATTTCCTGGTTGACCCATTCATTCTTTAGTAGGATGCTCTTTGACCTCCATGTATTTAAGTGTTTTCCAGNTCCTCTTGTGGTTGAGTTCTAGTTTCAGAGCATTATGGTCTGAAAATATGCAGGGAATGATCCCAATCTTTTGGTACTGGTTGAGACCTGATTTGTGACCCAAGATGTGATCTATTCTGGAGAATGTTCCATGTTCATTAGAGAAGAATATGTATTCTGTTGTTTTGGGATGGAATGTTCTGAATATATCCGCGATGTCCAACTGGTCCAGTGTGTCATTTAAAGCCTTTATTTCTTTGTTGAGGAAATGGGGGGGGGTGTTAAGGGGGAATGTTAAAGTCCCCTATTATTATTGTATTATTGTTGATGTGTTTCTTTGATTTTTGTTATTAGTTGGTTTGTATAATTGGCTGCTCCCTTGTTAGGGGCATAGATATTTAAAATTGTTAGATATTCTTGTTGGACGGACCCTTTAAGTATGATATAGTGTCCTTCCTCATGTCTTATTATAGTCTTTGGCTTAAAATCTAATCTATCTGATATAAGGATCACCACCCCAGCTTTCTTTTGATGTCCATTAGCATGGTAAATTGTTTTCCACCCTCCCACTTTAAGTCTGGAGGTGACTTTGGGTCTAAAATGAGTTTCTTATAGACAGCATACTGATGGGTCTTGGTTTTTTTTTATCCATTCTGATACCCTGTGTCTTTTAATTAGGCCATTTAGCCCATTTACATTCAGGGTATCTACTGAAAGATATGAATTTAGTGCCATTGTATTGCCTGTAAGGTGACTATTGTATGTTGTCTCTGTTCCTTTCTGGTCTGTTACTTTTAGGCTCTCTCTTTGCTTAAAGGACCCCTTTCAATATTTTCTGTAGGGCTGTCTTGGTGTTTGCAAATTCCTTTAGTTTTTGTTTGACCTGGAAGCTTTTTATCTCTCCTTCTATTTTCAATGACAGCCTAGCTGGATATAGTATTGTTGGCTCCATATTTTTCTCATTTTGTGCTCTGAATTTATCATGCCAGTCCTTTCTGCCCTGCCAGGTCTCTGTGGATAGGTCTGCTGTCAGTCTAATATTTCTACCATTGTATGTTACAGACCACTTGTCCTGAGTTGCTTTCAGGATTTTCTCTTTGTCAATGAGAGTTGTAAGTTTTACTATTAGATGATGGTGTGGACCTATTTTTATTGATTTTGAGGGGGGTTCTCTGTGCCTCCTGGATTTTGATGCTTGTTCCCTTCACCAAATTAGGGAAATTCTCTACTATAATTTGCTTCCAGTATACCTTCTGCCCCCTCTCTGTTTCTTCTTCTTCTGGGATCCCAATTATTCTAATATTGTTTCGTCTTATGGTATCACTTATCTCTCGAATTCTCCCCTCATGGTCCAGTAGTTGTTTGTCTCTCTTTTGCTCAGCTTCTTTATTCTCTATCATTTCATCTTCTATATCACTAATTCTCTCTTCTGCCTCATTTATTCTAGCAGTAATAGCTTCCATTTTTTATTGTACCTCATTAATAGCTTTTTTGATTTCAACTTGGTCAGATTTTAGTTCTTTTATTTCTACAGAAAGGGATTTTATTTCTCCAGAAAGGGATTCTCTAATATCTTCCATGCTTTTTTCCGAGCCCAGCTAGCACCTTGATAATTGTCATTCTGAACTCTAGTTCTGACATATTACTAATGTCTGCATTGATTAGGTCCCTAGCCATCGGTACTGCCTCTTGTTCTTTTATTTGTGGTGAGTTTTTCCACCTTGTCAGTTTATCCAGGTAAGAATAGATGAATGAGAGGACAAAATACTAAAAGGGTAGCAATGACCTCAGAAAAATATACAGTAACCAAATCAGAAGAGACCCAAAACTGGGGGGAGAAGTGAGGAGGGAAGAAAAGGAAGAAAAAAAAATCTATATATCTATATTATCTACATCTATATCTATATTTATATCTTTATCTATTAGACTGGTGAATTGAGCAGAGCCACACAATTGGTTTTGGGTGTATTTTGGTCTGTTAGAAGAAACTATCTCCCAAAATTTTAAAGAAAGAAAAACTTATATATATACACACAAATAAGGGTAAACACGACAAAGGGATGGAGTATAATTGTAAAGGTGAAAATTAAAAAAGATTCTAAAAAAGGAATTGATAAGATAAGAAGTCGGTTGAAAAAAGAAAAAAAAAAGAGGAAAGAATGTGATCAGGCTGGAGACTAGAACAAAACCATGTGCTAGATTTAGGGTGTATTTTGATATATTGGAAGAAATTCTATCCCAAAAATTTAAAGAAAAAAATGTATATGTATACAAAAAATAAGGTTAAATATAATGAAGGGATAAAATATGACCATAACAATGAAAATTAAAAAGATTTTTTAAAAAGTATTGATAAGAGGGGCGCCTGGGTGGCTCAGTGGGTTAAAGCCTCTGCTTTCGGCTCAGGTCATGATCTCAGCATCCTGGGATCGAGGCTCGCATCGGGCTCTCTGCTCAGCAGGGAGCCTGCTTCCTCCTCTCCCTGTCTCTCTGCCTGCCTCTCTGCCTACTTGTAATCTCTCTCTCTGTGTCAAATAAATAAATAAAATCTTTAAAAAAAAAGGTATTGATAAGATAAAATAGTTAAAAAACGTTAAAATAGGAAAAGAGGAAAAAACTAAAAAAAAAAAGAGTAAGAAAAAAATAAAATTCAAGGAATTTAACTTGGAAAGACTTAAGGATCATGGAAAAAAAGCCATGAATTCTATGTGTTGCTTTCCCCTAGCTCTGGAGTTCCACAGTTCTCAGTGATCGGTGAATTTGGCCTTGGCTGGATGTTCTTGCTGATCTTCTGGCAAGGGACCTGTTACAGTGATTCTCAAGTGTCTTTGCTTCAGGCAGAATCGTACAGCCCTCACCAGGGGCCAGGCTAAGTAATCTGCTCAGGTTCGCTCTCAGAGCTTTTGTTCCCTGAATGCTTTCCGTGTAGCTCTGGAGGACAGGAATGAAAACAGCAGTCTACCAATCTCTGGTCCTGTAGGAGCCATGAGCTCAGGACCCCACTCCTCAGTGAGCCCTCAGAGAAAAGCAGTCAATCCCTCCCATCTCCCTGTTCTCTGGCTGCACTCTGAGCCCACCCAGCCTGTTGATAGAACAGGCTGATAGAACCAAGAGTTTCTATCTCTGGCGCGCGGCCGAATTTGGAGTCTCCAAACCCAGAAGATTCCTGCAGCTCACTCTTGCGCCGCTACTCCCAGAGGAGGAAGGAGGGGGTCTCTCCGGATCTGTCACTTGTGGGGTCTCTGCTCAAAGAGTAGTGGCCCAATTGTGCCTTGGATCACAGTTTAAGGTAACCCTGAGCTGAGAGACCCCTCCTCGGCTCAGCTCTGTCTCTGTAGTCAGCTTCCCCACCCCAATACCTGGGAGCTCTGTCGGGCTCAGACACCCCCAGTCTTTTTGTGTCCCTGTGGGTCCTGAGACCATGCTATCCCCGCAAGGGCTCCACCCCCACCCCCTTAGCCTCTGGAGTGATGTCCCTCAGTGGAGCAGACTTCTAAAAGTTCCTATTTTGTGCTCTGCTGCTCTACTGCTTGCCGGGAGCTGGCCCCTCTCCTTGTAGTCTATCTTCCTGTCACTTCGGTTTCACTTCTCTGCAAGTTCTACCTTCCAGAAAGTGGTGATTTTCTGTTTCTAGAATTGCTGCTCTTCTTCTCATCAATCTCCTGTTGAATTTGTAGGTGTTCAGAATGGTTTGATAACTATCTGGCTGAACTCCTGGGACCTGATGATAATCGGTCTCCTACTCCTCCACCATCTTGCTCCTCCTACTCCAATAAGTTTTTTTAAACTGAACATTTTGCTTTGAGGTAATTGTAGATTCAAATGCAGTTGTAAGAAATAATCCAGAGAGAGTTCAAAGACCTTTTATCCAGTTTCCTCCAGTGGTAACATCTTGCAAAACCAAAGAGTATCCCACCAATTGACATTGACATTGATACAGTCAAGGCCTAGGCTCTTTTATAGCCATAGCCACCTCTTACTCTCTCAGCCCTCTTCCCAATCCCTGACCTCTGGCTGATCTGTTCTGCATTTCTAAAATTTTGTCATTCTAAGTCTATTGCATGAATGGAATCACACGGCAGATGACTTTTGGGAATGGGCTTTTTTTTTTCCCTACCCAGCATCTTTTCCTGACATTTTGCTGCCAGGTGGAGGTTCAGCCTTGATAGGAGGGTATCAGAACATCACTGTTGTCTCAGTCAGGCAGGGATGGAAGATCAGCTTTCTGCTCAGTCCCATCAACACTCCTGAGACAGAGGAATCAAAACACTGTCTGGTTTTACTGGATAGGGGCTGGAAGACAAGCTTTCTCTTGGCCACTCCAAGACCATCCAATGAGGGGATTGGATCACTTCTGTCTGCTTCTATAGGGTGTGGGGGTAGACTGAAGTGAGGTGTGTGTGCATATTAAAGATTAACTTCCAGGTTGGCCCTGTCTAAACCACAGCCTCCAAGTCCAGATATACACGCTACAATAAGGAAACCCAGGGAGCTCACTGCCCTGAGTCTGTAGACTGTCTTCTTTCTACTTTTCAGAACCCTTCTATGCTATTTGGGTTATATCCAGGTTGTTCAGTTGCAAGAGGGAGGATCTGAAGAAATGGGGCTACTCTATCTTGGTAGAATCAGAAGTCTCTGAATCCTTTTTTTACAAGAGAATTCTATACAATTTTTTTCAATGCACTTTATAAATTGTTACCTTTCATAGGGGATATTAATTTTCATAATCTGTATTAGAGTATATAATTTCTTTCTTTTTTAAAAAAGATTTTATTTATTTATTTAACAGAGAGAGAGAGGTTACAAGTAGGCAGAGAGGCAGGCAGAGAGGGAGAGGAGGAAGCAGGCTCCCCGCTGAGCAGGGAGCCCGATGCAGGCCTCGATCCCAGGACCCTGAGATCATGACCTGAGCCAAAGGCAGAGGCTTTAACCCACTGAGCCACCCAGGCACCCTAGAGTGTATAATTTCTATTGCAATTAAATATATACTGTATTCGAGACAAGTCTCTGCATTAAATTCTTTAAAATAAGACTTCCATCTGGCTAAGTATTTAAGGATGATTTGATAGGTCAGCTTGAAGGAAAAAAGATAAGTACATAGTTCTTTCTGAAATTGTCTCATAATTTGTAAGTGTTACTTTATATATTTATTTTTCAAAACATCATTCTCAGACAGTTTGGCTGATAGAAGGTATACATCATTTTGCCATTCTGGAAGACTTGATTGTAGAGCAATTTTGTGATACTCCTAAGTGGAAGGGGCTGGAAAGTTTTATATTGTTCGAAAACAATTAATCTAAACATGTTTTGGATATTCTCAGATGTGTATTTATTGATCAGACATGATTTTATGCCTTGTTTTTATGTTCATGTTCACCAACTCTTGTTTCTCCTTGTAGCTTTGTCTTTCTACCAATGCAGAGTAGTCTTTTATTTCTTTGTGGTGGAGTAGTTTCTAGTGTATTTGCCTATTAGAGACAGAGATTAGGGAAGGGACCAATAAAATTATACTAAGGAAATTAATTAGCTTCAGCCATAAAACTTTTCAGCTGGAGCTATAGACCAGAAGACCTCTCCCAAGACAAATCTTTCTAAGACAACCTCTAAAGGTTCAAATCCCTAGAGGTAACTAAACTATGGCCTTATTAATTCAAAGCAAAGGATTCTAAGTAAGCATCTATTCAGGTGAAAGGACTTCCAAAGACATGAAATTACCCAGTGGTTTTGATATATTTTGGGCAGTCAGTCTGAATCCAATTTATGGTTTTAATCTCTGAAATGAGTATGAGTGATTATTTGCACACATGTACATTCACACTAGTTACACATATTAACCCCAGAAAATTAAGGAATGTATTTTATACATAAAAAACCTTATATAACCTTGTGTATGGTAGTTACTCGATAAACACTTGCTGAATGGGGGATGATTAGGTTATTCAGATTTGCTCTCATTAACTTCTTGGGCGTTTATAGCTTATAGTGAACCAACTCCATCCTGTCAATTCCACCTGCCTTTGAAATGGGGATTTGCCCTCAAAATGTTCTTCTCTTTAATTCTAGTTATGCCGGCTTCCCTACTGTCTTGCATCCATGCCTCAGGCACTCCTGCCTTTGTATTTAGGTGAGATCTTCCCTGTGGTCAGCATTGGACCACAGCCTGTGGTGTCCAGCATTCTTTTGCTTCTCATTTGCATGCACAACTTAAATTACAGCTAATTTCTCATTTCTTCCACAATGCCTTCGGCAAATATGTCAGTATATGCTGTTATATCCTTATATAACTATTATGACACCATCATACTTCACTTGGCCTATTATATATGGTCTCACATGCTTTTCTAATTTTATTTTTGCTTCCCTCCAACCGGTGGCTTTTGTTACACTGTTATTTGCCCTAATGAGATCAGATGCTCACATTACAGGCCCTCGTGACAGGATATAACACATTCCTGGCACTGGCCAGAGTTGTAATTGCTCAGAGTCTTTCTTAAAAGTCATTTCAGCAGGGACACCGAGGTGGCTCAGTCAGTTAAGCATCTGCCTTCAGCTCAGGTCATGACCTCAGGGTCCTGGGATTGAGCCCCATGTGACACTGGGCTTCCTGATCAGCTCCCTGCTCCTTTGTAATCTTCTCCCTGATCATGCTCCCCCCCAATAAATAAATCTTTAAAAAAGTTATTTCATCAGAAGATACTTTTCTAACTCACTGATGAGGTCACTCTGCTAATGTTCCTTGGTAATCCTTTTCATAACACTTGTATTTTATATAATAACATATGAGTTCATTCTGTTCATTCAGCAAATATCTGTTGACCACATCTTATGTGTTAGATAATGTTTCAGGGGCTAGAGCTATAATAATGATACAACAGGTACAACTTTCTGTCCTTCTGCCCTCACATTCTTGTGGGAGGGGATGGGGAATAAAAAACAAAACCAAAGCAAACCAGAACGATCAACAACAACAAAAAAACTAAGATGAATAATGAAAATAAATAAGTAATTAATATTAGAAGATCTATTAGTTAGGGTAGACTAAGTAATGCAGTAGTAGCAAGCCCATTATTTCAGTGCCTTAACACGACATTTCATACTCATTAAAGATATGCTGTGGGTCTAGATGACTCTCTGGGGAAGCGCTCTTCTGTGCAGTGGATCTACAATCTGGGATGCCTGGATCTTCAGCCCCTCAGACTCGGAATGCATTCACCTTCATGATTACCCCAACTGTGGAAGAGATCACCAAAAGCCAAAACTGGCAGTTAAGTTCCTTGGAACAAAAATGGCACGTGTTCACTCTGCTGACAATCTATTAACCAGAACTAATGATATGGCTCCATTTATATGGGGCAGGAAAGGAAGATGAATGCTTCTACATGCTTGAAAGGAGAGGAGGAGCAGGTGTGGGTGAGCATCCAAAGCCTTTCCTGCAAAAGGTAAAGCCCCTGGAGAAAAAGCAGAGCAAGATGAGAGGAGTTTGTAGTGCTTGGGGTGGATTGCACTTTAAATGGGATGATTGATTTAGGTCTCACTCACAAATTGGCATTTGAGTAAAGATTTGAGAGAAGAGAAAGAGTGAACATGTCAATACTGTTGGAGAAAGGTATTCTAGAGATTGAGAGCAGCCAGTACAAAGGTCCCGAGGACAAAACATACCTGATATATCCAAAGAAGACCAAGAAGATCTATGTGGTTACTGCTTAGTGAAGAGGAGAAAGAAAATATAAGCTAAATTAGAGAATAGTGAGAAAGGTTGTAATCAGATGACATAGGGCCTCAGAAGCCATTTTAAGGACTCTTTGCGTGCGCGCGCGCGCGCACACACACACGCACACACACACACACACACACACAATTTCACTACTCTATTGAAGCATAGTTTACCTACCATAGTATCAACCCTTTTTAAGTGTATAATTTACTGGATTTTTTAGTATATTTACCAAGTTAAGCAGTCATTATCGTGATCAATTTTAGAACATTGTCATCATCTCATAAAGAATCCCATGACCATTAGTAATGCTCCCCATTCCCCACCAACCTTACCAGCCTTGTTTCGATAGATTTGCCTATTCTGGACATTTCATATAAATAGATGAACATAATATGTCGGCTTCTGTAGCTTCTTTCACTTAACATAATGTTTTTTTTTTTTTAAAGATTTTTTAAAAATCATTTGACAGAGAGAGAGATCACAAGTAGGCAGAGAGGCAGGCGGCGGGGGGGGGGGGGGGGGAAGCAGGCTCCCTGCTGAGCAGAGAGCCCGATGTGGGCCTCGATCCCAGGACCCTGAGATCATGACCTGAGCTGAAGGCAGAGGCTTTAACCCACTGAGCCACTCAGGTGCCCTTAACATAATGTTTTAAGGTTTATCCACGTTGTAGCATGGATCAGTGTTTCGTTTCCTTTTATGGGCAAAAAATATTCCACTGTATGCATATCACATTTTATTTAACTATTCATCAGTTAATAGACCTTTGGATTGTTCTCACATTTTGGCTCTTATGAAAGAGGCTGCTATGAATATTCTTGTTCAAGTTTTTATGTGGATGTATGTTATCATTTCTCTTGTGTATATGTTGTAGGAGTGGAATTGCTCAGTTATATGGAGACCCTATGTTTAACCCTTGAGGAGATGCTACACTGTTTTTCACAGTAGCTATACCATTTTACATTTCCACCAGCAGCGAATGAAGTCTCTGATTTTCCACATTCTCAGCAACACTTCTGGTTATCTGTCTTTTTTGGTTCCAACCATCCAGTAGGTGTGAGGTGGTATCTTGTGTGGTTTTGATTTGCACTTCCCTGATAACTGATGATGTCGAGCGTCCTTTCATGTGCTCATTAGCCATTTGCACATCTTCCTTGGGGAAATGAGTATTTAGATATTTTGTCCATATGTTCTTTGAGTTGAGGACTTGAGAGAAATTGGGAGCCACCAGTTTTGAGCAGATGAATGGAATAATCTGACTCATGGTTTTAACGGGATTGCTTCGCTATGCTAAGTACTGTAGCAAGGGACTGCAGCAAGGGAAGGATAGAACTAGTGAAGAGCATATGGCAGTAATCCCGCTGAGAGATTATTGTGACTTTGGGGCCATAGCAGTGGACTCAGTAAGAAACATTTGGATTCTGGATATATTTTGAAGGTAGAGCTAGCGGGACTTGTGGACAAATTGGATATAGGGCAAAGGAAAAGAAATGAGTCAAAGGCGACTCCACAACTGGCAAGCACATCTGGAAACAACTGCGATGAGAAAGACTGTATGTGGATCAGGTCTGGATAGAAATTTAGTTCAGTTTGGGTTTTCGGTGGTGGTGTTGTCAGCATTGCTACCTACAGTTCAAGCTCCCCAAGGTCGGCGGGGAGACCATTCCTGTCATATTCATCACACCATCCCCAGCATGGAGCAGGTTTCTGGCATAAAAAATAAATGAATGAATGATGATTATAAAGTCAAGCACCATGTATTTTTTAAAACCTGAATTTAACAGGTTTTTTTTGCAATCAAATTATTAATTTCATATTTATCCAATTTTCTTTTAGCTTCTGATTCAAATTATTCCATTCTTTATTATGTCATTCTCAAGAGCATGCTTTTTTTACCAGACGATTCTGAGCATTTGCTTACATATTACCGATATGACATGGGGTACGTTACCTAAATGCTTTGAGCCTCAGTTTTCTTTGTGCATTAGGAATACTGATACTTATAAGAGTTCTCCATGTATTAAATGAGAATATTTGAAAAGCCCTCAGCCCAAAACTTGACACATAGGAAGAATTACCCACATGATTTCTCTTTCTTTCCCTGTATGTATTTATGTCCACATATATACACCCACATGCATAGACAAAATGCATATTGAATGGAACGTATATTTAACATTTTGAGTTAATGTGTCAAAGCTATAGATTTCGTTAATGCTGAACTATTTGTTGTCCCAAACACTATTTTATTTTATTCTTACAGCAAACACAGAGGGAAAATGATGGGATTTGGAGCCAGAAGCTTGGGGTTTGAACCCCTAATCTACCATTTATGACATATGAAGCTCGTTCTCTCTGAGATTCTGTTTTCTTATCTGTAAGATGATAATAGGAATAACTATACTCACCTTACATATCTGATAGGGTTAAGGAGAGGATAAAAATTGAATGTATATAATAGCGCTGTTAATATTCTACAAGTCTTCATTCAGTGTTATATGTTAAAATATTTAAGTGATTCTTACCACTCTTCATCATCTATATTTTTTGGGTCGATATCTTTAAAAAAAGATATCTTATCAATGAATCCTGAGAAAATAGGAAAAGCACAAAGAAACACAGTGTCCAATAATCTGTTAAAATGTCTATAGCAACAAAATAATAAAAATCTAGGACATGACTTTAATAGAGGCAATGGTGTGGAACCCAGAGCATTTTTCCTGGGTTTTATTCAATGACATGTCAGACTCATTATGTTTGATTCATTGGGTTTCAGTGTCTGAAGCTGAGGACTGCACTTTCTACAGCCAATTGTGAAAGAACAAAAGATGGTACAAAAGGATAGCTCAGCATCTTCCCTGCCCTTAAGTATAGATCACTGAGAGCACTTTAGTGTTGGGAAGTGCTGGACACTGTGCTGTTCTGGCCTTGAAGTGCATTTACTTATATCTAAGGTATATAGCACAGAGTATGTATTCAATAATAGATATTTGTTGGTAAACTTCACTCATTACTTCCTTGATATTTGATCTGGGAACATTGTTTTTCATGTGGGAAGTATAGGAATGGGGAAAGCAACAAAGCAGATATAATACACTGATATCTACAACTTACTTTGAAATGCATCAGAAAGTAAAAGATAAATTGATGGAAGGAGAGAGGGATGGATAGATGAAAAGATATATGATAAAGCAAATGTTGCAAAATGGTAATTGTGGAATCTAGGTGGTGGGTGTGTGGGTGTTAACTGAACACTTTTGTAAATCTTCTTGGTGGAATATATTTATAATAATAAAAAACATTTATAAAAGTAAAATGAAACTACAGCTAGACTCTCGAGGGGCCAATGAACTAGCTGGTTCTTTGGTGCTTTAAGAATTGTGGTACAGCAAACTAGTGCCCACAAAATAGCAAGTAAATTTGATGCTGCTTTTATTGTTTTTTACTTAGTGTAGCAGCTAGACAAGACTAGGTATATGCCATAACAAATTAATCCCTAGGTTTTGGTCACTCAATGGTTCCACCATTTGTAATCTCACCAATCCTAGCAGAGAGGGAAGAAAGCGTGGAGAGTCACAATGTAGCTTTCAAATGCAGGGCAATCTTGTCTTTGCTTGTCATGCTTAAGGACTATAGGAGAAGCTGGTATTGGTTAACACCAGTGAGGTCTTTTATAATGAGACTGAGCATGAAGTAGAGAAGTCAGTGCCCATTACTTCTTCATTCTTCTTACTTCCTAAAGACAGGTACAAATTGTCATGACTGTAAATCCAAAATCTGTGTAGACCTGGGAGACATGATACCTGAAGGAATAAATGATACATACTAACACATTGTAGGGGTTCCAATATGCCCCTTATTTGAATGCCTAGATTATGTGTTGTCCCTTCCAGGGTTCTCAGAATTTATCGTTAGGTCCAAAAGATTCAGCAGTTACTTTGAGCCTGAAATTCTCTACCACCATAAGGGATATAATGGATATGGATCCTGTCCTCAGGCCATAATAATCCAGAAGCTAATGGGCATAAAATAAAGAATAATTTTTACAGATGCAATTAAAGGCTTAATTGTAGACACTATGAATAAAATAAGGAGAATATTATAGCAATAGTTGGTGTAATAGTAATAGTGACAGCAGCTAATGCTAATGTGTGTCAAGTAATGTCTCGAGTTCTTTCTAAATATCACCTCATTGAATGTCCCCATCAACCTGATGAGGTCAGAGCCATCACTAACAGAACATCATGGAGAAGCAGTGACTTGAGTTGTGTCACTGGAGTAGGTTGGTATTGACCAGAAAGAGGAGATGGAAGGAGAGCCTCCAGGTAAAGGGATTAGGTGCAGAAAGTTACAGAGGCCTGAATGAGCAACGGATGTGGAAAGGCAGGAAGGAGATTGGTCTAAATACAGCCCAAAGTCTGGGAGGGAAAGGAGTTGTATCAGTTGTGTATGTTGAGATAGTAGGGACCTTGAGAACCATGGAAAGTTTCAGTTTTCTGTCCCCCCACCCACTTTGGGGAAACTTTCATATTTGCCCATGAAAATCATAGAGATCCAGACTGAAATAGATGATAATGTTGTAAATCATGTCTGGAGCAAGAGAAAAGATGGAAGGATAAATGAATAGCTATGAAACCGTGGTATGGGACAACTCTAATTTTGTCTGACTTTCACTAAGAATAGGGAGTAGAGCAGTAGCAAAATCAATCAAAACATACCCTTGTCTGAGGAGTTTAGGCCAACTACAGTGTTTAGAGGACAGAGTCCCTAAGACCGCCCTCAATTTCTGACACCAAGTGCAAGTTTGTGGTTTTCCCAAACTACCCTTCAGCTCAATAATTTGCAATAAAGACTCACAGACCTCACTGAAAGCTGCTCTACTCATGGTTAAGTTTTATTACCATAAATAGATTAGAATTAGCCAGAAGAGATGCATAGGGCAGAGACCAGGGAGGTTCTACATGTGGAGCTTCTATTTTCTTCTACCTGTGAAGTCAGGATACAGTACTTTCCCAGAACTGATATGTGACATCATGTATAGAGTATAAGCAATCCAGGAAGCCCACCTAAGCTTCAGGGTCAGACTTTACTGGGACATCATCACATATTATTATCAGCTTATTGGCTTTCTTTGGGTGTGTGCCTTCATGGTAAATCTTTCTCCATCTTTTCAAATGATCTGCTTTCTTACATATAATGTAGGTCTTTTATTCTTTATGTTTTTAATCCATCCTGAAAATCTGTCTTTTAATTGAAATATTTAGCTCATTATTGTTCAAGTTACGTGTAAGCCTATCATTTTGCCATTTATTCTGTTTTTAGTTTGATCTTTGTTTCTATATTGTTTCTTTCCTGCCTCTTTGATGGTAATCCAATATTTTTGTTCCATTTTATCTTCCTTGTTAGCTCTTGAGTTGAGCATTTTTCCTTCTTTAATTGTTATTTTATATAGGGGTATGCAAACTTTTTCTGAAAAGAGCCATATGATAAATATTTTTAGCTTTGAGGGTCATAGGATTTCTGTGGAAACTACTTACTCCTGCAAATGTCATGTTAAAGATGCCGTAGATAAAAGTTAATCAAATAGGCAAGGCTGTGTGCCAGTAAACATTAATTTACAAGAACAGGTTTCTAGCCAGATTTGGTCCATGGGCCATGATTGCAGACTCTTTTTTTTTTTTTTTAAAGATTTTATTTATTTGACAGAGAGAGAGAGACAGCAAGAGGGGGAACACAAACATTGGGATTGGGAGAGGGAGAAACAGGCTTCCCACTGAGCAAGGAGGCTGAGGTGGGGCTTGAACCCAGGACCCTGGGACCACGTCCTGAGCCGAAGGCAGACGCCTAAGGACTGAGCCACCGAGGCACCCAGACTCCTCCTTTAGAGATGTATGCTTGATTAACAGCAGCCTACCTTATTGGTACTTTTACTAGTTCCTCCCCAATATGCAGGAAATTTATAAAGGTTAAACAGTTACGCTATTCTATTCTTTGTGCTGTTGTATCCTATATTTTATTTCTTTACCCACCTGAAAAACTCCACATTATTAATATTGCTGATTTAAAGAGCAATACTTTTTACATTTACCCATATATTTATTATTTCTAGTTATTAATTTCTTTCTGGATTATTGTATTTCTATTTGAGTTCATTTACTTGAATTTGGAGAATTTAAAAACTATTCGTTATAGTGCCAATCTGATGAGTGTGACTTCTCTTACTGTTTTGTCAGTCTGGAAATGTCTTTATTTCATCTCTCCTTTTGAAGGATATTTTTACTGGTAATTAAATTCTAAGTTGGCAAAACTTTTCCTATAGCATCTTAAAGGTATTATTTCCTTGTCTTCTTGCTTCCATGTTTCTGTTGAAAAATCGGTCGCAAAATTATTTTATTATTTGAGTGTGTTGTATCAATTTTTTTCTTTCACTTCTTTAAAAATTATCTTTTGTGGGGCAACTGACTGGCTTAGTGGATAGAGCATATGACTATTGATATCAGAGTTGTGAGTTCAAGCCTCATGTTGGGCATAGCTTAAAAATTAAATTTATCTTTGGTCTTCTTCAGTTATACTATGATATGCCTAGGTATGATTTCCTTTATATTTATCCCACTTAGTGTTTCTGACACATCTAAAATCTGTTGGCTTGATATTTTTATCAGTTTTGGAAATTTTCAGCCATCATCTCCATAACGACTACTTAAGTTCCTTTACTTTCTCCTTTCCTTTGGGGACTCCAATTACATATATGTCGGACCATTTGTGTTCTGCATGTCTCTTAGTCTCTGTTCTATTTTTTCCTTTTTTAAAATCTGTGTTTTAATTTGAATATTTTTTTTTGTCTTTGAGTTTACTAATCCTGTTTTCTGCTTTGTCAAATCTGCTGTTAATCTGTCTAATGAATTTTTAATTTTTATATTATATTTCTCAGTTCTAGAATGTGTATTTGATTCTTTTTTTTAAATTTTTATTTATTTGACAGAGATAGAGAGATCACAGGTAGGCAGAGAGGAAGGCAGAGGGAGAGGAGGAAGCAGGCTCCCTGCCGAGCAGAGAGCCCAATGCGGGGCTCGATCCCAGGACCCTGAGAGTATGACCTGAGCTGAAGGCAGAGGCTTAACCCACTGAGCCACCCAGGCGCCCCTTGATTCTTTTTTTTACAGATTCCAATTATCTATTGAAATGGTCTTTTCATTCATTTTGTTCATCATTTCTCTGTTTTCTTTAACATGTTTGTGTTTAAAATCCTTTCCTTATAACTCTGATATGTGTATCAACTGTGGGTTTGCTTGTAATGTTTATATTTTCTCTTAACTGCCAGTCACATTCCTTACCTATTCACATGTCTCATGAATTTTTAAAATTAAATACAGGACATCATATATTAAAGAAGAATAAATCTAAAATTGATTTTATTTTCCTAGAAGGGGTAATTTCCTAGATGGGCAATTTCAATTTAGCCAGGTCTGCTTAAGGCTGTCTGGATGCTTTGGTTATAATCTGTTTTCCTTTGCTTCTTAATGTTTGAAGAAAAAGACTTTTTGAATGTTTTTTGTAGGTTTCTCCTTCTAGTAGAACTTTGTTTCTAAAGCACAAGATACTGTGGGTGCTTTTACTTTGCCTTTTTATCTGAGTTCTCCTGCCTCCCAAGATACCTCAAGACTCAGCAACTTTGTCACTGAGAAAACTGAGACATGGTCTTGGGATCCTCTAGATTCTAATTCGACATGCCAGCCCACGGAGTGTCATGAAAAACTCTGCTTGATTTTTTTTTCTTTCCTAAAGACTCTTCAACAGCAACCCCAATTCATAATCAATATTAAATCTCAGCAAATGACTTCAAGGTAGAAATAGACACCAATATTAGCTCATATAAGAAAGACTATCCTTTGTTGTATTAAATTCATTTAGTCTTCTTTGCTTCAGTAGGTATCCAATGTCTTTAATAATATGATTTTGCAGTGGGAGCGATAGCCAGCTTTTATTCTTTTTTTTTTTTTTTGCCTGGTTATTGCAGTGGGCCTGCTTCCACTACTGCATTCTACTCAGATTCAGAAGTTGGGAAAAAAATATAAAGATAAATAAGAGACCTGAAGGGTAATTTTTACCTTGCTAGACTGCTTTGGGTTATATACTCCTAGACTCTGAGGGTTTATCTGCCTCTGACTTTAGGGATGTTTCTGTCATAAAATTTTGAGAACTGCCTCCATTGAGTCACTCAACCTCATTTTTAAATATGTATTTTGGGAATAATCAGGCCTGTTTTGGTGTATGGTTAGTGTGCAAAACCAGGAAATAAGAAGATAATGAAAGGTAAAAAATTATAATAGTAAGCAATCTATAAATTATAACTCATCATAAAGATGTTAAGTGTCACAATTGTATTTGAACATATAAATCAGGTATGATTTCATTATGCATATACTTATTTTTAACTACTGCTACAAATATAGTTTATTGGGGAGGACAGAGATTAGACATAGTTTATGTGAGATTTGTAGAAGTTTAGGAAGATCATCAGAGTTCTTTGAACTATATGTCAAATCCATCTTACAGCCCCCCTCTAGCCTGTCATGTTTTACAAATGATCAAAGTAGACTTGTTTTAACATCAGCTCTTGGGCAACAACTTTTCGTTACTGAGAGTGATAAAACTCTGCTAACTTTGCTAGAACATTGATTGCCTGGAGAGAGCAAATTGACTCTGAGAAAGTTTTGATTGCAATACAAATACATGAATATTTCTATTTCTTGAGGACCTGTTGTGATTCCACCACCGTGCCGGGCCTGCTAGGTGCTAAGACACTTTGAATAAACCCTGAGCCATTGTTTTAGCCTTGTTCTGCTTCTGCAGCTGTTTGCCTTCTGGTTATTCCTTTTCAATATCTTGTAGACTGTATCTCTACCTTGATCAAATTTGGCTGCTCCATTTAGTCAAATAATTTTGGTATTTTTGTTTTTGAGGTAAAATAGAATGGGTTGAATAATTATAGTAACTTGTCTACAATGTCCACTTCTAGGACTTCTTGATGTCATCCCCTTAATCTTTATTCTGCCCAGTCATTTCTGGACATTTTCTACTTTGTGTGGCTCCCTATCTACAAAGCATTTGTGTGTGTGCATGTGTGTTGAAGAGAGGGGCTGATAGAATAGGTCCTCAGTAACTCAGATGAAAAAAACAATAACAGTCCCTCGCATATTGAGTAGAGTACTATGGGATCCATAGTTCTGTCTCATATCATCTCATTCTGTTCTCACAATAGTTCCCTGCATATAATTGATTAGTAATACAGATACACTTTCAGAGAGTAATTATTTGCTTATTAAAGATTAAAATAAAGAAAAATATTAAGAAAGAACTTTTCATATTTATTGTCCAAGTTAACTTGGTTTAGGATCTAACAATATTGTCTTTTATAGATTTTTAGAATGCAAGAACTTGTGGTATGAAGGCTATTTGACTTTTTTGTGTTCATTTCAATAAATGGTAGTCGCTAAGTAGATGTGAACTGTGAAAATGAAAAAGATAATTAGTCTGGAGTACTATCTGATTGTTTCATGAATGCAAATGGAGGTAGGAAAAGCAGCATTTGTAAAATGGCCCATTATTTCCATCAGTAGTTCCATTCCCAACCACTCCCAAGAAACTTACATGCTAAGTTAAATAGTATGGCACTATGCAAATGTCAGCACTGAAACAAATTCCCTAGTATACTCTTTCAACCTGTTGCAGTCTAAGGTCTTCCTATTTAGACGTTCTTGATCTTTTATTGCATTGGTAACTGTTATGAATATGGTACTTTTCATTTTTTACATTTTGTTTTAATTTATATTTCTCAGATAATCTCCCCAGCAATTCTGTACAACAAATATTATTCTTTCCATTTCGCATTAAAGAAAGCTGAAGTTTATGGAAGCAAAGTGACTTACCTTAGATTATATGTTAGGATGGGATCTAGAATTCAAGCTTGGGTAAATGTTCTGTAGGAACACAAAACAAACATGTATTCTGCCATTGTTGAATCACAGTTTCCCATAATTTCAATTATGTCTGGTTGTTTTGTAGGTTATTCAAAATTTTAATATCCTTAGTAATTTGTTGTCTGCTTATTCTCTCACTTACTGAGCAAAAGTGTGCTAAATTCTCCAACTATGACTGAATATTTGTTAATTTCTTCTTTTAGTTTTGAGAACTTTTTACTTTACATATTTTGGGGTTATACTATTAGATGTACATTAAGGATTATTGTCTTCCTCTTGAAATGACTATCCCTAGTAATCTTGTCTTGAAGTCTGTTATGTCTGGTACTGTATCTGAGCTGTATCTATGCAAATTACATTACCCCATTGTTCTCCAGAGACTACTGGAATGATATAGACCTTCTCCAAATGGCAGAACAAATCAACTTTTGATTATATGGATGAATCATTTGCTGAAAATTACAAATTCCAGGTCAAATTCTCTTGGCTTCTAGCACACCACTAGCTGGCTTTCAACACAAGCCAGTTGAGAATACAAACTCATTCTGAAAAGCCAAGTCATAATTAGAAAGTTAATTTGCTCACCCTCAAAATCACATAATGAAAAACGAAGCCAAATATAAATTGCTTTTGTATTATCCTTTATTTTGGACTATTTGTCACCTTGATTCCTTTATTAATGTGGATAATTAAGAGTTGGGTATATAAGGATGGTAATTTTAGTCTTCTCCTTATCTAAAGAGAGCTATTTATTAGCATCCATCTTTGACACAGCATCTATCATATATTTGGAGTTAGACATCTTTGTGGTGGGTGAATGAAGGAATGTTTCAAATATTTGCAGTAGGTGGGGTTGGACCAACTTTGAGGACGAAGTCATTTGTGAAGATGGGGGAAGTGGTGGCATAGGGTGCTATCTGGGTGCTAAGAGTTGGCACTATATTTCCAAAGAAACTTGGCTCAGGAAATCTCCAACTAGTTGGTCAATGGACATCAAAGTTTTATTTAGCACAATTTCAAGCTAACTAATGTAGTCAAGCCACTAGTGGTCAGGGATGATGACAGAAAAATTGTCAGTACCCCTCCTTTCCCTTATTTGTTCAAAGTAATGCCTTATTTTCATCTTTATTCAGAAACTTCAATTTCTATATTTTTTCTCCAGCACGTAGTTAGTTACCAAGTCATACCCCATAAATCATAAGACTGCGGGAGAAATTAAAAACAGCACCTATTAACAGAAATGTTAAGAAACCTAAGCCTGGATGGTGATGAGGGCAAAGCTGGTTGCACTGTATTTCTCATCCTAATATAAGAGATACCACCTCTCTATGAAAACGTTCAGTGGATGCTGAATCCCCCACTCCTCTTCTGAAACATTCAGAGGTTCCTTAGTACCTATAGCTTTATTGATGAGACTGTCTTTAAACCTGTAATCTTTACTAAACAGCAGCCTCAGATAGAAAGCTTTATTGAAAGGATGAAGCCTGCACATAATCCATCCCCTTTCTAAAAATTTGAAAGGTGGATTTCAAAATATACAGCGAATGTGGCCATTAATTTAACTTTTTGTCTAAGAGCAAGAGTCAATGGTAATAAAGATCCAAATTGTTCAATGCGCACAGAATCTAGAAGTGAAAATGAATCTCCCTTATGTGTGCATTCATTTGCATTTTTATTAACTGAACAGAATCTTATGGGGATTTTTCTATACACTCAGGTTGGGAAACAGAAACATAGAGCTCGTCCTGTTTCCTTGTGCACATGCTGTTTCCATGCAGTGGAATCGAGGTGAATGATTTGGGTTTATAACGAGCCAGTATCCACAGCGATTCATTAAGCATCTCCCAGGTTGGACTCCAGTGGCCACGGCTGTGTCAGAGTCATGAAACTCAAGAGTCTTATTCCCACATCGATGGCTGGTTTTCTAAAATATCTGGAGTGTGGGTATTTCCATACAACAGTCTGCTTTTCTGGTGTTTGAAATAAAAGAACGTATGAAATGGAGTGATTTGGGGACTGTTGGGAGGTGCATGGGACTGGATATTAAAGCTGTGCTTATGTTCTAGCAAATCTTCCTATGAAATCATTATCGATTTGCCACATCCTGAGGCAATTACACATCACAGAAGGTTGATATCAAGCAAAAGTGAATCTCTCTCATTGTTTTTCATTTGACTTCTGCTGTCAGTAATTTACCTACTCATTGTCACTTTATAGAACTTGTACAAGTCAAACCAGACCCTTCCATACCATCTTCCCCTCATTCAGGGTCAAATTAACTAGACCTCTTCTTTCACACATTATATTTTTACTTACCTATCTCCACCTTGGTGACTTCTGTACCCCACATTCTTTCAGTGACTACAAGTACATAAAAATCTTTGATCTATTTATATTTTCATGTTTACTTATGTTCACTTCATTTATTCACTAATTTACTCACCCAGCAGGTGTTTGTGGAGCACCAGCATAGCACGTGGCTGACGTCGTTCGATGTATTGGCACATGATGAAAGAGCCAGAGTTTTGTGGCATCCTGTTAATTATCCCAACTAAATGTCTCTTGAATCCAACCACACTCATTCCTGCAGTCATTATCCTTACCTAGTGTTGTTCTCTCTAGACTCCTGCCACGGCCTCTCCCCTGATCTTTCAGCATCCATTGTGGTCCTCTGCCAACCTACTCTCCACATTGCATGCAAAATGAACCTTCCAGTATTCAAAATCAATTATGTTGCCTACTTCCCAGTTTAGAACTGTCTAATGACTTCCTATTGCTCTAAAATAAAGGGAAAAAAAAGTCTTCGAACATGACAGTAAAGACCTGCATGATTTTTCCTTGCCTATCTCTTCAACCCTGCCTTTGGCCTCACTCTCCGTCTCTCTGTGATTGGCCACTCTTACATACCATGTTCTCTCTTACTACAGGGCCTTTGAACCTGCTGTTCCTGCTCCTTCTAATGTCTTTTTCCATCCCTCCACCTGTTAACTCAGACCTTAGCACCATTGTCCTAACCTCAAGGAAGTCTTCTAAAAGCTTCCTGATCTGGCCAAATCCCCATCTGTTGGCTCTGACAAGACTCAGTCCTTCTCCTTTTGTATGTCTCACAAAATTCCTACTCAGCATTTGTTGGTCATTTAGTTAATAACTGTTTCCTCCATGAGATTGTGAGCCTCGTGAGGGCAGGGACCAGGTCAAGCTGTGTCCTCTACTATACTCCCACTGTCTAGAACAGTGTCAGGTACATAGTAGGTTTTCCACACATTGGTAATGATTAATGAATATTTTATCACGCCAGAGTTAGAATCAGAATTCAAAGAAGGCAGATAGATGTGGCCATCAGGAGCTGCATAAATTCTCTGAATTTATATGCAAACATTTTTGTGATTATAGATTTTTTTTCTGTGATGATGGGAAAGAGCTCTTAGCTTTCATCAGACTCTGAAAGGAGAAAGCGATTCTAAAAAGTTAATAAGTACTTGAGGGAGACTCTGAGATTTTATTTTTGTTTGTTTTATCACCCTTTAAGACTGAGCTACTCACACGACTTTTTTTCATCAGTAACATGGCATGATATTTATGAAGGCTCAGAAGAACTGTGCTCAGTAAAAACATTAAGCAAATTCAGAAACACTAGGAGTTGCTATGAATTTGAATGAGAATTCAACGTGAATTTGTTGCCCTGAGTTTTTTAAAGAGCAGAGACCTGGCTACAAACAAGAGAGGATTAGAATGTAGAGAGCAGATGATGGGTATAGACTTATTGCTAAGATTCAGGGGTCCAGTGGGAATCCGGGGCTGTTGGAAGTTAATGCAGAGTGACAGATTGATGCTTTGGGTAGATTTTTTTCTCACACAAACAAGTCTCTAATTAAAGCATTTTATGTTTATATAGTTGTCACATCCAATAATTTAAAATTATCCTAATTTAAAACAGCATTTAAGAAACTCTAATTAGACTGTTAATATTATGAATTTTCAAGTACTCATGTTCTCTTTCCCTGATTAAAAAAAAAATTCCCCCCCGACAGCCAGCCAGCACCTGATTCTCGAGGTGGTAGTTAACTTAAGGTGAGCATATGGTATAGACATTCCGCAAATGGGTGGAAAATCCTACATTCCTTATTCAATTTCTCATTCAAGTCAGGGAGCAAATTATTAATTTCTTCAAGTAGTTTTGCTCATGTCATAAAATATGAAAGAGATTCACAAATGTCAGTATCTCCCCAAGAGTTACTGATTTAAAAATCTGTTCCTCTCAAAAGGAAAAAGCAGGGGGGATCGGTAAACACAACAGAAAAAAGGATCAAGATAAATCTGTTTCAATATTGTGTTTTAAAATGGAAGTTGGAATAGATTTGCTGTCTCTGTATATGGAGAGGGAGGTCATATTTTTTTCTTGATTACAACACCCAAAAGAAATGCAGATAGTTAGCAGTCAGTTTAATTTCCTCTGCTTTGACTGAAGAAATCGTGCCAATTAAAGATGCCTGAAGCCCTCCAAACTCAGAATGTTTTTGCTAGTCCTTTTTCTTCAATTATTCTGAAGCACTAAATGGGAAAACAAATCTCTTAGATTACTAAGGAGCTGGAAAAACAAGAGGTGGAAAAGAGAGCCAGTGACAAACCACACCAAAGCATAGTGGGGTCACCTTCCTGATTCAAGCACGAGGCTGTGTTCCTGCAGGAAAGAGTCTTCAGATAGAAAGTGAGGGGGAAACACCCCTATCCCTTAACACTTAGCAGTTTCATTCTCCGAAATATCCCCAAGAGAAACTCTCAAGCTTGTATAACCGGAGATATTGCAAGATGGTTCATAGCATTTTTGATCACAGAGCAACTTTAGAAACAACCCAGATGCCCCGCAGTCAGACACTGGATGAATCCATGGGGACTATTCATACAAAGTCAAAACAAACAACTACAGGGTAACCCTAGAATATGGGTAGATCTTGGTGATGTACTATTAAGTGAAAAAGGTAGGTCCCAACATATTATGGTATGATATCCTTTTTATTTTAAGATGTATTTATTATTCGTTAGAGCTCTCTCTAGAGCATGAGAAGGGGGAGGGGCAGAAAGAGAGAGAGAGAGAGAGAGGGAGAGAGAGAGGAAATCCCAAGCAGACCCTCCTGCTGAGTGCAGAGCCTGATGTGGGGCCTGATGCCAGGACCCTGAGATCATGACCTGAACTGAAATCGAGAATCAGTCGCTCAACCAACTGAGCCATGCAGGTGCCCCAGCAGGATACCCTTTTTATTAACTTGAAAACAACTAAAATGGATGCAAGTAAACTGTGTAAAAATACAAGCAAGGGAATGAAGGGTGTGGAATTTAGGACCATGGTTATTTTGGGCAGGTGTGGGGGAAGGCAGGAATTTGAAATAAGACATGACTAGTTGTAGATTATCTTCAAGGTCTTGTTTTTGTATTGAGTGATGGGTTTGTAAGTCCTTATTACATTGTTAAAAATAACTAAAGCAAGGGGCCATGCATGAACCAATGGTGAATGTGTGTCTTGAACTAAAAGGACCAGTTTATAGAGGAAAAGACCCAAAAAGGATACTTTCTGAACTTCCTGATGTTGAGACTGTGTCTGAGTCGGGAAAGGGACTTGAAAGATTTTGTCAAGTTACTTACTATTGGTTTTCTTTCATGAGAAAACAAATTGATTTGCTAAAATACAGAAAGTGAAACTTCACAAAATTCAGAGACTTGGGAAAAGAACAATGAGACAAGTTAAAAATATAAGATTATTTTTCCTGGAAGAATAATAGAGAATGAAAACTGGGGACTATACATCCTATTCTTTAGGGTCAACTCGAACTCACTTCTTTTATGTAAGTTTAGTATTTTCAAATTGTTATAAAGAATTTTAAACATATTCAAAAAATAGAATGGTATAATAAACCCCCATATGTATACATCTCCCAGATTCAACAGTTATTATTTTAATGAGCACACTATACTTTTACCTGCTACTCCATATCCCTTCCCTCGTTTTTTGGAAGCAAATTCTAGGTATCATATTATTTTTACATGTAAATATTATAGGATATATCTCTAAAAGACAAGAACTCTCCTTCTTAAACATAACCAAAATGCTGTAATTATGTAATTCCTAAAAACAACAGCAATTTCTTTGAAAGCACTGAAGAGTCAGTCAGGGCTTATTATTTGCATTCAGTTTGAAACAGAACCCAAACAAGGTCTCTTGAGTATTTTTTTAGTCTGCATTTCTGGTCCATTTTCTTTCCTTGCATTTTTATTTATATTTTGTTACAGAAGCTAAGTCCTTTGTCATGTAGTTTCCCAATAATTAACTTATTGTATTCATGTTGTATATTGTAACTTGTTCCTTTGTCCTCTGTATTTCCTGAAAATTAGTAGTTCAGTCTAAAGGGTTAAACAGATTAAGGGTCAATTTTGGCAAATGTACTTTGTACATAGTAATGTGTACTTCCACCAGGAGGAAAATAATGTCAAATTGTCTCTGCTTTTGTAATGCTAGCAACCATTGATGATCATTAGTTAATTCATTAAGTGATATAGAATAATGATCTTTTAATTTAATCATCAGTTCTTTGTTTATTATCCTGAAAACATTAGCTGAAATCATTCTATAAAGAGAAAATTTCCTTCTTGATTATGATTATTTTGAGGTAATTCCTAAACATTCTTGAAGTAGAATGAATAAAATTTTAGTATAATTACAAATTCATGGATTTAAACATACTAGTTGCTTTTCGATCTTTTGGAATTATTATCCAAATTGTCATTCAAATTGTTCCCCCTTAGGCCGGTAGAAGCACATTCAAGTGGTTCCTGAGTCCTTTTGATATCATGATGGTAATCTTTAACAATTTTTTGTTTGTGGTCATAGTGTTTATTCTAGGCTCCTGAATATTTTCTGCTCCAGGTATAGAAATCAGCCACTTCTTCAAAGAGCTTTTGGTTTCTTTTAGTGAGAAATGATATTTAGGGAACGTAGTGTAGGAACTAGACTATACTGTTGGATTGGTCATTTTTATATGCTTTTTCAGTGGCGAATGATGTGATATATTTTTTAAAAGAAAATTCATCATGAGTTTGTATTGGAACTTCCAAATCTAATTCAGGACTACAGGGTTTTTACATAACCTCATCAAGTTACATCTAAATCTTCTTCCACCCTTGCCTAAATTCCCATTTTTTCAATGACTCTGCCAGTATTATTCATTTGCTTTGTCTCACATTGCTGTTCATCACAGTCTCAGAATAACAATATCAATCCTGCTTCCAATGATTAATGAAAAATGTCAAAGATGTCTAATAATTGTTTTTGTCCTTCGGGTACATGCACCTGGAGGGTATAGTCAAATTACTTGCTTTCTAATTTCGACATAATTTTCTGTGGTTTTGCCCCCAAACAGATTCATAGTTGGGGTCATTTATTCTATTCGAAGTTAAAACTGTGGGGATCTTGTAACTGTTACTGGTTTTTTCACCTGCTCTTATTTTGGAGTTGATAGGGATAGCTTATCACTTAGTTTCATGGTACATGGAATTTTTCTTTTTAAATAATAGTTGCTCTGTGGGCACTGTCTACAAAGCTGAATATATGCATGCACTGTGATCTAGTGATTCTACTCTTAGTTATACAGCCAAGAGAAAGGTACATATCTCTTCATTAAAAGATGCATACTAAAATGCTCATAGCCCCAAACTTGAAACTACTAAAATCGCCATCGATAGTAAAATGAATAAATAAGTTGCGATATAGTCACACTCTGGATATCTATACAGCAGCAAGAATAAATGATCTACAGCTATGTACAATAATTCAGGTAAATCTTACAAATGTAACTTTGAGAAAAGAAGACAGACACAAAAGAATATGCGTTGTATCATTCCATTTTTATAAAGTGTAAAAATAAAAAAAACCCAAAGCCTTATTCTATGTTAGAGGTCAGGATACCTCTTGGTGAGTAGTGCCTGGAAGGACACATGGAGAGCCTCTGTGGATGTTGGTAATATCTATTGCTTGGTCTCAGTGCTTGTTACATAAGCATCATCAATTTGTGAATATTTATCAATCTGGACACTTATGTCAATGTCGTCTATGTATATTATGCTGCAATTAAAAATGAAATCAACTGTTTTGTAGCCATCTTCATAGGTTTGTTATATAAATATACTTTCTTCTAACTTAAGCACAAAAAATAATGATAGTAGATTATGAAACATTGAATAATAAATACATGTATCCACAGTGATAGTTAAATTAAGGAATATGAGGCAAAACTCTTCTTTATAGATTAATTCCACTTAATAAATGAGAAAAGAGTGATAGATTTAGAAAGCACTATTTTATAGTTACCAATATAATAATCAATACACACAAGGATGGGATCCTCAGTTGTTGCTAAAACCAATGGGTAAAATATCCACCAGGCTCCCTCCTATCCTCACAGATTACTTATCAGTTTCCTAGGGGGAGGAAACACCTTTATAATGGTGTGATTTGTTAGATACTACCTTATGGAAGGGACCAAACTTATATAGTGCTTGATATTGATCTTTGTCATTGAAATGCTATTTGTCCCAATAATGAGATGAATTGATATGTGTCATCAGACGTGATGCCCTGGGATGTAGCTGTATACAACTGTACTGACACAACATTTCTGCCAACATGTTTAACCTGCATCAAATCATGAAGAAACAGATAAATCCAGACTTTTGCACATGCTGTAAGACAGCTAGCCTCGTCTCTTCAAATGTCAATGTCAATGTCATAGAAGGAAAATAGAAGGTGGTGGAAATGTTAAGATGATAAGCTAACCAAATTTAATACATGATCCGTTACTTAAAGAAAATCACTGTAAAGGCATTTGGGGGACAATTTGTAGGAACCTGAACATGGGTTACATGATATGTAATATTATTTTTTCAATGTTAGATGTCTTAGATATGATACCGGTATTGCAGTTATATAGAAGATGCTCTTTTTGTTAGAGATAAATGCTTAAGTACTTAGGAGTGAAGGGCTGTGATGTCTGCAATCACTTCAGTGGTTCAGCAAACATTAGTACATGCACACACACAGGTACAAACAATGCAAATATTGTGAACTTGGTGAAGTAGTAAATTAGTAATTGGTGATGGGTAAATAGAGGTGAAGGTTCTGTAAGGATTGACTATGGTATTTTAAAAATTATGTATTAGGTTTCACATTTTACCAAATAAAATGTTGGAGAAAAATTGTGCAGATGGACAAAGTGATTTTTCTTAATTTAATTCACCTTAACTCAATAATAAGCACCTAATGTGCTCTGGGAAGCATTATTCTTTGGGTGTTTTATAGTAAACAAGAAACAATATGTGCTATGCAATAAAGGGTTAATTCAGTAGGTTTGGAGTGCTTAAATCTTATACATTCCAAAGAAAGGACTAGACCTTGAGTAACTTCTGGGATATAGCCTCTGAGCCCTTTGAGCATTCTGCCAGATAAGCATCTTTGTATATCTGAGACCTTGAGCCAAACTAGATAGTCTATGCTAAAAATGTGATTTATGGTAAATGCCTGTTTTTATTTGCCTGGGATCATGAACCATGGTGCATCATTTGGCCCTTGGGGTGGGAGTATGTCTTGAGTGGTCAAGGTCATGTGGGTTCTCCATACCTACATTACTGTAGACACCAAGGCTTGTGTCATCTACCCTAGTTAGCAAAACGTTTTACCTATTGCCACACATGTTAGGAGAATTAAACACCGTCCATGAAACTTCATTGAGAGAAGTTATATGAAGCTCACATCAGACTTTGCCTATGTGCTTTTACATTGTTGATTTTAATCTCTACCCTTTCCTTGTAATAAACCTTAGCCACAAGTATAACAGCCTTTCTGAATTCTCTGAGTCCTTATAGCAAACCATGGAACCTGTAGGCAGATCTGGGGACTCCTGGCACACCTGCCTTCTAGGAAATTTTAGTCAAATTGAGGAGTCCAGTAAAGTAGCATAGACAATGCTGACTCAGTTGCAGTCCAAGGACAAGAAGGCAGTTCTTTGGGAAACCTGGAGCATGACCATAACTTGTTCTGAAAGTCAAGGGGGGGATCCTAGAAAAAAAGTAATGTAGCTGGCCAATTTTTCCAGCACCATTTATTAAAGTAACTGTCTTNTCCAACTTTCCCATTTTATATTCTTGCTCTTTTGTCATAGATTAATTGACCATATAAATGTAGATATATTTCTGGGCTCTGTGTTCGGTTCCACAGATTTATGTATCTGTTTTTGTGCCAATACCTACTGTTTTGATTATTATAGCTTTGTAGTGTATCTTGAAATCTGGAATTATGATACCTTTAGCTTTGTTCTTTTTTTCAAGATTGCTTTGGCTATTCAGGGTCTTTTGTGGTTTCATGCAAATTTCAGTATTATTTGTTCTAGTTCTGTGAAAAGTATTTTGATAGAGATTGCACTGAATCTATAGATTGCTTTGGGTAGTACAGGCATTTAAATAATATTAATTCTTCCAATCCATGAGCATGGAATATCTTTCCATTTGTTCATGTCATCTTTGATTTCTTTACAACACTTTATAGTTTTTAGAGTACAGGTCTTTCATCTCCATGGTTAAGTTTATTCCTAGGTATCTTATTATTTTTGTTGCAATTGTAAATAGGCTTGTTTTCTTAATTTCTCTTTTTGCTACTTTGTTTTTGTGTATAGAAATGCTATCAATTTCTGGATATGAATTTTCTATCCTGTAACTTCACTGAATTCATTTATTAAGAAATTTAAATTTTTAAGTGGTTAACTTGTTAATATTTTCCTTTATGGATTTTGTACTTCCTGAATGGCTTAGGTTATAAAATCATAAGTGAATTAGTTTGTGATTTTATTATCTATCCCAAAATTGTAATTTTATAATGGTATTATAAATTTTAGGTATTTAAATATATATAATTCATTTTTATGTCAGGTGGAAGAAAGGGACCCAATATAAATTTTCTAAATAGAAAATTGTATCCTATGCTAATCAAGTTTCTCTCTTTTTAAATGTTCATATCTCTTATTTTCTTTCCATGTCTTATAGCATTGTCTGGGTGTTTCAGGACAATGCTGAATAATTCTGGTGATTCTGATCATTCTTGTTTTGTTCTGACTTTAATGGCAATACTTCTAAAATTTCAGTATATGAAATCTACTATAGGTTGATATCTTAAGGAAATTTCCTTTTCTTTTTGCTTTATTAAAAGATTCTTTAAAAATAAGAAATAAATATGAAATTTTATCAAATGTTTTTCTATCACTTGTTGAGAGAATGATATGGTTTTTCTTCTTTACCCCATGCAATGAATAATATTAATGAATTCCCTAATGTTGAATTGTTCTTGCCCTCCTAGAATAGAATCTACTTGCTTGGGCTTTATTATTCTTTTCATACAATAAATTTATTGTCATATTTAGGATTCATTATATTATTACATAAGATGGTTCTATATTATTTTTTTATATTTTGGTTTCAGGAAAATGTTAGTCTTGAGAATTTCTTGGAAATATTTCTTTTTTTTTCATGCTTTGGAAAAATTAAGTAGCATATGACTCATCTTTAAAATCATGTGGAACTGATACATTTTGGAGGTCAAGGTACATCCCAGATATGGGAGCGAACTTACTGTTTAAACATGATATATATATTTTTTTTTACTTGCAATCTCCTCCTTCCACCAATGTTTAATGTTTTTCCAAGTTTTCCCAAAGACAACTACACTGAGAATGAAGTTTGCATTTAGTAAATCCTCCAGGTATCAGTACCCACCTTCCTTAGAAGGCAGTGGAGAATTACAAGTAATAAAAAGTGTTTGTTCCCTAACCTGCTGAAATTTAAACCTAGGGCTTTATTTATGTATTGAACATGAGTGAGCATATGTTTGAGTGCAATTTACCTTTAGCATATAAAGTCACATCTGGAATCTGGAGTTAATAGCACCACATTTGTAGTCTATTATAGGGACGCGTGAGCCTCCTCTTATAGATGGATGCTCTAGCCATTTCCCCAGCGAACACACTCAGTAATTTGTCTCTGTTGAGAGTAGATCTTTGTCTCTATTTACTTATCTAGTGTCTTCACTGTTCTGAGAGAGAAAAGAGGTCACTTTTTCTTCCTTTTTCAGTTTGGTGAATGTTGCTATATAATTTTTTCCCCATTTTGAACTAATCTATAACGACTTTTATTATTATTCCATAGATATTTTGGAGGCAGGGAGATTATACTGGCTAGCTACATATGTATGACCTACCATTATGGTTTCAAGCAACTTTAAGGGTGGAGTCTGGTGACCAAAGTAGCAAAGTTTTATTCCAAAATGACGTTTTAGCTTAGGGAGCCACAGTACTCAGAATAGGATTATCCTACTCTTTCACACACAGCCTGTTACCCAGCTGCCCGCTGGACCTTGCTTACCTCTCTTACCCTCCCACCCCTGTCCTGTATTAATTTGTCTTCTTCAGAATTATTGTCACTAATTGAATTGTCAAATTCATTTGTTTGTACCTATTAGTTATCAGTCTCTCCCCCAAATGTAGGCACTATGAGACCAGCGACTTTGTCGATCTTACCTCCATTATGCTCCCAGTGCCGAGTCAATGGAGCACTCAATAGATGAATATAGTTGATGGCCAGGATCTGGAGGCTTGACGCCAGCTGTCTCCCAGAGAGGCCCTCACATGGCAGGGAGACAGGATCCCTGAGTTTTCCCACTGAACAGGGCTGGTTATTGACTCCCGGAAGACTTACGTGGTGTGAGGGTGGCTTGGGACTTCCCAGGCAGGATTCAGGAGATGTTACCTATCAATGTTCTTCAGGGCGAGTGGAAGCTTTCCCAAAGTGTTTACCTCAAAGAGGAAGAATGACATCTGCAGTCTGCTCATGAGCCCTTGAAAAGTGGCCTGCCTGTCATGTTTACCTATCTCTTCATTCACCGTTCTAAGCTTTTCATGTACTGAAGTGTAGCTGAGTGCAATCATAGTTGTTAGTGTCACATAATCAGAGGCATGGTTTTGACAGGGAACATTCCATACCTGTCTTTGATTACTTGGGTTAGCTTAACCTCAATTAAGGAAATGGAGCATTCACCTGATGAATTCAAGGTGGGCAGATGGAGCTGACACAGCTGTCTGAGATGCCAGGTGGAGGGAGGGAATTTAGACCCAAGTGAGAACAACATCTTCTCAGTTAGCAAATGTGCCATCTGCTCCTCTATGATTGTTTTTAAAAGGAAGCACCTTAACTCTTTCAGGGAACAGCTTTCCAGGACAGCCACTGGTGTTCAAGACACCGGAAGGAATGGGAACGGGTTTTGAGGGAGCAGTTTATTCTCTTTTCACTGACATGAACTGGAAAAGAACATGGAGCAGCTTATGCATCTGGAACACTCTCAAGACTCACTTGACACCTGTGAAGAGGCCAGTAAAAGTAAGAGTTGTCTAATTTTCAGATGGGAAGCGAAGGTAGCCAAGCCAGAGACCTGGTCTATGTGATGTCAAACCGAATGCTGGGGAGGGAGGGAAAACATGACCAGGTGGTTTCAGTTAATTCTGGAGAATCTTAACGAACAAGTGGTAGTACAGTTTTCATTTTGCTCTGTTGCTGCTCAGCCATTTGGAGTGGAATTTTCCACCTGAACCAATAGATTAACACATGTTTATCCAGCTAATCCATTGTGCTTTTTTGTGTCACCTGCTATCCCATTCAGCAAACTGTTTGTGTATTTAAATAAAGCTTTGTGCTAGGTACTCTTCAGGACACAAGGGCAAATAAGATAAAGCTCCTCGGTGTCACGTGCTTTGCCAAGTGGAGGAATCAGACATGTGTATAAATAATTCTGATACACAGTGAGATTTTGGCAAATTCAGAGAGCTCCTTCTCTGTGTGTTTGCTGTTGTCTGAATCTGGGCTAATGAGTGAGATGTGAACTCCATCCTTTTCTGACCGAATTTATTCCTGCCACTCCATCTTTAATTCTTTAACAGATTACAGTTTACTAAGTCCCAAGTTCCCTGTTTTAACAGCTAGAATAGAAAAAAGGCCTAAGTTCTGGGGGGATGAGAAGGGCAAATAGGGAAGAGGGATAAGCCGTTTAGTCCTCAGGTTGATTCTGAGGAAACAAAGATGGTTGTGCTGTGGGGGAGAAATACAGGGTGAGCTGCAAGGGGCATGGCCCAGAGAGGTGATGCCTTACAGGAATGAGAAGCAGGACTCTGATTAGTTCTCTGTCTTGGGATGGGGCCTGGCTCCTATTAATCCCCCTTTCTATTTACTGGCTCACAGAGGAGTGTGGAACTGACCAATACATACACTCAAGTCTGATGAGTACTATTTTGAAATTTTGGAATCTTGTGGCAAGCAGGTGAAGGGGTGGTCATGGCGGGTCTTATTCCTCGAGGACCACTGCTGGTGGGAAGCCCAGAAACACTGTGCCATAAAGAATTCTCCTGCCAGTTTTTCTTCCCTGTGAATGATTTTCTGTTCTGTCTGTACAGTCCTCACATTTGTGCGTTGTTTGCTTTCTGCTCCTGTGGGTGGTATTTCCTGTGCTTTGGTCATGGAGGTGGTTTTTAAAAATTTGTTCCTGTGGTTAAGACTGGTTTGAGCTGAAAACGAATCTCCTTTTTGGAAGAAATACTTTCTATGCAGGACTTTTCCATCATCTTCTTGTCGACAACCAATCCAAAGCTTGCTCTTTATCCTGTTCTCTTCCCACTTTTATCTGAGCCACGTTTGAAAAATTGAAATGTTTTTATATACAGGAGAAAGGCAATAATAGCAGCGGCCTGCACTCACTTTCCTCAACTGTTATCCCCGTGCTTTGTACACAATTTTTTAGAAAACATTTGTTTGTTTATTGATTTATTTATTTTACAGAGCAAGAGAGTGAGCGCACACACAGGTTGGGGGGAAGGACAGAGGGAGAGGGAAAATCCCACGCAGACTCCTTGCTGATCTTGGAGCCCAGTGTGGGACTCACTCCCGTGACCTGAGCTGAAATCAAGAGTCGGATGTTCAACTGATTGAGCCATCTGTGTTCATCTGTACACAATTCTTTGATATGGAAAGCTCTGGAGGGCAATGGCAGCAGAGACTGGTTAAGCTGCGGTGTACTACAGTGCATTAGGGTCTCAGGATTGTTCTTCTGGAAACGTGGGGGTAGGTCGCTGCCAGGCCTTGCCTTGCTTACCAGCATGTGGCTGATTGATTGCTGTGAGCTGGACACCTGGCCCACATTGAGGAAATACGAATCTTTCCTTTATAAACTAAAGTTCATAATCTGAGAGAGGATTATTGGTTAACAAATGAGTCATCTTTACATCTTCTGGGAGGGTCCAGGACTTGAGCTGTTGAGGTCCCAGAGGGGAAAGTAAAGTGAGAAAGTGTCTGACAGGGAAAGGAGAAAAGGAAGAGGGGAAAGAGAGAGAAAAGGAAAAGAAAAAGAAAAAAAAGGCTAAAAGTCTGGAAATTAAATTTCTCAAACTCCTGTGAGGGTCACTTTGGCAAGGTCCAGACGGCATCTGGAAGGTTCAAGTCATTCCTCTGTAACATCAGGTATGGAAAGTTGTGTGGGTATCAGCAGGTGGCAGATGTGAGTTTTTGTGAGTGGTTTTTGGGGTCCTCCTGGAGGTCACTTCAGTAGGGCAGACAACTGGCCCCATTGGTGGCAGCTTCCTGCTGTTTCTAGGCATCCGCCCCAAGACTGGCTACTGGAGTATAGGTAGCTGAAACCACAGGCTACTCTCTGATTCCCAACTTTTCTGATTTCCTGAAAGCTGGCAGCCCTCTTGACCATTGTCCTTGCAGCCCTTCCAATGTCTTGGAGGCCTCCAATTTCCTGTGTTTATTTTTTTCTTAATAGAGATACTTAGAGTGGCTTCTATATTTCTGACCAAACCCTGACTGCATCATTTTATTATCTTGTATCATGATATAAAGACTTGATTACTTGTAGAAAGACCAAGAAAGATCATGCGGTGACGGTCAAAATTATCATCCTTCAACTCTGACAATTGTGAAACCACCACTGTCTCTTTTACTGTGGGAGTGGAAGTGTTTATCAAATCTAATCCACTCAGAAAGGCCTTGAGAGGAAATAATCTGCTCCATTATACACGCAGAAGGCTAACTCTCTTGAGGAGGTACTATTCTAAGTGATACTTGTCTGGATGGGAAGAACTCATTGTGCAAGTCTTCTGAATTCTAGTTGTAAATGAAGGGGAAAGAGGGCCATTGGCCAAAATCGCAAATTAAAAAGGCAGCAGTCTGACTTTGGGAATTTGATTGGTCCAGCTGCTTAGAAAAGGGGACTCTTCTGGCTTCTCTTTGGGTTTGTTGAATCTTGCCTTTGAATATCATGGACATGCCATTGCCATTTTTTGGTTATTTCTAGAGTGTTTTAATCAGAGTAAGTTAGGCTATGTCGCGTTATAAATAACCCCCAAATTCAGGTGTTTGACTCAACACAGGTTTATTTTTCCCTCCTGCTGCTGATGGTCTACAGTTTCCAAGGTAGCTCTCCTGGGCAGCCCTTTGGGGCAAGCAGTGATGTGAGGATCTAGGCTTTTTCAGTGGTGTGATAACGCCACTCACAAACCTTCGCTCTCTCCACAGAAGGAGCAGCAGAGGGCCAGGATAACACAGAGGGTTCGTTTTCAGGCCTAGATGTGGCCAATGTCACTGCAACTTATATGATGTTGACTAGATCCCTGTTAGAAGGCCCCACTCTAACGACAGGGAGGCCTGACTGTGTGGTCTTCCTGTGTCATTAGGAAGCGTCCCGCTAGCTGCGGTCAGATTCTCTCAGGGAGCTGTCCCTTCCATGTTGTATTTTGCTCTCACCTCACAAACCTGAGCAGACTTTAACGTTATTCTTGCTCCTCAGTGGGGTCTTCCACTCCTATTGTTTCCTTTANGCGGTCAGATTCTCTCAGGGAGCTGTCCCTTCCATGTTGTATTTTGCTCTCACCTCACAAACTTGAGCAGACTTTAACGTTATTCTTGCTCCTCAGTGGGGTCTTCCACTCCTATTGTTTCCTTTATCTAGATCAACGGCATGCACCCTCATTTTTCTTATTTGAAATACGTCAGAATGAACACAGACCTGGGGTTTGTATGTTGAACCTCCTGGGTGATAACAAGCGTGATTTACGTTCTCTGGTTATCTTGACTGTATTGCGAGAGCAGGAAGTCTCCCTCTGCTGCCCGCTGGTGAAGCGTGTCCTGGTCTCTCCTTCCTCAGTATTCTTTTTGACTCTCTAAAACAAGCAGCCTCTGCCGTCCATACTGGTGGTCCCCAAACTCGATGTGCATCGGGATCACCTAAAAAGCTTATTCAAACAGAAATTGCCGGGCCCTACCCTTGAGTTTCAGATTCAGTTTGGTATGAGGTGGGGCCTGAGAATTTGCATTTCTAATAAATTCTCAAACGATGCTGAGGTGTTGAGAACCACTGGTGTATACCAAATATTTTAGCATGAAATTTTGTGTCATCTCGAATTATTTGCTATTTTTCTCATATTCAGAGCAATACATTTGAGTACTGTGTGCAAGACCTTATGCTACCTGGTGTTAGAGGTCATCAGTTATATTTCAAGGACACTGTTTTTATTTTTTGTATCCTATATCATGTTAGTAGGTATTCAGTTCCTACTTATTAATTAATTGGCGTGAATGAATACAGTAGACTTCTACTGTCTTATCTTTATTTAAAACGATGAATGACTATCAGAATGAACATGGACTGTGTGCAAACATGGCATTTGGGACTGCTATGAAAACTCGTGATGTAGTCTTTTGGCCTCTGGGATTGTCTTATGGGAATAAGGCAGGCTTCCTAGTATGTTAATATTCTAAAGCAATACAATAAACATGGCATGTGACTTGTTCAATTTCATATCTTTAGACATCCTCAGTCAAAGGTATTGCAGAAACATTATAGATAATTAGACCTGGCTCTTAATTAAACGATGTCTGACTTTACATAGCTATTAATGGAAGTAAGCTGCAAATCCTCCAGAATATGTTTAAGTAAATAAAGAGGCTCTGAGATTTTAATTTTGCCCTAATTCTTTTTGACCAAAGGTGAATTTTACTCAAGCGTATTGATCCTGTTTCATTTTAATGTTCAGTATGTTTGCCATGGGAAATTTTAGCTCCACAAAGGACCCATGAGTTGAAAGTCATGTAATGTTCCATAACAGTATCAGCTACGTAGAAACGATTGTTCTGGTAATATTTAAGGTTGGATTCAGTGTGCTGAAGTATTTTACAACTAATTTTCTCATATAATATAAAATTTGGGGCTAATTTCACTTCAGTAGTAAAAAGCAAATCTTATTTGCATGGTGGATGAAAATTGTGCATTATATGAATCTCATGGTCTACAAATTGTTTTAAGTTTCTCCGAAACATTTTTGAAGATGAGGCAGAACACTTTTCATATTTACACAATAAAATCATTCTACTCTTATGCCAAAGTACCACTGTCCTCTTTTTCTCCCACCAGTTTTTTTTTTCCTCATGTTTAACTTGTTCAAATCCATGTTCAAGTTGCAAAAGAATGTCCAAAGTTATTGGGAACATGCGATGGGAAGAAACTTTCTATTTAATTTTATTCCACTTTTATTTCCAGCTCTATGGAAGAACAGCCTCTGGCTTTTTCTTTAGCACTACAATTTTTTTCCTTCTCAAATTGGCACTGCGTTTTGATCTTCTAGAGTTCTACAAGGGAATAAATACACATGTAGATAAAAAGGAAACATATGAATGAAATATATTTAGACTTTGTGAGACCTTTGACAATATTTGCATAAAGAACTAATTAAAAGTTGAGTAACTAGAATTGCCTGTATTATTTCATCAATGGTGGCAACCAGCTTAAAGTATAGGAAGTAGAACGATAAGGGAAAATAATAATTTTCCTCTCTGGGAGGGAAAAATGAATTCATAGGCATCAATGCTACAATAAATTAGGGGTAATGATCTCTGAAGTAAGTGGGTAAGCTTTGAAGATAATACCTTGTTCTTCCAGATTCCAAGTTAGTTTGGGTATTTTTGAGGCTACATGAATGCTAAGAAAATTGACAGAAGAGTATGTATGGATACTTATAAAGAAATATGTTTTAGCATAAATTCTCACTTCTCATTCTGAGGAAATTCTTGGTTAAATAAAATTAAACTGAAGTTTGTATTGTAGAGCATTGACAATATCTGAGTACAGATAGAGTATCTAATGTTTCTCAAATTTACTTGATCATGGAACTCTTCTACCTCTGAGTATGCTTTTGTTGTTGTTGTTTGTTTGTTTGTTTTGGTATTTCTATGTACTCTTTTATTTTTAATTTTTTTATTATGTTAGTCACCATACTGTACATCATTAGTTTTTGATGTAGTGTTCCATGATTCATTGTTTGAGTATAATACCCAATGCTCCATGCAATATGTGCCCTCCTTAATACCCATCACCGGGCTCACCCATCCCCCTCTCCCCAAAGCTCTTAGTTTGATTCCTGGAGTCCATAGTCTTTCATAGTTCATCTTACCCTCTGATTCCCCCCCCTTTATTTTCTCCTTCCTTCTCCTAATGCCCTCTGTGCTATTCCTTATGTTCCACGAATAAGTGAAACTATGTGATAATTGTCTTTCTCTGTTTGACTTATTTCACTTAACATAATCTCCTCCAGCTCCATCCATGTCAATGGAAATATTGGATATTCATCCTTTCTGATGGCTGAGTCATATTCCATTGTATATATGGACCGCATCTTCTTTATCCATTCATCTGCTGAAGGGCATCTCAGGTCCTTCCAGAGTTTGGCTATTGTGGACATTGCTGCTATGAACATTGGGGTGCATATGGCCCTTCTTTTCACTACATCTGTATCTTTGGGGGTAAATACCCACTAGTGCAATTGCTGGGTCATAGGGTAGCTCTATTTTTAACTTTTTGAGGAATCTCCACACTGTTTTCCAGGGTGGCTGAACCAACTTGCATTCCCACCATTTGTTGCTTCTTATCAATTTTTGTCATTCTAACTGGTGTTAAGGTGGTATCTCAATGTGGCTCTGATTTGAATTTCCCTGATGGCTAATGATGTTGAACATTTTTTCATATGTGTTAGCCATTTGTATGTCTTCTTTGGAGAAGTGTCTGTTCATGTCTTCTACCCATTTTTCACTTGATTATTATTTTTTTTTGGGTGTTGAGTTTAAGAAGTTCTTTATAGATCTTGGATACGAACCATTTATCTATAGTGTCATTTGCATATATCTTCTCCCATTCTGTGGGTTGTCTCTTTGTTTTTTGACTATTTCCTTTGCTGTGCAGAAGGATTTTATCTTGATGAAATCCCAGAAGTTCATTTTCGCTTTTGTTTCCCTTGCCTTTGGAGACATGTTTTGAAAGAAGTTACTGTGGCAACTGTGCTGTTGAAAAGGTTACTGCCTATGTTCTCCTCTAGGATTTTGATGGATTCCTGTTTTACACTGAGGTCTTTCATCCATTTAGAGTTTATCTTTGTGTATGGTGTAAAAGAATAGTTGAGTTTCATTTTTCTGTATATAGCTGTCCAATTTTCCCAGCACCATTTATTGAAGAGACTGTCTTTTTTCCATTGGATATTTTTTCCTGCTTTGTTGAAGATTATTTGACCACAGAGTTGAGGGTCGATATCTGGACTCTCTACTCTTTTCCTTTGGTCTATGTGTCTGTTTTTGTGCCAGTACCATACTGTCTTGGTGATCATAGCTTAGTAATATAGCTTGAAATCAGGCAATGTGATGCCCCCAGCTTTGTTTTTTCTTTTTCAACATTTGCTTGGCAATTTGGGGTCTTTTCTGGTTCCATACAAATTTTAGGATTGTTTGTTCCAGCACTTTGAAAAATGCCATTGATATTTTGATCGGGATGGTGTTAAAAGTATAGATTGCTCTGGGGAGCATAGACATTTTAACAATGTTTATTCTTCCAATCCATGAGCATGGAAGGTTTTTCCATCTTTTTGTGTCTTCTTCAATTTCCTTCATAAGTGTTCTGTAGTTTCCAGAGTTTAGATCTTTTACCTCTTTAGGTAGGTTTATCCCAAAGTATCTTAAGGTTTTTGGTGCTATTATAAATGGAATCAATTCCCTAATTTCTCTTTCTATAGTTACATTGTTAGCATATAGGAAAACAACTGAATTCTGTGTATTGATTTTGAATCCTGCCACATTACTGAATTGCTGTATGAGTTCCAGTAATTTGGGGGCGGAGTCTTTTGGGTTTTCCACATAAAGTATCATGTCATCTGTGAAGAGAGTTTGACTTCTTCTTTACCAATTTGAATACCTTTTATTTCTTTTTGTTGTCTGATTGCTGTTGCTAGGACATCTGGTACTATGTTGAACAATAGTGGTGAGAATGGGCATCCTTTTCGTGTTCCCAATCTTAAGGGAAAAGCTCTCAGCCTTTCCCCATTGAGAATGATATTTGCTGTGGTCTTTTCATAGATGGTTTTTATGAAATTAAGGAATGTTCCCTCTATCCCTACACTCTGAAGTTTTAATCAAGAAAGGACGCTTTTTCTCCATTAATTGAGAGCACCATGTGATTCTTATCTCTTCTCTTATTTATATGTTCTTTTTTTATTTTTTTATTTTTTTAAAATTTTTTAAAAAGATTTTATTTATTTCATTTGACACACACNAATTGAGAGCACCATGTGATTCTTATCTCTTCTCTTATTTATATGTTCTTTTTTTATTTTTTTATTTTTTTAAAATTTTTTAAAAAGATTTTATTTATTTCATTTGACACAGAGAGAGAGAGAGATTACAATTAGGCAGAGAGACAGGGAGAGGAGGAAGCAGGCTCCCCGCTGAGCAGAGAGCCCGATGTGGGCCTCAATCCCAGGACGCTGAGATCATGACCTGAGCCGAAAGCAGAGGCTTTAACCCACTGAGCCACCCAGGTGCCCTTATTTATATGTTCTATCACATTGATTGATTTGTGAATGTTGAACCACCCTTGCATCCCAGGGATAAATCCCACCTAGTTGTAATGGATAATCCTCTTAATGTACTGTTGGATCCTATTAGCTAGGATCTTGTCGAGAATTGTAGCATCAATATTTATCAGGGATATTGGTCTGTATTTCTCCTTTTTGTTGGGGTCTTTGCCTAGTTTTGAGATCAAGGTAATGCTGACCTCATAGAATGAGTTTGGAAGTTTTCCTACTGTTTCTATTTTTTGAAACAGCTTCAGGAAAATAGGTATTATTTCTTCTTTGAATGTTTGGTAGAATTCCCCAGGGAATCCATCAGGCCCTGGACTCTTGTTTTTTTGGGAGGCTTTTGATCACTGCTTCAGTCTCATTACTGGTTATTGGTCTAATCAGGTTGTCAGTTTCTTCATATTTCAGTCTTGGTGGTTTCCAGGTTTCCAGGAAGGCATCCATTTCTTCCAGGTTGCTTAATTTATTGGCATATAGTTATTGACAATAATTTCTAATACTTGTTTATTTCCTTGGTGTTAGTCATGATCTCTCCCCTTTCATTCATAATTTTATTAATTTGGGTCCTTTCTCTTTTCTTTTGGATAAGTCTGGTGAGTAGTTTATCGATCTTATTAATTCTTTCAGAGAACCAGCTTCTAGTTTCATTGATCTGCTTTACTGTATTTCTGGTTTCTAATTCATTGATCTCTGCTCTAATCTTAATTATTTCTCTTCTTGTTGGTGGCTTAGGCTTTATTTGTTGATCTTTCTCCAGTTCTTTAAGGTGTAAAGTTAAGTTGTGTATTTGAGACTTTTCTATTTTTTTTTGAGAGAGGCTTGAATGGCTATGTATTTCCCCCTTAGGACTGCCTTTGCAGTATCCCATAGGTTTTTGACTGATGTGTTTTCATTCTCATTGGTTTCCATGAATTGTTTAAGTTCTTCTTTGATTTCCTGGTTGACCCAAACATTCTTAAGCAGGATGGTCTTTAGCTTCCAAGTGTTTTAATTTCTTCCAAATTTTTTCTAGTGATTGAGTTCCAGTTTCAAAGCATTATGATCTGAGAATATGCAGGGAATAATCTCAATCTTTTGGTATCAGTTGAGACCTGATTTGTGACCCAGTATGTGGTCTATTATGGAGAAAGTTCCATGTGCATTCGAGAAGAATGAGTATTCTGTTGTTTTATTGTGGAATGTTCTGTGTATATCTATGAGGTCCATCTGGTCCAGTGTGTCATTCAAAGCTCTTGTTTCTTTGTTGATTTTCTGCTTAGATGATCTGTCTATTGCTGAGAGTGGAGTCTTGAGGTCTCCTACTAGGACTTGTAATATGCCTTTATTTTGGTTAACAGTTGGCTTATGCTCCCACGTTGGGGGCATAGATATTTGCATTTGTTAGATCCTCTTGTTGGATAGACCCTTTAAGCATGATATAGTGTCCTTCTGTATCTCTAACTATAGTCTTTAGCTTAAAATCTAATTTGTCTGATATGAGAATTTCTATCCCAGCTTTCTTTTGAGGTCCGTTGGCATGAAAACTTGTTCTCCATTCTTTCACTTTCAGTCTGGATCTATCTTTAGGTTTAAAATGAGTCTCTTGTAGACAGCATATAGGATGGGTCATGTCTTTTTATCCAATCTGCAACTCTATGCTGTTTCATGGGAGCATTTAAGGTGTTCATGTTGAGAGTGATTATCGAAAGATATGATTTTATTGTCATCATGCTGCCTGTGAAGTCCTTGTTTCTATAGATTGTCTCTGTAAATTCCTGTTCTATATCACTCTTGGGGTCTTTCTCCTTTTTTAGAACCCCCCTTAATATTTCTTGCAGGGCCAGCTTGGTGGTCACATATTCTTTCATTTTCTGTCTGTCTTGGAACCTCCTTGTCTCTCCATCCATTCTGAATGATAGCCTTGCTGGATAAAGTATCCTTGGCTGCATCTTCTTCTCATGTAGTACCCTGAATATGTCTTGCCAGCCCTTTCTGGCTTGCCAGGTCTCTGTGGACAGGTCTGACTTTATTCTGATGTTCCTCTCTCTGTATGTGAGAAATCTCTTCCCTCTTGCCACTTTTAAGATTTTTTCATTGGATCTAAGATTTGCAAATTGTACTATTATGTGTCATGCCAACAGTCTGTTCTCGCTGATCTTGGGAGTGGTCCTCTCTGCCTCCTGGACAGGAATGCTTGTTTCCTTTCCCAGATTAGGGAAGTTCTCAGCTACTACTTGCTCAAATACATCTTCTAGACCTCTCTCTCTCTCTCTCTCTCTCTCTCTCTCTCTCTCCTCCCTCAGGGATCCCAATAAATCTGATATTGTAATGTTTCATTCCATCACTAATCTCTCTGTTTGATTCCTTGGGTTTTAATTTGTTTTTTTCCATATCACCTTGATTTTCTTCTTTTCTATCATCTCATCCTCTTCTCACTAATTTGTTCTTCTGCCTTGTTTACCCTGGCAGTCAGTGTATTCAGCTTAGACTGCATTTCATTCATAGCATTTTTAAGTTCAGCCCGATCAGATCTCATTTCTGCCGTTAGAGCTCTATATTGTTGTTAATATTTTTCTCAAGCCTAGATATCGCTTTGATAATTGTTACTCTGAAGTCAATTTCTGACATCTTGGTTATATCCATATCCATTAGTTCTGTGGCAGAAGCCACATTCTCTGGTTCTCTCCTTTGTTGGGTGCGCCTCCTCTTAGTCATTCTGTTGAGGGGTGGTTGAGGGAATGTACAGAGTCCAAATTATTGACCACAACCCAAGCAAAATGCACCTGTTTTATAGGGACCTTAGGGTTGTTGGCCTCTTGTTCTTCCAGCCTGTCTTCTGGGGGAGGGGCCTACAGCACTGTGACTCAAGAAACTCTGTTTGGGTGGAGTTGCCCTGCCCCCTGGGGGGCGGGGAGGGATGGGCTCAGTGAAAATAGGTTTTTCAGGGCTTTTTTTCTCTGTTGGCTTTCCCTGGTGGCTTTCCGCATCTTTTCTGAGAGTCAGAGCAGAAATGACCGTATCCAAAACTCTGTCTCAGAATAGCGAGATCACAGTCTGATCTTCACTGAGCTCTCCAGACCACACTGTTTCTGTTTCTGTCTGTGCTGTTAAAAACTGCAGTGTTCTGGGTTGTGCGCCCCACAGCAGCACTCCCAGCCCTCACTTCCAGGTCTGGGCACATGTCTGCCCTTTGTGCTTCTAAAACTGCCAGCCACCCCCAGTTCATACGTGTGTCCTGCAGCTCAAGGTTTCAGTCTGGGGAGCTGCCCTAAAGTCCTTTCCCCGCCGCTGCTACTGGTCTGCAAGTCTGTGCCTGGTCCCCAGGGCGGGAGGCTTTTGCACTCCTCTGTTATTTCACCTTCCCGTCTCAAGTGCTTATGATGGTTCCCTCCCCATTCCATTTATGTTCCAATATCTGCCCGCAGAATCATGGCTCCCTGCTTTATACCTCATGACCAACTGCCAGAGATATTCTGTTTGTGGAGATCCAGATATATCTTCTTACATCTCAGGCTGATTTTGTGGGTGTTCAGAATGGTCTGGTAGAGATCCAGCTCAATTCAGGGGACCAGTTGAAATAGGGTCCCCTACTCCTCCACCATTTTTTCCTCCTCCTATCCTGAGTACCCTCAGTAATTCACGAGGTGCTGGCATCTATAGGTCACAATTCTGGAAATGCCGATCTAAGTTACTGTTATTAGGTGAACATGATTCTTAGGAACCATTATAATACGTTAATGAAACAATCATCCTGAGCATTAAATGATCAACTTGTATTGAGAAATACCAAAAAGGACAGATAAAACAAAGTTGAAATTGATGTACATTAGGTATAACTAAAAATCATGGTCCTTTGACACCTACTGTATCAGGCAAAAGAGTTCTAGCTAATGGCAATTGCTTGTCTTGATTTAATCCCCTCCCCCTGCCCCAAGAACTTTGGTTCTTTAGTTTTCTCCTTTCTCATCCCTTCATCATCCCCTTCATCATTCCCCTTCATCATCAATCTTGTGCCCATTAGAGGATTTCTCCCATCATCGTACACCTAAAACATACTGAAAAAAAGCCCTTCCTTGTCATCAGAGCACCCTCCAGCTGCCTCCCCTTTCCATTCCTTTCAAAAACTTCTTAAAACCCTCCTCTACACAAGTGGACTCAGTTTTCTCACCTCCTATTCATACTCCAATCTAGTTTCCACCTCTACTGCTCTACTGAAACAGCTATTTCCAAAGTCACCAGTGACCAAGGGGACCATGTATCTTATTGGTAATGAGCTGCTGAGAATGAAGGGAGGCACTATTAATAATCCTGCCTGGGTAAGAAGCATTACCTGCATTACTGTCCTAATACTTGGCAATCACCCATGAGAGCTACTCCCAGGGACGTTACTCCTTGGAGCTTCTGTTCTGCTCAATTCAAGGAAGACTTGATTTGCTGGCATTTGTTCTTAGAAGCCTGCATTAGGTATGCAGTAGTGCCCCCATTGTTTGCCATTTCTTGTTTTTCTGATTCAGTGACCCATGGTCAACTGTGGACTAGAAACAGATGATCCTCTTCTGACATATTTTCAGGTCAGTAGTAGCCAAATGCTACGTCACAGTGCCTACATCATTCACCTCACTTCATCTCATCATGTAGGCATTTTATTGTCATCCCAAAGGGAAGAAGAGCGAGCGAACACATTCACATAATTTTTATTATAGTATATTGTTATGATTGTCCTATTTTTATTATTAGTTCTTATTTTTAATCTCTTACTGTGCCTAAGTTATAAGTTACACTTTATCATAACTATGTATGTATAGGAAAAACATAGTATAAATAGGGTTCAGTTTTATGTGGGGCATCAGGCATCCACTGGGAATCTTGGAATGTACCTCTTCTTGGAGGAGGCGGGAAATGACTAGATACAGCATGGTGAGTACAGACGGCATGTGAGCGGGTACCAACAACATCTGTGACAGCCAAGCATCAGAATAAGGCTAGATACTCTTCTGGTATGAATGACTTTAAACTTCTTGCTTTTAGTAAACTCTCATCTGCTCAGAAATCAAGCCACACTGATGTCTAAATATAATCTGGCCATGGAGGCTCAGTGAATGAATCTGAAGGATCTGGAAATCCTAAAATTCTTAAACTTGCTTTGATGCCCTTGAATCAGGCACATGACAATAGCACAGTAAACCCTGATAGGGAGAGAAGTTCATTATGAGGTTTGAGACAGAATCATCACAACAGTGCCAGCATCTGACTGGCTGAAGATAATGAAGAATTTAATGCACAAGTTGACATCAGTGTCAAGAAACTGGAAAGCTCTACAGCTGTGGTCTGTTCCTCAGCAAGCTCCTTAAGCTTCAGCTCAGGATCACCAACTCTCTTCTTTGTTACAAGTTACTTTGCAAATGACTGCTCAAAGGGGCCCCAACTTGGGGGCGGTCACAGTCATCCCACGGTGACTTCTAGCTCAGTGTGTCCTGCCTTACTGGTTCTTTTAGCAGTCCAGTCCTTGTGTTCAAACTGGTAATGTTGCCTTGCTGTGACAAGAAATACTTCAGATGTTTAAGCTTGTCCCTCTTTCCTGGGAGAGAATGAGGGAGCAAGAAAGAGGGTGAGAAGGATCCCAGGTACACCCAATTCCACCTGGAGTTATCTTACTGACATGTCACTTTCAGAGGCTGCTGTCTAATACACTGTAGTCCGGAGCGAGCCAAGTAGAATGGGAAGAGCCTGGACTTTGCGGTTAGAGAGAATAGGTTTCAATTCTTGCTCTACATCTTATCCACTCTCCAGTCCTGGACAAGTTAGCTCTCTCTGTACTTCAGATTCTGATCTCTAGTGTGGACATGCTAAGACTTACCTATTAGGTGTGCTAATAATAACAATAATAAAAGCAATAAGAGTGACATCTTTTGTCAAAATAAGTGCTCTGTGTCTTCAGATCTCTTTTGAGAGGTAATCAAATCAGAAATTGAAGAAAGACTCCTATTGTTTGAAATACAAACTCAAGAACAGTTTTTCTGAGCCAGGAGAGGTAAGGGTGACCAATCCAGAATGATTTCCACCATACTTTTCCTGAAAGAGTTGCATTCATCTGTCCAGTTATAGCTTAATAAAATTGCGAGGCAGGATTATGCTAGCCTATATTTTTTCCTGTTTAACTATAATTCCCTTCCAAATGTTGCTATGAATAAAAAAACCCCAAATAAATGGAGTTTCCTTCTCACCATGGATTTCTTATGTTAGAAAATGTACAGTCCTATGGTTAATTTGGTGTGATCACCAGAAAGACAGAGCTTATTTGCCATGGAGGCCAATATGGTGGCTGGAGATTGAACTTAATACATGGGATAGCAAACAAACAAACAAAAACTTAATTAAGAAATTAAATAGCCCATCAAAAGAATTGAGGACTAAATTAAGTCAAGGTTGCTTTTGCCCTGGGAGCATCTCATAGATGCTTCTTGTGCTGTGTGGACTTAATTTTTAACTTGCCTCTCTAGGCCTGGGTTTCCAAAGTATAAAATGTAGAAATTAGATAACCTTTAATTAGATAATCTTTAATGTCTTTTCCTGACATTTTAAGTGTATGAAATTTGGAGTAAGGTGAAGCAGAGCTCACAATTATTTAGATACTAAGTGGGACTGTGGCGAGGCCAATTTCCTCAGATACATCAATACATTTGTGGATGCACAAAGCACCAATCTGTCCAGCATGATTGTTTAGGATTCTAGTCACAAGTTATAAAAATCTTTATGGCTGATTTAAGCAGCAGAGAAATTATTAAAAGAAGTTTAGAGATCTGGTAAAATTGCTGGGATAGTTAAAGAACGAGACTCGGGGCTACATAGTTGAGACAATACTTCAGATTACAGGTCTAGTGACATTCTAGTGTTACTGCTGAGCACTGGTTCCCACAGCTTACCCTGCTGATGGTATGCTCTTGGACACCGGATGTAGCTACTGCAGGCTCTGGTATTGGGTGTGGTTGCCAACATTGCCTCTGCCTATTGTCAGAAAAGATTCTGCGTGGGCATTGATTTCTAATTAATGGGCAGGAGCAAGTGCTCTGATTGGTGAAGCTTGGGTTTTATGGTCATGCCCTAGCTGCAAAGGAGTCTGGGAAAGTGATATCTTGCTGTTTTACTTTCTGAAGGGGAAAGAAGGCTGTGCCTTCCACCAGGACTCAGTAGATGGAAAATTTTTCAAACATAAGAAGTGTTTCAGATGCTGGAAAAATGACAGAATCCTCAAGAAAATGTTGAGAAAAAAATGACAAGTATCCTCCTCAGTCCATTTGGAGAGTGCCTCCCATTTCAGATCACAATAGGAGCCTTTTACAATGAATCAACAGATTTTTCTTCTGCCACCAAATTTTATTCTCTTTGCATGCAAGCAGCAAAATGTCATAAACATTAGTTTGAGAAGGAAAAAAATTTCCATTTTTGTCTATTTCATTATGTCTATTTTTCAGTTGCTTTAAAAATATTAGGTCCATCAAAATAAGCACCAACATTTCTTGTAAAACTGGAATCCAATATGAAACAAGATACACTCTCTGCACTTATGACCTCAAAGATTATATTCCTTAAGGGGATTGTATTCATTGTGAATGATTACGCAGTGAAATAACTTAAAGCCTGACAAGGAATATCATTTTTGTGCTTCTGGGATCTGGGTCCGTGAAAAAATATTATCACCAAGATCATCCTTGGGCCATTGTGGAGCAGGGAAGGCTTTAGGGCCCTCATTTTCCATTTTTTTCACCTCCATGATAATTATTCTCAGGAAATGATTTCATAAAACCTAATTTATACCAAGCAGTCATTTATGTAAATGACTGTTGAAGCCTAACGGGTACTTCTTGGTCTTTTAGCTCTGATTCTGTCCTTAAAAGAGCATCCATGTTATGAGGACCCACTATCAGATCTTTCCAGCATGGCTATGGGAAATAAATCGTGTGGAGTTGAGGAGGTGAGGTGATGTGATCTGTAGGTGCTGAAGGAAGTGAGCTCACTGTGTCAGATAAATAATTAGATATCTATGATTTTCTCTTTTAAGATTTTATTTATTTATTTGTCAGAGAGAGAGAGAGAGAAAGAACACAAGCAGGGGGAGCAGGAGAGGGAGAAGTGGGCTCCCCACTGAGCAAGGAGCCCAAGATGGGACTCAATCCCAGGCAGATGCTTAACTGACTGACCCACCCAGGTGCCCCAATATCTTTGATTTTTAAAAATGCTTGTAATCTGTCTACTATCTTTCATAGTAACATATTATAATCCTCATTTCATAGATACAGAAAACAATTCTCAGTGAGATTAGAAAACTTGTTCTAGGCAACAGAATAATGGTCTCTCAGGGTCGTCTCTGTGCTAATCCCTACAGTCTATGAATATGTTATATTATATGGCAAAGGAGAATTAAGGTTACAGATGGAATTAAGGTTGCTAATCAACTGAGCTTAGGTGAGATTATCTTGGGGGGCACACTATAATTGCAAGGGTCCCTTAAGGTGGAAAAGGGATGATCAGAGCCACGGAGAGATTTGAAGATGTGCTGCTGATGTTGAAGAGAAGGAGGGGCCACCGACCAATGAATGCAGGTGGCCTCCAGAAGTTGGAAAAGGCAAAGAAATGGATTCTCCCCTAGAGTATCCAGAAAGAATTGGCCGTACTGACACCTTGATTTTAGCCCAGTGAGACCCATGTTGAACTTCTGAACTCTAGACCTGAAAGTTAATGAATTCTTGTTGTTTGAAGACACTAAATGTGTTATTGCAGCAACAAATTATTTATATTATTTGTAATAGCAGCAGTGGATTAGTATAGCCACACAACAATTAAATGTTAAAGGCAGGATTCCAAGTCCAAATCCTGAATTCTTTTAGTGTACTTCAAAGGTGAAACTCAAAAGACATGGTTAAAAAAGGGCTCATATAAGAGGCCAAGAATAAGGTGGAAGGGGTCTCAAGAGGTGGAGGCTGAAAATGATAGTGTTTTGGGGTGTTACTAAAAGATGATATTAAAGATATCATTTGGCCCAGAAGTACTGGGCTAACTGAGTCTTGCTTTCAGCCTGTCTTCCCTGGAATGAACCAAGGCAAAGCAAGCAGGCATGCACTGCTACCAGCATGAATGTAAGTTCCACAAAGGCAGGACTTCTGCATTATTTACTAGTGACAGTGGGGTCAGGAACATAATATGTGAAAAATACATATTGACTATACTAATGAATAAGTGAATGATGCTTTGGCTTCAAGCCCTTGTACCCAGTGAATGAATCCAGACAAGCTGGATGATCCCTTCTCTCTGCCAGTGCTAGGGAAGACTTCAGCAGCCTTGAATTCAATTCAGCTAGAAGGCCTGCTCTATTTTCATCCCAATGACCAAGCCCGAATTTCACATCTCATAGTAATTTTGACAGCTAACACTTCAATAGCATTTGACACAGTTTTAAGTGATTTAGCTTTATTAATCCATATGTTGCATATTCATGTTTGAATTCACAGCAGTTGATTTAAGCACTACAAGACTCCCATTCTCCAGATGAGGAAACTTTAAGTACCCAAAGTTTAGGAGAGTCATTCATGCGTACACAGCGCGTTCATGGTGGAGCTGGTTTGAGTCCAGGCAGTCAGGCCCCAGATTTCATGTTCTTTACTACTTTGTAATGGAATAGGAGAGAACCTGTGTGCCCCTGGACTCAGATAGGTAGGGCTGAGCCTGCGTGTGCCTCCTGCCATATTTGACCTGACTGAGTGGAGGACAGAAAGCAAATGTGTTGGGGAAGGAGAGCACTCCTCTGGACTGTGTGAAGGTTGTCAGGCTTTTAGCATTTGACTGCTGGCTGTACTGAGCAGAAGGATGGTACTTGAGTATAGGCAGTGTTCAGGCCACATCAAGCCTGGCACATGCGTGTGCGCGCGCACACATGTGCATGCGTACGACGTGGGAGAGCAGTAAGAGAGCACAAACAAGGAGGCTGAAGAAAAGGAGAGAGCTGTCTGTGCAGTAATGGGCTGGAGAGAGAGCTTCCTGTGACTGGGGAAGCAGCTGCCTGCCTTTTAAACACTCCTGCCTTCAGGGAAGCAGGAGAGAAGCAAAAGACCAAAACTTGAGGATCTTAATCTTTCAATCTATAGTGAAAGCTTCAGTCATCCAATAAAGATGTCTTCAAACTTGGCACTCAATGGGGTATTAGATAAAATGTGTGAGGAAGGAGACAGAGCCACAAACCCCCTTTTCCTGGTGGGCAAACTGAGAAACAAAGTGGGCATTCCTTTATAGCCGTCAGGAAAGAGTACCAATGGAAGCCTCTTCACTTCTTCTACTGCCTTCAGCCTGATCCTGTGCTGTAGGGGACTCCTGCCTATGCACATGGACAGTGCTGCTCAAAGTCTTAGCTCCACTCTTACCTGCTCAAAGACTTGCCCCTTGTTCATCCTTCTAGTAACCTTGTCAACCTCGGAAGAATGGCTGGGGAGGGGGGACAGGCCCTGGAAGAAGACTCCTTTGGGCACAGATTTTCTGAGTCCTATGAGTGGGAGTGGGTCCTGGGAGCTTGACCTGGAAGAGGGACACAGGCTTTAAGAGGGAACTCCCCACTACTCAATGGACTTGGCATTTGGTTGTGAAGGCCTCGATCACAGTAGGGCCAGAGCACTCGGCGCCAAAAGCAATGCTTTTCAAACATGAATGTGCGTACACATCACCTGGTGCTTATTTTTTTTTTTTAAAAGATTTTATTTATTTATTTGACAGAGAGATTACAAGTAGGCAGAGAGAGGAGGAAGCAGGCTCCCCGCTGAGCAGGGAGCCCGATGCGGGCCTCGATCCCAGGACCCTGAGATCATGACCTGAGCCGAAGGCAGAGGCTCCAACCCACTGAGCCACCCAGGCGCCCATCACCTGGTGCTTATTGAAACAAGTTTCTTGGGCTTAACTGTAGATGTAGACCTTCTGATTCAGTGTGCATTTTTAAGAAACACCCAGGTGACGCTGATGCTGTAGGGACCACACAGTATGAAGAGGAGAGCCATGGGCAGGAGCCCTGGATGTTTAGGACTATCTACACAGAAATCCTACTAAATCCTGGCCTCAGAGTGGTCCGTCCTTCATCTGATGTCAGGCTTGTCGCCATAATTTTAGTGAAGGATCTGGAGTAAGGATGGGCCATTGAAAAGGAACCCTGGAGCAGACACCCAGTTATAAGTACTGGTCAAAAAGGTCACATTGGGGCTAGCAGCACTTAGTGACTTGATGGTGAATTTTAAAGGAAAGTGACCAAGGTGAACAAACAGAACCTGCCTCATGAGGGTCACTGCTGGTATTGGGAATGGAAAGGGAGCAAGGTGGAGATGAGTTGGCCCCAGTTTTGTGTAGGAGAAATGATGGAGAAATCAAGAACAAGGCTGGACCTAATATTTAGAACTCCATCTAGATTGTAATGAAAAGTTCCATGTTGAACTAAAGCCAGTGGAATGAAGCATTAAATGTTAACTTAGCAGATTTATCAAGATGGGAAGAAACAGAAACATTTGGGAAAAATTGAGGGGAGGGGGCTGTAGTCCTAGACGGCTGTCTTCTGCTGCCATATGGTTGGCTCTAACTGTTCTAAACACTTTAAGTTGCTAAAAAGATTAGTTTGTCTGCCTAACAGGTGACATGTAACTAAAGCTGCTACATGGAAGAGCTTATATCTGCAGTTATGTGTTTTATTCTCCTTAGAAAAAATATTGAGAACAAGCAAACCTTTTTCTCAAAGGAATCTCTACTTGAACTCTGGGTGAAATGGGTTTCTAGGAAACAGAACTCATGGATGATTCTAGAGCTCAGTTATTGATGTCCTGAAAATGAGTCAGTGGAGCTTTTCATAATATCAACTCCTCTATCCTCTCCATTCTCAACTGAGCACATGCCAAGATTTTGAAAGAGACATTTACTAGTTGATCATGACTTAAAAGCTTTTACGTATTAGAAATATGACCAAAGATGTGAGGCTAGCAGAATTTTTAAAATAATTTTATTTTATTTTCTATTGTTATAACAATTTTGTGTAACCCAAAATTCATTTGATTTATTTACCCTTATATTTACCATGTAAGTTCACTGCTTTCTAATCTGCCTGATTCCCAGAGGCACCATCTGTTTGTTTGTTATAGTCTAAAGAAATTAAGCCATTAAGAACTACCATTAAAAGTTGATTTTAGATGAGTCTGCAAGTGGCAAAATTTTCTCACTTTATTTATCTGAACATGTCTTTATATTGTCTCCATTCTGGATTGAAATTTCCTCTCGATAGCAAATTCTAGATTGACAATTGGTTTTCTTTTAGGTATTTTTCATTGTTTTCTAGCTCCCACTGTTGCTGTTAAGAATTCAACTACTTCTCAGATTCTTGCTCCAGTGAAGGTAATCTGTCTTTTATTCTCTGGCTGCCTTAACATTTTATTTTTGTCTTTGCTTTTTGTTTTTTGTTTTTTGTTTTTGGTAGGTTCATACAGGCAAGAGGTTTTAGGGGCTTCTTGAATCAATGGATTTTCATATTTTATCAGTATGGGAAATTTTCAATCATTATTTCTTCAAATATTACCCCCTTCTTGACTCTCTAGGACTCAAATTAAACACTGATATATCATCTCATTGCATCAACTGTATGTCTACCTTCTATTATGACTTTACTTTTTTGTTGTTGTTGTTTTTCTGGGTTTTTGTTTTTGTTTTTGTTTTTTAATGACTAGTCTCCTTTGAGAGCCTCATCAATTTTCTCTTTTTTTGTATCTTGTATCTGAAGCCCATCCAATGAGTCGTTAGTTTTGGTTTTTCCCATTTTGTAAATTCAAACTGATTATTTTGTAGCTCAGTGATGCTACTTGTATGGCTTCTAATTCCTTGTTGACATTTTAGTGTTTTGCCTTTATATTTATAAGCATAACAAGCAGAGTATTTTTTACAGTTTGAATCAGATAATTCTAATATCTGGATTCCAAAACACATTTTCTTTTGTCCCTACTTTCTGTTGATTATGACTCATTGTCCAAAGGGGAGCAATTCTTCGTTTTCTGGACATATATTTAAGAAGTCAAAAATATAATAATTTGATACCTAGAGTGATATTGGCTTTCTCCAGAGGAGACTTTTTATTGCCTCTTCCAGGGAGCTGAGGGTGCTAATAGTCTATGAACAAAGCTTAGATTTCTCTCGGTCACTGAGATGATCCCCCGAGTCTTCTAAATCCATAACTCCATTTCAGAGTAGAGTGTTTGAGGATCCCAATCTTCTTGCAAGGGATTTTTGTGTTTGCATTTCTACCTTGGCAAGAGTTGAAGTTGAATTCTGACCTCTTCATTCACCCCCAGGGTCAGCCTACCTGCTTAAATTTATCATCTCAATCATTTTTGAGCACAGTTTGGTAGTGTAAATAATCCATGTTGTTGTGCAACCAATTTCCAGATTTTCATCTTGCAAAACTGAAACTATCTAGCAGTTGAACTACAAGTTCTCATTTCCCCCTCCCCAAGGCCCTGGTAACCACCATTCTACTTTCTGTATCTATCCAAGGTACCTCATATAAGTGGAATCAATCATGCAGTATTTGTCTTTTTTTGTGACTGATTTCTCTCAGAAATATCCTTAAGGTTCATTTAGGTTGTGGCATGAGTCAGACTTTCCTTCCTTTTTATGACTGAATAATATTCCATTGTATGTAGATACTACATTTGTCAGCCATTCATCTACTGATGCACATTTGGGTTGCCTCCACCTTTTGGCTATTGTTAATAGTGCTATAGTGAACATGGATCCTAGGAACATGGATACTGGGTTTTTGTCCTTAATCCCAAATCCATGGTGTCTTTCCCAACACCATTCTCCAACTCTCTGATTGCCAGACGCCAACTGGGTATCCAACAATCTAATTCAATTCTGACACTAACTTCCCAGAGTTAGTGCAGATCCCACAAATTAAGTGGTTCAGTCCCAAAGAATGTTCCCATTTCAGATGTCAGTCACAAGTAGGGTACCCAGGCTGCCCACACTTTGCCTATCCACGGACAAACTCAGGGGTTTCCAAAGCCCCCTCCTCAGATTCAGTATTGTGCTAGAATGAGTCACAGAACTCAGAAGAACACTTTACTTATATTTACCAGTATGTTATAAAGGATACAACTCAGGCCCAGCCACATGAAAGAGGTACACAGGGCAAGGTGTGAGAGGGAGCGGTGCAGGTCTTGCATGGCATCTCTGGTCACTCCACCCTCCCAGTACCTCGATGTGTTTGGAAGCTTCCAAAATCTCTTTGTTTAAGGGTTTTTATGGAGGTCTCATTATGTAGGCATGAGTGAATAAATCACTGGCCACCAGTGATTGACCTCAATCTCTAGCCCCTTTCTCCTCCCTAGACGTGGGGCAAGGGTAGGACTGAAATTTCCAACTGTCATCTCATTTAACCTCTCCATTTTAAAGACAAGAAAACAAACTTCATGAAGGAAAAGATGAGAAAACAAATGATATAAAGGAGTTTTGGTTTTATGTAGTTATCAGTACTCCTTATTAAAAAATGGTGCAGATGAAGTCGGCTTATAGTTTTAATTTGCTGGCTCTATTTGTTGGCCTTAGACACTAACCAAACACTACAAGCCGTGAGCCAAAGGGAACATGATCTACACTCAAAACATTTTGATTCTGCTAACATGATTAAAAAATACTGAAGTTTGTGGAGTAGGTCAAGCCTGAGATAAAATATTTCCACACCCAATACAAAGCTCTAAAATAAAGACTCTATCCTATAAAAAGTTTTGATATATTTTTGTGTCATTATGTAGATGAAGTCTTAAAAAGACACCAAAAATGTTTCCTTGATGGTTTCCCTTCCTGATGAATACGTCAGCCAACCTAATGTGTTAAGATACAAAATCTTAAAATCAGGAAGACCTTATTATTTTCTATTTCTGGATGGGTCCCAAGTTCCATTTAATGCACACTCTTATATTACACTGAGATGCTGAAAAAGGGCATTGAGATCCTGAAAGTCCACAAAATGGGAACCAAAGAAGATCTAAAAGCATTACAGTGGAGTTAGGTTGAGCTGGCTTTGAATTATCTACCTTACAGAATACTTTCTTTCAAAAAAATTGTCTGGAATTTATTTTGTGTTTACCAAGTAATCTGGAAATTTTCTTCCCATGGGTAACAACCACAATAACAAAATTTAAAAAGCATTTACTCTACTACTTTGTTTTCCTTAATGGATGTCCCCTTTCCTTCACTTTTTAAATATGACAATAACAATAATTAAACAGCATGATGGTATTGGTCACATTCTTAGACTATTTACAAGTAGGAATGATTCCATTATTATCCAGTGTAATTGCTCATAAACTAGAAAAACATCTGAGTAAAAATAACTTAATAGAACTGCAAAGTCCCAGTGATACTGCACATGTGCACACGTGTGTGGGATTTACATATAATTAAAACAACCCCAAGTTGAGGAAAGTTTAGACTTTGTTTCCTTCTGTGAGACATGAGGGATAAATTACTCAAATAACTTCAACCTGATAAAGCTCCCCTATGTATTTATAAGTCTCTACTATTAAGGGAAATTGCAAAGCAACATGAAAACAGCATGGTACATTTATGCTGTCATGTAGTGTGGTGCCACAGTTATTCTGAGTGGAGAGTATGGGCGATTCCCACCAGATCAGGGCACTTAGCCAGAGCTCTCAAACTTTACCTAGGGCCCAGGAAGTCAACTTTCAACTCAAGACATCCAAAGTATGTGGTTCTTAAAGGGGTCAGTGCAGATAATTCCTAACTGACTCACAGTAGCACTTACCAGATACATGCTTTCTTAGCAGGAGATGAAGAATTTTCTGGAATAAATGTAAATTCTCCAACGTTTGGCCAAAATGACCCATGATGAGTTTCAGTGTCATTCCCACACAAAAATCCAAAGCCTAGGGAAGCAACAATTTCAGTATAAAATTATTCAGCCTTTTTCTTTTTTTTTTTAAAGATTTATTTATTTATTTATTTGAGGAGAGAGAGATCACAAGTAGGCTGAGAGGCAGGCGAGAGAGAAAGAAGGAAGCAGGCTCCCAGCGAAGCAGGGAGCCCGATGCAGGCCTCAATCCCAGGACCCTGAGATCATGACCTGAGCCGAAGGCAGAGGCTTTAACCCACTGAGCCACCCAGGTGCCCAATTATTCAGCTTTTTATAGCTATGGTTGTTGGGTAATCAGCACAGACTCTCTGGTAATAGTATGTTAGAATGAAAAAATCAGAAGCTATTTCCTGGGATATTTTCTTTACAGTAAAATGAAATAGAGTAGAGAAGATATTATGGGCCTATAATAATGTATGCTACCCTTGTGGGAAACAGAAAAAAGTAGTGCTTCCCAACCTGCTTTCACATTTTGACATACGTAGAAATTCAAAATTATTTTAATGGCATATCTGGTTGCTTTCGGCCAGAGAAGATTGGCCTGGGTCCCTGCTGGCCACCTGTAGGGCTAAGGGCTCAATATCATGGGCGTTACTGCAACTCCTTCCCAATGCACCAGAGTTTCATGTTTTTGGCATGGTTTATTAAAAAGGTCTCATCAGAGTTAACACTATGTAATACTTAGTATGTGCCAGGCGCTGTCCTAGGAGCTTTCTATATCTTAACTTATTTTATTTTAACAAAACCTATGACCTATGTAGTATTGCTATCATTTCCAAGTAGCCGAGGTATAAAGAAACTGAAGAACTTGTCCAAATTGCTAGTAATGGTAGAGCAGGGACTGGAACTCTAGTAGTCTGGCTCCAGGGTTTGTATTCTTCACTATCATTTTAGATCTAGTATTAGAAGAGATTAGGAAAGACCCCATTGAATCTTAAGGGGGGGTGTGTCTCACCAGTCATAAAGGGGCCCATACTTTAGGATCCCCAGAGGACTTGGATATTCTTCTGCTTTGTAGGAAACTGCACACCAGCTCTGACAGCAGTGTTTAGTGTGGGTGCAAGGGCTATGAGCAAAAGGCTGCCTCAGGGAAAAGCACCTGCCAAAGTGGTAGTGATGGATTTTAAAAAAAGAAAAAAAAAAGCAGCAAGGGTTAGGCAGAGAAGAGAGGATCCACAAACTCAAGAAATGTTTACTGTAAAATTTGTTGCCACTGAAGTAGGTCTAGAATTTTAAGACAATTTCCAGAAATTGGGTCCTTTCTGCCAAGTGGAATGATTGTATTGGTGGAAGCTGCCAATCTGAATGTGCTCAGAGCCACATGTCCTCTTTAATTCTACCATCTCCCGCTACAGTCTCAACTAAGACTTGAGATTAAACATAATGACAGACTTCTGGTTTAAGATCTGGCATGTAAAGTACTTAGAAGTTGCCATGCTGAAGTCACATTAAGGAGAAAGCCGAACAAACAGAAAAATCAAGAATTCTTCTTAGATCTGTCAAGGAGCGAAATCATGGGGAAACAGTGCTCCCCAAACTGGAGAGACTGACCGATGAATACAGATAATCACAACTTACCAGATAGAGGGAAACCTCCACAGGAATTGATGCTGGGGTAGGAAAATCTCATACGTATTTGACAAATTACTGAGCTGGGGGCTCAGAGAGGACAACTCTGAGAATTAAAAACTGCAGGGGAACCCAGCTACGGAGGGCCTGCATTTTGGTGAGTTTCCATTCCAGGCACTCTACCTGGTCCTTACAATGTCAGAGGACGGACACTACCACCTCAAGACTTACTATAAAGCTACAGTAATCCAGACAGTGTGGTACTGGTAAAATAAAAGACGGTCAGAAAAATGGAACAGAATAGAGTGCTCAGGAATAAATCCACACAAATACAGCCAGCTGATCTTTGACAAAGAGCAAGGGCAGTACAACAGAGCAAAGATAGTCTTTTCAATAAATGGTGCAGGAATATTTGGACATCCCTATGCAAAAAAAAAAAAATCTAAGCAGTCTTTTTTACAGCCTTCATTAAAACTAACTCAAAATGGATCATAGATCTACATGTAAAATACACAAGAAAATTTCTATTTTCTACATAGAAAATAACATGGCAGAAAAGACAGCTGACCTTAAGAATGGTGATGACTTTTTAAGTACAACACCAAAGGTGTGATTCATGAAAGGAATAGTTCTTAAGCTGAACTTCATTGAAATTAAAAATTCCTGTTTTGTGAAACTGTTAAGAGAATGAGAAGCTAAGCCACAGTTTGGGAGAAAATGTTTACAAAACACTTGTCTTTGTAATGGGCTGTTATCTAAAATGTAGGAAAAAACCCCTTCAAATGCAAAAATAAGAAAACAACCAACCTAATTAAAAAATGGGAAAACCATCATCTGAACAGACCTCTCACTAAAAAAGATATATGGATGGCAAATAAGCATATGAGATGTTCCATACTGTATGTCATTAAGAAAATATAAATTAAAATAGCAATGAGGTTGAACATTACCTTAGCCATCAGGGAAATTCAAATCAAAACCACATTGAGATACCAACCACACCATTTAGAATGGCAAAAATTAACAAGGCAGGAAACAACAGATGTTGGAGAGGTTGTGGAGGAAGGGAAACCCTCTTACACTGTTGGTGGGAATGCAAGTTGGTACAACCACTTTGGAAAACAGTGTAGAGGTTCCTCAAAAGTTAAAAGTAGAGCTATCCTATGACCGAGCAATTGTACTATTAGGTATTTATCCCAAAGATACAGATGTAGTGAAAAGAAGGGCCATGTGCACCCCAACATTCATAGCTGCAATGTCCACAATAGTCAAACTGTGGAAAGAGCCGAGATGCCCTTCAACAGATGAAAGGAAAAAGAAGATGTGGTCCATATATACAATGGAATATTACTCAGCCATCAGAAAGAATGAATACCCATCTTTTGTATCAACATGGATGGAACGGGAGGAGATTATGCTGAGTGAAATAAATCAAGCAGAGAAAGTCAATTATCATATGGTTTCACTTACTTGTGGAACATAAGGAATAGTGTGGAGGACATTAGGAGAAGGAAGGGAAAAATGAAGGGGGGATATCAGAGGGTGAGATGATCCATGAGAGACTATGGACTCCAGGAAATAAACTGAGGTTTTAGAGGGGAGTGGAGTGGCGGGACGGGTTAGGCTGCTGATGCGTATTATGGAGGGCACATATTGCAAGGAGCACTGGGTGTTACACGCAAACAGTGAATCATGGAACACTACATCAAAAACGAATGATGTACTGTGTGATGACTAACATAACGTAATAAAGAAAATAGCAGTGAGGTACCCCTATGCACTTATTGGAATTACCGAAATCCAGAACACTGAAAGCACTCAATGCTGGTGAGGATTTGAAGCAACAGGAACTGCCATTCACTGCTGTGTGAATGTAAAATGGGACAGCCGCTTTGGAAGATAGTTCGTCAGTTTCTTACAAAACTAAACATGCTCTTATCACAGGATAAAGCAATTGTGCTCTTTGATATTTACTCAAATGAATTGAAATCTTACGTTCATACAAGAACCTGCACAGGAGTAGGTGCTTATAGCAGCTTTAGTCATAATTGTCAAAACTTGGATGCAACTAAGATGTCCTTCAGTAGGTAAATGGATAAACTGTGCTATATCCAGAGAATGGAATATTATCCGGCACTAAAAATAATTCAGGTCTCTCCTTCTTGCTCGTCAATTGTATGAAGAATATTTAGAACATAGTAAAACAATTTACTCATTTATTTGTCTCTGAATTTTCAGTAGGTTTTCTCAAACCTAGATTCACAAATAGACTTAGACCCTTTCCTCTTTCTTTCTTTTTTTTTTTTTTTAAAGATTTTATTTATTTATTTCACAGAGGGAGAGAGATCACAAGGAGGCAGAGAGGCAGGCAGAGAGAGAGGGGGGGAAGCAGGCTCCCCGCTGAGCAGGGAGCCCGATGCGGGCCTCGATCCCAGGACCCTGAGATCATGACCTGAGCCGAAAGCAGAGGCATTAACCCACTGAGCCACCCAGGCGCCCCCCTTTCCTCTTTCTAAACCATGTGTATGTGTGTGTGTGAGTGTGTGTGTGTGTGTGTTATAGTCTCAGCTGCTGGCTTTGTCTTAAAAGCTCATTTTTGAAAAAAATAGAATTATAATTATTATTGTTTTGCGTTCAGCCACACAGGGTATGAACAAGAGTTTGAATCTCATGGTTCCCTCAGGATGAAGCAGGAGAATTCCAAGTTATGAAAAACCTGCTACAGCCCTTTATTATGGAAGATACACTAGGAGAATATCAGCTCTGACTTTGCAGGGCATCTTTGAAATTTATAGGTGCCTGGATGTGTTCTCTAAGAGTATTTGCATAGTTTTAGTAGGGCTACATATTTTCTACCTTTATACTGTCTTCACCTTTCATTAAGTATTTTTGAAAAAGTGATCCTGAAATCACTCTTAGTCTAATTAACAACCCGACCGCTGGTTTGTGTACAATTGCTCTCAGAAGTGTTTCCGTTAGAAAGCAACAATTTTCAGTGTTCTGTGGCCTTAAAGAAATACTTCAAGGTATGAAACATTTTGGTTATATTATTTAGACACTAAATGCATATATATTCTATATATTTCACATTTCTATATGTTTCTATATAAATGCAGGTATTGATGGTATGTGTAATTGTGTTTGTATGTTTATGTATAAAATCTATTTTAGGTATCTCAAAGGGGTGTTCTTTTTTTTTCTTTTTAAAGATTGTATTTATTTATTTGACAGGGAGAGACACAGTGAGAGAGGGAACACAAGCAAGGGCAGAGGCAGAGGGAGAAGCAGGCTTCCCACTGAGCGGGTAGCCCGATGTGGGGCTCAATCCCTGGACCCTGGGATCATGACCTGAGCCAAAGGCAGGTGCTTAATGACTGAGCCACCCAGGCGCCCCCCTCAAACTGGTGTTCTTGTGCCTCAAATAGATTCGTAGAATGTATTATGTAATTCAGAGGTGATCTGTTACAACTCGTTTCTTTCACTTTAGATTAGGACCTGGGGTAATGCTAAATTCTGATTAATATATTGTTGGTTAACAAGTACCAACGATTGAGTTTATTCCATTCTTTTTTTATCCAAGGTTCTGTTCTGGCAGTCTTTTTTAAAGTCAGTATCACTGTCTCTGTTGTTTTCCATATTGTTAACAGGCGTGAAGTCTTCTCTCTACCACCTCCCACCCAACTTGCTCTTTGCCTGGCTGATTGCTACATGTTAATTCATGTTTCAGCTTTGACACCACTTCTCAGCAGTCTTGCCAGATGACCCACTCAGATTGGGATGAGTGGTTGGTCTTCCTATAGGTTCCCATGACATCTGCTCTTCTTTATCTTGGCACTTATACTGCTCTGTAATTCTCAGTCTGTCTATCTATCTATGTATCTATGTATCTATGTATCTATCATCTATCTTTCTACATGGATATATATCCTTTCATTAGATCATTAGCTCCTTCAGAACAAGGACAGTAAACTGTTTATTATTTTATTTCCCAAATCCATAAGCATTTGGCATATATTCAGTGGTCAGTATATATTTGTTGAATGAATGAATGAAGAATCTGGTTTCTATTAGGCCCAACCTAATTTCTTTTCCCCCCATCATCAAATTGGCAATCCAGATGGCATAGCTTACTTTAGGAAAGGAAGCCAACTGATTTGTAATTTTGATTTTAGCCAAGAAGGTTTTGAGATGATTGAAAATGTTATCTGTTATTTTTGTCTATTGACATTCATGTATGTCACTTGCATGAAAACCTGAAAGAAACTGTACTAATATTTGGAATGACTACTCCTATCTGTTCTAAAAACCATATGTTTTGGTATCACAGTTACTGTCTCCCCCATCTGCTCAGTACACAAAGCTGTTTCTGATGAATGGAGAAGAAAATCATTTCTCAGGGCAGAGTCTGCACAGGACCCAAATCGGGCAGACCAAAATGTCCCATTCAGAGACAAACACCTGACAATATTGATGATGGAATTGTAGCAGCCATGAGAATCACCCCACTCCAACCCATGCAGTCCCGATAATCCAGTGTGTTTCTCAAAGACTAGATTCATGTTTATGTTGTTTTTAAAAATTTATGTATTTTAGAGAGAGAGAGAGCACATACATGTGTGAGTTGGGGGAGGAGCAGAGAGAGAAGGAGAGGGAGAGAGAATCTCCAGTGGACTCCCTGCCGAGCACAGAGCCTGATATAGGGCTCCATCTCACTACCCTGAGATCATGACCTGAACTGAAACCAAAGGTTGGATGCTCAATGGACTGAGCTACCCCGGGGCCCCATCATGTTTACTTTAAAAGAAAAAGTTCTTGATGCATTTAAGTGCAATGAATTGTTTGATAACAGAAAAAAATTTGGTGGAACTGTTAATATGATCAAACAAGAGGCCATTAGACTGGGGTGGCTCCAATGCCGTGGAAGTCTTCTAAGCAAACCAAAACCTGAGTCACTCCACTCATGTCCCAGAAAATGAAACTTAACAGTCAACTAGGATTCTCCAAATAAGGCAACCACTTAAATCCAAACCCAACAAATAATTTCCTTGCTTTGCCTGTGTGTCTTCTCTATAAAACCCCTCCCCTAGCTCCTATGGTAGAGGACTCCTAATCACTTTTGACTTGGCACTGCTCAAAGAAACTCTTGAAAAGTTGGATGTGCCACAGTTCATATTTCCACAAAGCTAATGTGGGTGGTCCCATGGGTGTGGTCACCCCTGTGTACTCTAGAGACCCTCAGCCACTAGTGTGAACAGGGGTAATGATCAGGAATGCTGAGTGACTTAAGAGGTAACAGTGAATCCCTCTGCTCCAAAGTTTCAAAAATATCAGTTTTGAAGAAGTCATGAAAATAAGAAAAGGTGTCATGGGCAAAAAGTGAGGGTAAAACAAGATATGATTTTCATTTACCTTCACTGAGGTTAGCTTGTTGGAACAGCTAGGCATTCTTGCAACAGTGCCTTCCTGCAATGAAACATTGTAAGTGTAGGTTTTAATTAGGTCAGGGAGGCACAATGAGGTAGGCTAATAGTTCTTGGGTTCCTGAGCCCTGGGTACTTAGAAGAGGTGGAGGGATTGCCATTAGAAGGGGGTATGTGGGCTGCAGGAAGGCAAATAGACTAAGGATGAAGAGGGTCCCCTGTTCATGCCATTATGTCTTCGGATTGGCTAGGCCAAGCTGTGTTCTTGAGATGTCATTTTGCAGTCCAGTAAGTTGAAGTTCTAGTCTCTTGGCAGCAAGCACAAAGACCTCCGTAAGCATTCCTTTTATTTTATAGCATCTCTGGACATCATTATTAAAATGGGAAAAATATAAAAGAAACACTGACCTTCTGCATTGCAACCCTATGTAGGCTTGAAGCAGAAATAATGTCTTGAATTTTCTCTCTCTGATTAGATTTCAGTTTTGTGAGTATACTTTCCAGTTCTTTGTATAAAGTTGCCTTTTATGAAGCATGTAGGCTGGAATTAAAGATAGTGATATCTCACAGCCTCACTTCTCTGCAGTTATAAAAGTGTGACCACATAGAGTAGATGTGCAGACATTTGAAGTACACAAATTCTGTCTTGTCAACAGCCCAACCTCCCCCAACGTTCCTGCCAAGAAAATGCATCTAAGCAGGGAGGGTGGACCCACATGCCAGCTAAGTGCTGTCACTGATCCAGTTTAATCAGGCATCTTGCTAATAATTTACATCCAGAGATTTTTTTTTAGCTCATTAAATAAATTGGAATAAAAACCTGGCTTGTCAATTCTTCTGTTCTGTGCTTTCATATAACCGGTTGAAGTAAAATGTAGCTTTTCAAACAAGGATTATTTAGGTTTTGATTATTCACAAGTGTGCATTATGTATTGTTCATGGATTACTTTAGTTATCATTTCTATTTTCCTGAGCCAGGGCTGAAGTGTGTGTGTATGTGTGTGTGTGTGTGTGTGTGTGTGTGTGTGAGAGAGAGAGAGAGAGAGAGAGAGAGAGTTCAAGTGTCTCAGAATTTAAAGTGGAGGTTGCCTGCTCCTCAAGGCCAGAAAAATGGGTTTCCCAGGAGACCACCTGGAGAACTTTATGTGTCCCATTGCCTTTAGGTCAAAAGGGTTGATTGCTGCATGAGCAGATCAAGGAGCCCTCACTCTCCCCAGAGTGGACCTCCTGCTCGTGGGTTTTGCTGGGCCAGGTGGGATCCCAAGTGTAGGAAGCCAGCATAGATCCCACCCAAGAGGGCCTCCTGTTGGGGTGAGTGGACCACAGCACAGAGGAAGGTCTTTGGGAAGAGTGAGAGACCAGCTGGAATCCAGAGGCAAACACTCTTAGCAAAGGAATGCTGAGTAAGAGAATCCTTGCGACTGAGGCAGGACGAATGCTTCAGAGAACCCCTATAAGTACTGTGCCTGTTGGAGCATCAACAGATTTAGTGAATAAAAAAGACAAAAATAAACACAGACTTTGCAGTTAAACTTGAATTTCAGATAAACAATGAATGTTTTACTGAAGCTCAAATCTTACTGGATGTCTTGTATATTTATCTGGTAACTCTGCCTATCAGAAAAAGTCAGATTTCAACACGTGCAAGGCTAAGAGAGCACAATGCTACCTCTAGATAGCCTTTTCCAAGTAAGAAATTTACTGCCGTCTTTCTGTTCTTTATGATCCGGAGGGGTCAGAAGCTGGCTTAGAAAGAAAAGTGAGGTAAAAACACAGGAAAAGAATCAGCCACATGCCCCCTCCCCCAATGCTGCACAGTTAAGTTGGGAAAAGGAAGCAATAATTTTGATTCTCTGTGATAGAGCCATCAATTATAGATTTGAGGGTCTTCCATTTCCCAAGAAAAAACAGTCATGAGATGGCTTGAATTTTTACCCGGGGCCAAAGGAAGACCAGGACCCCATGGAATACTTTTAAAGGGACCACAGGAGAGAAAAAAAACTTTTATTATAGTTAACAATATTATAGTTAACAATATTTGAAAGTTGTTGAGAGTAGATTTTAAAAGCTATCACATCACAAAAAATATTGCAACTATGTGAGGTGTTGGCTGTTAACTAAACTTATGTGGTAATCATTTTACTATATATATAGTATATATATTAACTATATATTATATATATAATATAATTGTTGTATAGTATACCTTAAATTAATATCATGTTATATATTAATTCTATCTGAATAGAACCTGGGGAAGAAAATTGCTTTGTTAATGTTTCTCCACAAGTCCTTTATGCCTATCACAATGGTTACATCTTTGTTGTTGTTGTAATTGTTGATGCTCATGGGATAAGATGTTTAATAGAACAATTTCTACAAATTTAGGGCTATGAAGGCTGGGACCCCAAACTAGGCGCCATAGGAAACAAGTTTCCCACATTCTGAAAAGAAGGGCTGCATGTGAGAGGTGGCGGCAAACCTTCCCTGACCCCAGGGAGTCCCTGAGAGGTGGGAGTAAAGATTTCTTTGAAACAAATTTTGAGAGTGCTGCATTTCCCTTTCTCATGCCTCAAACCCAAAGAGAAGCCTCCTGGACAACCACTCATGAAGTGTGAGGAGAGGGTGCTGGCCTGTGGGCACACACGCTGGGGAAGACGCTAACATCTCACTCGCCCTGTCACCTTCTGGGCTGAATGTTGCTGAGCTGCTGATACTCAGGGGTCTGGCACCACTATGCGCTCAGAGCAGGGTGTGCTGAGTGAGTGCTTAGGAGAATGTTAGAGCCATTTCCTGGAGTTTAGGGAGAGGGGTGGGGAAAAAGATCAGTTTACCTTTCACTTTAAAAATCATGTAAGGGTGAAAAAAAATCATATAAGGGTGAAGGTCTGGCCTGAGGATCTGCCCTAGGACAGTATAGGGAGGTGCTCAGAGAGAGTGGTCTGTTTGGTTTCCAGAGTTTGGTAGGGCAAGAGTATGGGGCCAGTGTAGACCATGGAAGAATTTTCTGGACATTCAGAAATGACCTGCCCAAGAAGTTTGCTTGCCTACGGGACTTGGCAAACCCAGCAGAAAGAGGCCTTGCGTGGTGTACCATTGGATCCGTGGACTGAAAGGGATGTCATAGAGGATCATCTGGAGAGGATATCATTTGGCCCAGGCAGAGGGATAAGGGGGGATTCCCAATGGGAAGGTGGCTCTGAGAACCCATCAGCCGGAGAATTAACCTCAAGGCATCTGTTACAAAGAAGTCACTGAGAGTAGATTATAATCAGATTATATTTTGCTCCTTACTTTTCCTGCCTTGACTCTGGAGGACTGTGACAGAGTGTGCTCAGTTTCTTTCCTTGAATCCTGACTCTGTACTGCTTGATAGTAATATGGTAGAAGTGACACTCCTCCAGTTTCTGGGCTAAGCCTTTAGAAACTGACAGCTTCTACTTCCATTTCTGAAGATACTTGCTCTTGGAACACGGCCACCATGCTCTGAGAAAGCCAAGCAGACACATGGGGAGGGCTCGTGTGGGTGTCCAAGCTATAGGCCAGTTTTGGTCCCAGCCAAGAGCCAGCATCAACCTCCAGATGTCTGAGTGAGGAAGCCTCCAGATCATTCCAGCCTTCAATCTTCGAGTCATTCCCCAGCTTTTGAGTTGCTTTAGGTGGTGCCACGGGGAGGAGAGGTGGCATATTCGTAAGCAAAACAAACGACTGTTGTGCTAAAGCCTCTACATTTGGGATAATTTGTTACAGAGCAATAGATAACTAGAAGAAGCAGCCAGAATGAACAGCTGGTGAATTTGAACAGGGAGGAAAAAGAGTTGACCCCTTCCTTCCTGCAGGTTTCTGTTGGAGACCCTTAGGATGTAAGATGAGTACTTTTGACTTAGATCTGACTGAACTTTTTAGAACCTGAAAAGGAGACTACCCCAAATCCTGACAGTGACAGAAAAAGCTAAGGAATTGGCTTGAGAGACTTTCTTCAGTGGCTGGGAAAGGAGAGCTGGTCTAGCTTGTCTGAAGGGCAATTGTGAAGAAGAAGAAAGTCTTTTTTCTTTTTGTTCTATCATCTTCATTCTGCTCAATAAATGGGTCATCTGTGCATTTCATAAAGCCAAGCTGCTTGTCTTAAGCAAAGGCAAAAAGAAAGGAACTGGAAATTTTTTCTTTTGGGATTCTTTCTGTTCAAGTACATAACTAAGACTTAATTATATTTTTTTAGGTTTAAAAAAGAAACTCATAAAATAAAGACTAACTGTATTTTGGAGGCAATATACTATTGTGGAATAAATATGAGAAGTGGCATTCTGACTGCTTTCTCTTTCAAAGTAGTTAAAAAGGCCAAGGTCATATTAAAAACTGTAAAAACTTTGTTGAAATTGAGATTTAGCATGGGTAGGGTGACTTTCTGCTCACTACTTCATAATAAGCTATTTTTAATAAGTAGCTATAATAAAATGAGAATAAATGATGTTCTCTTTTATTTTTAAGCATATTTAGGGGAAATAGACATAATGATAACAGTAATGTTACGTTTTAATTGAGTCTTAGTTCTGCATTGTATTTTTTTTGGTTTTTGTTTGTTTTTTAATTTAATTTTAGGTATTTAACATATAGTGCAATATTGGTTTCTGGAGTAAAATTCAGTGCTTGATCACTTACATACAACACCCAATGCTCATGATAACAAGTGCTCTTCTTAATACCCTTCACCCATCTATCCCATCTCTTGCCCACTTCCTTTCATCAACCCTCATTTTGTTCTCTGTTGAAGAGTCTCTTATGGCTTATTTCCCTCTCTTTTTTTCCTTTTCACCCTCCCCATATTATCTGTTTTCTTTCTTAAATTCCACATATGAGTGAGAACATATGGTATTTGTCTTTCTCTGACTGACTTATTTCACTTAGCATAATACACTCTTGCTCCATCCATTTTGTTGCAAATGGCAAGATTTCATTCTTTTTGATGGCTGAGTAATATTCCATTGTATATATATCTCTGTATCTATATATCTATATCTTCTTTATTCACTCATTAGTCAATGGATATTTGGGCTCTCTCCATAGTCTGAGTATTGTTGATAATGCTGCTATAAACAGATAATTTCATTCACATCAAAATTGTCTCTGCAGACATTAGAAGGATGTTCCCTAGAGAGGCCTTATTCTTTAATATTACTCTGAAAATTTTAGCAAGTGCAATAAGACTAGATGAAAGAATAACCAATACAGAAGAGGCTTATCAAACAAGTTTTTAAATCATGTGAATTCAGCTCTATATGTTCAGCAAAAAGAGAGAGAATAACAATTGGAATATTGCTATCTATTTTATCCAGTGCCAAGAGTTTGAATTGAAAGACATAGCTTGTTTCTTTGCTGTTTCACTTACTGCATTCCTATTAAATTATGAACATCTTATCTGATGATTGTGATTCTAACATTTAAAAATATATACTTTTGAATAGAAGAACCATAGCTTATGTGGGTTTTGATGCATGGGGAGAAAATGATATATATTTAAAATTACCCTTGACAATAACTTAGGAGGGGATTAAGTTTGAAACCAATACACAGGATGACTTTGTTTGTTTAACAGGATCCAATTTTTCTTAAGAATTGGAATAATTGTTACTGCCAATGAAACAATTATCTGCTTATAGTGACCATGTTGTGAAAGTTGTCTGGAAAAAAATGGTTGAGAATAATTAAGAAAATACTGACAGAATAATAAGGTGGGAATATTTGCATAGCTAGATGTAGAAGAGTCACATCAATGAACAGAGTAGAAAAGGTGCAAATAAATACAAATATTTGCATATGAAAAACTGTCATTTCAAGTTGGGGGGAACGGATGCATTTTTCAACAAATGTAATGGTGTAACCAGCTAAATGTGTGAAAATAATGAATTTTGATTGGCTAAAGAGAAGATTGATAGGCATGACCACAACAAAACTTTTGCTCTCTATTGTCAAAAACACTGGAATGTAAAGTAAATTAAAATGGACTAAGAAACATATTTGCAAATGAAAACCGGATGGTATAGGGTGTTTATCAGTTGATTTGTGTGGCTGCCCACATCTCCTTCTCTGAAAAGAAAACAAACAGGCAGAGGCCATATGAACTTCTTCCCCTGATCCCTCAAATTCCCTAGTCATGTCTGATCTGACAGGGGCTGTGCATCTAGCTCAAAGCAAGACAGTTTAGGAGTCAGGTTCTCAGCCTCATATATTTGAATGTGGAAAAGCAGATAACCTAGCTGATTATAGTACATGCTAGAGAATATTCATGCTCTACTTCCTTGTAGAATAGGGCTCAGCATTGGCACTACGGCAACCTGCAGTCTCATGAATGCAGAACTCCGTGAATATATAAAGGAAGTCTTGTCAAGCAAACTAATCTATGAAAAGAAGAAAGGGATAGATATGAAGAGAGAAGTAGAAGAGTCTAGAAAGCAAGAACAGCTAGCTGCCTGACAACTTTCCAGTTAGTCCTTGGGAGGTCTCGTTCTACTTTCTGGTTTTGCATTCTGTGAGGTCATTCCTTTTCCTAGCTACAAATTCCCTACTTCCTAAAATATATTGGAGAGATTTGTTTCAACAAACACATGATACTCATGACATAGGGCTAATATATGAAATATTCCTCCATATCAATGACATTTTCATAGTAAAATGGGCAAAAGCACAAACAGGGATTTTTCTAAAGAAATATTAACAGCCAATAAACATGGAAAAAATTAAACTGCACTAAGATAAAAACAGAGAGATTAAAACAATATAATACCATATTTTCAGCCCTTCATGTTAACCAAGACTGTTTTAAGACTTCACTATAGAGAAACATTAGGGAAAATAGTTACTCATGTATTACTTCTAAGAGTGTGAATGGGCTGAACTTTTCTGAAAGTAAGTTTTACATACTGTTTGATAGAGCAAACCTACTTCTAGCTCATTAAGTTACAATGACATAGTTACAATGTCATAAAACTTTTATAGATTTTCAAGATGAAAATATGTGTATACATATACATTTCTGACTTTTTAAATTGTGATTATCTGTCAGTGACATTATTGGGTTGTTTTTCAGAGGTAGAAAAAGGTGCATGAAAGTAAAATTAGAAGTTAAAAAATATCCATGATTCTTCACTCAGAGGTTTCTACTCTTGATATACAAGGTCAGAAATAGATCAAGTTATACAGGTGACCATCTAGTAGATAAATTCAAAGACTATTTCCTTGGATTCATGTCCTGATCTTGATTGTCCGGCTGTGTGTGACACAGTGACCATCTCCTTGGCTATTGTGCCCCATCCTTTTTCTGGATTCCTTCTAAATTTCAGAGTTTTCCTTCTCATTCTCATTGACAACTTACTCTGGTGCCATTAAAAAAAATATTTCTTTCAGTCAGACTAACTTGTATTCATTCTGCTTGTCTAATTTTTTTTATGTTCAATTAGCCAGCATATAATACATCATTAGTTTTTGATGTAGTGTTCAATGATTCATTAGTTGCATATAACACCCAGTGCTCAGTACCACAAGTGCTCTTCATAATACCCATCCCAGTTACCCCATCCCCCTACTCCCCTCCCTTCTGTAAACCTCAGTTTGGTTCCAGGAGTCCAGAGTCTCTCATGGAGAGACTCCCTCTCTGATTTCTTCCAAATAAGTTTTTTTCTCCTTTCCCCTGTGGTCCTCCATGCTATTCCTTATATTCCACATATGAGTGAAACCACATGATAACTGTCTTTCTCTGCTTGACTTATTTCACTTAGCATGATCCTCTCCAGTTCCATCCATGTCAATGCAAATGGTGGGTATTCATCCTTTCTGCTGGTAAATAATATTCCATTGTATATATGAACCACATCTTTATCCATTCATCTGTTGAGGGCATCTTGTCTCCTTCCACAGTTTTGCTATTGTGGCCATTGCTGCTTGGGCAATTCATGGAATTGGAGAAGATATTTGTAGATGACATTATGGATGAAGGGCTGGTAGCCAAGATCTATAAAGAACTTCTCAAACTCAATACCCAAAAAAACAAATAATCTAGTCAATAAATGGACAGAAGACATGAATAGACACTTCTCCAAAGATGATATACAAATGGCTAACGGACATATAAAAAATGTTCAACCTCACTACCCATCAGGGAAATACAAATCAAAACCTCAATGAGATACCACCTTACACAGGTTGGAATGGCTAAAATTAACAAGACAGGAAACAACAGTGTTGGCAAGGATATGGAGAAAGGGAAACCCTCGTACACTGTTGGTGGGGAATGCAAGCTGGTCTAGCCACTCTGGAAAACAATATGGAGGTACCTTAAGACATTAAAAATAGAGCTACCCTACAGCAGTTGCACTGCTGTGTATTTATTCCAAAGATACAGTTGTAGTGCTTTTAATTTTTGGAATAACGTCCTTTATAATTTTTTTTCCTGATTTCCCTTCTTTCATCAGTTTTAGGCTCATTCTCCACTGAACTGAATGTTTCTTGGACATGTTGTGTTTTCTCTTGCTTTGGGGATCTTTGACAGCTAGTTTCTCTTCCTGGAGCTCTTTCCTACTGTCTTTCACTTCTCATTCACATCACTGTGGAAGATTATTACAGTAATGGTGAATCAAGCCTATGTCCATAATCTATGCAGTGTAATGCTGCTATCCCTCCCATCAAGACATGGTATCTATATCTCCAATCTCTTGAATCTTGGCTGGTTTTGTGGCTTGCTCTGACCAGTAGAATGTGGCAGAAGTGATATTATGTGAGCTTCAGAGAATAGGAGTTGCAGGCTTTGTAACTTCTGCTTTCAACCTCTTGGAATTCTGAGACTACTATCCTGTGAGGCTTGGTCTAACCTATAGGAGGTTGAGAGGCCATGTGGGGACCCAAGGCACCCTGGTCAATAGCCAGCATCCTTTGTCAGATATATCAGTGAGGCCATCTTTCAGTAGGGAACTTGGATTACTATTGTCACATGAGCAAATCTGCAGAAGGATTGCTGGGATTGCTAATCCATAGAAAAATAAATCACAGTTACTTTAAGCCACAGAATTTTGGAATGGTTTCTTCAGCAGCAATATTTAGCTGATATAATCAATGGAAGCATCTCTGAATGTCACTCCCTTTCAGCCAGCCTCTACTTCTGTTCCCTCTGTCTGATATAATTAAGCTTAGTTAGCTTTGTTTTGCTTCTCTACTGCCCCTATCAACAAGTCTTATACTATATAGTCATTGTAGGTTTGCTTCTCTCTGTTCTTGACTAAAATGGAAGGGGCAAATCTCTATGTTATTGATTGCTGTGTCCCTGACAAATGGTAGAATGTGTAACATAATAGAGTCTGAATTAATTTATAAACAGATATTCTTGAATCATGTTGTATTTCACAACCTGATTTTATATTAAATAGTAGAGCACCAACATATTTCCAGAGAAACCAGTAGTCTTCTGCAACATTATTTTTAATAGCACTAGGCTATACCTTTGTTAGGGTGTATCATAATTCATTAAAATTTATATCCTACTTCTGGCATGTAGGTCATTATCAATTTTTCACTATTATAAAAAATACCGCCACGAACATCTTATAAACAAATCTTTGCACACATCCGTGATTATTTTCTTATAATAAATTACGAAAAGTTAAATTGCCTTGTCAAAAGTTGTAACGTATAAAATATCCTTAGCCTGCCCATGATCATTACAGAAGAAGGAAAAAAATTAGGGTAGCAAAAAGAAAAAACAAAAGTTGATAGGATTATTGGTGATTTCATGAATTTATCCATATTTTCTTCCTTATCCAAAATAAACATGTGCTACTTACACGTTTTTGGTAAAAAAATATTAAAAAGTACAAACTAGTATAAGTATAAGGTAAAAAGTAATTTGTTTTCCCATCCCTGTCCCCCAGACTCCTGATTCTTTTCTCCAAGGTATGCATTGCTACAAGTTTCTTGTGTACATTAAGGTCTTGTAGGCACACCTGCATTTATGTGCATAGTCAGTCTGCCCCCTCCTTCTCTCTCCCTCTCACCCTCATCTCCTTCCTTCCTTCTTCACAAATAGAAGCACTTTATACACATTTTCTACACCTTTTCCCACTTAACATATTTTGGGAGATTATTTTGTATCAATATAGAGAGAGCAGTTTCATTCTTTTTCCTTAATCAACCAAGCTTGATTTAGCGTATCACCCCACATAATCTTGTATATATTCCTCATTTGCTTCTTTTTAATGTTTTTAAAGAACATAGTACATTCCCATGGTTTAACAATTGAAAGACCACAAAAAGATGTTTAGTGAGTAATCCTGCTCCTACTTTTGTTCCCCAATCACCTCCTAAATGTCAGCATTTAGATTGGTTTCTTGCGTCTCCCTTCAAAATTTCTTTATGCAAGTGCAAGCCAACACTAATCAACTTACTTCTCTTTCGTTCTTAGGTAAGAGAGAGTACGCTACATAAATCAGGGTCCCAGCAGGGAACAGAATTCTACTATGATAATTCAATTGAGCAGATTTAATGAGACAAATTTTTACAGAGGTTGAAGGGTAGCGTTCAGGGAGCAGAAATCTTTACTGACCCTAAACTGGAAGGGGCAAAGGGATCAGAGAGGTTTACCACCGCCAAGTGAGAGCTGGAGCCAGGGAGGAGGCTTCCCTTGCAGGCTGGAGTCCCAGTCAAGGTTAGATGCAGCTCCTGCCAAAAGCTGGGTAGTAAGGTAGACAGGGCGTGGGGAAGAAACACCCTGATTTCTCTCCCCTCACCCACCTATCTGTGGCTCCCATATGAAACGAGACAGCAAGGGGAACCTATTGATGCAATTCCCATGGATCAAGCTTCGAGGACACAGAGCAAGGCAGAGAAGCATGGACTATGAGTATAGATCTGGTTAGGGCTAAAAGGAGAATAAACAGATGCACACCATATACATTGTTTTGAAACTTGCCTCTTTCCATTTCTTATATCCTAAAGGTCGTTCCATCTTAGGACATGGGGACCATTCTCATTTCTTTTAACAGAGGCAGTCTTCAGTTTTTAATCAATTTACCATAATTTATTTGGGCTGTCCTCATAATAAGCTTAAACTTAATTTCTTGTCAACCTCCAGAATGGTGCACACCATTGTATACACACCATTTTACATGTGCCCAGCGATCTCTGAAGGATAAATTTTCAGACTATGATTGTGGTATAATTTGGGGAGATGTTGGCAGATTCCCTTTTGTAGTAATTGGACCACTTTGCACCGCAAGTAACAAAGCAGAAGCAGAAGCATGCTCTTCCCCCATAGCCTCACAGATAGTATTGCTGAATTTTGGAATATTTGTCAAAATGATTAAGGAATGATGTCATCTCTAGATTTTATATATTATTTGCATTTCTTTTATTCTGAAGGAAATTCAGCTTCTTTTTGTATGTTTAAGTGATGTTAAATTTCTCTCCCTATGAATTATTTGCTCATATGGTTTGCCTATTTTTCTAATGGATCAAAATTTTCTCTTTGATTTGAAAAGGTCTTCCTCCATTAAGGACATTATTAGCCTGGGTGGTATTAGCTGAGGTTGTTACCCCAGATGTTTGTTTCTTTCCTTTCACTTTGCTTCTTTTTTTAAAAAAATGCAGATTTGTTTTATGTCTTTATTTTTAGTATCACATTTATCAATGTTTTTAGGGCTTTTAGATTTGTAAATCACGGTTAAAGACCTCCTATACTCCAAGGTTATAAGGAAAATTGCCCTCAAGTTTTTTTGCCAAGTGTTTTTTTTTTTTTTTTTTTTTGTTTTTTTTTTTTTTTTTACGGTTTTAAAGCAAGGGCATGTCCTTTCTTTTCTTTTTTTTTTTTTTTTAATTTTATTTTTATTATTTGCCCAAGGGGTACAGGTCTGTGAATCATCAGGCTTACATCTTTCACAGCATTCACCAAAGGCCAAGTGTTTTTTTTAATGATTTAATTGATTACATTTCAGTCTTTGATCCGCCACAGTTTATCCTTTCTTCCTCCTCTCTGGCCCCTGATTCTATTCCCAAGGCAACTTAGTTGTCCCANCCCCCCCCCCCCCTCCCCCCCCCCCGCCATTTTAAATAATCTATGTTAACTCCACTGATTTGAGATGCCACCTTAACATTTACTAATTCCTCTATCTTTTGTATCTTTTTCTGGACCTTCTTATCTATATCACCGGTTTGTCCAGTCATATGGAGGCTTTACCACATGCTTTAGCATCACACATTTGCATGTGTGGTAGGGTGGGTCTTAGACTATTATTATTGTTTTATATATATATATATATATATATATATATATATATACACACATATATATATTTTATAAAGATTTTATTTATTTATTTATTTGACACACAGAGAGAGATCACAAGTAGGCAGAGAGGCAGGCAGAGAGAGAGGAGAAAGCAGGCTCTCTGCCAAGTAGAGAGCCCGATGTGGGCCTCGATCCCAGGACCCTGAGATCATGACCTGAGCCGAAGGCAGAGGCTTTAACCCACTGAGCCACCCAGGCGCCTGGGTCTTAGACTATTGTTTTTCATTTTCCAAGATTTCCTTGGCTATCCTTGTTTGTTTATTTTTCTGTGAGAATTTTATAATCAATCGATTTATAAAATGTCCACCTTTGGCCTTTTTCACCTGTATCCCATTTTGCCTGAAATTGATATTCTAACTCCTGCTTCTTTCCATTTACATTTTTTAAAAATACCCTTTTCCATCCTTCCTTTTCTCATTGCTGACTCACATTGTTTTGAGTGTGTCTGTTGTGTATAGCACAGAATTGGGTTTTCCAATGTGATCTAATCTGAAAATCTATTTGTTTAAAATATGAATTATGCTCATTTATTGATATGGCACATGTATTCAGTATGTATTCTATGTGCTTATTTTTATATAATACAAAGGTCTTGCATGATAGAGTTTGTTTTAGTTGCTTTTGAGACTTGTAATTTTTCTGATATTTAAGATTTTTTTGTTTTAAATAAAAATAAATATTTGTTTATAAATATACCTTAATGTAATGGCCTTAGTTTTTTCTGTTTTTTTGTGTGTGTGTGGGGGGGATTTTTGTTCTGTTTTGTTTTATTTTGAGAGATAGAGAGCGAGAGCACAAGTGCATGTGGTATGGAAAGAGACAGAAGGAGAGAATTTTAAGCAGGTTCTGTGCCCAACAAGGAGCCCAGTGCAGGGCTGCATCTCATGACCCTGAGATCATGACTTGAGCTGAAATCAAGAGTCAGTTGCTCAACTGACTGAGCCACCCAGGTGCCTTTCCTTCTGTTCTTTTTCTTTCTTCTTCTTTTTTTAAAAAATCGATTCTCTTAATTCCATACTATGAGCAATAATTTAATTGGTTTGCATAATTTTTCTTTGGCCACACGCCCTTTCCTATATCACCCAAGTGTAGTCAAGTTGAGCATTTAGCTTCATATTTTGAAATATGCTTTTCTTCCATTATTAATGTCTTACCTTTGAGTGACACACTTTGACTCTCATTATGTGGCGATGAGACAAGCAGTAAGCTTTTTTTTTTACCTCTCCTCTGTTCCCTTTTTCTTTATCTTTTTAAATAAATTATGTCATTCCTACATTGTTAAGTCACTTTATGACCTCTTTTCCCACCTTTGTTTTTGTCTTAGTTTTATATTTTAATACATTCAGTTTCTTTATAAGCCTTTGCCAAAGATTTTCCCACCATTTTGGTTGGCCAGGGTTTTCTCTCTAGTGCTAATTTTCTCAAGAAGGGCTCATGTAAACAGTAGTCCTTGATTTATTACATGTTCAAAACTGTCAGCAGCCTTTATGCTTCATGAACTAGAAGCTGAAGATAAAATCTGTGTCTCATACTTTCAAGGATATAAAATCCTTAGCTATATATCAATTCCTTCACTCATGCTTTTTTTCCTCAACTATTTTGTAGGTTTTCTTCCCCTGACTTGTGGTATTGAATTTGCTGGGTAGAAGCCTGATGCCAGCTTACTTTTCCTTTTCTTATATATGTAGCTTGAAAGTTTTGTCTGGCTCCCCAAAGAGAGAGAGAGAGAGAGAGAGAGAGAGAGAGAGAGAGCGTGTGTTTTAGGTAAGTCCTTTATTATGATAATATCTTTACCAGCATATTTTTTTGTATTGACTGACCTGAATACATTTTCACTGATACATTGTACATACTTTCAGTTTATATATTGTCTTCTTTTATTCCAGGAAAATTTTCTTGTACCTTAAAACTTGTGTTCTCTTGCATAGAGTTATTTTTTGTCTTTCATGTACTCCAAATATGCCTGTTAGAATACTATTTCCTGTCTACTATATGTTATTTTCTATTTAACCATTTTCATTTAAAAATTTTGTTTCATTTTGTTTATTTTTCAATTTCTATCTTGTACATCTCTTAACGAACACCCCACAGCATTCCTTTTCCCTGTTCACATTCCAGTTTTTTCTTTACATTTGGAATGATTTTCCATTTCTTCTTCTTTTTTTTCCTGATGTCTATTTATTTTTATTTCATTTCCTCCTGATATCTGACTGTTACCTCTTCTTGTGATCTTTCTTCATAGCTGTAATTGCTTCATAACGTATTTTGAAAATTTATGGTAGAGTATTTTGTTAGCATTTTGTTCTATTTCATGACAACATCCTCCCCCCCCACCTTGGTGACTTCCCACCACCAAGAGGACAATTTTGATGCTCATTTACACTTAGTTTTCTTTCTGCATGGATTCCATGTGAATATATATGTATATGTATGTACATATATACATATATATGTATATATATATTACCCATATCTAAATGAGTTGAAATTTCTTAGATAAGTATGGTGGTAGTAGAAGAAGGAGACAGGGAGGGTTGGCTTTCTGGTTTTTAAATGATAGGATCTCTCTTCTGTTGCTATCACGAGAGATGATTTCTTTTATATATGATGCCTCCATTAGGCGTGTCTTCTTGGTTGCTCCAAACCTAACTTTGTTCAGGAGGATTTTTACCACCAATCCACTCCACTGCTATATTTTACTGTCCCTGGCTGCCAAAGGACACAGATTTGGCATTGAGAGATGCCAGATTTGTGATTCCGTCACAAGGTGATTCCCTTCACTCTGGAAGGTATGATCACGTGGGTGTTGTCTGGGAAGCTCCTGTCCTTTTTCTTCTGTTGCCTGTGTATTCCCTAGTGATTTCTGCAGCTGACCATGCTAGATCCCCTGCTATCCCTGTTGGCTGTGCCTTTTCTGTTGCTGTTCCCTCTGAGGCTCTCTGCAGGGCAAAATTCCAGCTGCTTTTGGCAGCACTTACTTTAATTTGGAGTCTGGGGTTTTCTCTGCTTACTTGTTCACTGAAAATGATGATTATTTCCATTTTCCCTCTTCCTCTGAATGGTTTTTTGGAGTCAAATGGGAAAATTTAGAACCAAGTAGTCCCTACTGGTGGATTGAACTCTTTAAAAAACATCTCAGCAAATTTGGCATTTGCAAAGCTGGTATCAATAATGCAGAAACACAAGCTGATGAATAGAAAGAACATTATAATGTAAGTAACACTGTTAACATATATAATCATGGTGGCAATTCCAGAAACGTAATTAAGCAAGCAGTTATATATGTTGAATCATATAATTCTGCTTTAAATGGATAGGAGGAATGAATAGAAGCTGGTTTTCCTTGATTCCAAAGACTTCTTGCTGATTTCATGAGGAAAGTTAATTTGTGTATATCCAGAAGAATAGAGATTCTGTAAGAGAAAACTGTGGTTTATTGTTTAGTTTCTTTTTTTTGAGATTTATTTGTTTATTTGAGAGAGAGAGAGGGAGAGAGAGAGGGCACTTGAGTTGGGGTTGGGGCAGAGGGAGAGGAGCTCAAGCAGGGATCTATTTCATGACCCATGAGATCATGACCTGAGCTGAAACCAAAAGGGGATGCTTAACCAACTGAGCCACCCAGGTGCCCCTATTGTTTAATTTCAGTGTCAAAGGAAAGTAGTCCAAAAGGTATGTCATTTTGAAGTCAGGTTTCTGTTGAAAGGAGCAGGGTCTCTATTTAACCACTCCAGATTTTCACCTACTTCCTCATAGAAATTCAACTAGACAAGTTAGAGAGGTCCACGAGTTGCTCTCTTACCATTTCCTTTTAAATTTTATAAATATAGCAGCAAAAAAGAATGATCATGAATGTTAGAAACGTATCCCTCTCTGATCATTTAACCCATGCAATCTGCTATCAGTTTATCAATTTAGAAACTCAGATGTTTGGCATCACTGTCATAGAAAGTTGCTTATCTGTAGCATAGGTGGTTTTACATGAAACCAATGAAGTTTAAGCTTTAGAGACCCTCACTATTGTGGACTATTCCAAGGCCCAAAGAAGAGACCTAGTAATGTATATACATGATTATATGGCTTTGCAAAGTTTGCTAAAGTAAGATACTTCAGCTTTAACATGTTAAGACCAATTTTCTTTTCAGTTCATTTTCCCTTTTATTATACTTATCCTCATATCAAGTGGCTCTGGTTGGTCACAGGCATTTCAAGATCAGGCTATGAGGAAGTTGTGCTGGTAATATGCTCAGTTTGTACTTACTGGGATATATATGTAGTTTGCCAATAATTCCATGTATCCAGTTAAATTATTGCTGTCCCTGTGAAAGAGTGTCTTCTAGTAATATTTTCACCAAACCTCTCCCACTATGGCAATTCAACCAGTGTCATGGCTAAAAAGTGAAGACCAGAGGTCATATCATGGTATGAATGGAAATGCATAGATAGTAGAAGACAAAGAAAGCTTGAACTATGTGAAGCCAGAAGTCATTGGATGTGTAAAATTATTATAAATGGAGGATTCTCATCAATACCTAAGTTCTCATCAACACCTTGTCCATTCAGAAGTACTTTTTGCCAGAAATATTTGATAATACAGTGTATACAGTTATACCCCCAGTTCCCAGGGTGGTTACTCACATTGGAGAAACTCTTAAAATTTGTAAAGTCTTTTTCTAGTGCATGGGAGGGGCTTCATCCAGGACTACAATTTAGGCAGGGAGATCCAATCCCAGACCCGGTTGTGTGTCGGTCTCGGTCACTAGAAACATCTACTTCAACATTTTGTGAATCTCCCACTTGTGTCTAGGACTGACCAGGGCTGGCAGTACCATGAAATTAGGTACCTGAACCCATGTGGCCCTTGGTTTTTATCTCTCCTTTCTAGGATGTGCCCTCATCCTCTAGACTATGGTCCAGTGGGATTGTCTCAGGGCTCTGTGATGAGTCCCAGTTCCAGGAGGACAGTTTGGTAGCAAAATGATTGTTCTTGCTGGCCAGTGCAGAATTTCTTTCACGGAATCTTGTGAGACTGGACTACCAGGATGGTGATGATATGCCGATTTTGGATGATTCTTACTCATACTGGGCACAGATGAGTTCAGAGTTCTGGTATACCAATGGTCCACTGATGACCTGTGAGTTTAAGCCATGTGTGCATATATGTGTATGTACACCCAGTGCCCATGTATGGGTATCTGAAGAGGGTGGGAGTAGTGGTGGCCATCTTTTTATCCAGTGAGGTCCCCAGAACTGGAACTCAGGACAGTTACCTACCCTCTCTGCCAGTTATTTCCCAATGTCATGTAGTCCTCTGGTCCAGGCTGCCCTTACCTTCTTCACAGGCTTTCCATACCATCGTTCCTCAATACCAACAGGCCCTTCAGACAAATGTCTTCTGAGTGGCCTAGATCAATGTGGTGACATTGAGCTTTCCTGGCTTGATCTTATGCTGTTCTGCACCTGGACTAGACATATTACATGAACAGGATCATTCTTCTTCTTCCATTCATTGGTCCAGTGGTGCTATCTAGAAGGCAGGGATGCAGTTAACTCAAAGGAGATGATATTGTAGGAATGAAGCGATTATGACTGGTTGATACGATGTGGTTGGAAGTTGTTCTATAGTCACACTATAAAATTTTGAACTATAAGTTCACTGTAACTAGACAATGAATTATTCACATCTCCTACATATTTTGGACAAACTTGAATTTATGTCCATCATCAACTAGCATAATAACCTGAGAGAGAATTATGCAAAGCCAGTATTCAATAGATAATGCAGCGCTGTGAGTAATGATGTAAGCACCATTAAATAAAAGTTATTATGGGACGTCTTGGGCAAGATCAATATTGTTTCCATACAAACAGCTTCCAAAAAGCCATGGAATTTTGAGTAATAACAGCATCTTTTACCTCTTTAATTGAGGTGAGAGATAGAAATTAGCCAAGAATGACATGCCAGACAAAAACCACAAAGGCATAGTTCCTGGATCTGAAGAAGGGAAGGTGCCTAGACATTATGAAGGATCTTTGCATTAACCAATTGGGTGCTAAACAAATATGCATGTAAATCTTCTCTACCCATGATTCTAAATCTTCATCAAGATATCACTGTATATCAAGAAGTCTCACAACTCTTCAATATACCTCTAAATCAAATTGTTTATTTACATAGGGATATCACAAAACTACATTTGCCTGTGGGTCAAATACTCAAAGGGTGGCTTTGGTGGGCCAGTACACAAGACTTAGAAAACCTGGTTTGTTTATAGGTACCTGTGTATCAGGTTACACATATATATTCCAAACACCTCCCTCAGGGAAACCTGCCCTTTTTTGATGAAACATTAGCTTACTTGGTCGTTAGATTCAGTTTTAGTATTTATGAGTTAATACTGTTTCATATACTGTCGTACTTGCTTATTTATAAATGATTTCATACATATTTACTTGCTCTAAGTGATAAAATCCTTAAGATTATGTTTTAAGTCTTTGTTTCTCAGTATGAACATAAGCAGATGCTTAACGAATACTCTAAGAAGTTTATAATTGTCAGATTAAGAATATAAGTCATAAATTGACGTAAAGAATGATAATGCATGTGGATATGTTTTTAGCTTAGAATAATTCCTTTTTTTTTATTTTAAGTAATCTCTATGCCCAATGTGAGGCCTGACTCATGACTACTGAGATCAAGCATTGCCTGCTCTACCAACTGAGTCAGTCAGGCACCTCAGTTGCTCGAATATTCTAACTGAACACTAAGTATAAGTTCCGTTCCAGTTAGTTCAGTTAGAATGTGCTATTGGAAAATGTTGGTATAACGTGGGTCCTTATATATTTATACTGGTGGAAAAGAAGGTGATAAGTTTCCTTCCATTAAAAGATATTAATTTTATCCTCCACTGCTGCTGACTTTGAAAGTCTTGAAACGAGGTAGAAAGATTCCCCACCCCCTCCAGTTCAGAGACGCCATCATCACTTATGCAGCTGATTTCTATTCTGGTGCAATCAATCTAGTTAATGTCAAGTGCCACTGACAAGAGCATTCATGACTCAGTCACCTGGAGGCATTCAAACGGTTGGTGCAATGACTTGGATTAGAAAATAAACAGAAATAAAAGTCCTCTCATCCTAACTTTCTTACAACTTGAGTGACCTCTTGGGGCTGTGACTCAGAGACCCAGACAGGGAGGCTCCTTTCATCTGAGGATGGTGTCATGGACCCACGCATGGGGAACTGACCCATGCCAGTTTTAGCACCAGGATGGTAGAGTTGGCCCTATGGGGCTAGTTGTTTGTTCATTGTCTACCTCCCCTCTCCGCTTGTCCCTGACTCACTGGACTGAATTTCACAAGAGGATGACATGGCGTCTGTCAGTGACCTTTCCACTGTACCCAGCATGTGGATGTCTGCCTAGCAGAGGACCTCACTCCGTAGCTAATGATGGTTTGCTACCTGTGGCTAAATTCTTTAAGGGACTTACTTGAAAGCTTATTATCAGACTTCATGGTATTAAACAGCTTTTAATGACATTGTGGTCCCTGGGATGAAAAGTGCTGTACCACTTTTATGTCCAGGAATCACTGGAAGTAAAGAAGATCCATTTCCAATGGTTTCCTGACTTCAGATGGTAACAGAAGATCGTGCGAAAGAACATGGGGGATGAAAGTACATAATGTCCCTTTTCCTTTATCACCTATTCTTGTTTTACAATTCCATGAGTATTGCCCCTCAACCTTCTGTCTGCTCCATCTTATCTCTGTGTTGGCTCTGAAGTTCTTTTAGCACGGGCTTGCTGCCTTCCAAATCATGCCTGGTTTAGGTTTGTTATCATTCTTTAGGCACACAAACAATCCCACAGAGTGAGAGGGGAAAATCAGAGTGGCAAATGTAGGTAGCTCAGGATTTAGTTTGGCATTTTCACTGTCCCCATTACTTAGGTCTTCTTTCTCTATCTCTGTACATTTGTGCCTATGACAGAGGTATTAAACCTTACCTTGGCATCTGTAACCTCATTTGAAATCCCATAAACGCTCCCTGATAGAATGAAGAGACATGCATTGAGCAGAGTGTATTATTTCCTTTGATACCCCTTTGGCTTCACATTTCCTTGGTATTCTATCAAGAATCATTGTTGTGTGAAATGGCATTTGCAGAGACTTCTGTACTTGAAAGACTGTGTATCTGACACATTTTGAACAATTACTGATGTTTCTCTTCACTGGGCTGTGCTGAAGAAGCTTCTGGACAGAGCACATCCTGTAATTAGGTAAATTTGAGTGGATTTGTCTGAAAGTAGCCTAATAAATGACACTCTACTTGTCATGGTGAAATCTCCTTTTAGCAAGGGGAGGTAGAGGCTTGTATTTACTTGTCCCATTAATCAGAAATGGTATGGATATGCTTAATTTGACCTTTAAACAGACATAGCTCAAGCTCAGCTGTCTTTATATAACTATTTGGCAAACTTGACCCCTCTCTTAGCTAGTGCCAAGGAATCCTGATTTCCTAACAGCCTCAATCTTTAAACAATGGTGAAATTTTAGGGTGTCAGTGATACGTAACATTTAATGAGCACCAATCGTGTGGAAGAAACAGGGTCAATCAGAGCTTTAATTTTCCTAGAGCCTTGTTCCTAACTCCAGGGTGGTCATTTCCCAAGTGGATTTGTACACTGTGTGCATGCTGTGACTTCACATTCTTCTCAGGAGGGCCCCGATTTAGCTCTCCTGCCAGAAGACCCTCCTTCTTGCTGGCTGCCAGAGGAAATTTCATTTTAGCTATTGGCGCAAGTATCCCTGGGAAGGACCATGCAAAGATATTCTCAAATTTTGCTCTCTGAGCAAAGGGTCAGAGATTTTAGGAGGTATAGGAGCAGAAAAGTATGGTGGTCATGTGAGAAACAAAGGCTGGGCTTCCAAAGTGGTTAAAATGAGGCAGAAATGTCATATGTGGAATTTAAGAAACAAAACAGATGAGCCTAGGGGAAGGGAAGAAAAAATAAAATAAGAGAAAATCAGAGAGGGAAACAAGCTAAGAGAGACTCTAGTGAACAAACTGAGGGCTGCTGGAGGGGAGGTTTGTGTGGGGGATGGGGTAACTGGGTGATGGGCATTCAGGAGGGCATTTGATGGAATCAGTACTAGGTGTTCTATGCAACTGATGAATCCCTAAACTCTACCCCTGAAACTAATAATACACTGCATGTTAATGAGCAGATTTTTAAAAAATTAAAAATAAATAAAATTAAATTTAAAAAAATAAAATGAGGCAGAAATGGACTTATGGTGATCTTTTCTGCTTGAGCCAGCCCTAGCAAACACAAAATAGAATCTAGAATTTCTGTGTGCCTCCATGGGACAGTGATGACTGAGCTGTCAGTCACAGAATGTCATACCAGGACAAGAGTATCTTCTGGACCCTCACCTTTGTTTCACACTGTGCAGGTAGAATGAATAGGCATGAGACCCAGTCAGAGGTGATCTTGGTGAACATGATGTTCTGAGTGCACTGGGGGCATGCTTTTGTTTCTTTTGGTTTGTGGAATATTGAATTCATTGCAATATTTAGGTCAAGCAAATCCTGTCTAGATATCTACTCATAGTGCGATCTGGAGGGTTGACTTATGCTATTGTGTGGGGTGCATTCTTCTCCTTTATGTATGACATCCTTGGCAATGTTCTTATTGGAGCAATGTTTTATCCTTTCCACTATTTGGAAAAGAGAGTGCTTTTTTAATTGGGATCCTAGGAAAAATTACTACTACACTGAGCAGAATGAATGAGGCAATGACACTTCCTGTGATATTAAACATCTCCCTGTAAGAGTTGTTCAGAGCGTTATTCATTAATCACTTACTAGCCAGGATCAGGCAGAGCTTTTTAAGTACAGACTATAACTCTGTGATTTGGGCAATAAAGAAGAATAAGAAAGTTATCATACAAATTTCTAGGTAATGTTGATGGACAATCTACAGATGTCAGAAGTAGGGCTCTCATCATCCCAAAAGGATCATGACAATATAACATGGTCCTTTCTGCTTTATGATACCTGGAATAATGGGTTAAAATCAGTTTGAATACAATATATTTTTTTGAGTCTTAAGTAAATAACTAAATTGTCCCCACAATTTTCAGTCCTTTTATTAATCACAAATAAAAAGTGCTTAAAAGGCACAATCAGCTGTATTTGTTGGTACCTAGCAATATCCTATGATATATGTCTTGGATCATGGAGGTATTTTTCCTTAATTCTTTATTGGATCAGTCCTTCAAGAAGTAGCTGTAATTGATCAGTTTTTCTAAGATCATCATTTAACTGCTTCACTGACATCAAGGGGGCTGGAAATAACTCCTAGCATAATGTGAAGGAGGTGGAAGGAGAATGCAGAATATTTCTTTTTCCAAGCTACTCCAGGGAAGAACCACACTGTTTCTTTATTAAGACAGTTTTGCAGAGATAATTGAGGTTGGTCAGCATACCAGAGCAAAAAAAGATTCCCATAATCTTAAGAAGGCACTTTCGAAGTCATTGCTATGAATTCTTTAGGGAAGTTGATGATGAAGGACTGACAGTTTTATGAAAAATTACCTGAGTCTCTTGCCACTGGACAAGTCTAGATATCATTTTATCCTATTGATGTCATTATTGCTTTCCTAATTTAACATTTGTGTCCTGGGAAAACAAAACAGTATGCAAATCAGTGCTTCTTTAACTACACTTGGAACTTCTTGAAGACAAGTTCTCTTTTTTTTTTTCTTACTCACTTTTGAAACTTTACTATATAGCTCAGTGTCTGGAACACTGTTATTGCTTTGTAAATGGTTGTCAAAGGAATTAATGTTAGAAGGAAGTTATGATTTAGTTATGGAGCAAGTCAATGTGCATAAGACCATAAATTAACAACACAAAGAACATGGGCAAATGCCCAATGAGATTCACGGAATGAGAAGTTTCAGAGGAGAGAAAGGTTTGGGAGGCTTAAAAAGGAATTCATGGAGGAAACATAACTTGAGCTGAATCTTGAATGTGGTTAGAATTTAAAGTAGCCCTGGGTAGAACAGACTTTCTGTGACCCTGTTCCTACTTCTGCAAGTACTCTTTTCTTGGGGCAGTGTTGACCAGAATGAGGATCCAAGAGGGAAATCTATGGTTTTGGAAGAAGCAGTGGTAGCAAGGAGTAGAAATATTGGGTCAGTAAATTCAGGGAAACATATACAAGTCACTAATACATTTTTGGAGGGACAGACAAGAGAGATAAATTAACATTCTTTTGACTTTTTAGTGGTGGCAACCACTAAATTCAACATTGTTGAATTTGAGCTAAGTTAGGATTTTAATAAAGGTTGAATTGTATATATTCCCACCCAGGTTGCCCTGGCAGGAGGATTCCTAACCTTATGGTAGTTACAGTTTAATGGGGGAAAAATTGTACATGCTAATTAAATATATTGTAATTAGAGACAGAGCATTATGTGGTTTAATTAGCGCCATCTTTGAAAATGGTCTAGGGAGGAGTTTGGAGGTGGTTCATGAGCTAGATAATTTTTTTTTAAATTTATTTTTATTTATTTATTCATTTTTGAGCTAGATAATTTGTATATGTTCAAAAGGGTTAAATTAAGCTTGCTCACCTGAGATCACCTTTGAGTTACTGCAGACCTGATTTCTCTCACTGGTTGAATCACAAACAATTAAATCATCAATCATATTGTTGTATGTCCACCAGTGCTGACATCTGGAAGGAACTTTAGATAGGTGAAAATATAGTTTTTTGATGACCAGGATAAATTCGTTTGGAATCAGTGCACCAAACCAGTGGAGTCATTCGTTTGGAATCATCAGGGATGAGAATAAAGGTGTCTGAAGATTTTGGCTCTAAGGAAATACACAGAATGCTAGTGAACCCAATGAATCACCACTGAATGTTTTCTCACAAATATTCTGATAGCAGGATCAAAACAGTGGCAGCTATAGCCTTAGAAATGGGCGCTAGATATTTCCATAAGGGAGACAGAAAAAGAAAAGGTCATCTGTCTCTTCTACACCCCAAAGGAAAAATGACTGTGAGGGCATGGAGACTAAAAACCGGGAGGTTGATCTTTCTGTCAACAAGTCTTGACCACCCTGTTGTAGTCATTTACTTCATTCAATATGGGTGTTTTCTTTCTTCATTCTTCATTCAAGATGGGTGCTGTGGAAAAGGCGATAACCACCTGTTCCGGAAGGTATTTTCCAACCTGAAGATCAGAATCTCTCACAGCTAACTTTGGTCAGTGAGGTTTCTGTACCACCAGCCATCCTTGATTAGAATGGTGAGGAAAGTAGGAAAGTTAAATTAGGATAGAGTGATAGCTAGGAAAATGGGTTGGCATTTTTGCAAGGTACTCTGCCCTCAGAAGAAAATGGGAAGGATCTCTGAAATGTCAAAGATACAATAATTAATAATAATAATAATAATAATAATAATAATACAGTGCATAATTGTCATGGATTTTAGGCAGATAGGCATGATAATTGGGATGGCTTTGAAGTCAGCTATCTTACTCTGTAAGAAAACGCTTTAAAGGTGACACACCTAGCTGGTTACTAGTCAAGGATTTCGACAATGAATGTATAGGTCTCAAAGCAAATATATCAAATCTCTTCTCTTGTAGGGCGGGAAACCAATGTGAAGTTTCTAAAGCAAACCGCTGCTGTGAATCGGTTTGAACCCCCACCTTCTGGTTCCTAGGCCAAGCATCTTACCTGCATAAAATCTGCTGTTCATTTGCCCCCCCCCTCCCTTGCCAGGTGCCTGGAGGTTGGGCATGCCAAAATAGAGGCAGTGAGAGTAGAACAGGAAATCAACAACTGTCTTCCCTCATCTACACAAACACCTTCCCAGGAAAGGACCTGATGTCACACTTGAGACCTTTATGGGATTTGAAGGCCTTGTGTCACAGTGGGTCCCATTAATTGCCAAACACTCTACTAAAAAAACTTACCTCATTTAATCTTTTTCACAGTTCTTGAAAGAATATTCTATACTTGGGCTTTTCCCTTACTCCTCCGTTTATTACAGCCTACTGTTGGCCTCCGCCACTGCCCTGAAATCATTCCCTCCCTGTCCCTCATGGACTTCTTTTTCTTTCTTCCCCCACAAGACCCACGGCCTTCTTTTTCCAAATTTTATGGATGCATTCTATATTTTATTCTTCCTCTCACTTGACAACCATTGCCTCCTTATCAATCTTTATTTTCCCTTGACTTTGTACAAAGTGGTTCTTCTTGTTCATTTTTACCATTATTTTTCTCTCCAATAGTGGTTTTTATTCTACTACTCACTTTTGAAATGTTGGTGTTCTTCAGGGTTCTATCATCAGCCTACCAATGTATTCTCATCTCCTTATTCTCCTTAAGTAATTTCAACATTCTTGTGGTTTTATTTTATACTTATACCTTGAAATCAACATCTCCAGCACAGACATCTCCTACCAACTTGAGATTGTACACCCCATAGCTTGCTACCTTGATGATACAGGAGCACCTCAGCTGAGTATGACCCCAGATGAACTAACCATCTTTCCTCTAAAACCTCACTTAAATTTTTTTTTTCTTTTGGTAGCACCACCATCCATTTAATTATTGTAGCTATAAACCTGTGAGTCATTTAAAACAATGTGTGCCCCATGACTCTTGCTATTGAGCAAAAGGATGTCAAATGTACAGTAATGCTCCAAATACAGACCAACCCTCTACTTGCTTTAAGCGAGAAACTCATTCATCCTAGTCGTCTGCCTTTGCCATTATTCTCTCGAGGAGATTGTGGGTGGGCATTGTGATCAGTCCTTACTTTACAGCTCTGCAGACCTCATGGTCTGAGGTCTATAACATTAGCGCTGCTTTGTTCTGTGGGTTGCTCTTGCTCTGCTTTTCATCCCTATAACCTTCTCTATTTCTCTGCTGTCCCCACTGGTGACCTTCAGACCCCTAGTCTCCATGGGCCACTCCCTGAATCGCCCTGATCCCTCCATCCCACGTTGACAACTCATGTCCTGTGTTCTTCTCCCTCTGGCTGGGATAACCACCTTACTGAGAGTTTTTATGTGTCTTTTCAGGTTGTGGCTGGAGTTGTCTTGGGGTGGGAAGAGAGAGTATCTAGCTCAGGAGACAGCCAGGCAGAGTCTCACTCTACCTGGAGCTGCTGTCTGAGTCAAGGGTCCCAGTATACAGTGTGCTTCTCTGGCTATTTGGACAGATTTCTTGCCATCTCATAGTGATGTTCTCTCAGGGACTTTGTTCTCTCTTGCTCTAAAATGGACCCCTAGGGGACACACCAAGATCATAAAAAAATCATAAGGTCTAATAATATGGCTGAGGTCAGGTAATTTTCCACAGAGCTCTTGAGCCCCAATGGCCATTAGCAGATGTCTCCAGGCAGCCATATTCCCACCTCTGTTCATGATAGTCAGGTAGGTCCCCACCTTTGAAGACAGGAACAAATAGAGGATACACCTGCTTAAATCCAACCCAACAATCTTATCTCTGTCCCAGCAAAATATGGGTGTCACAGTTCTGAAATTGAAAAAGCTCCAAAAACAGTTTTCATCATCCACTTGGCAATGAAACCTGACCTTGTCTCAAATCAAGGTGAAACCTGACTGGACTAAAATGAAGTTAACTTAATTGTTTTATTTATTCCACTTGTAAGAATATTCATATACCTCACTGAAGAACTACTCACATGTTGGAGGGTGGCCCTTAGTGCAGATCTTCCCGCTTATCTTGTTATACATTGTATACATACCGTATTTTTTTTTATTAAATCTGAGACTTTCCATAACCTTAAGCACTTCTGGCCACATGGATTTCCAATAAGGAGTTGTGACGATGACCTCTAATAACTACTTCTGATTTTTGGCTTTTGGCACCTTCCACATTAACCGGCCATCAAGTCCTGATAATTTTTATCGTTATTTCTAGAATCTATCTCTTTTGCTCTATTCCTGCTCTCACTAATCTAACCAGGGAACAGGACTCCTGGCGATTATAGGATCAGTCTCCCCTCTGTTATTCAGAGTCATCTAGCCTTGCCCCAAACTTTGTGTCCCCACCTAGCAAGATAAGAGGTCTGCACTTGACTGAATCTACATACTTCATAGAAAATATAACTCCATGGGAGTTGAGCAGTCCTTGCTTCCACTTCAGTTGTCTTGTCAAAGAATTCCTTCTCAATGCATGTACTTCCACTCCCAAAAGGAGGTTGGGAAACAAGATGTGCCACCCTGTTTCAGGTCTATGGGTACTTCAGTGAGTGTAATAGGGTGTGTCTGAGTGACTCACCCTTTCTTTGCATTCATCCTGATTCAGCTTTCCGCTATCTCATTCCAGAACTATTGAAAGTTTTGAACTGGCCTCTCTGCTTATATTTATCCTCTTAGCCACTAGACATCACAAATTTAACCAGAACGCAGCTGGACTTCAAACCCTTCCACATCTCTCCTCTTCCATTAGGTTGAGGTCTCTCTAAATTTTTTAACAAGGCATAGTAGACTTTTGCTGACCTGGCCTCTGCCTATCTCTCTTTGCCCATTTCTTTCCTTGCGGTTTATTCTCCAGCAATTCAAGACTGCTTTTATTACGTTCTACACTGCAAGGTGTTTTTACTTTCCTCTTGTACTTGCTTTTATTTCCTGCTGAAATGACGAATTCTCCCCAGCCCCAGCCTTCTGCTATCCATTGCCTGGCCAACTCTACTCAGAGTTAAAGACTCAAGTAGGCATCATCTCCTTTGGAAACTCTTTCCATTCCTCCCAAATGGAAGGAATGGAATTGGCATCAAACTGTTATTGTAATTATCTACTTAAGTATATGCTTGTGAAATCATATGAAAGACGAGACTCTACTTTAAAACAATATTTATATCCATGGTTCCTGGATCGAAACCCAGTAGAGAGTCGCCCAACATACAGTAAGCACTTTTAAAAGTGAATACAGCATAAGGCCATTGTTTTTATTTTAGGAGAAGGCTGTGGCTCAAACAGAGTACATGACTTGTTGTAATGTATATTCTGTGTTGCTTCCCTCTGTGTGCTAGAAGCTTGAAGCCTAGAAACTGCATTTCCTGGACACATTTGCCAGCATGGCTTTGGTTTATGTTCTTCCAACTGGAGGTTCTCACTTGGGACGGGAAGGCAGAAGGAAGGGTGGAGCTATTCTTTTGACTTTGGTAATGACCATGGCAGAACACTAGTGCCAATGTGGCTGGCAGAGGGTGGGATGGGGCTGTTGTGTCAGGCCTCCTCTTGTTCCTGAGCATTGGAAAGCACTAGCTTCTCTCCTCCCCTCTTTTCTACGACTCTAACCTTTTTAATAATTTTTAAACCTAATTCCTTCCTGCTTAAAATGCTTGACGTGGCTTTGCTTTTCCTGATTAAACTCTGATGATGCAGTCTTCCTTAAAGTTAGGCAGTAATTAGGCAGCAAAGCAGTGATGGACCTTAGCTGGCCTGATTGCGAGATCCGTGTCTATAGTCTTTGAGTGCAGTGCCTTCCTCCACTTGCACGAGGAAATAGTTCTTTGGGAAGAGTTCTCCTTCATGCTCTTTGTAAAGAGACTTGGGTTTCAGTAAAGGGGTGGAAACATTATATTATAGAATGAAGGACCCTTCTTGCAGATGGTAGCTTGATCTGCATACATATAAAGATGGTCTTATGTAGAGTTTCTTCATATTTTGGGGGGAAGAAAAGTTTCCATGTTCTTTTGGGAAATCAACACAAAGCTGGTTTCCAGTGACTGACCAGGTTCAGGCCTTCTCTGCCCAGCAAGGAAATGATGTGAAAACATATCAAAGTAAGTGAGCAACTTGGACATCTGGTATAAGAAAGAACCTCAAAACCGTTCAAATGGAGTGTTTTTTACATATCGGCTTACACATGAATGTGGCATTGCATTCACAGAGGCAAAGCCAAAGTCAAAGTCAAAGAGAAACCATAACTGTGCAACTTAAGACCTCCCTTAATTTTCAGAACAGAACTTTACCCACTGACTTCCAGGTAGAGCAAGAAGGGAACTTACAAGGGAATATTTAACACAGTTAACAGATGGCATGGTGAGTGCTTCTGAGCTGTTTTCTATGGTGGCAGATTGTGCGTCAAGGGGAGGGGAAGGTGGTGACCTGAATTTGTTATCTAACTTCTCTTAGTTTTACTCTCCTTATCACAAAATGCACACTTTGCCATATTACGTGGAAGAATAAAATGCTTTGACAGTGTTGGCATATAGTAGATGCTTTATTAATATTTGCCCACCTGGAGTCAATTATAGTATTTATTGAGTATTTCATTACTGCCAAAGATTGTTCTAAGTGTGATGAACAAGGCAGAGTACCTGCTCTCTAAGAACAGACATCTGGAGTATACTGCTTTCATTTTTTGAAAATACCCTTCCCTCTTTCCCTCAACCCTTTCTAGATAGATCCTTACTTGTTTTACATCCTTCAGCAAATTAAATGTCAGTGAGATGGTGGAGAATCAAATTATGGGTGGTGACATCTAATATAAAGGGCCTTTAAAATACCTAAGAAAGAAGAAATTAATAGGGGGCCATTCGTGTCCTCTTTTCTAGAATTCATACAAGGCAAGCTGAGTGAATTGTGAAATCTGAGGATATGAGAAAAAAAATACCTTAAAAAATTCTCAATGACTTCGTTTTGTATGTGTCTTTACCTTGGAATCTGTGCCTGGGACTATCTCCTGACATCAAGAATTGGAGAGCTCTTGTGGTTTTCAAGCCATGTTTTGGAGTGTGATGTTGGCAGACCGGTGTAGTGAGAATTTTCTAACTTTCTGGTGCACTGAGGCAGGGATTACAACTGACAGGTCTAAATTGATCATGTTTCTTATGTTGGAGGGAAGTGGAGAAATCTTCGATTTTTCTTTTCTTTTTCTTTTTTTTTTAAAGATTTTATTTATTTATTTCACAGAGGGAGAGAGATCACAAGGAGGCAGAGAGGCAGGCAGAGAGATAAGGGGAAGCAGGCTCCCTGCTGAGCAGAGAGCCCGATGCGGGCCTCGATCCCAGGACCCTGAGATCATGACCTGAGCCGAAAGCAGAGGCTTTAACCCACTGAGCCACCCAGGCGCCCATATTCAATTTTTCTAAGCGGGATTTTTTTGATTTTCATATTTTGGCGAGTGAACAGGTGTTTGCTAATGAACTGCCATGCTGGATCACACTTAACTACCAAGTCCTTTCTTCTCATTATTATCAAAGAGCACTTACTGTCTTCCTGCCCACATCCAAGCCATGCTATATCACACATCCAATTTAACCCGATTCAGGGGAGTGAGAAGCCTGATGGGTTTCTCAGTGAGAGACTGCTACCAGCTCCTTATCTAAACGTGGATTTCCCCAAATTATGTCATTGAGAAGCTGGCTAGATATCAATTGTTCCAATTTCTATATTTTACAGAAAATAAAACACGTCTATAGAGTTAAGGGGCTAGCCCACTGTTTTGTTTTATATTTAAACTGGTTTTGCATTTGAAGGAATTTAGATATAACTACACTTTAGCTAGGTATAAGAAAATGGAATACTGTTATTCTCTGTTAAACACCGGCTTTCAGGAAGAATCTATGAAAGCCATGAATTTCTGCTTCTGTGGATCTCAAAACTAAACATAGCATCACCAAAATTACACATCTCCATATTTTCCAAACCCTCTGTAAAGATTGAATTTTCAGTATCTCGGGTTAATTATTTTTTAATACTATTTACAAATAGAAATTAATAAAAATGAAGTAAGAGACTGCAAAGGCATACAAAACACAAGCCCATTTAAAAAATGACGTTAAATTCAACAGAGGTGAAATTGATCTGTCAAACTGTATACAAGTTTCTAAAGGTGTGTCCTCTGTTTCTATACCTGCCGTGGACCAGTGACAGTTGGCAGATTGGTGTCATCCTGTGAGTCCCCCTGGGGAGAGCACTATGCAGCCAATTCTATCCCTCAGCTTTTATCTGGTTGTGCAGACCAGGTCAACAATTGCATCTCTGTGATTCTGCTCCTGCTGGCTTTACACTATCCTCATAGCTCCACCCACCCCAAGGATCCTATGGCGCAATGCTGCCCAATAGAAATGTATAATGTTAGCCACGTATATAATTTTACTGGTAGCCACATTATAAAACAGAAGCAGATTACTAAAATTAATTTTAATAACATGTTTTGTTTGACCTGGTATGTCCAAAATATTAACATTTCAACATGAAATCAATATAAATATTACTGAGATGTTTTACATTCTTTTTTTTAAAAGATTTATTTATTTATTTATTTGACAGAGAGAGAGAGAGAGAGAGAGATCACAAGTAGGCCAAGAGGCAGGCAGAGAGAGAGGAGGAAGCAAGCTCCCCACCAACAGGGAGCCCGATACAGGGCTCGATCCCAGGACCCTGAGATCATGACCTGAGCCAAGGGCAGAGGCTTTAACCCACTGAGCCACCCAAGAACTCCAAAATGTTTTACATTCTTTCTCTCACAGTAAGTCTTTGAAATTTGGTGTGCAGTTTCTGCTTACAGCACATTTCAGTTTGGGCTAGCCACAGTTTAAGAGCTCAATAGCCACCGGTGACTGGTGGCTGCCATATTGAATAGGGAAGCCATAGACATTCCTCTGAGCTGTCTTAGAGCAAGTAAGGCACATCTAAAACATTGTCTTAGAAGGAAATGATCTCTATGAAAAGGAACTTTCAAACTCTTTTTGGGGAGAAGAAGATGTGCTGGATACATTTAGGGAGACATCTATGGCAAAGCACCCACATTCTTTTTCTAATCTGTGGCAATCTTATCTTGAAGTAGCTTCAGCTCAACATTTCTGGAATCTCATTTTTAAGTATTTTTTTTTAAGATTTTATTTATTCATTTGACACAGAGAGAGAGATTACAAGTAGGCAGAGAGGCAGGCAGAGAGAGAGGAGAGAGGAGGAAGCAGGCTCCCCGCTGAGCAGAGAGCCCAATGTGGGCCTCGATCCCAGGACCCTGGGATCCTGACCTGAGCCGAAGGCAGTGGCTTTAACCCACTGAGCCACCCAGGCGCCCAGTTTTAAGTATTTTAAATAGGATTTTTCTGCTCTCTTATATTCAGACTTTCTGGGCCATATTCCAAGTAAGGATGAGAGTTTGTATCTTATGTATCTCACGGTTATTTGAAGACCACAATAGAGATTTGGAAAGATATCAGTATATATACATACATACTGAGGGAAGGGCAGAGGGAGAGAATCAGCCTGACGTGGGGCTCCAGCTCACAACCCTGAGATCATGACCTGCGCCTTAACCCAGAGAATTTACTGAGTCACCCGGGCCCCCCAGGTATCAGTACGTTTTTAAAGGATTCTCGTGGGCTGATCTTACCTTTGGTCTTCTCCCTCATTCAGCTTTGCTCTACAGGGATGATGTCTTTAAAATCTGCCACTTCCACATTAATGGTTGTTGTTTTTTTGGGAGAGTAACAGTGACGCTGTGTGATCTGGCTGTGAGTTATGTGGGAGAGAGTCTCTGCTGTCCAGCAGAACTGCATTCACGTGCACTTCGTCTCCTTGATGACGTTCACAGCGACAGTTTCAGCTCGGTCCCCTCATCATCAATCCTCTTGACTCTGTTTCAAGTTGAATGCATGGGGGGAGGATGGTAGGGAAATACCTCTAATCACTCATTCATAACATTTTGAGCAGCCAAATATTTATTGTTAACCTGTTAGCCTTTTCTTTATAATACAACATAAACAAAGACTAAGTGAGTTCTACATTATTCCTATTTATTTGCATTCTGGAAAAAAAAAAAGACAGTCAAATTATACGTGGTCAGAGAGATGATGGGTTAAATGATCCACCTTTATTTCATGAGCTCTGAGCAGAGAGCAAGGGACTGAGCACTATAGCTGGATTTTCTATATCCTCTCTCTCCAATCTCAGTCTGTCTTGAATATATCTCTGGATCATATTGTCGTAAGGGGATCTTCAGAAGAAGATAAATTTTGCCAATGCTAAGTCTAGGAGGCGTAATATTAGGATTTAAGTTTTACAGGAATGAAGTCAAAGTGAGAGGTTCAGCCCAAGACGGTTGAGAACATGAAGAACTCAGGGCAAAATAAAGCCTTAGTCTGTTAAGGGAGGCCAAGTTTAAACATTGGACACCAAGTATACAGACTAAGTATAAAGACTAGAGGGCAATCTCAGGTGGGGAATAAGGAAGGTAAAAGGGTGATCTTAGGTGATTTCCACAGACACTAGAGGGTGTCACGGTTCACCCTGATGAAGGATATTGTCTTGTGCCAGGACAGGGTTCCTGATTGAGGAGTCAAGAACCTGAGGCAGGGCTGGTGTTACTTACTCCTCCAGGGACCTTCAGTCTAGGCAAAGTGGAGTCAGTCCTTTGGGACTCCGCTGGTAGGTTCTGGCAAATCTGCTGAGTGTTACCAAAGTTAGAGAGAAGATTCTGGGATTAATCCTCCATCCGGCACCATCCAGCCCATCAGAGATTGATACTGACATGGTGCACTTTGAAACACAGCTCCCCATTTCAGGGAAAAAATGTAGCGGGGGCGGGGGGGGGAATGCAGGAGGAAGTATGAGAAGGTTCTGTATATTTAGGTGATCTAGCATACTTAGAAAAGGAATTTTGTGGGGTTCTTTCAAGGGTTTCATTTTATTAGACAGGGGAGGAAAAGGGAACTAGTGCTGTGAGCACACTCCAAGTCGTTCTCGGCGTTGTTGCCGGGCGTATTGCTAGGGCTATGAGTAGTAATGAATGTAAGTGACATAGACGCGGCTCTAAGAAACTTACAGATAAGAAGGGGACAAGTACATATAAATATCTGCATATCTATCCGGAGTAGGTCCTATTATAAAAATACCCACAAGACAGTGAGGACATAAAGGATGATGGTCATTATTTTACTTGTGGCAGGAAGTGACCTCGGAGAAACCTGGTCATGTGTGAACCAACACGCTCTTGTTGGGAAATACTGAGTAGTGTGTTGTGGCTAGAGTGTAGAAAGCAAGGTGTGGAAAATGGTGAGATGTGACGTCCAGCTTATCTCAGATCTACCTTCTGTTTATCTCCAATGCCACCATTGTAAATGAATATATTCTTTCCTGTCACATGTGCTATTGTAATAGCTTCCTACCGGGTGTTCAGGTACCTGGCAGACAGACATCTCTTGAGATATTGTGTATTTGGTTCCAGACCATTGCAATAGAAGCAAATGTCACAATATAGTGAGTTAAATGAGTGTTTTGGTTTCCCAGTGCATATAAAAGTCATGTTTACACTACAGTGTAGTTCTATTAAATGTACAATGGCATTATGCCTAAAAAAGGTACATACCTTCATTAAAAAAATATTCCTAAAAGGTGCTGATCATCTTCTGAGCTGGTCATCATAACAAATATAACAATAATGGAAAAGATTACTGAAATACCATGAGAATTACCAAATTCATTTTGACACAGAGACAGGAAGAGAGCAATGGTGTTGGAAAAATGAGGCTGGTAGTTTTGCTTTGACACCCGGCTGCCACAAACCTTTAATTTGTAAAACAAACAAACAAACAAAAAACCCCCAGAAACCATAGTACTTGCAAATGTTTTATTGTACTTCACTCTAGTGTGCTTTGCTAGTCTCTAGATGATTTGCACCAAGGACCTGTAGTTTTTTAAATGGTCCCCTTCCCCACATTAGCTTGAAATCATCAGTAGGATTTGTGAGGGTGGTCCTAGGGTTGGCCCGAGAGAGACTGCAGCTCCTCACTTACGCCTGACCTGTTTTTACACTGCCATGTTTATCCTTGTCTGAAGTGACCAGAAGAGAAATGAGGAAGACAGAGGAATGAGGAAAGGACAATCAAAAAGAAAATCAGTATGTATTCTATTTTTGGCACTTCAAGAAGGTTAATAACCCAAGGGGTACGTTTACAATCTCAAAAAAAAAAGATTGAGCAGACTTCCCTATTCCATCCTCAAGACCCCTAAAATCTGCGCGTCAGTTTGTCTCTCTGAGTGCATGTTAATCTGAGAAAGGACCAAGAAAGTGTAGAAAGTGTAAAAAGCCATCATCTCCCCAGGCCCCCCCTCCCCCAGTCCACATAATAGATGTTTCTGAGGTTTGAAAAATGCCACACATCTGCCATTTAAAAGTCACATCTAAATATACTTGCTACCTTCTAAGTAATCTTTTATTTTTAATTGTAATATTATTTATGAGTTTTCACTCACTAGGAATTCTGTGTCGCTTTAAAAGCGATGGTATGAAACACAATACATCAGAAGAAAGACATGTGCTGATGAAATATGATGCCGGGTGTCATCATTCCGGTGATGTATATTAGAATAGGGACGGAAGAGCGAAGTTGAGGGATGAGTCTGTGTGCTGTGCATTCTTGAATAATCCCCATGAAAACTGTAATAGAATTATTATCCATGTTTAGCATCATATAATCAGAAAGCATTTGCCTGCAGAGGGAACCAGTTGGCAAGGTAACTAGGTATGTGTGCCGCCAACACACAGGGCCACATCCATTTTAAAGGACAAAAATCAAACAAAGGGGCGCCTGGGTGGCTCAGTGGGTTAAAAGCCTCTGCCTTCGGCTCAGGTCATGATCTCAGGGTCCTGGGATCGAGCCCCGCATTGGGCTCTCTGCTCATCAGGGAGCCTGCTTCCTCTTCTCCCTCTGACTCCCTCTCTGCCTACTTGTAATCTCTCTCTCTGTGTCAAATAAATAGATAAAATCTTAAAAAAAAAAAAAATCAAACAAAGCATGAGGAAAAAAAAATCAAATAGATTGCATCTGAATAAAAGTAATCCAAGTCCCATCTTCATAACTCACGTCATCTCTAACTACCTTGATCTGACGGGCTGGTAGGGATAGATTGTATACAGAACTCATCGTTTAGAGAATTCTGTCAGTGAAGTTGAATTCTTAGCTCTGAGAATGCTGGCTGTTCGTTTCTGTAATTATGCCACAGATTTCTCACACATCTTCGTATTCATAATTACCTGGTATTTAACTTTCAATAATGACATTATTAAATCTGAGGTGACAGCCCTTCACTTGTGACATTTAATTTGCTTTTCAATTTTGCTTCTCTTCTTGGTCCTTTAAATGTTCTTAAAGGCAAACATCTGAGGAGGCACCGTCAATACCACAGGACATCAGCCACGATGATTTGTCTTGATACATATCTTCAAAAGAAATGTCCAAATCCGAGTTTCCATGAATGCCTTCTTAGGCAGTATGCAATTATTTCAAAGTAGTGTCCTCTACACGCAAAATAGCGGTGATCTTCTTCTGAGTTGTGGGAGAGAGTGCTGTAGGACACACTGGCAGCTGGTCATGCCAAAGGCCATTATTTACACAGCAAATGTCCTTGCTGTCTGCTCTTTCCTGATGTTGAAGCTACCAGAGGTTATCCTTTTTTACATGAAGGTAAGCTGAAGAACAAATCTCATTTATTTATTTACTTTACCACAGAGAAATCTTTTCTTCTGGGACTTTTGCACGCATTTAAGAATTAAAAAGAACGCCCACAATTGTTTTTCAAATAGTGGAAATATTTTTTCAAAGAACCATATCAAAGAGTATGGGAACGTAATTGGTGGGATTTGGGGGACTTTCAAAGTGGGGAATTTTATTTGGGAAGTCATTCAATTCCAGTGAAATAGAAGCTGGATATAGAAACCAGTAAGCATATTTTCATGATTTTATAAAATGTATAATATACTCACTCAGAGGTAAACATTACAGATTATCTCACAGCTAATATCTTTGGCACAAAAAATAGCCCTCTGCGGTGCCCTCTAAAAGTTTTCTTTTTGCCACAAAAGTTATAAACGTTCATGCAGTTGGCACCACTCCTTTAATCAGCCTATTGTTCAATGTATCTTTATAAGCCACTTATCTCCTATTGTACAGCATTCATTCTACAGGTGGAAGAAGGAGAATGTTATTTTGGGGACTCAATGCCAATGACTTTTTATTTTTCTACTGGTTAATATAATAGAATATTATTGTTGCAAGGACGATTAGAGGGCACACTCCTACTATCAAACATAAGGCGGGGATCCATTTTGCATTATTAACTCAAAGCTCACTTGGCTTCCAGGAAACTACCCTCTCTTCATTTTCTCGCCTCTTCCTGACCACTCCATCCTGTGAAGGAGGCTGCTGTCCTGCCCCTACCTCCTGTTCACACCCCATCCGTTCAGTGTGCTCCTGCAAACTTTCAGTTGTCAACATTTGAGCTTTCTCTGGCTCCTGGAACCCATTCAGACCATGAGTACTGGGTGGGCTCCAAGTATCAAAGAATGAATGCTTCCTGGGAGCAGCTCCCAACTTAAGATGGATGGCAGTTGGTATGCAAATCCTAGTTTCCTTTCTTTTTGGAGGGATAACTTTGAGGCATGCATTCTCCATGGATTTACAGAGTCTCCCAGGGAATTAAGTTCCCGTTGTGCACAAGGACAAACTTGCTTGATAAATGCATCCTTTATTGGCTGCCTCCCCGTCTCTGTCTGGAGTTCTGTCTGATTCCACTATCAGTGTTTCCTGGAGTCACTTTCCAAATAAACTATTATATTCAAATACCTGCTTTAGGGTCTACTTGTGGGGAAACTCAAACTCAGACACTTCTCTATTGCTTTTCCTTGATCCTTATCTTCGGGACATTGAAATGTTAAAATAGCCTAGGGCTTAGTCCTTGGGCCACTTCCCTTAACTAAACTTACCTCCTAGGTAAATTCATCCAAACTTAAGATTTCAAATATCATCCAAAATGATGCCTCAAGCTTTGCCTTCTTTTCAGAATCTCAACTATTTAATTGATATCTCCATTTGGATGTCTACTGAACATCCCAAATTTACATTTCCCAAACTAAATTCTTGAATTTCTCCTTCAAGTGATTGGGAACTGAATATCCTACATGACATTTCGGTTTTTATGTTGAGTACATTGGTCCTAGATTTGTCAAGAGGCATGCAAAACATTCCTCCTTCATACTCATAGGAGAGATCTCAATATTTCAAGAAAATAGACACACCTCTTTTCCTCTTGCATTCTCTAGGCTCCAGGTTCAATAAACCTGCTTCACTCAAATGTCCTCACATAACAACTTTCTTAGGTTTGCTGCATTCATGTCTGTAAATATTCTAGTTTTTATTGTTCCTCTCAAAATAAGACAGCAAAAATTAAGTCTGACATTTCTGATATGGTCTAGCTGATGTGGGATATTTCTCTCTTTGTCTCCCCCTCACACACACACACTTTATCAGGATATATGCATTGCTTGCAAGTTCTTGTATTGAACTTCTTTGTACATGTCAGCAGTGTTATTGTCTTGGTGTTATTTTTAATAAAACTGGACAATCATAACTAGAAAAAAACAACACATCTTGACAGATTTTCACAGAACAGTCTTGTTTTTAAAATGTAATTTCATGATACTTTCTAAATTCAGGAAAGGGCATTGTGAGAGGATCACAAGAGCAATATCAATCCGGATGAAGACAAAGAATGCTGTGGTGTGTGTTTTGAGTAGTTTTTTCTTTCTTTTTTTTATTTATTTTATTTATTTATTTATTTATTTTTTATTTTATTTATTTTTTTTTTAAAGATTTATTTATTTATTTATTTGACACAGAGAGAGAGATTGCAAGTAGGCAGAGAGGCAGGCAGAGAGACAGGGAGAGGAGGAAGCAGGCTCCCTGCTGAGCAGAGAGCCCGATGTGGGCCTCGATCCCAGGACGCTGAGATCATGACCTGAGCCGAAAGCAGAGGCTTTAACCCACTGAGCCACCCAGGCGCCCTCTTTCTTTTTTTTTAAAAGATATTTAAGATTTATTTATTTGAGAGAGAGAAAGAGAGTGTGTGGGGGGAGGGGCAGAGGAAGAGGGAGAGGAAGACTATGAAGCCGACTCTCTGCTGAGCCCAGAGCCTGAGGTGGGACTTGATTGATCTCCTTACCCTGAGATCATGATCCTGAGATCAAGAACCTGAGATCATGACCAAGCGAAATCCTAAGTCGGATGCTTGACTGCACCACCCAGGCACCCCTTGAGCACTTTTTCCTTTGTGATATTTGTCTCTATGGCCTGTTGACCTGTTCTTCCTTTCTTTGGGGGGAATCTGTGAGTCTGAGTGAGGTGTGAAATTTGAATGAAAACAGAGACTCACTTTCTGTTGTTAGAATGGAAAAGCTCTTTATTCCCCTGTCAGCTAGACATAGATAAGCAAAAAAAAATTTTTTTTTTTTTGTTGTTCACAAAGATGGATTTATTTGGGTTGGGGAATTGTCAAGCCTCAACAGAGGAAAGTTAATTGAGTCCCACTGAGAGAACAAGAGGTATAAGGAGGACGCGCTGTAGGTATCGCTAATCAAGCCATAAGGTCAGCCCCTTTCCTGGGTGCTAATGGAAACAGTATTAATAATGAGTTCTTATACATGTGTGGCATTTACAGTTTTCAAAGCACTTCTGCTTACTACCTTTTCCCTCCCTCCTTCCCTTCCTTCCTCTCTCCCTCCCTTCTTTCATTTCTTTCTTCCTTCTTACTAAGTGCTTAACATGTGCCAGGAGCTGTGTTGGATGCTAAATGAAATAAGACATTTTCCTAACTGTCAGGGGAAGAAAATAAAAATGACAAAGAATGGCTTTATTACAGTCCTGATGACATGGTAGTGTGAGCGTTAGTTCACTTGTAAGGTGACTGCTGTAAACTCCGTAAGAACTCACTCACGCATGTGCACAGCAAAACAGATTTTCTCGACACCTCCTTGCAAGTCAATAGGTATATAGACAATCCAGTGTGTGTTTCAGATATAAACCAATTATTCCTCAACTGTCTAACAGAAGATGACTTAAAGCAATGATCCTCATCAAAATTAAAATTGGAAAGTCGATATAAAACCTAAACTAAACTCAAAACACACAATATGGCTCACCTCAGTGTTCCAGAGATCAAAACTGATGTTTTAAGCAAAATTCAATTTCTCACTGAGAATTCAGCTGGAAGGGGTTCTTTATCTCAGTGTGTCCCCTGAGTAGATTGCCCAATGTGGAATATGACTAGCAATGAGAAATTGGTTTGTAAAATTAGCTTTGTAAGGCAAAGAATTTTAATATGGTGGCATTGACAGAATATGAATGTTGGTTATAAGTTCAAAGGGTGCTCGAATTACTAATGATGTCTGAACTTCTTAAAATGTGTGAAATTCCCTGATTCCAATTCTATGATGTCGCCAGTTGAAAATTGGGCTTTCACCATTATTAATTTTTAAAAACTGCAGAAGAATAAGATAATAACTTTTTCATGTATATTTGAGAACTTTAACATTGAGACAGTAAGAGTTGATATAACTTAATTCCAAAATTAATGAATGAGGCTACATTTAAATGAGGCTTTTAGATTGAATTGTGAACCTAGTTGTTTCAGGAGACTGTTGACAAGAAAACGTAAAGGGATATCAGTAACCCGAGGCCAGGGTAGAATTCCTTTCCATCAGTGTGTCCTGGGATTTTGCATTTTTGGGGGGCGCTTTATGGCTTACTTAATGAGAAAAGAGGCCATTATTTTCAAATTCTAAGACCAATGGAATTTTTGAGTTTCTAAGGCTGGTTTTGTGGTGTGAACATTTATAACCTTTAACTGCAGAAATATGGGACTTAGCAGGATCAGAATCATTTTAAGGAACTCATAGCCCAGCATTAGTAGCCAGATTTGTTTTCTCCATTTAATAATGGGAGAATCTAAATGGGTTTTAATATCCTCTTTTCTTTTTTTTTTTTTTAAAGATTTTATTTATTCATTTGACACAGAGAGAGAGATCAGATCACAAGTAGGCAGAGAGAGAGGAGGAAGCAGGCTCCCTGCTGAGCAGAGAGCCCGATGTGGGCCTCGATCCCAGGACCCTGAGATCATGACCTGAGCCGAAGGCAGCGGCTTTAACCCACTGAGCCACCCAGGCGCCCTAATATCCTCTTTTCAGTGCTACCCTGCTGCATTACCTGTTTCTGTGGGAGGTGCAGGAGAGCATGTCATGTCTGTGATATATGACCACTGTCTCTGGGAGCTTGGCTTATGAATTACTAGATAGTGAAGATGTAGAGATCATCGAAATGTGATGGGCTGCGATGTTCTTTCAGGGAGAGATCCCTACTGAATCAGGCTTCTGAACATCTTAAACCTTGAAAAAAATGGGAAGGGTTTTGGTCAATCATTATGATTTTGTTGTTGTTGTTTTTAAAGGTTGTTACCGATTTGGATTTGTGGAGAGAAACATGGTTGAAAGCATTCAGTGCAATTCAACAAATATTTTCTATGCCTTCTGTGCTATTTCTAGCATTAACCAACAAGGACTGTGAAAGTCAAAACCTGGAGTCCCTGCTTTTCACATTCCATTGATTTGAATTGGCAACGCACAAATAGTTAAAAAAAATTTTCTTTTAAGCTTACTACCAAGGTCAGGATGTAGGAAATGCTTTATTTATTTATTTTTAAAGATTTACTTATTTGAGAGAGAGAGAGTGAGTGTGTGTGCACCTGAGTGGGAGAGGGGCAGAGAGACAGAGAGAGGAAAAGAACACTCCCCACTAAGAGTGGAACCCTAGATGGGGCTCAATCCCAGGACCCTGAGATCATGGCCTGAGCTGAAACAGAGAGTGAGATCATGGTCCTAGCTGAAGCTGAATGGGCTACCCAGGTGCCCCATGTAGGAAATGCTTTATTGAAGCAGACATGTGTAATCAGAGAAGAATTTATTTGTATACTGTGACCACTGTCTAGGTATGGATAGTTATATGGACTAACACATGAATTCTTTTAAAGCACTTAGAGCTGTGTTCAGTCAGTGTAGTGATTCCCTTTACTGTATCCCATTCTGTGATGTTGTCATCACAATTAGCTTGTTCTTTATTTACTCTACTTTTGCAAAATATATCAAAGTGCCCTGTCTGACAAACAATATAGGAGATCAAGGTTTGGTTTTTTGGAGGCTTGGGGGGTGGAGACCATACAATACCATATATAATCTTAGAGTCCTCAAAGATAATATTTATATTTGTCTTTGTAAATTTTTCTGAATGTAAAAGTAGTATTTGTTATTGAAAAAATATTCAAACAATATAGAAATGTCCTAAGGCAGATCTTTCTTTGTGGAAATGTAAATATTTTCATACTGATCTGTTTATTGCTCTTTTTAAAAAGCAGCTTTATTGAGGTACAATTTATATACCATAAAATTCATGAAGTGAATTCAATGATTTTTAGTAAGTTGACAAGAGTTAACTGTTCTACCATCGTCACGGTTGAGTTGTAGAATTCTTTTGTCACCTCAGAGACATTCCTCATGCCCATTTGCAGACCTCCTCTGCTCCCACCCCAGTCCCAGGCACCACTGATCTGGGTCTGTCTCTATTGATTGGCTTCTTCTGAACATTTCATATAAATGGATTCATACGGGTGCCTGGGTGGCTCAGTGGGTTAAAGCCTCTGCCTTCGGCTCAGGTCATGATCTCAGGGTCCTGGGATTGAGGCCCACATCAGGCTCCCGGCTCACCGGGAAGCCTGCTTCCTCCTCTCTCTCTGCCTCTCTGCCTCCTGCCTCTCTGCCTACTTGTGATCTGATCTCTCTCTCTCTCTCTGTGTCAAATAAATAAATAAAATCTTTAAAAAAACAAAACAAAACAAAACAAAAAAATGGAATCATACAATGGGTTTTCTTACAACTATCTTGTTTTTTTTAACAACCATCTTAGTTTTTCAACAACTATCTAAGTTTTGTCCAAATAATTTGGAATTTTAGTGTTTACTGGTTTACTTATCACTATTATCTGATTGTTATCTCTTTTTCTTGAGGTTTATTGTTGTTGTCCTGGTTTCTTTTTATTTTAGCTAGAGGTCTTCTATGAGTATTGTTTCCATGGGAAATTGATTCTTTGTCATATTGTTTCTGCGTGGCATGTGCTTCCAAATGGCACACTTATATTCTCTCACACAGCAAATAGCAAGTCCAAAGTCCTGAAGTGAAAGCTTCCTGCTCTGGAAGATTAGGAAGATTCACAGGGCCAGAGTGTAGTGACTAAATTGGGGAGAGGAGGAGATGTGGAGGCCTGTGTGAGAGACTTAGGTTGTATTCTCTTTGCCACTAGGCAGCCATTTTCAGCAGATGGTGCCAGGCTTCCCTATTTCCTTGGTCCCTTTGGCCATTTTGGGCTCTTTCACTCCCAGAAGCCAGCTCCTATGTCTGTTGTCAAGGGTTGTCCTACCTCCCAGAGCCTGCCTTGACTGCTTGTTCTTAGAGCAGGAAGGGCCTGGACATCTTTGTCCCCCGGGAGCAACTCTTAACCAGTGACTGACTGGCACAGGAGTATAAGTACCCCAGCTCTCCTGTTTTAATGGGGACAACTCTGAGGAGGCACCAACACTTTCTCCAGCTTCCCTGTGGGGTTGCAATAAAGTTACCCTCTGTTGAACATGATACTGTACTCTCGTTTGACTTTCTTTTCTTCTTAGTCCCACTGTTTTCACTTTTTTCCTGGGGAATACTTTCAAATAAATCTGTTTTACATGGATTCTCATCTCGGAGTGTGAGAAACACACCCACAAACCCACTGAAGGATATAAGTGGAGGACCGACATATTTGTTGGTATTAATTAAACTGAATCCCATTTTTTTCCTTTTCTGTGTATATTTCAATGCCTTTCAACAGGATTTTTGTGTTTTGCTTACCTTTTTTTTTTTAAAGCCAGAATTTAAAACTAAGCCAGGCACTTGGCTCTAAGACATGTGTGCTAATGCACCAGATTATAAACTGGGATATAGAGTCTGGGATACTGGTCTTGGGAAAAGATAATTTTGATGTTGATTAGTGGAGTTGGTGGGAAGTAGTCAGGTTCAGAATAAATTTTGGATTTGTTGCTGGATCTGGTATTTTGTGAGAGGGAACAAAAGGAATGACAAATATCTTCTAGATTTTTTTGTTGTGTAGTTAAGTGGATAGTGTTGCTGACTTTTGACAGAATGGATATGGAGTAGGTATTAAGAATGAAAAGAGATATCAAGGCTTTTAGTTAGGCTTTGTTAAATTTGAGGTGTCTATTAGACATCAAAGCAAGCAGTTTAAATAGGCAGTGGGATCCATAGGTCTATAGAATCTATACGTCAGGAGGGAAATCAGGCTGGAGATTTAAATTTAGGAGTCGTCAGGATATGGGTAAATTTTAGGCTACAGGAGATGAGGAAATTATAGAGGGAAGGTTTGTGTATAGAAAAGATTGAAGGACAGAACTGAGTCTTTAATTCAGAAGAGAGACAGAGACTAAGATCCAGCAAATTTGTGTAACAGAAGAAATCAGAAGAACACTTCCCAGAATTGAAAAAGAACACAGTGTTCAGACAGAAAAGTCTCAGGAAGCGCCAAGTGCAATCAATGTATAAAGAGACATCTACAGACAAAATTGTGAAATTTTGGAACACCAAAGATAAGGAGATCATCCCAAAAAGTGGGCCTTGGTGAACTTAAAGCAGAAGTTACCTGCAGAGGAGGGAGATTAGATTTCTTATCAATGCTCATAGATAATAGCCAGTAAGTTAAAGATGATAGTAGAGTAAAAACATTTTAGAACCACCCACCCTTTCACAGGAAGTTTCTTGAGGATGTGCTCCAGAAAAAGAGAGCTAACAACGACAACAACAACAACAACAATAATAATAAAAGATACAGAATGCAGGAAACAGAGGATCCAGAGCAAAGTGCAGTGAAGGGAAGCCTGTTAGGGCCTAGAAAGCAACTAATTCATATCATGGAAAGAGAAGGAAGACCCCACAAGAGAGCCCATGAGAAGGAAAGGAAAAGGAAAAATGAAAGGATAGATAATATTATAAATCTAGAAATGTTTGAGAATATGCTAAAGGACGTTGGTAAACTGTAAAAAGTTGAATCCAGTTGAACTGATTCTAAGTATCTTCTACTCTAAGAGGACAACCTGACCCTGGAAAAGGAAATGGAATCCTAGCAGATCCCGTAGCTCCCTGTTGACATGGCCACAGGAAATCGAGTATCGCTTCCTGGTTTTCATTGTTTAGAATTGGAGAATAGACAAATCATGGAGAACTGTGCTAAGATTATAGAACAGATTGTAAACAGTATGAACCCTGCTATTCTTAAAAGTATTGATCCAGTGATCGAACTGACAGAGATGGAAGATGGAAGGAGGGAAGAGAGGAGGGGAGAAGGGTGAGAACCTTATTGTCTTGGCATCTCATGAAGGGGGGGACCAAGTTGCATTGTTTTTAATGTATAGGCCAAGAAACGGAGTTTTAACTGATTATGTTGTCATTTCGGAGACCTGCCGAGGAGAAACTACCGTAATAAAACTGTATAGTTTTATATATAGTTGAGGAGGTGGGGAGTTGTGTTAGTAAGAAAAGTCCTCATCTATCACAGCAGGAAGCCAATGGCCAAGAAGCAATGGTATAAATGCGCTAATGAAGTATTTGGAGGTGAGCCCCAGGAAAACAAAAAGTAAGCAGTTAACAGTGTTAGCCTGTAGGGATCCAGACTCTGGGGGTGGGGAGGCATGGAGAAGAGAATTCTTAGTTTTCTTTATAAATCTTTCTTTCTGCTTCTTAAACCATTTGCGTTTATGACTTTGAATAAAAAGTGAAGGAAGATAAATGAAAATTTAAATTATAAATAGGACATTGTTATAAAATAAAAACATTAATTAGGAAGATATTGAAAAGAAAATCTGACATGAAAAATGCACATGGAGCCCAGTCTGTGTTTTAACTATCAGAAGCTTAGATTTAGACAAGTTCTTAAAACTGAAATCCTACAAGACTCATTTGCAAAAAGACAGCTACAAGCAAAAAAAAAATGGTTTTGGAAAATGAACCGAGGAGGATGGAAAAATAGCGGTGTTGCAGACCAGAAGTTAGCATACTGGCCGACTCCTCCCCACCCCATGTCCAAGGCTGAAGCTTTAGAAAGCCAACGAGGTTGGAGCCAATACGGGCATCCCCCACTTTTCGAATTTGCATTAGGCCACTTCGCTTTTAGGAAAGACCTATGATAGTACCTGGTTTTTGCTAACTGAAAGACCTCTGAAGAGGATTTTTGCTTTTGCTAAAAAAAAAAAAGCGAAAATAGCATTCAGCGTTTGATTACAGCAAGCTGTTAGGGAGCCAGTGCACAGGGAGTAGTGAGGGGCACTGCCTGCCTGGTTCCTTCCCTGGGAACCACACTGGGCATCTCAGCAGCAAACCTCCAGAGCTCTGAAATGTGTCGCTGAGCATCTGTGCTTTATCTTGATTTATATTGCGCATCTGTTAGCAAGATGTGCCCTAAGCCAGAGAGAGGTTATTTTTTGTGTCTAGTAATGCTCAAAACATTTCCCATATATATTAATAGCAATCGCTTCTTAGCTTGATGCCATTTTGGCTTTTATAGGAGGCCTCTCCCTTGGAATAGCAGGGGAAATCTGTATTAAAAAATAATTAAAACATGAAAGGCAAAAAAAAAGCACCAAGGACTTAGTGGAACTAACTGTAGGTCATGGATAAAAAGGAGATAATATACTAGATCAAGTGTTTCTTGGGTCTTTATTGAAGAGGTGATTAAAGAGATTCCTACTCTTTAATTGTCTTTTGAAGCAATTAGATGAAAAAGAATGGATCAAATAGTAGCAAGGAAGGAGGGGGAATTCAGATCAAGGATGGCAATATTTGGCACAAGTTCTACCTAATCTCTCCTCCTGTGCCCATCTGGCTAGAGCCTCACAAACTTTTTCTACAGATATTCCTCCAGAATATCCACGACAAATCCTGCATGAGATGAAAACTATGATCTGGGTAAACCTAGCTGGAAACAGGGTAGAATTAAATCACCTAGCAGCTGCTGAATTTATTTAAAAATCAGACCAAAACTTGACAGGTTTAAGAGAAAGAACATTTCCTTGTTTTTGAGTGGCTCAAACAAGGAAGGTCTTCTAAAAGAGTCAAGAAGTGCTTGAGGCATTCGTAGAACTGCTGACACTTGAACCGGGGACTTATCCGATGACCTCATGTCACCTCAGGTTACTAGACGGTGGTCAGTGGCTGCGTTCAAGTGAAACGAGATAGACAGAAAAAACATTAATAATTCATTATACAGAATAAATAAAGTATATCCAAAATAAATAAAGTATATCCAAAATCGGAAATCAAGTACTAGAAAATCTGACCCTAGATCTCAGGTGCCTGGGGTCCTAGTCTAGAGCCCTCACAGTACATTACACAGCATGCACATGACAACACATGAAATCGGTTTAAGATCTAACACTAGAGGTGTTTGTTTAAGGAGCCAATTGTGATAACTGGAAAATGTCTACGTTGGACACTGTTATATTTATATGCATTTTGATCCCTAAAGAACTGGTGGCCTGTATATTATTCCATCAGATGGCACCTACTACAAAATTAGAATACGCAGCAGAGAATTTGAAGTACCTGCTAATGTTAAAATGAACACATGTCCTGATTTTCCTGGAAAAGGAAAATCATGCCTGTCCCGATATGATTCATAATAGTATCCCATGCCTTTCTTAATAGTGTCCTATGTTGTGAGACAATTTGCTATGGGTCTCTTGTACTTCTGTACATCTTATGAGTGAGGCAGTAGCTTCTTTGTGCCGGACTATCTTTTTAAGGATGTTTATATAGTGAATAGCCTTGGAAGACAGAAAATGTGCCTCTCTCAGGAGCAAAAGATAGACATGTTACTGCTCTTAAAAGATTCAGGTTCCAACTTCCTCTCCTATAATGTAACAGACTCTGTATGTAGGCATCCATCTGGGCCCATTAGCATTGCCCCTGCAGGGACTCGGGAGGGCAAGGTAAACTGATGCAAATATGGTGATGCACACACTATTTGCAGAGCCATGTGTAATGAACCTTTGTCTCTGACCCCAGAGTCCTGTGTCTTTTGCCAGTATCCATGAGACTGTGCCAGGTAAACTTATTATCTTGCATGTGGCATAAAACCTCAGACTTTTCAGGGTTCTTAACATTGTAGTTAGTACTATAAATTATGTGGTCTGCTAAATTAAATATTCTTTCTTTCTTTAATGAAAGTCCACTTGAGTTTTAGCTGAGCACCCTTGTACAAGACTACATTTTCCATCTTCCTTTTCATGGCCATGTGATCAAGTTCTGGCCAAGGAGGTGTGAGCCAAAGAGCTACTTCTAGATCATGATCATAAAAGGAATGGATATGGACTGCCTTTGACCTTTCTCCTTCCATCTGGTTGGGGTACAGACCTAATGGTGGCAGCTTGAAAAGACACCTTAGACTGAGGATAGAAGCCATTTGTTAGGTATGGCAGGACCATTCTATTGCCTTAGACTGGCTACCTCTGGACCATAAGGGAGATATAAACTTTCATTTAATCAACATAGTTTTGGCTCTGTTTAATGGAAACTTGAATGAAGTAGTAAACTTAGAGATCCCTTTGTTATTATTATTTTTAATAAATGGAGAAATCGAGACCTAAAAATCAATGGATGCTCATAATTACAGAATTAATAAAGCTAAACTAAAGTATTCAGTAGATTCTCTTTTCCTCTGTTCCTCACACTGCCCACATCCAGTGTTACCAGATAATATTGAATATACAGGGGCACCTGGGTGGCTCGGTCGTTGAGCATCTGCCTTTGGCTCGGGTCGTGATCCCAGGGTCCTGGGATGGAGCCCCCGCATCGGGCTCCTTACTCTGCGGGAGGGCCTGCTTCTCCCTCTCCCACTCCCCCCTGCTTGTGTTCCCTCTCTCTCTCTCTGTCAAATGGATGGATGAAGTCTTTAAAAAAAAATATTGAATATACAATTACAAGCTGTCCAGGGAAGTAGGGGCACGGAGAAATGTTTACAGTGAGTAAAAGTAAATATATGATAACTGATATCAATTATCCAGCTTCAGAGGAAGAAATGCATATAGAGATGTAATTTGAGCTTCATGAGCTGACAATCAAGGTAAGACTGACAAAGTGTAAGGATAAAAAGTACCCGGTGGAGGATAAATGATTTATACTAAAGTGATGTGGTCGGCAGCTTCTTTCAATTTTCATTGTTATGTCCCTGAAGTCCAATTCACTGCCTTTTTGGAATGGCTTCATTAAGCAAGTGAAATTTGGAGCGGGACCTGGGAGAGTTGAAATAGTTCTCATGGCAAGTGGGTGAGGGGAAATTCTAGGAACTGACTTCATAAATCAAGTAGTATCTGTATGTAGGACACTTAATGAAATGCTTGAGGGTATCGTGGAGATACAGTGATTTTTAAGGCAACGCCTGTAACCTAAAGGAATATGCCATTTTGTAGGACTTACAATATAGCAACACAATTTGTAGGGAGGAAGGAAATAAGCAGTTTCATAGAGAATATGGGGCTTGAGGTGTGTCACAAAAAATAGAATGTTGAGAAGTTGAAGGTTTGTTAATAGTTGACTGATTAAATGGTCCCTCATTTAATTGGAATGTCTTAATAACAAGTGTTTTGTTACTATTGTTTTTAATTTTAATTTTTGTGTATGTGAGATTAGTAAAACCTCTTTCTTAATCTTGTCTCCTTGGAATCTCATAGTTTTATAGGTTGGTACTGGGGTATTCTTAGGGCATGAAGATGAAATGGAAAAACTTTGATACAGAAGGTTGGATTTGGGATGGACATCGTTCAAAATTCTTAGGTGCCATATATAATACTGAAATGGGAAAGATTATTGTGGGCTGGGATTCATTAGATATGTCTGTCCTCTTGGAGCAAATGGGGAGTTAGGTAAGTCTTTAAAGGAACTGAGAAATAGTGTGGCACAAAAAAAGCCCTTGGGTAAAACTCTTAAAGTTTTCTACATCTCTGCTACTATGCATTTTTGAAACAAAATTTAATTATAATAAAATACCCATAAGATTTACCATCTTAACCATTTTTAAGTGTATAATTCAGTAGTGTTAAGTAAATTCACAGTTGTATGATCTCCATTTTTTTTTTTTATCTGCCCAAACTGAAATTCTGTATACTTTAAGTAACAACTCCTCATTTCCCCTTTTTCTCCCCTGGCAACTACTATTCCACTTTGTTTCATAAACTTGACTACTTTAGATACCTCATATACATGGAATCCTATGAAATTTGTTTGTTGTTGTTGTTTTTTTTTGTGACTGATTTATTTCACTTAACATAATGTCCTCAAAGTTCATCCATGTTGTAGCATATATTAGAATTTCCTTCCTTTTTAAGGATAGAATAATATTCCACTATATGTATATAACACATTTGTTTATCCCTTCAACCATTGATGGATGCCTGGGTGTGTCTGCCTGTTGGGTGTTACAAATAATGCTGCTCTGAACACAGGTGTACGAATATCTCCATGGGACCCTGCTTTCCATTCTTTTGGATATATAAACAGAAGTGGATTTCTGTAGCTTTGTACTAAGTTTTGAAATCAGGAAGTATGAGTCATCCAACTTCATACTACTTTGGCTATTTGGGGTCTCTTAAATTTCCATTTTAATTTTAGGATGGATTTTTCTATTTCTGCAAAAAAAAAATGCCATTGGGATTTTGGTAGGGATTGATTGTCTTAAATATGTGGCTCATTTAGATTAGTATTGACATCTTAATATTAAATCTTCCATTCTATGAACATAGGGTGTCTTTCCACTTTTTCATGTTCTTTAATTTCTTTCAGCACTGTTTTAAAGTTTTCTGTTTGCAATTCTTCCACCTTTTTCATTAAGTTTGTTCATAAGTATTTTGTTTTTAAAGATTTTTATTTATTTATTTGACAGAGAGAGAGAGAGAGCAGATCACAAGTAGGCAGAGAGAGAGAGAGGAGGAAGTGGGCTCCCCACTGAGCAGGGAGCCCGATGCGGGCCTCGATCCCAGGACCCTGAGATCATGACCTGAGCCGAAGGCAGAGGCTTTAATCCACTGAGCCACCCAGGCACCCAATATTTTGTTTTTTAAAAATATTATTGTAAATGAAATTTCTAAAAAAGGTTTTACTTATTTACTAGAGAGAAAGAGTGCGTACATGAGAGAAAGAGAGAGAGCGAACAGAGGCAGGGGTAGGGGTAGAGGAAGAAGCAGACTCCCCGTTGAGCAGGGAGCCCAACAAGGGGGTCAATCCTGGGACCCTGGAATCATGACCTGAGAAGAAGGCAGATGCTTAACTGACCGAGCTACCTAGGTGCCCTATAAATGGAATTTTTTGTTTCCTTTTCAGATTGTTTTTTATTAGTGTATATAAATGCAACTGATTTTTTCATTTTGACTTTGTGTTCTGCAACTTTACCAAATTTGTTTATTTCTAAAAGTTTTCTAAATGCAATCTTTAGGGCTTTCTAGGGTTAAGATCATGTTGTCAGCACTGAGACTTATGTTAAAAGAGAGTCTGCACTGATAAAAAATAGTCTTTATCTCTTGATGCAGTTAAGAGTAATGCTGTAATCTGCCAAGTAAAATTTTATATTTTACTTTCTTCAATTTAATCTACTCATTTAACAGTTAAGGAAAGGCCCAGAAGGTAGGCATGTTGCATCATATTTAATGACACTGATGACACTGAGAAGCAGCCAGAGTCTCTTAACTCTTGGGATAGTACTATTTTAGTGACTCTTCTGCAATTCTGCAGTTCTAAGAGTTTGTCGTAATTGTCAATTGAATTTTGTTGTAAGCAACTCTTACACTAGGTAGATTACACTCAGCTCTCTCTCTTATCTCCTGCAATGAATTCTTTTTTCTCTCCCAATCTAATACACTGATGCGTACTTTATGTTACTATCTCCTTTTAAAGCCTTTCTTGACTCAAGACAAGGATGACCACTCTTACATTTATTCAACATAATACTGGAAGTCTTAGCCATAGGAATCAGACAAGAAAAATAAGTTAAAGGCAACCACACTGGTAAAGAAAAAAGTAAAACTTTCCTTATTTGCAGATGACATGATAATATATATATAAAACCCCAAAGATTCCACTGATAAATGAATTCAATAAAGTCTCAGGATACAAAATGAACATATGGAAATCTGCGCTCGCTTTGGCAGCACATATACAGAATGAATATACAGAAATCTGTGGCATTTCTATACACTAATAATGAAGTAGTAAAGAGAGAAATTAAGAAGACAATTCCATTTACAATTGTACCAAAAATAAATACTTAAGAACAAACTTAACCAGAGAGGTAGAACACCTGTATTCTGAAAACTATAGAAGACAGAGGAAGGAAATCGAAGCTACCACAAACAAATTGAAAGATCTTCCATGCCCATGGTTTGGAAGAACCAATATTGTTAAAATATTCACACTAGCCAAAGCAATTTACAGGTTTAATGTAATTCTTACCAAATACCAACAACCTTTTTCACAGAACTAAAACAAGTAATCCTAAATTTTGTGTGGAGCCATGAAAGACCCCAAATAGCTAAAGCATCTTGAGAAAGAAGAACAAAGCTGGCGGTATCACAATTCCAGACTCCAATATATACAGCAAACTACAGTAATCAAAACAGTATGGTATTGGCACAGAAATGGACACATAAATCAATGGATCAGAATTCCAATGGGCATATTTTCTAGAGCTGAATTTTTGCTGCATCACAAGGATTCTAAACTGTAGAACCAACATTGTCCTTAGTCTCTTTGGGCAAATACCTAGAAGTGCAACTGCTGAGTCATAGGGTAATTCTATTTTTAACTTTTTGAAGAGCCTCCATACTATTTTCCAGAGTAGCTGCACCAATTTGCATTCTCACCAACAATATAAGAGGGTTCCTCCTTCTCCACATCTTCACCAACATCTGTTGTTTCCCATGTTGTCGATTTTATCCACTCTGACAGGTGTGAGGTGGTGTCTTATTATGGTTTTGATTTGTATCTTCTTGATGATGAGAGAGGTTGAGCATCTTTTCGTGTGTCTTTTAGCCCTCTCTATGTCTTCTTTGGAAAAAAAATGTCTATTCATGTCTTCTGCCCATTTCTTAACTGAAATATTTGTTTTGGGAGGTTGAGTTTGATAAGTTCTTTATAAATTTTGGATACTAACCCTTTATCAGATATGTCATTTGCAAATATCTTCCCCCACTTCAAACGTTGCCTTTTAGTTTTGTTGATTGTTTCCTCTGCTGTGCAGAAGCTTTTTGTCTTGATAAGTCCCAATAGTTCATTTTTGCTTTTGTTTTCCTTGCCTCCAGAGACATGTCTACTAAGAAGTTGTTACAGCTGAAGTCAACGAGGTTATTGCCTGTGTTCTCCTCTAAGAGTTTGATGGTTTCCTTTCTCGCATTTAGGTCTTTAATCCATTTTGAATCTATTTTTGTGTATAATATAGTGGTCCAGTTTCATTCTTCTGCATGTGGCTATCCAATTTTCCCAACACCATTTGTTGAAGACACTGTCTTTTTTCCATTGGCTATTCTTTCCTGATTTTTCAAAAGTTAGTTGACCATATAGTTGTGGGTCCATTTCTGGGTTTCCTTTTCTGCTCCATTGATCTATGCATCTGTTTTTGTGCTAGTACCATACTGTCTTGATAACTACAGGTTTGTAATATAGGTTGAAGTCTGGAATTGGGATGCTTCCATCTTTGGCTTTTTTTTTTTTTTTAAAGATTTCTTTGGGTATTTGGGGTCTTTTCTAGTTCCTTACAAATTTCAGGATTGTTTGTTCTGGCTCTGTTGAGAAATGCTAGTAGTATTTTGATAGGGATTGAATTAAATGTGTAGATTACTTTGGGTAGTAAAGACATTTTATCAATATTTGTTCTTCCAATCCATAAATATGGACATTCCTGTCTTATTCCTGACTTTGGAGGAAAAGCCCTTAGTCTTTCCCCATTGATGATAGTATTAGATGTGGGTCTTTCATATGATGGTGAGGTCTGTTCCTTCTATCTCTACTTTCTTGAGCGTTTTTATCAAGAAGGGATACTGTTTTATGTCAAATGCTTTTTCTGCATCTAATGAGAGGATCATATAGTTCTTACCCTTTCTTTTATTGATGTGGTGTGTCACATTGAATTGCAAATTGTGAAACACCACAGCAGCCCAGGAATAAATCCCACTTGATTGTGGTGAATGATTTTTTTTAATGTACTATTGGATTCAATGATAGTATTTTGTTGAGAATTTTTACATCCATGTTCTTCAGAGATATTGGCTGGTAATTATTCTTTTTAGTGGAATCCTTGTCTGGTTTTGGGATCAAGGTAATGCTGGCCTTATAGAATGATTTTGGGAGTTATCCTTCCATTTCTATCTTTTGGACAGTTTGAGAAGAATAGGTATTAACTCTTTTCTAAATACTTGGTAGAATTCCCCTGAGAAGCCATCTGGCCTTAGACTTTTTGTTTGTTGGGAAATTTTTGATTACTCGTTCAATTTCTTTGGTGGTTATCAGTCTTTTCAAATTTTCTATTTCTTCCTGTTTCAGTTTTGGTAGTTGAAGAAGAAGAAGAAAAAGGAGAAGAAACAATGTCATTTTATCTTTTTAGGGCAGAATATTTACATACACACACAGGAAGTTTGCCTTACTTTGGGCAAGTCAGGACGACACAAGAAGTATGTTAGCAAAATACTCTTCAGTAAAGAGTATTTGAAAGAAAAATATGCCATTTTCATGCCCCAGGCTGCTTTTGATAGGGAAACAAATAACAACAATAACAAATTGTGTTTATTTAGCACCCGCTGCTTGTCACCACCAGGGATCTCTACTGCAGGCTGGTTTGTGTTACAGAAGGGCTGTTCCACTGAATATGGTCTTATGGAAATGTCAGAAGAATGTCCTAAGCAGCTATTTCTAAAAACTGGGATCACTTCTAGGCCACTCTGAGAATTTTCTTCTACTAAGAGGGGAAAAGTGGTAGTGGAGGGATTTCTCTTTGATGGATTTCAAATTTATTATGAGTTGAGGACCTTAAAACAAGGAGCTCTTTCATGGTCCTTACTGGAGGCCCAAAGCTGGAAAGTGATTTATTAGCTAACAGTTATACTGAGAGGGGGCTAGAAAGGTTTTAGTTTTCCAACAGACCTAAATTTCTTTGCCCCAAACACACCCTCTGTGCTTTATATTCGGTAGTAAAATATGTGAGCAGTGTGCTGTGAAGACACACAATTTCCTGTCCATCTGTGCTGTGCTACCAATCATCGCCCACAAGCTCAGAGTGTGTCACCCTCAAAGATAAATAGTGCTTCATCTGAGAAAGGCTGCCACAAGCCCTATAGCATGTGGGTATTTGAATAGGAACAGAGTGGTAAAATTTTAATTTAGAAAAGGGGCTAGGGAATCAGTTTTATAGGCTCCATAGGTAGAAAACAGAAGAGAACTCACTGGGATTCCCAAATAATTTTTAACCAGCTTCCCCATTTAACGTATCGAGCCCTCAGAATTGCTCATGAATCACCCAGCCTTCTTTATTTCCTGCCATTAGTGAGAGTATGTGTATTCTGATATTATGTGCTGTGAGTTTCTGCAACTTCCAAAAGAGAATGAGGGGGTTATACATTGCCAATATGTTGGAGAGGGATGGCCCCAAAGAACTGTAAGTATAATGATATAATTGAGGTTTATGGATTTATAGTAAAATCAAGCATCAATGGAGATATCATATTGGTATTATAATGACATGGGCCTGAATAAAGGCAATTTTTAGGGTTTGGGGATGATAGAAGTTGCCTTTGCTAATCTGCAGAGTGTTCTTGCACTCTCTCGTCCTCATCCCTGCCCTCTTACACCCCCAAGGTCATGGTCTCTCTTGGATGCAGTTAGGATTAGGGCACTCTCACAAGGGATGTATACAAATGTTATAACTAGGGGTGCCTGGGTGGTTCAGTCAGTTAAGTGTCTGCCTTCACATTGGGTCATGATCTTGGGGTCCTGGGATTGAGCCCCACGTCTGGTTCCCTGTTGAGTGGGAAGTTTGTTTCTCCTTCTCCCTCTGCTCCTCCCCCTTGGTAGGTGCTTCCTCTCTCCGTCTATCTCTATCTCAGGCTCTTTTTCTCTCTCGAATAAATAAATAAATACACCTTTAAAAAAGGTTATAACATAACGTTACAGTGCAATAATCTATAACACAACATATTCGGTGGTTGAAATGTCAGCTAATATAGATTTTTACCGTTTGATGAAAGTGAAGCCTCTTCAGGACTGGACTTTCCTAAGAGGGTCCTTTGTGGGTATATCCTTTACTAGTTCATGAATTCTTCCCCAGAATCTTTAGTGACTTCTTCAAGTCACTCCCTGGTAAAATCTAGCTGGACACAGATGGAGTTTTGATGCTCTTCTCTCAATCTTCATGGTCAGTGCAGCCCTGGACTGTGGTCAGATAAACCCCAAGGTCCACTCTAAACACAGAGGGTCTGGATGAAGAATGGGATCCTGTCAAGGAATGATGGTAGAGGTCGGCCCTCAAGTTCTTTTCACATCTTCCTACCACGTGCTGTTTATCTTTCTAGGGAACCTGACAAGTAACCATATCTCTAGAAACTTTAAATTTTCTCCTAAGCTACACAGCTTAATTTTCTATTATTGGAAGAATATTTCTCCTGTTACCAGGGCTATGACACTGTCTTAGAGGACAGTGTATTTTCCTTGTTGCAGTAGGGACTTTTGGTTTGTGTTTGCTCAAGCTGAAGTCTCGTGGCAGCAGGAAAAAAAATCCTTGTCTTTTACTATGTTTTCTTTTTGCTTCTTAAGGCTTGAATCCAAGTCCTATTAGTCTATTTGGATTTAGAGTCTCCCTTCTGGTGGGGGTTTCCTCAGCAGCATCTGTGACATGGGATCTTCCTTCCTAAGACTTCACAACCAACTGTCTGCCAAGTACTCATTGTGTTATTTCTTGGTTGGAGGCAATCTTTTAAAGATCTCTGTTAAAGATTTAATGCTATTGTGAAGTTTTAGAGAATCTTGGAGGTAGTATCTTATCCCTCTAGTTAGTGGGGATTCTTGTTTTCTTAACTTTAAGTGGAAAAACCCAGAAGTAATGCTTAAGTGGCCTCTCCTTCAATAGGGTAAGAGCCTACCTATCAGGGGCCAAACTGACAACTGTGACATAGTGGTGTTTTCACTTTTTATGTTTCAGTAGTTTAGAAATAAATTACGATTCCCTCAATGACTTTCTGTTGGCAGCCATGATAAGGTATGGACGACAAGGTTCTCATTCCTCCAAGCAGCCTGGTCCTAGAACGGAGGTCAGGTAGATCTATCTCTCTTCCCTTGCCTATTCTGAACACCTCAGTATCTCCGTGGACAGCGGGACAGCATGAAGAAGTCCAGTGGGGGCCTTAAACACACCTCCCTATCTCCAACAACTTTAAATCTACCTCTAGTCTTAGGGAAGATATAGATGTGGGAACATTTCCTCTCAGTTTTGGCTGAATTCCGGCCTGATTGGTCCACACATTCCAAGATAAGACTCCAGAGTATCCTTTATAAGACTTGACCCTTGTCCCCTTATCTACTTATGACTCTAAGTTGATTAACATTGTAGAGGCTGGGAGTGCTGAAGATTAGAAAATTTTAGTTATTTGTGCTTTTCCCTAACCTCAGGGCTAATTAGAGGGGCTTCAAGAACACCATTTGAAGGGCTACAAGGAGACTCTTAGGGAGCTTTTGTGTATCTTCTTCACTGGAGGTAGGTTACAGTCTGACTCTTGCCTCAGGAATCTAAAGAACAAAGTGGGCTGCAGCTGTGGTGCAGAACCCGACGTTCAGGACCACATTGCATTCCCACCAATCATGGGCTCCAGATGTGTGTTTCCCAGGGACCAGTTTGCCACGAGTCTAGGGTCATCTTGCAGGGGCTCTATGAAGAGGACTTCCTGGCGGGCAACGGATCTCCTGAAGAGAGAGTCTGTGAGAAAGGGGGCTACAGAGAACCAGGGGCCTAGGAGGGGTAAGTGGGGCCAGCAGGAATTCTGTCACTGTGGTGGGAAATGGTGGGTGAGAGATCACAGCAATGAGGGCTCTGCAAAACTCCCAAAGGTGCCCAAGAGAGATAGTCTTAAAGCCACAGCCAGGCAGATATAAGTCCAGAGAATTCTAATGAGGAAAGACATTTTCTATACTCTTATGTCTTTACCCTTTTATATCTTATATGTGGAAGATACCTTCCACATATCTGCTGTAGAGGAATTTTCAGATATTTCCATTAGAAAGTGTTCCAAACTAACTATAGCTTCCAGCTGCCAGGAGGCTTGAGCTAAACCTGGAGTCAGGTTTGGAATTTTGATATGGCATTGCACAAAAACTCTTCTTAGTCAATAGTGACTCACAGGGACCAAAGAAAAGGACAACAGTTAGCTATCAAAATGGATGTGCCTAGGTTGTGGACCTTGCCTGGGTTTTCAAGCAGGGGTAGGGGAAGAAGAAGACCCACAGATCGAGTTTGAGAGGGTCAGAAGGAAAGAGAATACAGGAGTCTCTTTCACAGGACAAGTCTCACTTGTTCAGTGTGTTGATTAGCAAAGGGTGGGAGCTGAGTAAGAATTGTGAGCTTGTTAGTCAGTCACAGCCTCTGTCCTCCACACACAAGCAGATGCTGCTTTAGCCTCATCTCCTCCAAGACGCAAAGCCCAGGTTGCTACAGGCACCCTCCCATGTTCTTCCTCATTGCAGGCTACACACCTAAAAGGAAGAACTCTTTGAGGTCAGACCTATGAAAGGACAGGAAATAATGTTACTGCTAGTTTGGAGGTGGCCAAAATGTTCCTGCTCATAAGCTTTGGCTCCTTCTTCCATCTCTACCTTCTTATTCTGGTCACTGCCTGTTCTTTCAAGACCTGACCTTGCTAGTTCCAGTGAACTGATCCCCAATGCATGCCTAGGCCTCAGACTCTATTGCTAGTGGGAAGCAGATCTCCTGAGAGCAAACCCAGACTCTTAGGAATCACCTTCATAAAGCAATTGCAAAGAATCTTCCTTCTTTTTAAGTCCAGTCACTGTGACCTTTTGCTCTTCCTCAGACCACTGCTTGCTAGCACTGTCCTGATGATGACTGGCCTTGCTCTCCTGCGTGGAAGCAATGCATCAGGGGCCTGCTTGAAACTCTTATCAATAACCTACCAGCCCTACCACATGTCTTACCACAATGGCAGTTGCCAGCTTTCTTTTGGGGTAAAATAAATTTGTGTAGAAATTAAGTTCAGGGAATATCCTGGGATTAGTATAAATTCAGCCCAACATTCCATACCATCATCATTTCTCTGTGATGATGCACCACAAAATAGATCCCAAAGATGATCTTGAGGTTGAAAGTGAGATTTAACTGTTTGATGGATTTCATTTGCTAATGATAAAACAGCTCTACTCCTTTATGAATAGCTAATATGCTCCAGACACCTTGTTACTACTTTGCACATGGTACCTTTCAGATACCTGCGAAAGCAGGTTTTGGTGTTGGCTTTTTTACAAATGAGGAAATTGTCAACCCTCAGTAGGCTGATTCCAAATCCACGTGTTCACTGTACCTGTCATCCTGATTTCACACTTGCATCTTGGGAGTTCTGCAGTACTGGAGACTTTTTATTTATTTATCTTTTTTAACCATTAAAAAATGAACTGGTTTTATTTAAAGCAGTGGTTTTCAACCAGGGGTGATTTTTGTCTGCCTGGGGAATTTGGCAATATGTAGAAACAGTTTTGGGTGTCCTGACTTTGGGGAGGGTGCTTGTGGCATCCGGTGAGTAGAGACCAGTGATGCCGTGAAGGGCCTACAGTGCACACGAAAGCCCCTATGGCAAAGAATCATCCAGTCCCAAGTGTTGGTGTGCAGAGATGACAAAACTCTGCTTTAAAGAAATAAAAAGCAGTTTATATGGGACACCTGGGTGGCTCAGTCGGTTAAGTGTCTGCCTTCGGCTCAGGTCATGATCCCAGGGTTCTGGGATTGAGCCCCCCATCAGGCTCCCTGCTCAGCGGGAGCTTTCTTCTCCCTCTGCCTCTGCCCCTCCTCCTGCCTGTGCTCTCTCTCTCTGACAAATTAATAAATAAAATCTTAAAAAAAAACAATTTATGTGACTGAATAGAGCAGTTGAATGTGTAATTATAGCTAAATATATTGCTAGATCAATGAGTGCCTGGCATAGGATTTTATAAGAGAAAGAAGAATATCTATATTATTTTGTGAGATTCCAAGTTTATAGATGTATTCCAGACTTTCAAATGTTAGTAAATGTGAGCTTGCCTGTGCAAGAAAGATTCTCCAGGAGGCCCTCCCAACTGGAAATGATTTCGGTAAGGATGATCACATTAGGTGGGCTCTGATTCTTTCTGGCTCATATTGAATATTGGTGTGTCAAAGAATCTGCCACAAGTAGCCCAACAGATGACAAAGTAGAATAATCAACCCCTTTACCACCTGAGATGTCATTGGGGGCTCCTGCATTATTTTCCAGAGTTTTTACCTTCTTACTTTTCTTAATATCTTTTAAAATCCCAAACGAACCTCACAGTGGAGTCCTGAAAAGCCAGGTAAGTATCTCATTCCATTTGTTTTTATAATAGAAAAGTCATCCAAGTTTGCTCACTGGAACAAATTACCCACTTATTGAATCGGGAAAGTACAATATTACTTACAAACTGTTCTCTGCTGGTCCTTACAGCAGAGGATGGATTGTTCTAGCATAATGTAATGGCATCCAGAATATTACAGCATTAATTCAAGTAATCAGACAGTAAGGAAAAAAAGTAGCAGGTCCCGAACAGCAGTAATGTTCTGCTCCTGGAGCCGATTAGCTATTTAAAATACAAAACAGCAGAGAAACCTAGAGACCAGAATGTGAAAGCAAATACAATAACGATTTAGAAAAAAGAGCTTGGAAAGGGAGAGGTGGTCACCTATTGGCCAACTTAGATCTCGACTTTTAAAATCAATTGGAAGTGGGAAGAAACACATTTCCTTTTACTGTCACAAAGTGAGTCCAAGTGTGATTCTTAATGATACCGTCCAAACTGCAATCATATTGTCGCTGCTGTCCTGAGAAGTATAAATGAACACAAACATCTGTGCATGCCCCGTGCATTTGTGCGCAACACGCTCCTGCTGTAAAGATCCCCATAAAACAAAGCAGCCTGAATATTACTCAGCCTTATTTTATAATGCTGCCTGGATTTGAAAATGGATAGAGAGGGTTATTATGTCCTCATAAACTCAGGCCAATTAGGCAGAGAAACATTCCAAGCATAATGCCACATGTTCCTGGATTCCATCCCCTCCTTTAGGTGCTATTCTGTGGGAAGAGGAAGCCTCAGAAGAACTTTACACATAACTTGTTTTCCTGGCAAGAACGGAACACACGTTTGTAGGGTTTGGTCTGGAATAAGTGCACTCTTTCAGAGGAGATGATGTCAATTAGCTCCGAGGCTAGCTCTGTTTCCAACGGACAGAAAATAATAACCGTCATAGCTGGGGGACATAGTCACAGACACTGAATCAAAAGATGAGTAATTGGTGAGGGACGGATTATTCAAATGCAGAAAATAATACATGTTAGAGGTAGAGTAAACGTGAGTATCCCATCATTCAGGAATTTTAAGGTCTATCTTTTAAGCTTCAAAAAGTTTAAAACTCGTTTTAGGAAATATCAAGTCACAAAGAGTTAACAAATCTTAGTTCATCAACTAGCTATGAAGAGTGAAACTCAACTTACTGAGCAGCCATTATGTGCCAAGTGTATGCAAGATGCTCAGGACATAAACTTAAGAGACACACACCTAGATTTCACGGCCATCTAATGACCAAGGTGATGGTTGGTGGTGCAGGAAAAGAAACTAGTTTTGAAGTGATGTTGTCGAAGAGTTACGTTTTTGAGAGATTGCATTTAAGGTTTCTGAATACCCAGGCGGAGATCTCCAGTAGCCAGGAAGAAATACGTGTTTGGCTATTAGGAGAGTTCTGAGTTGGATTCACCTCAACCCAAACCTAGAGTCACAGAACTTTTCGGTTAAGTAAAGCCACCACCTTGTGCTGCCTTTCTATGGGCACCGAGATGGCTTCTGGTTTTGTACCATTTCACTGTAGGACTACAAGTGTCTTGAAAGGCACCATACTTAAAAAAATACCTATGACTGAAAATCAACTGATGAATGAGTTAATTGTATAAGAATATATTTCAATAAAGCTGTTATAAAAATGATAAGAAAAAAAATCAATTGATGCACTTTTTCTCCAAAGTATTTCCCATAGGAAGAAAAGAAAGAAGGGAAGACAGAAGGAAAGAGGGAAAGGAGGGAGGGAGGAAGGAAGGGAGGGAGGGAGGGAGAGAGGAAGTCAGTCAGACAACCTCACAAATTGAATTCATGGAATGAATGAGCTGAAAGCATCAAAAAGATCATTTAATTCAATCTCCTATTTTTGCTGTTGAGGAAACATAGACCAAAAGAGTGAAAATGAGTTAATTTAGAGTCATGTGCTCAGCTCCCTCTAACCCTCGTGCTTTCTTCTGTTCTCTTGTGTTTTGTTTGTTTCGCTGTTGTTGTTTTTAAAATATATCGCCAGTAAAAGCAAACAGAATAAAGGAGTGACCCTTCCCTTCAGGAAGAAGAGACTCACAATGAGACATAAGGAATGCAGAGGCTTGGCCTAGACCATGGGGAATATGTATTCAGGGAGGCTGATTTTTTCTGTTTCTATTTTTAATAAAACTCTTTAGTTTTGGCAGCAAATGTTCAATAAGTCCACTCAGTATTTGTCAAAAACTTAAGGTACTTAACTAATTAAACATTCCTATCTTTTTGCATTTGACATTTTCATCAACTAGAAACTTTCCAGGCTAAATTACTGAGTTTGAAATAAAATTTTATGTGATTAAACATTTAAAAATGAATACTAATGCATTTCAAGTAAAGAGCCAGCCTTAAGGAACAGAGAATTACTTCATTTTAAAGTGGACCAATTAACAATTGAGAGCTTCAAGAGCAACTTGTTTATGATGCCTAAAATGGAATAAAAACTCCTAAGTGCCTGAGTGCCTGGGTGGCTCAGTGGGTTAAGCCTCTGCCTTCGGCTCAGGTCATGATCTCAGGGTCCTGGGATTGAGTCCCGCATTGGGCTCTCTGCTCAGCAGGGAGCCTGCTTCCTCCTCTCTCTCTGCCTGCCTCTCTGCCTACTTGTGATCTCTCTCTCTGTCAAATAAATAAATAAATACTCTTAAAAAAAAAACTTCTAAGTGGCTGAGTTGTCAAACGGAGGAGCCTATGAAATTTACATATGCCACGGGGATTTTCATTTTTTGTTACCATGTCTTCAAACTCAGTTTTCCTATGTTGGCATCTTACTATTGTCATATTGCTTATAACTGAGATTTGTCCTTGGTCACATGGAAAACGTTGGCTCTAAAAAGTAAAGTGGTAGACCAGTGGTGGCTTCAAGAATAGGATGGTGCCCTCTCTTTCACCTTTTCCCTTTTTTTCACTGAAGTGCAGTTTTTGTAAGTGACTCTGTCTATATGTCATTTACTCTCTTTCTTTTTTTAAAAAGATTTATTTATCTATTTCAGAGAGCATGAGCGAGCACAAGTGGGGGGAGGGGCAGAGGGAGAGAATCCCCAAGAAGACTCCCTGCCAAAGCAGAGCCCCACCCAGGACCCAAGAGTCAGAGGCTCAACTGACTGAGCCACCCAGGTGCTCCTCATTCACTCTTTTTAAGTGATTATTTATTTTTCTTAGTGTGTGTTCATGGAGCTAAGTGATATCAGGGGAATAATTCTGAGTCTGCTACTTTCTTAGATTAGGATGCAATGTCTAGTAGAGGCATTTTTAGCCATTGTGCTCCGCACATAATAGTTGCTCAATGAGTATCCAATAAATAAAGGAAAGATTCTTGGATGCTGCTTTGGTAAATAAACATGTATAGGCAAATGGACTTTTTCTTTTTCAGTTAAAATGTCTAGACCCATTGACATTCTCTTTTAGAATTTGTATAGTGCCTGAAAAAGACATTATGGGTCATTTGTTAGCCCATATGGCAATTTGATGGGTAAATCAGTCTGTTGCTAAGGAGACAGCTGTGATCAGCTGCATATTTGATTCTAAAGTGCTCCGTGCATTCTACAAATCTGTGCCTTTGGAAGACAGGGCAAAACAGTTTTATTGTGTTACGCAGGATATGAAATGGTTAGAGGAATAAAACCCTGATTTTTATAGCCAGAAAAAAAATGTTTAATAGTATTAACATAAGAAGTAAAAATTTTGATGTTTCTGTCTACCAGAGGACTGTTTTTTAAGTTTGGATTTTAATCTGGAAGTTACTCTTTCAGCTAAAATGAGAGAAGGTTAGAAAGTGGATCAATGTAAATCAAGTGACAAATGCAGAGATGTGTAGAGCAGGTGATGTCTGACTGCAGAAGAGAATACCGGAATATAATGGAAACATCTTCAGGAAGCCAAGATGGTATCAGTACGAAGGCTCATGAAAACCCTAATGGCTACAGTTCAGGCAGAAGAGAGAGGCAGGTTGATTAGCGGAAAGAGTTTGACCATCAGAAAACTGAATTTGCAGCAACATGAAAAGTCCAACAGAAAACCTTCTCCACCAAGAGACTTTGCAGTGGATGTTGAAGGCAAATTCTGTTTTCTTAACAATAAAATTAATAACAAAAAATTTTTCTTAACAAAAAAATTAACAAAAAAATAATTAAATTAATAACAATAAAAAATTAAAAATAAATTAATTAAAAAAATAATAAAAAGACAGTTTTGTGCATATGCAGTGATGCCTGTAGTGTATGGAATGATAACATATGGGGAAAGCTTAAAAAGGTACATAGAGGGGCACCTGGGTGGCTCAGATGTTAAGCGTCTGCCTTCAGCTCAGGTCATGATCCCAGGGTCCTGGGATCTCACCCACGTTGGGCTCCCAGCTCAGGGGGCAGTCTGCTTCTCCCTCTCCCTCTGCCTCTCCCACTGTTTGTGCTCTCTCTCTCTCAGTCTCTGTTTCTGTATCTCTCTCAAATGAATAAATAAAATCTTAAAAAAAATCTCTTAAAAAAAGGGATAAGGAGAAATATGATAAAGAGAAATATGAACTGATCAAAATTCCTGCCCTTGGGCATCCATTTCACCCCTTCTGGTGAAGGATTGCACATCACTATGCATTATTTTCATTTTGGATTACATAAATGTGCTTAATAACTGCATCATAATTTCTAGTTCTCTTGGGGTTTAGTCACTCCCCACCTGTTGGAGACATGTCTCCATAAATTCCCAAGTTAAAGAACCATTGCCAGTACTGCAGTGGATAGTGGATTTGAAGTGGGCGAAGAGTCACTGATTTGCAAGATACCAGTGTAGAAGTGGTTATCGCTGGGTAGGAGTGTTACCGTAAGAAGACTTGCTTTTACCTGGGTGCACTACAAAGACATCTCTTTACTTAAAAATAACCGAAAGCATGTATTCACTAACGATGTTCTAGTAATACTATCTTTATGCAAAAAGCTTACATGTGGTTGACCCGGAAGCTACTCTTAGGCTTTGAGGATATGATCATTTCATCCAGTTCGTACCATGACACTCTGACTAGACCAAGAGTACAATTCAGAGCTTTGAAAACTCCCTCTACGAGGCTTAGCAACTTTTATCAATGCTTTTATCGTGGTATTTCCTCACTTAATAACCTACAGCTATTTCTCACTTGTACCAGGCCCAAACCAACCAGGAGGTTTTCACGACCCTCCATAATCTGCTACCATCTTTGCCTTCTGAAGACGTTTCTGTTCTATTCAGAGTGTCTCCTGCAGGAGACCTTACCTGCTGGGCACGTCTCTGCCTGCATGACTTGGCGATGTGCTCTGATCTTTTCACCAGGGAGCTGCTCTTCCTTACCTCTGCCCTACAAATGATGGTCTCCCACCTCGTAAGGTACTACCGTACCCACAGATCTCCCCTGTTCTAGGCATTCAGGTATGAATTTTGAATACCACATGGTTTATCATATAACTCTGTACTACCTTTCCTAGTTTTTTAATTTAATTTTGTTTTTGTCCTGTTTCCAATAGGAAGTGTATTTCTTGAAGGCAGAGGCTTTTCTGGCACCCATGTTCAGCGATGGACAAATGATAGGCCTTAAATGATGTATTTATTTATTTATTTACTGATTTATTTTGGTTTCAAGCTTTTATTTAAATCCTGGTTAGTTAGCCTATGGTGTAATAGTGGTGTCAGGGGTAGAATATTGTGATTCATCCCTTGCATACAACACCTGTGCTCCTCACGAAGAAGCGCCCTCCTTAATCCCCATCACCCATTGAGCCCATCACCTACTCACCTCCCCTCCATCAACCCTCAACAAACTATTCTAAACCTGTCTTTTTTTAGTTCTGTTTAAAAGAATCTCCTTGATTGTGGTGCTCTTCCACAGAACCGTGATGCACTGTTGCTCAGCGATCCCGATGCCTTTTCATTTGTTCACGTTACCGCCGCCACCCCTATTTATCCTTTACAGTACAGTGGCAGGTGGGAACATAGCATATGGATTCGTTTTGAAAATTAAGATTAACTGCTTTGAGAACCTGCAGCACCTCTTAGAATATAATTAGCATTTTTTCCCATGTCATCGCACAGCTTGATTCGAGAAACATCTTGAAATTACTAGCAGAACTTGTGGGATACATTGGCATCAACCAATGCTGATTAAACTCATTGGTAGCTATGGTCACAAAGTGTCATCAATAAGGAGCATAGGTCAGAGTTTAGGAGGACAAGGAGTCTGCGGGCAATTAATGGTTTGAGATACCTAAGTAAAGCCAAAATGAAAGAGATTTGATAATGATGAGGCATCACACAAATGTAACGTAGCGCTCTATCATTAATATTATTTTAGTAGTCCGATCATCATGGTATTGGGCATTCAGTAATATTAAAAAAACACCCTTTGTCAAATTATGGAAGTAATATCTCATATGTTCTATTGCTTTTCATGAACATGATTTGAGACTGGGAAAATTTTTGCTGTATTTAATTAATTGATGTTTAAAAATTACCTGCTCTATTTCCCCACACTGCCATAATGAGTGTAATTTTTTTCAATTGTAGGAATACTTAACATGAGATTTACCCTCTTGACAAACTTTTAAGTGCACAATACAGTATTGTTAACTATAGGCATGATGTTATACAGCAGATCTCTGGAATTTATTTGTCTTTCACAATGGAAACTTTATATCCTTTCAATAGCAGCTCCCAAATCTCCCTTCCACCAAAGCATAATTTTTATTAATGTTCCAAAAGGGTTATATTGTACTAGAATATCAATTTTATTTATTATCTTTTTCTACTCATTCACTGGCTAAATTATTCACTGGCTTAACATTTCATTAATCTAAAATTTAAGTCTATAATCTCATCACATTATTTAAGAAAATCCCTCTCCAAATTTTGACTCATTCATATCCTCATCCCTTCTTTTATTTAATGATGGCAATCTGTGCTTTCTAAAAGAGTTATGTTGGTCCCCACTCACTGTTCCCACAGGCAGAAACTCAAAACTCTTATTAAACTTTCTTGCTTCAGAGGTTTTCAATTCAAATACTTAAAAAATTCTTTTTGCTCTCTCTATCCTGAATGCTTTCACTCTTAGAGTCCTTTTAATTTCTCTTTTGGATGTTGTTTTGGAAACAGTGTATATAATACTCCAAAAATATTATGTGTATGGAGCCTCTAATATTTCTATTTGTACTACTTCTTAAAGGCATTTGCCCCTGAAGGATGGGAGAAAAGCAACATTCCAGACTGATCTACGCTCACTGCAGTCTGAATGAACCATTATTTTTGTGACTGTGACTTAGCTTAAATGTTCCATATGATTGTTCATTTTGTATCTTTGCTGTATTCCAAAGTCTTTCTTATCTGACCTTCACTGTATTGATTTCAGACCATTTCTCCAATGTACCAACATGGTATTATATTATAAACCAGTTCTTTTGTAGCTTTTTGAAATCTTTCCCAACCATGAAATGCCTGCATAGTTTAATGGTTGTTTTAAAGCAGTCTTTAGAAAAAACTGCCCCCAACCAGCAGGTTCTAGTGTAGTGACTTCTCTTCCAATGTAACACCATATGAGTCCCAATTGTAACTTAATATCCTATATTTTATTTTTAAAATTTATTATTTATTTATTTATTAGAGACAGAGAGAGAGATTACAAGCAGGCAGAGAGGCAGGCAGAGAGAGAGGAAGAAGCAGGCTCCCTGCGGAGCAGAGAGCCCGATACGGGCCTCGATCCTAGGACCCTGAGACCGTGACCTGAGCCGAAGGCAGAGGCATTAACCCACTGAGCCACCCGGGCGTCCAATATCCTATATTTCAATTAGGAGTTCAGTTTAGCACTATTTGAGTGGGGGACATACAACTTTTGTTCTTATATGTCATTTAAAAGGAGGACTTGAAATAATGAACTGTCCGGGGGGTGGGGGAGGTGGCAAGATTTCTCCTAACATTTAGTTAACATGTCTGGTGGGGGAACAATTGCCTATTGGTATAATTTTAGAATTCCAAGAAGACTCTTTGGTCTAAACTATGTCCATTCAGGGGCTAACTGATGCTGAAAATTCTATTGCTGCAGATTTAGGCTTTATTTATAGCTCAAGTGTTTGGTTACTATTAAAATGCTAATCACTTTGGAAGTATTCAAGCCTTTTCAGCCACTTGCACTTAAAGGTCAACTAAAGTAGGAGGATCTTGCTCTAAAGAAGTTTTTGATAGAAGGCAAGATCACAAAGGTACATGGTATTTGGCAAAGGAGATGAGGAGCAAGTAGGACAAACAAGAAAGGAGTGTGGGGTGGGACCCTGAAGATAAACGTCATATGTGTTTTATTCATGGTGGAATGATATTTTGATGTTAAACTCTGTGCTTTTCCTACTCTTTGTGTTATCTGTACTCCGATCAGGTAGCAGGGATAGCCAGCATCCTCAGCAACATGCTATTACAGAAAATGCAGGGGATGAGAAGCAAGAAAATGATCAACTCTAATATTTTAAGGCCGAGGAAATGGTCTTGAGTGCCAGTGTGTCTGATTTGTACAGGTTGGGTATTTTAAGAGAACTTTGTAACTTTAAAAAAAAGAGTTATTTATTTTATTTTGGAAAGAAAGAGAGCATGAGTGGGAGGGGCAGAGAGAGAGGGAGAAAGAGAATCTCAGGTAGACTCTGTGCTGAGTGCAGAGCCCGACACAGGCCTTGATCTCAAGACCCTGAGATCACAACCTGTGCTGAAACCAAGAGTTGGATGCTTAACCTAACTGAGCCACCCAGACATCTCGAGCTTTATAATTTTTAAAAGCTTGGTTTGGAGGATCAAAATGAAAGCCCCAGAGGAATCAATTCAGAAAATGTATGATATGTATGTAGTACCAGCATTGGGAAGAAATCATACTGGTGAAAGTAATACTTTCCCTCACCCTTGGCTTGATGAAAGACTCTGGGAGATGGGGAAAGGAGGAGGCATGGTGGTGAGAACAATAGGCTGACTAGGGTGGATATCCTCGATGTAGGGAGTCTGAGTCTACCAGTAGGCCAAGTCTTTGGAAGGCAGCTATGCTCACCACTATACCACCAACGCTCGCTGGGCCAAGTCTTTGGGGAAGAGCATGAGAGTCTTCTGGATATATTGTGGAAATCTAAGAATAATGGAGAGCCCCTTGTGTAGAACCTGGGAGATATTAGTAGAAGTCTCCAGCGTCATTATAGAAGTGGTGCCTAAAGACAATGGGGCATCCCGATGGAAGGGAGGATTTGAGGCAGATCTTCATGTCTCCCTGACACCAAGTAAGAGAAGCAGCAAGAGATTTCTATTCTTCACTAGGGAATTTCACAGACAGAAGGTCTCTCAAAGTGGAGTTTTAAAGTAAAAAGGAGGCTTCAGTGTGCACGCAAGTATGCTTGGAACTGAGTATTGTATTTTGCTCTCAGGTCCATCCACGGTAGTAGGTGGGACACCGCAGCTACTCTGTTGAACTGAGGTCACTCTTAGGTAGTGGTACACCTTCCGGCAGCTTCAGGATTCACCTACAGTTCACTTTGTAATGCAACTACATAATCATAAGCTACTTTCTCCTATTCTGTAATTATCATGAACTTCTTAACCTGAAGCACGGTTCAGGGCACAGTCGTGGGTACATGGAAATGTTTGTCACACATCTGGATTGCTCTTTTCTCCCCTAAACCCCACATACTCTTGGGAGTTGTTTACTATGTAAGAAACCTATAGATTAAAGTAACTCTACATCACTTCCACAAGCTTAATTTTTCAAAAGCTCTTTTCACCATTAACATTTTTTTAATGTTGACAAACCTACCTTCATTTTTTTTTCAAGATTATTTATTTATTTCAGAGAGAAAGAGGGAGAGAAAGAGCGTGCAAGCAGGGGGGAGGGACAGAGAGAGAGGGAGAGAGAGAAACTCAAGGAGACTCTGCTCAGCATGGAGCCTGATGTGGGTCTCAATCTTACAACTCAAATCATGACCTGAGATGAAACTGAGAGTTGGATGATCAACTGACTGCACCACACAGACGCCCCAACCTTACCTCATTTTAATCCTTATATTAACATTGTGAGTAAATTTATAGAGCCTGTTATAAAGAAAGTGTAGTTTAGTGAGCATATTAGCCAAGGTTCTCTAGAGAAACAGAACCAATTAAGTATATATATGGAATTATATATATACATATATTATATATATAAAATATATTTATTGTAAGGAATTGGCTTATGTGACTATGGAGGCTGAGAGGTCCCAAGATCTTCAGCTGGCAAGCTGGAGACCCAGGAGAGCTTATATGTAGTTCTCATCTGAAAACTAGCAACTGAAGACCTAAGAAGAGCTGATGTTACATTCCAGATATGAAGGCTGGGGGAAAAAATAAGCTCAAGGCTATCAGGCAGGAGGAGTTCACTCTTACTTGGCCTTTTTGTTCTATTCAGGCCTCAAACTGAATGGATGAGGCACACTCCGTTAAGGAGAGCAATGTCTTTCCCGAGTCTACAGGTTCAAGTATTAATCTCATCCTGGGACCGTCTCATAGAAAACCAATGGCCTGGTGATTCTGATACATAAAGTGAATCATCAGTGGGAATTTAAGTAAAAGTTTGTGATCACATAGCTAGATGGTGGTGGCAATTGGAATTTGATCCTGATCTGTAAAATGGAAAAGTCTTTGCTTTTAATAACTATGCTACATTATTGGTACTTCCATTCATATCCAGTTAGATATCAGGATCTCCCTGTGCAAAGCTTCTTGCTTCTTGTACATTTCTACAACTGTCCCCATTTAGGGCCTCTTTATCTCATACCCACACCAGTGAAATGATCTGCACCAGTAAACTTCTTCCAGTCTATCCCTCAACTTCACCCTTCCAGTACCTCTCTTTCAACGTCACCAGATTAATTTTCTTAAACACATTTTTGCCACGTCACTTGCTTGCACAACAGTCTTCATGATTCCCTCAACATTATGGGCAAAACGTGGACCCCTCAACCTGGATAGTAAGACTGCTGTGTCATGCGTCCACATTTCCATCCCTGGTTCCACCTGCAGAGGTGATGAGTTGCATTTTACTTGGAGCGGAGATTTCAAAGTCTAAGGTGTAAGGAAAAAATTGCATGTGGTCAAAATTGCCCTTGAAAATCTTAAATTTTTTAATAAAGTATGGTATACATAGTTATATATTTACCATACATTTTTAAAGTTTATAACAAATATTTCTTATGTGTACTAACATTTGACACACCCTGGTCTAGACTAAAAGGTTGAACGTGAGAAGTGTCCATAACAGATATTTTAAGATCATTGTTAAGTCTCTGATAGTGAATTTGGTATCAGTGGAGAATTTTGAAGTATTCTTGTTTCCTTCATGGATGTATGCAATTTGTTAGATTGTTCAGTCTCTCTAACATTAATACATGTTATAAGATTTGCTATTGTGAGTATTAAATGCAATAGTGTATGTGTGTCTTTTTGTGTATTGGGGGGAGTTAGAGATGGAGGAGAGGGAGGGTCTTTCTAAAGTCATCTGTAAGTGAAATGTACTTGGGACATGACCCCACTCTGCTACCTTATTTTAGCTATATTTGTGTACACATAGTATATATCCTGTCTCAGTTCCTCAAGGATGCAGGGCTGTAACACATGGTGCTGCCTCATGACCCTCCTGATTCCTGAGAATCTCTCTGCCCATAAGAAAGGATTCTGACTCTGGCATGGACTAGATATCTCCAAGATTCCTACTTCAGTAGAAAAGCAGGTTCAGAAGCCATGACTTGGGACTTTCCAGGAATCTGCAACTGTAATCTCAAACTCGTTCATATTTCTTACCATCAGAAGTCATTGACCACATTGCATCTTTCCTCTTCCTCCACTGACAAACATGAGCACACCTCATCATTTCCTTATTGGTGATCAGGAAATCTAAATCGAAGTAAATCTAAGTTGTTGGACAAAATACTATTTTTTGAGATTTATCTTAATAAGGTAGGAGGAAATCCTCAGATGATATTAACATCACTTATGGAAGATAGAGCATGTTTTTAGTTTCAACTAAAAGCTAGTTAGCCAAGGTACTTTGTGCTACAAAAGAGCCATGGGCTGGAGACATTCTGCTTCTTGCTCTGCAGCTGACATCCTGGGGAGACCCCGGGAAAGTCATCCACTTCCATTTACCTCTCATTTTCCAGCTTTCATGGAGGAATTAGGTGTTCCCCAAGGTTCTTTCCCATTGTTATGTTCTGTGATGGCAACACATTCATTAACAAGTGCGGCAGATGGTAGGGTGTATCCTTTCCACAGTTCACATTCAGAGAACAAACCACCATTGTTCTTGTTAGGGAAGGCAGTGGAAGAGGGTCCTCTGTCCTCATATGCTTTTGTAGAACATTGGAATTTCTGTATCACAATGTTGGCAGGATTGATAACATAGTACAGGTCTAGGTGGAATTATATATGTTAATAACCTTATGAATATATGTGCAAAGTAGGGTGTGTGTGTGTGTGTGTGTGTAAGATGAATTTCTGGATTTTGACTCATTTCTCCAGTCACCTCCAGCTGGGGAAGATTAGCCTACATTTTGCTGCTTTAGTTCATCCAAACACACTGAACACAATAAAACTAGAGTTAAAACCTCTGCTCTTGTCCTTGGCTCTAGGCTGAAAATGGCCCCTGCGAGAATGGATAAAATAACCATCCTGAGTTTATCTTTAGAATATCTGAATGATACCTTCTTGTTCAATACATGCAGGCCTTTTGCTCAAACTCATATGTCTTTTTTTGAATTCTTCTATCTTTGGCTTCAAGAAATATAGGGAAAGAAAAGAGAATAAGGATATGAAAGGGCCAGAGATGATATCCTGACACAAGTTTACAAAAAAATTCATCCAGGAAATGAAAAAAAAAATGTATCAGACAGACACAAGGCAATTCATGACTAAGTCAACTATCCATTTGAAGGAGGATAATGTGAGTAAAATAGAATTTTATTTTTTTTTAAAGATTTATTTATTTATTTATTTCACAGAGGGAGAGAGATCACAAGGAGGCAGAGAGGCAGGCAGACAGAGAGAGGGGGAAGCAGGCTCCCCGCTGAGCAGGGAGCCCGATGTGGGCCTCCATCCCAGGACCCTGAGATCATGACCCGAGCCGAAGGCAGAGGCTTTAACCCACTGAGCCACCCAGGCGCCCAGAATTTTATTTTATTTTACTTTTTTTCCTCTAAACCAAAAAGTTGCTCTAATACACCCATCTACATATAAGTTTATGGAAATACCTGGACCCAGGTAGGCGACTTCCAGCCAATGTCCTGAGCTGTTCTAGGCAAGGTGAGGGGCAACTGAGGGGAATTAGGCTGACTTGTGCTATCAAGGTCTCTCCAAGCTGCTCCCACATAAGGTTGGAGATCCCATGACCACAATGGGCCACAGACCTTGGAAACATGCTGAATAGAACTTTATTTTTAAGAGTAAAGAGTGTTCACATTCAGGGAGAGGTTTAGAATTTTAAGGAACTTTAGACTTAATTTATATACTATTTTTAAAGTGATAAAAAAGGACAAGGCTGTTTCATGAAAGTAACCTAATACTTTAGAGTGCCTTATAATGTCCTGCAGCTGAAGTTTAGCTATCTTACATTCCAATCAGCAAATACAATGGAAAGTTAAAGTCTAAGTATGGAGGAAAATGATTTTTTAAAATGAAATTTGGATAGTAATTTACCTGTGCTAATTCTTTCTTTCTCTTTAAAGCCACGAATCTGCTCATTATATTTTTCAGTTGGAAATGAAAATCATTTCTCTTCTTGCTCTCGTACTTATTGTACTTTTCAATGTTAAAATAATACAACCTTCAAAATGCCAAGCTGTACAAAGAAATATTGCAGCAAAGTAGTTAGAAAATGTGTATGAGATACTAAAACATCTGGATTAAAAAAAAAAAGAAACATTAAATCAACTGTCAGGCAACTGTTTTATGTCTCCAATGTTAAATACCTGGTTTTTGGGGGAAACATCTGGATGTTTCTTGGCATGCTGAAAAAACTTGCTAGTGGTGGAAGGATCTTTTAGGTCATAGTTGAATGCATCAGGAAGGCTTTTGTTTAGGATCAGGGTTGTAAGACAGTGATTGCTCTGATAATGAGGTTCATCCCTGAGCACAGAGCTTGAGAAAGAAGGGCTTTCTAGTTGTTTTAAGATCATTAGAAACACCTTGACAGTCATGCATATATATCCCTTCATTAGCTTCTTCCTTTTCCTAGTCAACTCATTCTACTCCTTAACTTACAACCCCAACCCCAATGCAAACACACACTTAACTTTGCTCTCACTGGTGGGCTTTTACTGAGAAAGCTGATTGAGAAGGCTATCAGGTTTTCCCTGTTGGTGTATGGGATCCATTTTAATCCCAAAGAAGAAAACTGTCTGCTGAGATGTCAATGATGTTCACCAGAAGCTTCCCAGGGGAGGAGGGTAGTATTGAATTTACTGGGAAGCCATCCAGGATTCTGTCACCAGGAAGAGACTGTGCAACCAGTGGGGCATCCCATAGAATTCACTTTCAGAGAGCCATCTGGGGAACCTGTAAAACGTTCTTCCGTAGGTAGCTGTTGGTGGGAGACTAATCAGGAGTGGATTTCACAGGACATCTTGATGACCAGCCTGGTGCAACAGGAGAAGAAACAATTAACACACCAGAACCAGGAGGAAAGAACCTTCTCCTCCAGGCTCCCACATATGTCCTCTATTGACAAACTCAGTATTGTGCCAACTGGCAAGGGAGAAATGTTTCAGTACCAAAGCAGGCAATGAAGGTTGGATTTGGAACTAAGAGACAATAAGCTGATAACTAGCACATTCCTCTTTGCTATAGGTGCCGAAATCAGGTTTGAATGTAGTGGAATCAAAGAAAAATAAATCACAAACCAGGATCATGTAGCCTTGCAGTGTTACTCAAAAGATCAGTTCAGTCTTCACTGCTTCTGTGATTTAGGTTATAAGATGTGTTTATACATTCTCTGTATCTTTGGATAGAAGATATTATCAACTAAAGGACAAACCACTGAGGACCATGATGGTACCATCATGATAGAAAATCAATGGCAGTTAGACTATGACATGTCATTGATTGGAATTTGCATCCTAGTTTCTGAGACATTAAAATGTAAAATAAGATCTTAGGAATTTAAGGTCTTTATTGTCTTAGAATCAATAAAAGGCAACTTAAAAAGATTATAGGTTTGCAAATGGCCTCTTTTAGCATTATAGCAAATGGCCTCTCATCTCCCCTTTACCTTATCTTTCTACTTATTCAAGCCTTAATAATCTTTCTATATTTCTCCCAGTTCCACGAAGACTTTGATATTTTGTCTTCCACTCTTTTCATTCCCTATAAAGTTGTCTCCTGAGTATACTTAATTATATTAATTCATATTATTCCCTAGTTGTTTCATGTCTGATAGACTCATCTCTCCACCTCCATTGTAAATTCCTTGAGGAAACTTATTTGCAACTTTTATACATTTGTATAAAAAGTTTGATTGAGTCAATCAATAGCTCTGGCCAGCAAAGTAGAAACATTCTCAATCTGGGGATAAAAATAAGTAGCCTGATCATGTCAGTATTTGTGAAGAATCCTATCTCTACTTGACTTCATACTTCAAAATGTGGTTGGTTGAGAAATTTCAGTTAACATAAATGTTTATAATTAATTTGCACAGGGATTGAATTTCGGTTCATATTTTCAGGAAAATACAGAGCTCGATAATATAAGATAGACATATGTTTGAGCTTGGGCTGGATTGAGTGGCTCCTTTAGATCTTCCATAAACCCATTTGCTCAAGTCTCTGGAATGTATATTGTTACTTTGGAAATTAATTCAAGCTCGGTGCATCTTCCTTTTCCTGAGATCCAGGTCAAAGGTAATTTTTATCGACCAGCAGGTGCAACTTGACACCAAGGTCATTTCAAGCATCTTTATTAGCAAAGATACTTCCAAAGGCAGGGAAAGGAACAGTTATGTGGCTTTTCTCACTACAGGAATTCCTTGCAACAAGTCACATTGGAGGAAAACATATTTTAAAGGAATATCATTTTGTAAGAACAAAATTTCAAGCATTTGCAGTGGTGATGAGGAGGAAGGTTGTTTTGCAATTTAATTTCCTACTGTAAGAGTACAGCTCAAAATCTGACAACTATACATAAACCTTATGAAAGTTCTTTTGGACAGCAAAGGATAGTAAGGGAGCAAAAGAGGGAGAAAAAAAAATCAAGTGTTTTACCTCAGTAGTGAATTAATCTCTTGAATTACTTTCTTACAGAGGCAGATCTTAACTCTGGGGTAAAGTCGGTATTCCTCTGTTGCTTTCCTATTTTCCCCCATTAAATGAGCAGTGACTTTGAAGGTTTGGGTGTAGGTCTTGTATTACACCCATAATTTCATTGGGTCTTGCTTCTTGCTAATCATACTTTTGGCAGCCCAATCTCTAGCCTGAGAAAAGAGGGTTAGGAAGTATAAGCATTTTTAATGCTATTTTGATTCCTTTAGCCTGTGGTTTTTTAAAAATGAGTATTTTGAACAAGCTTTATTAGAGTTTAATTTTGGGAATAGAAGATTAAGGATGGTGAGAAGCTATTCAAGCGAAGACAATCCCTTCATTTCATTCTGACTTGAATTATGTGAAAACCTTAACTTTGAAAATTTAAGGAAAAGTTGTTAGAAGAAGACCCTGGATTATGAGATAAACCTCATCTAAAATTTTTCCAGGTTATTTATTCTAGTTCATCAAAATTTTATTCATTTTTTACTTGTAGTTATATTCTGGATCATTATATACTACAAAGATAGGTGGTGAGGCTGGTCTCTTAGTTTGTGATACTAGCTAAAATGTTGATAATGGCCCAAAGATCTATCACATTTCACCATCTCTCTATGACTGAGATGGCCAGTATCTGACGCCTATGTGATCATTCTCCACTCACCATCTCTTCACATAAGACATTTTATTTTATTTTATTTTATTTTAAAGATTTTATTTATTTATTTATTTATTTATTTGACAGAGAGAGAGTTTGCAAGCAGGCAGAGAGAGAGGAGGAAGCAGGCTCCCTGCTAAGCAGGGAGCCCAATGCAGGGCTCGATCCCAGGACCTGAGCCAAAGGCAGAGACTTTAACCCACTGAGCCACCCAGGCACCCCCACATAAGACATTTTAGATGTTACTGTATTTTCCTTCAGTGCTAGTGTGTAAACTCAGAGTCTTTCTCAGCACAGAGCCCCAGGAAGCCACTCCTGATCAACTGGAGCTGGCCAGCAAGAGGACACTTGTTGAACTATCTTTGTAGTATCTAGTGAGGCATTTGGGGAGGGGTGGTAATGATGGTGGTGGTGGCCTTTGTAAACGCTTCAAAGTTTATAATGTACTCTCACAGATACTATTACATTTGATGAAACCATTCTCTGAAAGAAGTACAAATGAAATGAAATATGTATACTTTGCTTACATTTACTCAAGACTGGGACTTTGATTTTTTTTTTTCATTTTTGCACATTTCTTTGGTAGTTTTGGAAACTGAGAGATGAAGCAGTCTTTCCCAGAGCTGCATTTTCAGGCCCCTGCATAAAAGGCTGGAGAAAAAAGGGGAAATTTCTGAAAAAATAGAACCACTGTGTCTCCTCCTTACTGCCTGTCAACATGTATTTGACCCACAGCAAGTGATCATTGCTTGAGGAAACAACACAGCCTATCAAAAAGGTCACTGAACAAATTGGTAGGATATGAAAATGCCAGGACACATTGGGAGACCTTCAAAAGTTGAGGGCCAAGAAGTACTTACCTCTTTCAGTTTGTTTGAATATTAGGGGCAACCGCCGTGTTCAGTGACAGGCAAGAAGGAGCCAGAATCAGAAGCTCTGGATGGCAGAACAACCTCCACCTCTCACTGAATCTCTCTCACAACTGGTAGATTGGAATACATAGAAGTGGATATAATTCTTAATTCATATTATCCAATGAAACCATATTTGGTTAAAAAAGAAATCTTTGTAAGTTCTAAATTGCTATGAAAATGTTAATTATGGTTATTACTTTGTGGTATCTTTGGCAGCATCAGTAAATGATGGTCCTCTGCTTTGTACTCCATCTCTTGCAAATAATTCTTAAAACCTAATAAAAATACTACTTTTATTGCCTCAAGATCTGGCATCAGTTTAAATATAGTGTCATCTAAATTTATACGAGAAAAAGGTTTTTTCCTATTAATTTCTCATTTTTAAAGAAAAACAAATGATTTCCTTCCCAGCCTACCTTCTCCTCAAAAATAAACAAACAAACAAATAAATAAATAAAATCCCTCCCCACAAAAGTTTCTGAATCCATCATTTATGCTGACTTATATATCAAGTATGGCCCTAAAACATCTTCATTCAGATTAATGAATCCTATAGGGTTTTCTCCAAGAACACTTGCTTGGATAAATAATCCATAGTTCCAGAGAACTGGCTTAGAACAAACTAACAGCAAGTTTCAAAAGAGATCTCTATTCTATAATACAGAAAACTCTGTTTCTTCAAATGACAGGCATTTATTTATTTATATTTATTTATTTATTCATTTGTGGCTTAAACAACAGAAATTTATTTCATCACAGATCTAGAATCTGGAAGTCCAAGTTCAAGGTGTTGGCAGGATAGTTTTTTTCTTTTTTTTTTTTTTAAATTTTATTTATTTATTTGACAGAGAGAGAGAGATCACAAGTAGGCAGAGAGGCAGGCAGAAGGAGAGGGGGATGCAGGCTCCCTGCCGAGCAGAGAGCCCGATGCGGGCCTCGATCCCAGGACCCTGAGATCATGAACTGAGCCAAAGGCAGAGGCTTTAACCCACTGAGCCACCCAGGCGCCCGGATTGTTTTTTTCTGAGGCTTCTCTCCTTGGCCTCCATTTTCCTGTGTCCTCATGTGGTCCTCCCTCTCTACCTGTCTCTTTCCAAATTTCTTTCTTTCTTTCTTCCTTCCTTCCTTCCTTCCTTTCTTTAGTTTTTTGTTTTGTTTTGTTTTGTTTTGTTTTGTTTTTGGTTTTTGGTGTAGTGTTCAATGGTTCATTAGTTGTGTGTAACACCCACTGCTCATCATATCATGTACCCTCCTTAATGCCCATCCTTCCATCCACCTCCCCTTCCGCAGCCCTCAGTTTGTTTCCCAGAGTCCAGAGTCTGTCATGGTGTGTCTCCCTCTCTGATTTCTTCCCATTCAGTTTCCCCTCCCTTTCCCTATGATCCTTTGCGCTATTACTTAAAGTCCACATATGTGAAACAATATGATAATTTTCTTTCTTTGAGTGACTTATTTCACTTAGCATAGTACCCTTCAGTTGCATCCACATCGATGTAAATGGTAGGTATTCATTCTTTCTGATGGCTAAGTAATATTCCACTGTATATATGAATCACATCTTTATCCATTCATCTGTTGAGGGACATCTTTGCTTTTTCCACAGTTTGGCTATTGTGAACATTGCTGCTATGAACATTGGGGTGCAGGTGTCCCTTCTTTTCACTACATCTGTATCTTTGGAGTAAATACCCAGTAGGGCAATTGATTTATTTTTAACTTCTTGAGGAACCTCCATACTCTTCCAGAGTGGATGTACCAGCTTGCATTCCCACCAACAGTGTAAGAGGGTTCTCTTTTCTCCCCTTCCTTGCTATCATTTGTTGTTCCCTGTCTTGTTAATTTTAGCCATCCTAACTGGTGTAAGGTGGTATCTCACTGTGGTTTTGATTTGTATTTCCCTGATGACAGGTGATGTGGAACATTTTTTCATGTGTCTGCTTGCCATTTGTATGTCTTCTTTGGAGAAGTGTCTGTTCATGTCTTCTGCCCATTTCTTGACTGGATTATTTGTTTGCTGGGCGTTGAGTTTGAGAAGTTCTTTATAGATCTTGGGTACCAGCCCATTATCTGATATGTCATTTGCAAATATCTTCTCCCATTTCGTAGGTTGCCTTTTTAGTTTTGTTGACTCTTTCCTTTGCCATGCAGAAGCTTTTTATCTTGATGAAGTCCCTGTAATTCATTTTTGCCTTTGTTCCCCTTGCCTTTAGAGACATGTCTTGCACGATGTTGCTGTGGCCAAGGTCAGAGAGATGATTGCCTCTCTTCTTCTCTAGGATTTTGATGGATTCCTGTCTCACATTTAGGTCTTTCATGCATTTTGAGTTTATTTTTGTGTGTGGTGTAAGAGAATGGTCCATTTTCATTCTTCTGTATGTGGCTGTCCAGTTTTCCCAGCACCATTTATTGAAGAGACTATCTTTTTTCCCATTGGATACTCTTTTCTGCTTTGTCAAAGATTAATTGACCATAGAGTTGGGGGTGCATTTCTGGGCTCTCTATTTTATTCCATTGATCTATGTGAAATGACAAGCTTTTAAAGTTTTTACAGATTAAGGTTTCATACCCTGAATATTTCAGTTTCGAGTAGACTACTCCTATATTTAGGCTCCTATCTTTCTTGTGCTTTCATATCATCCACTTTACTAAGTTAGAAACACAGACCTTAATTTATACACCTTTATAGAAACAAACTCCGATGTAAGGAGCATGGGGCTTAGAATAAAAAGATGTGGATTTAAATCTCAGCTTTATCATCTAAGAGGAGTTTATTGAGAGAAGTGTGTGACAAAGCCCTCTTTACATTTTAAAACTCCTAGTCATTCTTAGCTATTATTTGTGATAGGTACATGGGGAGGTTACTTTAAGAGAAAAATTAGAGCAGTCTGTCAAAGCACTTATATAGAAAAGCTATAGGGTGCCTGGGTGGCTCAGTGGGTTAAAGCCTCTGCCTTTGGCTCAGGTCATGATCCCAGGGTCCTGGGATCGAGGCCCGCATCGGGCTATCTGCTCAGCGGAGAGCCTGCCTCCTTCTCTCTCTCTGCCTGCCTCTCTGCCTACTTGTGATCTCTCTCTGTCAAATAAAAATTAAAAAAAAAAAAAAGAAAAGCTATATATATTTCCCCTACCTATTATAAGAGGTACGTTTCTCAGCTTGTAAGGGCAGCTATCAAAGTGAGCAATTTTGCATTTGACCTTTAAAAATATAGCACATTCTCACAGAGGAGTTGGGGCATAAAATATCCAACCCTGAAATAGGAAAATTATGTAGGTGATGATGCTCAAGTGCAATCTATGTAAGGTTCAAAAAGATACAACATACGCGTTGTGCGTATGAAGCCATCTTCATGCTTTCTAAAGCTCATTGCAATATTTGGGCTTGTAGATTATTTCTAAGGCTGTATCCTTCAGGGATAAATAGGGAAGTACTATGAGGCTATGTTAAATAATCCTTTTTGTTTTTATTATTCACAATCATCAAACAACAGTAGAATCTGCTACTCAAAATGTAAGTAAGATCAATGCACTGAGTGTACTGCCAAACTGCTTTCTAGAACCATAGGACACAAAGACAATGTCATGCAGAATTGTAAACAGCCATTAAATTAATTTCCCCAGTGATGAAAGCAAATGAGGCACCAGAAGCAGAGTGACAAATCATTTTAGGATTGGAAAGAAAAACAATGTTAGCTTCACAATGAATAACCCTTTGAAAGCCATCTTTAGAAAGGTTATTTCAAGACAGGTATATCTGAAAACATATCCAAGTTTATATACTTGTCTGTGTGTGTGTGTGTGTGTGTACAGGAAGAAGAAAAAGTGAGAAAGGCAGAAAGAGGGAGAGAAATCGGGGGTGGTGGGAGAAAGAGAGAGAATGATTTCTCCCAATCTGTGACCACACAACACACACACACAGACACACACAGACACACACACATGCACACACAAATTTTGTCAGCAGTCCTCCTAAATTGCTGCATTAAAACTATGTTCTTCCAATTACTCATATATTCTACTTAAATTATGGTTTTAGAAGTAGAAATTTTTAGGGGATAATGAGATGTACTAATAATTTATGGCAACATTACCCAGTTCTGTCTCAACTCATTTCCTTCTTGTATCAGAAGGTAACATCCTGTAATAGAAGAGATCATCAGAAAGCTTTGTATTAACATGTCTAGAGAGTTATCCAGATTGTCCAGTGAATATTTTTCAGGGTTAATTTTTTTTTTCTCCATGACAGTAAGTCTTCTAGGAGCTAAGTAGCTGGAAGGATAAAACCCCATGATGACCAAGTCTGTGTTCAAGACCCCAGGGTAGTGGGATTCCAAACTGATAGTCTTGCAGAGGCCATGGGCAGGTTTAAAGTGTCAGAAAGACATGATCTGATATACATTAAGAGATCATGGTGCCCTTTGACCAATATTTCCTCATTTTCCTCATCCCCCAGCCCCTGGTAACCATCATTCTATTCTTTATTTCTATGAGATTGACTTTTTCAGATTCCACTTACAAGTGATATCATATAGTGTTTTACTCTGAGCTATTTCATTTAGCGTAATGCCCTCAAGGTCCGTCCATGGTATGGCAAATGGCCAAACAATATTCATATATAGTGAAATGTATATATACATATGATAGTGATAAATATATGATGTACATAATGATAATGATATATATTATTGATATATATCAATTGTATGTATTGATATATATTAATATACATATAAATATATGATATATTTTAAATATATATAAATCACATGTAAATCACAAATCATATCTTCTTTATCTTCATCCATTGATGGACATTTAGCTATTTCATTTTTGTCTAAGCATGAGAATGCAGATATCTCTTTGATAAACTGTTTTCATCTCCTTTGGCTCTATACCCAGAAATAGGATGGCTGGCTCATATGGTTGTCCTATTTTTAATTTGTTTAAGCAACTTTTTCCCATAGTATGTGCACCAAACTGCACTCCTACCAACAGTACAAAAAAGTTTTCCTTTCTCCATATCCTTGCCAACACTTGTTACTTCTTGTCACTTTTATTATAGCTATTCTAACATTTTACTGATGATTAGTCATGTTGAGCACATTTCATATAACTGTTGGCCATTTGTATATTTTCTTTGGAAAGATGTCTGTTCAGTTCCTCTACCCATTTTTAATCAGATTGTCTTTTTGCAATTGAGTCATTTGTACTCTTTATATATTTTGAATATTAACCCCTTACCAGATATGTGATCTGTAAGTATTTTCTCTCATTCATTTGGTTACCATTGCATTTTGTTGAGGGTTTCCTTTGCTGTGTAGAAGTTTTTAAATTTGATGTAGTCCCACCTGTTCATTTTTGCTTTTGTTCCCCTGACTTTTGGTGTCATATCTAAAAAAAATCACTGCTGACACTAAGGTCAAGGAGCATACCTCCTATGTTTTCTTCTAGCAATTGATGGTGGTCTTACAGTCAAATCTTTAATCCATTTTGAGTTGATTTTTGTGTATGGTGTAAGATAGGCATCCAGTTTCATTATTTTCCATGTGGCTATCCAGTTTTCCCACTATTGTTTATTGAAGAGACTGTTTTTCCCCATAGTTTATTCATGGCCCCCTTGTCAAACATTAGTTGATTATTACGTGAGAGGATTTTGGGGACCTTGATTGTCTTCTAGTGGTCAGTGTATCTGTTTTTATGTCAGCACCACATGGTTTTCATTACTGTAGCTTTGTAATATAGCTTGAAATCAGGAACTGTGATGCCTCTAGCTTTGTTTTGCTTTCTCAGGATTGTTTTGACTCTTCAGGATCTTTTCGTGGTTCCATTACAAATTTTAGGATTGTTTTCTCTATTTCTATGAAAAACACAATTGGAATTTTGATAGGGGTTGTACTGGATCTATAGATGGCTTTGGGTAGAATAGACATTTTAACAATATTAATTCTTCCAATTCATGAGCATGGGATATCTTTCCATTTGTGTGTGTGTGTGTGTGTGTGTGTGTGTGTGTGTGTGTGTATGTGTGTGTATCTTCTTCAACTTCTTTCATCAAAGAATTGTAGTTTTCAGTGTACTGCTCTTTTACCTCCTTAAGTTTATTCCTAAGTATTTTATTGTTTTTGATACTATTGTGAATGATATTGTTTTCTTTATTTCTTTTTCACATACTTCATTGTAGTTAAAAGATGTGTATTTAATACACAGCATTGTTTCTCAGAGCATGTATTGCACAGAGCACTGTGTGTGGTACATAAACAATGAATCTTGGAACACTGAAAAAATAAAATAAAATTAAAAAAATACACAGCATTGTGATTATAGTTAACAATGATGTATTATATATTTGAAAGTTGTTAAAAGAGTAGATCCTAACTGTTCACATCATAAAAAAGAGATGGTAGTTATGTGATGTGATGGAGGTCTTAGCTAACACAGTCGTAATCAGTTTGCAACGTAGAAATGAATCAGTTCAGCACTTTGTACAACTTAAACTTAAACAATGTTATACATCAATTATATCTCCATAAGTCTGAAAAAAAAAGATCACTGTGTCTGCTTTGTGGAGAAAAACTATTAGAGGGAAAAAGCTGCAGCAAAGAGAGCAGTTAGTAGGGTGTTTTCATATTCCAATTGGGAGACTCAGACTTGGATTGGGTGATGCAGATGAAACTGATGTGAAATGGTTGGATCCTGAATAATTGTGGGAGGTAGTGCTGCCAGGACTTGGTAATGGTTTGGAAGTGGAAAATAAAGGAAAGGGAGTAATCAAGGGTTACTCTTAGGTTTTGGAATGGAACAACTGGATGGATGGTGGTGCCATTTATTGAGATGGGAAGATGTTTATGGAGAGGGATGGATTGGGTAAGCAGTTGTTCTGTTTGGTGACATTAAATTTCAGATGCTTATTAAACATCCAGATGGCAATGGGAGTAGACAGCTTTATATCTGACTTTAGTGTGCCTTAGAATTCTGAACTTTCACTCACTGCTTTATAAAAGTAACATTATTTAAGTTGGGATCCAGCAAATAGAAAGTAGCTCACAGCTCGGTAAAATTCAAGTTCTTAGATTAGCATTCCAGACTTCTCTTTGCCTATTTCTTAAACTCATCAATCTCTATTTCTCTTTCATGACTGATACAATAGGCATACCAAGTCATTTACAGTTCCCCAGACACACTATGATGACACACACTTCCATGACTTTGCTTGTGTTCCAAATTGCAGTTCCCTTTTTCCCTCTTTCCATCTGGCTAATTCCTAACACATCCTTTCAGATTATTTTGGTGCCATGCCATCCTTGAAAGCTTCCTTAACCATCCTAGAGGTTGACGGAATCTTTTGCTGCATATTGGCTTTCAAGACCTCCATCAACTATAACATTTGTAATGTAGGACAATAACCATTCAAATGTCTGTCTTCTAGACTAAACTGAGAACTCTTCATAATTAGAAGTTGTCTTTATTTTTACACCCCTAGCAATCAGAATGACTGGAATTAATAGATGATGAAACTGGCTGTTGAATGAATACATATTTCTTTAAGACTCTTAAGCCTGGGGACACCTGGGTGACTCAGTCAGTTAAGCATCTGCCTTCAGCTCAGGTCATGATCTCATCGTCCTGGGATCGAATCCCGCATGGGGGCTCCCTGCTCAGCGGGGAGCCTGCTTCTCCTTCTGCCTGCCACTCCCCCTGTTTATACTCTCACATTCTCTCTCTCTCTCCCTCTGGCAAATAAATAATAAAAAAATCTTTAAAAAAAAAGAATCTTAAGCCTATCTAAGGAAACTGTAGTGTAGAAAAGTCTACACACTTTAGTCTTGGTATTTCTTTATGAGTAGACAGGACCAGGGGAGAATGGGTAAGAAGATGCCTCTTACAGAGAATGATTTAAAAGTGTCCAGAATGTGTCCTTGTACATCCTTTAGTGATTCATTTCTTGAGGGTTATACATTTCCCTCTTACTTAGGTTTTTTTGAAAAATGTGCATTTTGGGGAGAGAGAGAGTAACCCATTAAATTATTACATAAAAGGTAGGGCCTTACAGTAGAAAGGACAGAGTGAGGAGTCTAGAGTTCGGGGCTACATATGGTCCCAGTTATCTCCATAATATGATGTAGAAACTCAGCCTAAATGAGTGGCAGATATGAGGAATAATGTTCCTCTGCAATGTCAGCAAGGAAATTAATTGCTCGGAGAGACAAAGCAGATGATTAAGTGGCAGAATTATAAATACTCTTGAAAGACTCGAGGTGATGGTAAAAAAAGCATGCAAAAATAGGATACAAAGAAACAATTATTACTGAGAGGGGGTAAGACGGTACAAGTGATTTTACTGGAGAATTATCTTTGAAGAAAACTAATAGTTCTGCCTGCTGTCAGTGGCCATAGACTCGAGGACATTATCCTTTGAAAAAAGCAGTCCTGATACTGAGAATTTCCTATGTTCTATGGTCCTTGGTTTTCAAAGGGAAACTAGCCAAATGCGAGGTACGGTTTCCAATCCCCATGCTTAATTGATAGCCTTGACATGGATTGTGTTCTGAGTTTCCTAATAGTCTCGGGAAGGATTTGTTCAAATCATTCAAATTTCCATGCTCAAACTGATTTCCAGATGCCGAAAGCTTATAGACAGCCCATTCCTTGTGCAGTTTTGAGACAAAGTTGAGTATTATCATTAGTAATACCATATAATGGGGCCATTAAGAGTCTTGGCACCAACCTCTCATTCACTTTTAATGTCACAGGAGGGAGATTTATTCAAACTCCTGCAGAGCTGCTCTAAGTCCTGCATCTTTCGGAGGGAAGCAGAAAGATAGCTCTAATGCTGTACTCTGTAGTGGGTCTGTGAGGATCTCATGAGCAAGACCTTAGCAGAGCCCTTTAGCCTCGACCCCTGAACCTGCGTTATAAGACGATTCATATTTCTTAGTTCTAGTAGCCCTGGGGAGCTTATATATGTCAAACTGTGACGACTGGAGCCTGATCCCCAAGGGAATGAAGAGGAGCAAAGATAAGCCCTTTCTGGGACGCAGAGGCTGAAAGAAGGAAAGAGGATTGCTTGTCTTTCCTGGTATCCAAGACCTTATATTCCAATTCCAGTCTCCTTTGACAGCTTTCTCCCTTTATTGCCTTCCGACATGAATTCAGCCAGCTTGGTCTCCTCATTGTCCCTCAAATATAAATTTTCTTGTTCTCACCTTATTAGCTTTCCAAATGCTATTCCACTCACCTGAAATGCACTTCTCTTTCCTCTCCATTTATTTTAAATCACCAAATCATTTGAGGGCTGGCTCTCATTCCATCTTCTCTGTAAAGCCCTCCCTGTTTACTGAAATTAGCAATCCACAAAGCCCCTCCTCTCTCCACCTGGATTCTTTTTTAGATAGTACTTACGGGGGCCTTACTCTGTGCGAAGCTGGTAGATAAAATTATGAGCAAGTCAGACAGGCCTTTCTCTCTCCTTAAGGAACTCTCAATCTAGTGGAGGGGAGATGTTAATTAGTTATCAGATGATAGCTAATATTTATAGTGTTTACTATGTTCCAGGAACAACTTCTGATATAACTTTGGTTAATCCTTAAGACAGCTTTACGGGATCTTGTGTTATAGCTTAGGAGAGAGGCTCTTTAACTTTTCTCCATTTAACAGGCGGGAAAATTGAGGCTTAAGGGGATTAAATCACTTGCCCAAGGCCATCCAAATATTGGCCAGTTTCTGAACTCAGGCAGGCTTACCCACTGAATACATTCCTCCAGGCCTCCAACTCTTTTACCTCTACCTTTACCTTTACTGACTGCCTTGTGTTGTAACTGACTCCTGTGTATACATATGTACCTTACGTCCTTGACTATGTTATAATGCATGTCTGTGAGGAAACTGACTATGTTTTAGGGACCAGTTAGAAACACAGGCTTTAGAAACAGACCCGCGTTTAAAATCCTGATCCCCTGGCTATGTATGACCAAGCAAGATTAATCTCTCTGATCTTCTGTTTCCTTATTTGCAAAATGGGCAAAATAATAACCACAGGAGGTGATGAAGGATTAGCTAAGATAATAAATGTAGAGCCTTTGCACAGTGCCTTGTACACATCTAGCCTCAGTAAATGGTAGCTAATATTATTCTTTGGAGACTCCACCCTTTGACTAACAGCACAATGCTTGACATGGCACTGCAAACATTTTTCTTAAATAATTGAATATAGTGAAAACCTAAAAATTCAAAATAACCCTCAAGAAAGCTGCTTTGACAGCTAATTTTTATTGAAGGATATCTTTATAAGATGTAGTTTTATTATTTTAACGTGTATAAAATGCCACAGACTAATCACAAAGTACAGCACATTTAAAAAGTGCAAGACTTGGGCACCTGGGTGGCTCAGTTGGTTAAGCCTCTGCCTTTGGCTCAGGGCATGATCCCGGGGTCCTGGGATCAAGACCCAAGTCAGCTCTGTCCTCAGCACAGAGTCTCCTTGAGATTCTCTCTCTCCCTCTGCCCCTCCCCCATTTGTGCTCTTTCTCTAAACAAATAAATAAATAAATAAAATCTTTTAAAAATAGTGTATTTGATAAGGACCTGGTCAATTGCAAGTGAAAATTTGAAAACATACTTTGGTATAAATGTAATGAATATTAACCATTTATTCTTAGCACATAATACTTTTGAATATTATACCAAAAAAGTCTATAAAGTGACTTTTCAGTTTTCATTCTATAATACAAAATTATTTAATGAGCACATAGTATGTCCAGTATATTCAAGAAAATGACAATTAAACATATATATGTGTATACGTGTGTGTATATATATATACATATACATATATTTATATGTATGTGTGTGTGTGTGTGTGTGTGTATACATATATATAAATTTAATGATTTAATTCTGGTAGATTTAAAGTTTCCCAGATCACTGAATTTTGAACTGCATCTGAGTTTTGTTGTGATTCTGCCTTCAACACACCAACCGGTTCAAATTTCTCTGTCATTACTTTGTGCTTCTTTATCGTTATCTCGTGCTTAGGCCGAGGACTCTTTTGCTTGGGAGTTTTTTTCTGAGTCTGTTTCATCCTCATCACTAGGCCATGTCTTTACACCTTCACCTTGGAGAGTTGTTTTCTACATGGTGGTGGGTAGCAATGCCAAACAACAGAAGCTGCAAAAGTTGTCAGACTTCACACAACCAAGGCTCAAGAATCAGAAAGTGACTTTCTTCCCACTCTATTGGCTAAAATGCAACACCACCAGACTAGATTCAAGAAGAGGAGAAAATAGCACTTCTTTGGATGCACAGAGTGATAGTCACACTGCAAAGGGATGTGCTCATAGATATGGAAAACTTGTGTGTGACTCAGTGCTTGAGGGCCTGGTAGGGAAAGGGGGGTGTAGTTTCCATTGTCCCAGTCTAGCCTCCACGTTAGACAGGCCCTGTGTCCCTGGTACCTGGCGTGGGACTTTTTCAGTGATCCTGTCCTTCTCCCGTCTTTCTCCAGGGCGGAAAGTTTTTCCATTTTCCCTTCCCACAGCCACCTGGGGTCTTCACTTGTGTCTTGGCAGCAACAGGCTTGAAGGTCGTCCCTCCAGCAAGCTTTTGTTTCATCATGGAAAAGGAGCCAGATGGGACTTTGTGTATTTTCTAGAGGTAGCCACTCCCCAAACCCAGGCCTGGATGACAATGGAGGCTTTCTCTTGCTCCTGATCTTTCTTGAGATCACGGATGAAGGTCCTGTCAGTGGGTGTGCAGCTTCCAGAGATTCTATGTAGAATCTCACACAAGCTCACATTCAGTCTCTGGCTATTAAACCTCCTTCTTACTTTCCTATAGGGAAACCGCGTTTGCCTGGTTTTCTTCCTGTGCTGCAAGCCAGTGCTTGTCTCCCATGTTTCTGTCCACGAAGGTGCCTGTCTTTCCTTAGATTTCAGGTGTGACTTTAACCACCTGGTAGGTTCAAGAAAAGTTCAAATTTGGGGGATTATCCATAGTTGTCTTGTTGTGAGAGTGAGAGTGATAATCTTCAAAGATTTCTTCCTCCCCAGTGGAATGTCACATCACTTAATTGAGAGAAAAATAAAATTGTGCAGCCTTGAGTGAAGGATGCCTGTTTAATAAGCTTATGAGATAAAGAAACATCTTAGAATTGGAGTCCAGGGTAAATTTGGTTATAAAATCTGTAGGGGGAATGACAAAAAATAAAGCCGTATGCTCTGAACATGAGCCAAATATTAAAAAACCAGCGTCAGGAAACCTGAAGGGCAAGGCGCAGGGTTATTGTAAGATGTCCTGTTGTCCAGGTGAGTCAGCAGTGATGAATGGAGGGAGGAAAGGTCAGGAATATTTTTAAATGGCACATCCATGTGTTTAGGTGCATTGATGTCCATAAGGGAAAAACACTATGTTTCAGTTGTGAGGAGACTAAGAATAAGGGATTTAAGAAACTCTCAGGAAGGGAATTGCTATTTCAAATCCCTGGACAACTCAGACTTACTACTTAGAATGTATGGACATGAAAGCAGTAAACAAAATCAAACAAAGCAAACCACCTAGTAGTTCAAAAAAGAACAAAATATAGTATCTGGCTGGTGATAGCATGCCTGAATGATGAAACTGCCACTTACAAGAATAACTTGGAGTTAACACTTTATTATATCAAATGAGATAATATATGTAAAACTACTCGGTCAAACAGAGTAGCATAAAAATGTGAATATTAGGATTATAAATACTACCTTGTTTGGGAATAAACCTAGCCTGGGATGTGTCTCAGAATGAGCTCAAGAAATGTCCACATCCAAACAGGTATGGATAAGAGGGGCTTTATGAAAATCCTGATAATGCTGACTCTATTTTTGGTAATTTAAACTGTTTCTGATTGACTGGCTGATGTCTTGTCTCCTCCATGAAGCTTTCCCTGACTCCTTTGGCCAGTAGTGATGATGCCCAACTTCTCTGAAATCTTCTTGAGTTTATCACTTCTCCACATGGCACTAAGCCACATACCATGTGGTAGGATGAGAGATTTTGAAAGTTGTGTTCTCTCTGTTCTTCATGGCATTTCTTCTCTCTAACCAGGCAGACATTAGTCATCCACTGCCTTAGGGAAAGTCTGTCACAGTAGAAACTGAGAACAGAAGTGTCAAATTCTTTGAGCTTTAAAGTTGATTTCAGAAAACATTTGGAGGAATACCTGATCTAGTTGTATGTCCCTGTAGGAGAGCTTAATCCAACCCTGGAGTTCATCTTGTCTGTACTTGGGTGAACCAGTCTTTACTTGAGTGAACACTGTTTCATCAGCTGCGTTGGTGGGCTATGTCATCATTCCCATTGCTGATCAGTAAAAGCTGCAGCCCGCAGGTCCACTGATTATCCAGAAGGAAGCACACACATGTGGGCCTCAGGATTGCTCAGCTTCTTTTCTCAATCTCTCCAAGTGGACAACTATCCTTTCAAGTAGCCAGAGTCCTTGGAAGATCCAGGATGCACTTTGGACACCTAAAGTGGTAATGGTGTTATGGAAAATTAGATGGTCTAAGCCTCCACTCCACCCCCTATTTCCTGACCAATATATTTGGGCAGGTTGCAACCAGAGAGAATGAGCTCTAGATCCATTCCTTCAACCCCAGCCACCCAAGCCAGAAGAGAAATCACAACTGTTGATAATAACTTCGTTTCATATCAATTAATCATCCTTCCCATTTATTTTCTTGACGTTAGTATCTTATATTTTATTTTACCAAACAAGTACATTGTATAATGTGGGGACACTCAAATGCTTAATAAATATATGGCAGACTGATACTGAAGGCAGTGTGGTAGACACACTGGAAATAACACAATCCTCCACTGAGGATTAAATCAGGAAATGGACATGTTTCAGTTGTCTATTACTGTGTACAAACCACTACATTTAGTAGCCCGAAACAAAAATCATTTCTCTGCTTATGATTTTGTGGGTCAGCCATTTGGACCGGGATGGAGAGTGTTTTGTCAAGTATTCTGGACTATGGTGTCTCATGAGGCTGCGATCTGCTGACATCTAGTGGCTCACCTGGAGGCTAGATGGTCCAAGATGGCCTCATTTTTGTCACGTGGTTGTTACCTGGATTTCTCTCTTCTCTCTTTCTTGCTGTCTCTCACCCTCCATCTGGTCTTTTATTCCACCAAGCCCTTCTACATGGTGGTCTTGGGGTAGCAACACTGAACACTGGAAGCTACAAATGTTTTAAGACCCAATGTGGCCAAGGCTCAGGAATCACAGAAAGTCACTCTTTTTTACACTCTATTGGCTAAAACAGTACAACACTAGACAAGAAGGGGAGAAAATGACACTGCTTTTGGTGGGAAGAGTGGCAAAGTCACACTGCAAAGGGATGTGCTCATAGATAATGGAAAAATTGTTATGAACATCTTTGCAAATGAACCATAGTGTATGAAATCATGTGTATGAAAGCACTTAGAATAATGCTTACATTTATCTTAGTAGGCAATGAATAAATGGCAATGATGATGATGGTGACATTGATAATGATGATGGTGATAATTTTAATAATGAATTAACACTGGTAGCTTCAGTACTTGAAGATTCTATCCTTGTCTTCAACATCGAAGTCATTCTCCATAAAACCTGGGAAAACTCACCCCCTCTTTCATTAGGCTACACTGTTGCCCTGTTATTAAAATCTAATGCTCTGGGTGACTTGGTTGAGCATCCGACTCTTGATGTTGGCTCAGGTCCTGATTTCAGGTCCTGGGATTGAACCCCACTTCCGGGCTTCACACTCGGGGGGAGTCTACTTGAGGGTTCTCTCACCCTCTCCCTCTACCCCTCCCCACTTTTGTGCACACGAACACATACACACATTCTCTCTCTCAAATAAATTAATAAATAAATAAAAATTTAAAAATAAATAAATAAAATCTAATGCTCTGAAGGTTTCCTGAGCAGACAGGCAGCAGTGTGACTTAAGATCCTGAATTCATTGCTAGAGGGTCAAGAGGTTAAGAAACAAAAATAACTTAATATTCTCATTCTTTCTGAGGTTGTGGTACAATCCTAACAACTTCAATTTCAAGGCTTACATGTCTTCATGTACCAAGTATTGGATTAAGGAGTTCAAGAATATTTTATTGGAATATCCCTTTAAAAATTTTGAGGATAAGCCAGTGCTCTAATCAGTTTTATTCCAAAAGGCAACCTATTAGCAAATCTTCAGAGAATGTCTCTGGTTTTGGTGTTTGAGGCAATAAAATCCTACACTTTCAGCATTAATGGTATACTTGCAGGCTAGCTTTTATGAAGGCAATTATCTGTAAAATGTACCATTTTAAAACAGACTAGAATATTCATTTATTTTGATGGTGAGAAATGGAAATGTAGGAGGTGACACAAATATGTGAGTTGCTTTGTTGCTGTAACCATAACTGAGAATTCTCTTAGAGAAAAACAAAACAAAACAAAGATAAACTTAGCTTTGCTTGAGTGATGAGGAGATAAAAACTGCCGAGGGCCAACGAGCTGCACAATGCACTGAATTAAACAGCATCCAAAATTGCTCAAACTTGGAGTGCCCAAAGCTCCAGGTAGACGGTGAAAGGTACGCATTTGTGACCCGCCCCTTCTTTATCCATAGGACACATCACGCACCAAATGAGACCTATTGATTTTGGTGTGTCACAAAAATGGTTATTAATGGGGGGAAAAAAAGAACCCGCTTTCAGGAAGAACATTTTCTTGACACAGATATTCACAAGGAAGGTAATGGCTCAGTAATCATTTGTGAGGAGGAGAATAGGCTAGTCTTGCTTAAAATTAGTTGAAGTTTTGGTCTGCAGTGATGGCTGTATATATCCAACAAAGCCAGTTTGCAAAAATGGAGTAGCGCTCAGGGAGGAAAGAGCTTCATTTGTTATCTGAATTCCTTAGGGAAGCATTTCTTTTTCTGTACTTGAACAGGTAAATCTTTAATAAAATAAGTCCTGAAATTCCAAATTGGAGGCTGTTTGCTTCTAAATATTCACATGTTGTTATATGCAAGCTTTATTCAGATTCTCCATTTGGGCCAACTTGGGCTGGTTACAGAATTAATCTTGAGGCAACTATATTAATTGACATTTAACTGATGGACCTGTTATCTGCACATCAGACTGAATTGTTCTAAACCCAGTTGATTAAGTAGAGCTAGTTTTACATGGTCTATATCTACACGGGCAATGAGCAGTGAAGAGTTAAGCAGAAAACTTAAATTACTACCCCTCCATGAAATATCACATCACCCACTCTCTTACTGCTATTACCAATAGCAATAAACTTAATAAGTCTATCTCAATTGAAATGATTGGTTATATGTGTTGTTTTAAAATTAGAAGTCATTAATTCCCCATCAACCACGTCCTTAACTACAGAGGATTACATTCAATATTATCCCTATTAGCTAAAGTTATTTTCCAGTGTTTTCAGAGAAAGATATTAAGAAACCATAGGGATTGTCTAAACTAACACTTGACAGGCAAAAGTTTGCAGAAAACTATTGAAAATAAATATTTTGTTCAGAGTTATACAGCCATTTAGCAGTAGAGCTGAGACAAATTCTATTCTGGAGCTCTTCCCACTACTCCATGATGTTATTTTAAAGCACAGTCCATGTGTTTACTATGATTGTTTTTCAAAGCTTAGCAATCCTCTTTGGGGAAAGTTCCATCATACCTTTGTTTGAATTAACTCACTGCATGCTTCTTTAGTTCCTCTCCCAGTTGACCTTTGGGAGCCCAAACCTAAAGCCAAACACCAGGAAATCATGACCCTAAAATGGAATGATCTAAACTTCATGCCATAGTTTAGTTTCTCGATTTCCTGAAGGACATATTCAATTTCTCAATGATTTCTTACCAAATACCCATGTAATGAGTCACATCTCCTGCTTCTTTTAAAGGTACTTTTTTGTACACTGTTATTCTAAAGTCTATTTCTACATTCTACTGTGAAAAAGGAAAGGCGGACAAAGTCAGTGTACATTTACAATGGAGTCTTTAGTTTGTTGATTTAATAAATATTTATCAATTACTTACTATATGCCAGATAATCTTACCGGATTTGGGTTATAGTACTGAAACAAACAAACAAACAACAACAACAACAAAAAACAGAGAACATTCCTGCTCTCATCAATACATTCCAACATGGAAAAAAAAAAGACATTCTAACATGGAAGACAGAAAATGAATTAATATTTAAATATATAATATATCACGTGGTGACAAGGGCTATGAAAACAAAGAAAGCAGGATAAAAGAACTGATGGTAGCAGGAAGGTATGAATTAGGTAAAGCAATCAGGGAAAGTCTCCTCAAGGATATCTGAGCAGCGGTATGAAGACAGTGAGGCAATAAGTTATGCCAATATCTGGGGAAAAGGTGGGGATAAAATGGTGTAGCTACTTTGGAAAATAGTCCAGAAGTTCTTCAAATAGTTAGAGTTGCCATATGACTCAGCAAATCCACTCTGAAGGTGTATACCTAAGAGATATGAAGACATGTTCACACAAAAACTTATACTCATTGTTTATAGTGACATTATGCATCATAGACAATTGGTGAAAACAACCCAATGTCACTTAATGGATGAATGAATAAACACCATGTGGTATATCCATACAGTGGAATATTATGATTATAATTTCATATATTTTTCATTATAGATGAAACTTGAAAACTTTACTCTAAATGAAAGAAACTGTTTACAAAAGACCACATATTATAAGGTTCCTTTCATATGAAATGCCCAGAAGGGCAATTCTATAGAGACAAAGTAGATTAGTGATTGCTTAGGCTGGGGTGAATGGGGGTTGTAGGGAGGGTAATACCTAGAGGTTATGGGGTTTCTTTTAAAAGTGACAAAAATATTTTAAAATTGATGGTGGAGATGGGTGCATATACCTGTGAATATACTAAAAAGCATTGCATTTGTGGTACAATAAGTAATAGATTTGATCTTTGTTCTCAGCTCCTGGCACAGAGCTCCTAAATCTCTTGAAATTTCCTGAGTATTAGGAGTGTTATTCATAAGGAACCCCATTTTTATCATGCCTGAGTTTATGCTGATGAGGTGACTTAGGATGGGGTCCCTGGATAGCTTCAAGAGAAGGCTGGTCACCAGAAAATCGAAGTGATTGGAGTTTTGGAACTTTCAACCCCACCCACTGACTGTCTGCAAGTGGAGTGAGGGCTAGAGATTAAAGCTCTTTAAAAACTCTCGAGCATTCAGATTTGATGAGCTTCCAGGTTAGTGAATGCGTCCACATGCTGGCAGGGTGGCATGCTCTAACTCCATGGGGGACAGCAGCTCCTGCACTTGGGACATTTCTGGACTTCACCCTATGTACCTCTTCATCTGGCTGTTCATCTCTACCCTTTATACTGTCCTTTGTTGTAGACAGGTAACATAAGTGAATGTTTCCCCGAGTTTTGTGAACCACTCTAGCAAATAATCAAACCCAAGGAGGGAGCTGTGGCAACCTCTGACTTGTAGCTGATCGGTCACAAGTACAGATGGTAGCCTGGACTTAGGCTGGCATTGAGGTTGGGGAGCAGCCTTGCGGCTCGCCGCCCTTGACTTGTGGGATCTGATGTTATCTCCAGGAAGACAGTGTAAGAATTGAATTGAAATGTCGAACACACAGTTGGTGCTTGGAAACCTGAGAATTGGTGGTGGTGATAAATATCACCCTAGAGACTATATGCTTTAAAAGAGTGAATTGTACTGTATGTACAATTATATCTCAATATAACCATTATTTGAAAACAAAGAAACTAGAGAAGTTTGGTGCCATTGTCTCGATTCATGGTCAGGCACCCCAGTTTTATCCACAATTATTTTTGCACCACCACTGCCAATGTAAACGCAATGAAAACAAATTATGCTTTGATAGTATTATGAAATGGTTTTGACCATGTCATGGGACTCCTGGAAAGTTCTCAGGATTCTCCTATGCATCTAGAGACCATGTGGTTTAAGAAATTAAGGTGTTATCTAGAGCAATACTCACATCATGCCATGTCATACTTCCCCTGGAGGGAGCTTTATAAGCAAGTTTTCACTTGGATCTCATTCAAGGATTTGAATCTCTCAAGGCGACAAATGCCATTTTTATAAATTGTTTTCACCTATAGTACAGTTGAGTGTCATGGGTCCCAAGAGAGGAAGACAAACATTTCTCTGGTGTATTTCATTTTCAGTGTGGAATTGCACCAGTAACAATAAATATTTGTTGGGAATAAATCCATAACCCCTTACAAATTACTCTTTGGTTGTATTTCTGATTACTTTGTTACAGGCAATAAACACTGCCATACAGAAAGACCTCTAATGCTTTTTAATCAAATAACAGAATCCTAAAAAGGTCAGAACTGTAACTTATAAAAGCACTTTTCACTGGCTGTCCCCAAAGGAATTAAAGATCAAAATGTGAGTGATTCCCTAAGCAGAAATGCCATCCAAACATGAGAATCAAAAATGCATTGCTTTAGAGTGGGACAGCATTGACAATAAGTTGGAAAAAGACAAATAAATTTCTCCTGGGCCCTGGACCACCTTCTTCCATTTCTCTCTTTCAACTAGGTTTGAGAAATTAAATGATTTTCATGGATTTGAGAAATCCAATTCTCATATCAGCAAATGGAAGGAACCATTGTGTTACCAATCAGTTTAATAAAACAATTTGGCTCATGCTGTATGGAATTTATTTACTTTTGTCGGTAATTTCCCCCAGGATAGTTATAACCCTCTGACCATTCACTGCATGCAATTTTATCTGGGAGGTGGAATCAAAGACAGGACGGTACATTTGCTTGATCTTGAGGTCTGGAGCAGTTGCCAAGGTATATAGTTTTATTGGTGCACTTGTTGACTTTATCAGCCAGCTTCCCTATTTAAAGACAATCTGTCACTTCACATTCATTTATTTTTTGACACCTTATACATCATTTGAGCACTCATTCTCTAGGAATAAATATATATAGAGAGAAGAGAAGTTGGCAAACTAAGTGTAAATGTTCAAGAATGTAATGGCCAAGAAAGAATGAATTGAGGTAGTTTAAAGCCTTTATTTGCCACACTAGCAATAGTATCTACTACTAGAAATAAAGTAAAGGTGGAATATGTGTGCAATAGAAATTTCCAAAGGTAGGGCGCCTGGGTGGCTCAGTGGGTTAAAGCCTCTGCCTTCGGCTCAGGTCATGATCTCAGGGTCCTGGGATCGAGGCCCATATCCGGCTCTCTGCTCAGCAGGGAGCCTGCTTCCCCCCCCTCTCTCTGCCTGCCTCTCTGCCTACTTGTGATCTCTCTCTGTGTCAAATAAATAAATAAAATCTTTAAAAAAAAAAAAAAGAAATTTCCAAAGGTAACTATTTTTGTCTGTTTTTTTCAAATTATACTTTTAGATAGTCATGCCATTCTTTGAGGTTTGATATAAAAATGATTTCCCTGTCCCCCACCCAATCAATTACTTTCCCAAATCAATTACTTCCAATTCTTTCTGTTGATTTGTTTGGTATGTACCTCTGTATTTACAAATAACATGCATACATTGCTACCTTTTGCTTGATCAATTTCAAGCATCACCTGTTTACTCCCTACTATGGAAGATGAGAATTTAACTTTCTTTTAGCCTTTCACTCCCTAGGCTACACGTATATATTTCCTGTCCCCAGCCACATATTCCCAGTATATTTATATCATGATTTTAGTAAATGTTGAGAATATTATTCAGTGTTTATATAGGTAAATACTATAACTGGCTGAGCAGGTAGTATACTATGGTTATTCTTTTCTACATAATTCTTTCTCTCTACATAATGAACTCTAACTTCCTGTCACTATATTAAAACACTTTAGATATTTTATCAATTTCATTTTACTGGAAAAAATTTCTCAGAAAGCCTTCAGATCTGCTCCTGTTTAAGTTAATTGAATTCCAGATATGTTATATAACTGCCATCTTGAGAGTTTTTTTTTTTTTTTTCATTTTGTTTTGTTTTGTTTTTACTATCAACCTAGAAATTTCCTTTGCTCATTGTTGGTGGTAGAATGTTTGTTTCCCAATCCCATGTTTTTCCTATTTGGTTTACTTCCTCATTTTGGTAGAGCATGTCTTACAATATCTTCCTAAAAATTCATGCATGCAAAATACATCTTTAAAGATCTTACCAAGGCAAAACCTTCTTTATTCAATCCTTCACTGTGATTAAGAATTTGGGCAAAACGTTGTAGATTGGAAGTTAATTTTCTCAGAACTTTGAGGGCGTTTCTCAATTTTTATAACTTTATGGAGAAGGTTGTAGAGAAGTCTGATGATATTTTGAAACTTGGTCCTTGTGTGATATCTGTTTTTTTCCCTTCCAAAGCTTGTGTGATCTTTTCTCTGTCCCCAGTATTCTGAAATTTCACAGTGATATACCTGTGTATATTCTAATTTTATCCATCGTTCTGAGGACTCTGCAGGCCTATTTGATATGGAAATTTGGGAATTTTTGCTATTATTTCATTGTTTATATTTCTTTCTTTCAGTTTTTCTTTAGCATTTATTTCTGGGATCCTAGTATTTGGATTTTGAATCTCTTGGGGTGGCCTCTACTTTTCTTATTTATTTTCTTCTTTACCTTATGATCTTTCTCTAGGATATCTCTTGACTTTACCTGCTAATGCTTCTGTTGAGTTTATTATTTCTTAAAACAGTATTTCTTAGAATATTTGTCTTTTAAGATGGAAGTCTGTTGACTCTGAGGATAGTGATGATTGATTGACTGATTGATTGATTTACCTCTTTGTATCAGCTATGACTCCTCCAAGTTGCTTTTTTCCTGTTGTTTTGTTCTGGTTCCTGACTTTAACGTTAAATGATTTCCTTGACTGCCTCGTACCCTTGGATAATCTGATCATATTTAAAAGCAAGATGCTAAAAAGACAATTAAGGGGTGCCTGGCGGGCTCAGATGGAAGAGCATGAGACTCTTGATCTCGGGGTTGTGAGCTTGAGCTCCACATTAGGTGCAGAGATTACTTAAATAAAAATAAAACTGAAGAGAAGAATTAAAATAAAAAGACAATCAAAACCCGTACATGTGAGTGCCGTTATCTAAAGGAAGGCCTAGGTTTGTTTGTTTTTCTGTTTGTTTGTTTTGCCACAAATGTTTTATTCAACAAAGGAAGGCCTCTTGGAGTCCCCAACTATGCTGTAAAGAGTTTGGGCTACCATGGTGGAGATAGAAGGGTGCAGAGGGGACATGCCTAGCTAGACTTCAGCTATTTCCAGCCTTCCTTCCAGTTGAGGTCAGACACATGAGTGAAGCCATCAACGGAGATCCAGCAAGTATATGAGTGACTCCAAGTAATGCATGCAAAAGAATCACCCAGTTGTGGGGCACCTGGGTGTCTCAGTGGGTTAAGGCCTCTGCCTTTGGCTCAGGTCATGATTTCAGGGTCCTGAGATCACGCCCCACATCATCTGGCTCCCTGCTTCCCCCTCTCTCTCTCTGCCTGCCTCTCTGCCTACTCGTGATCTCTCTCTCTTTGTCAAATAAATAAATAAATAAATAAATAAATAAATAAATAAATAAATACAAGAATCACCCAGTTCAGCCCAGCCCAGGTTGCAGAACTGTGAAATAATACCTAGTTATTTTCAGCCACGTGGTTTTGGAGTAGTTTGTCTGCTGAATGGAAAAATCCAGTAGAGAGGGAAAAATGTATGATATGGAATGAAAATCACTGAAACAGTAAAAAGTGGGGAAGGAAGTATTAGAAGGGACAGATGAGGACAGTACTGGGAATGCCACAAGTGGGAGGCCATTTCTTAACGTTTCTTATTGATCATACCACCCTGGACCTTCTTTGCCCATCAGCAGGACCAGTGTCTTCACAGTCATGGTGACAGTGAAGTTGAAGGTGGGGATTCTGCCAGCACTCTTGGTATGAAAATTCATGGCAAATTCCTTGTTCTCCAGCAGTGAGCCCCATTTTGGCCCCCAAGTGTCAGCCCATTCACACAAACAGAGGGAAAGTGTGAAAATTTGTCTTGCAAAGATGCTACTAAAATGCTTCATGGAGAAAATATGAAGGACCAAACCAAGGCACTGACGCTGGTGTAGAGAATTTATGAGAAATTGTTATGAGCTGCCATCTAGAGGAATCTGTGACTGATTAGATTCATTGGTAAAGAGGGAGAAATAAATAATGATGCACAAATTTCTGACTTGCGCAAATAAGTGGAAGTTGTTATTTTCTGGGATGGAGCAGGGGAGTCCATTAATCCAGTTTGGAAAATTTTGAATTCCAGGTGCATTCTTTTCTAATTGGTACTACCATATCTGGTAACTAGTGTGCCCAATATTATCTAAAATTGACTGATTTTGAATGTGAAAAATGTATAGAGCCTGCACAATAATCACCTACGAGAAGATTTTCGTCCTTTCACAGAGTGTTTAGTGCTGCTCTGTAGGAAGGGCAAGGCATTTTAAGGGGAGAGAGAGCCCTTCCTTTGAGGTCCAGCAGGCAGCTTACAGGGAAAGCTCTCTGAATTGGTCTTTCATCATTTCTGTTGGCACAAATGATGGAGTGACCATGCCAACCTGAATCTAGTTTTCCTTGACTGGAGAAGAAGGCAATAAAGTGAAAACATATCAAGGTTTTAACTACCAAAACTCTACTAGAATAAAAAAAATAAGAATTTAATATTTTACTTAATCCACATTAGGCATAAATTTGTATTTGATCCACCTCTTCATCATGAATAACAGTTGAACAGAAATCTCTGTTCTGCTGTTTATATTACTCCTTTGTAACTTTCTTTTTTATTCCAGCCAGAGAGCGAGTAACACAGCTGTCCCTCTGTGGCTGCCAGGATTGCTCTGTACAGTTTGATGGGGAACCTTGGACAGGGGATGCATCTTCTCACTCCCTGGGGGAGCAGTTCATTCCATTGCTGTCCCGTGCCTAGCATGGCGGGTCCATTGTGCCTCCATAGAGGTGGTAAACACCTTTTCCCTAAGTCTTCCTATTACTGAGGAGAGAGGGGCAACTTGCCTCGCCTTTCTGTATATTTTAGAACCTTGGATCACCACCTAGAGAGAGAGAGAGCTATAGGATTAGTAGAAACAAAAACAAAAACCTCCTGGTAATTCTAGGACTTAAAAAAATGTTAACACTGACTTTAGGTATATTGGGAAAATGTTTAGATAATGATGGCCTTGCGTTTCCCTGTGGACTCGCAGACAGGTCTATCAGTAACAGATGGATTGTTTTACAGCTTTGATTCTGCACTGACAACACAGTCCACCCAAGAACAGCAGTGTGCCCTGTTAGGAGTGAAAATATAAAGCTTAGAGAATATTTACACATGGCTGGTAGCTCTTTCTTACTCTATTTTGTCACGCTATTTTTTTCACTTTTTTTTTATTGGCAAATATGATGATGATGTGATAACTTCAAAATCAGCCAGCATGTACTAATGACCTAACGCTTTGCCAAGATTGATGAAGGAAAATGGAATCCATCTTGACTGGGTAGATAACAGACAATAGATGAATAAATACGAAATTTCAAAAAAAAATAGAAACAGGTTAAAAAATTTGGCTGTTGTAAAATGTACACAGGTCCATCTTTCTATTGGCAAGATCACCTGTTTGCATTTTCTATCTCGTGGGCTATTTCTTCCCTTTCAGTCTGACACTGTTACCATGTGGTGCTGATACTGAGATAATTATGTTTGTAACATCTTTTGGTCCTTCAGGATGCCAAGTTATTTTCTCTGTCAACATATAATTTGCTATTCTTGTCGTGGGTCAAATTCATCAAGAAAAATAAAGGGCAGAGAGGTTTCTCCTTCTAGCTTTATCCAACAAATATAATTTCTATTTACTGCCAGATGAAAGTAGCTAAAATAAAGGATAGTTCTGGTGATGAATTGTTGAATTTCAATATTTATTATAGCTGGCCCACAATTCATGGAGAGAATAGCACTGTTTATTATTTGTGAAGTATCTCAATTTTCTGCAAATATTGACATTTTGTTCTTTAAAATGACTATCAATCCTTGTTTTTTTTTTTTTTTTAAAGATTTTATTTATTTATTTTACACAGAGAGAGAGATTACAAGTAGGCAGAGAGGCAGGCAGAGAGACAGGGAGAGGAGGAAGCAGGCTCCCTGCCGAGCAGAGAGCCCGATGCGGGCCTCGATCCCAGGACGCTGAGATCATGACCTGAGCCGAAAGCAGAGGCCCCAACCCACTGAGCCACCCAGGCGCCCTCAATCCTTGTTTTGAAGCCATAGCTTCTCTTCAGCCTAATTACTTTCTTTTGCAGCTTTAAATTAAGGATAATTTCAGAATTCTGGTAGCTTCTTTTATGACCTGCATGGTTAGAGTTCAGTTATGAGTGGAGGATGCTATTTATCTGAATTTGAATTTTAATGAATAAGAATGCCATTTATTTGTGAACACTTGAATAATAAGAAATACCTTAGCATTATCTCTTTGATTAATCCTGTTCATCACTTATATACTGCCTATACAATATGCATGTAAATATATTGAATTTTAGCTTAATTGGAATTCACTTGAAGAAGCATTTCTTCTAGATGACTTTAAAGGTGCTATTAGAACCTTTTGCCACTAGCTTCTAGGTTTTCAGATCTTGTACCGGAGTCTGAAGAATAGTCCTTTCATATTCCTGGAAGCCAATGGAAGGAGTTGATGGGAATTATAAATCATTTGGGGGAAGAAAAGAAAAGCTATAGAAAGAAAGAGAATCAAGGGGAATTGAATTATGTTTTTTCACCAAGGTTAGAAAGGGTATCAGTGACAAGGGAGCCCTAGGTCAGGAGTATGTAAGATGAGTTAAGCAGGCTGTGGGGGTTTTGTGATCATAACTTACTGGAGACAGAAAGTGAAAAGATGCAGGAACATCGGGAGTTGTGGGCAGAGGTGGCTGGGAAGAATAATGGCTGTTCACCTAGTTCTGAGATTTCCTGGCTGTGTTTGTGTTGTGTGTTAGCTTTCATCCTAGGTCAGAGGAGCTCTGTCTTAGTAGCTCAGTCATGGATTCCATATGGGTTTTGTTGAGTGTAAGCGTTAATGTAAATAGCAATCCCAGGAAAGTATTCTCTGAATCGGGAAAATTGTGCATGTAAAATGCCTCTATTCTAGCTATAAAAAAAGGACAAAATGTTAAAGATGGTAAGTGAAAGATGTGGATATTTAGACTGGGATTTGCCCAGCTATTTTTAGGGTTTCTTCATACTTTCTTCACTTAAAGTTTGATATAATAATTTTACACTAATTAAATTCTTTATATAATGGAGTTAAGAAGGCTTGTTTGGTTTAAATAATGGATAAGAAGGTTGAGGACAAGGACCCTGGTCACCTGGGGGAAATTGGTTAATGGTGTTGAAGATGGTGATGGTTAACTGTTGCCCTCTAGGGGAAAGGACTTTCTGGATTCTCTTTACCTCTCATTGTTTGCCCCACTCTTCTCTGGCCTTTTCTGAGATTGGCCCAGGAGCATATTCTACCTTCTGAGTCCTCCTGGTAATCTCTTTAGTTGCTCACTCTAAGTCCCAACAACCTGGGGACCTGAAGCCAACCCCAGTTTGCCCTTTCTTCCTTCCTGTTTCTGTCCTTTTGCATGTACTATCTGCTACATTACTGGAAATGTGTTCATGGAATTTGTTTTCCATTTCTGATGCTTATTTTCCAGTAACATTTTTGCAATTCTTTGAAATGAAAGTGTGAAATTTGGTATATGCTGGGAATTGGACTTGCCTCACTCTGATCACTTTGATATTATATTTTGTTCTATAAAGAACTCCTGGGTGAGAAATTCATAATGAATAATGCTTATGACTCCACCTTGACTTTGGGGTTGACTGTTCATCATTATTTCCTACTGAATAAATCTAAGTTCTAAGTGAAACCTTCCTTCCTAACATGTATCCTATAGGTATATGTATGGTCTATACAGAACTGTCTCTTTCTCACACACACACATGTGTGCACATGTATTTCTAACTGATTACAGATATATAACAAATGTAATTTTGCTTTTATTCTAGATTTAAATGAACCACAAAATCAGTAATCATACACATTATGAACCTCAAATTACGGATATACTTACATCATCTTAATTTTATTTAATTTGGATATTCTTGAAAGGGCCCACTTACAGTCCTCTTTTGTCTTTATCTTTACTATTTAGATGAATCAATAATTTTTTACTTGTTTTTACTTTGTTATTGACCTTTATCTCAATACTCCTTTCCTACATGGGTTACTATGAGAAGTATGGAATGAGAACGTTTACTCTGATTCTCCTTTCTTATTATGTTTCTGTAGGTTTGATGAAATTAAATGAACCAATACAGACATATCACACATTTCATTTTTTCAAATGCTTTTTTGGACATGACTTTTCTTATGAGCTTATTCCACAAACTGTGACATATCTTAACAAAAATAGACTTACATAAGGAGCTTAGTAAGGAGTAGGGTAGGCTAGACCATGGAAGGACAGGCAAGGTTAGACATTCCATAGAACCAATAGAGCTGGATAGAGTCTGGAAAAAGAGAGCTGCCTAAAGATAGGCTTGCATTCAGGCTATTTTTGGGTGGAGAAGCTAACTCATGGATCTAGAAAGCTGATAGAAGATCAACAGGTCAGTCCAAAAGAAGAGGACAAGTGGGATAGAGCCAAAACAGCTAAATGTGTACCAAAATTTGTGCCTTCCTTTTTCTTTTCTTTTCTTTTTTTAAAAAATATTTTATTTATTTATTTGACAGAGAGAGAGAGAGAGATCACAAGTAGGCAGAGAGGCAGGCAGAGAAAAAGGGGGAAGCAGACTCTCCGCTGAGCAGAGAGCCCGATGAAGGGCTTGATCCCAGGATCCTGAGATCATGACCTGAGCGGAAGGCAGAGGCTTAACCCACTGAGCCACCCAGGTGCCCCTGTGCCTTCCTTTTCTTAATAGAGGAGTGTTGCTATGAAACAGGTTCCCAGCTAGGAACTATGATTCCCAGCTCTGTTGCATCTAGGTAGGGCCATATGACTAGTTCTCACCAGAAGCAAGGAATGTCACTTATAGGCCAAGAAACTTTAGAAGCAAGTGGCGTTTCTCCACCCTCTCCTTGCTGTAGAATTGATACAGATGAACACAGCACACTTGGAAGGGTCCACAAGATGGCAGAAGTTTGGTCTCCAAACCTCTCTTGGGAGGCACTGTGCACTGGTTAGGAATAGCTGTTTTTTAATTTATATAAGTAAGAAATAGATATATAAAGTGAGAAATAAATATATAAAAATAAAATATAATACATATAATAATAAATATATTTACAGTAACTAATGTTACTAAATAATATAGTAAATGTGGGAAAGTAAATGGTACAAGTTTAAGTAGTGGCCATTTTGTCTAGTTCCAAGGATGAGGAACAAGGAATGTCTGGGGGAGGAGCTTCCAGGAACTTGAGCTCAAGGGCTAGTCCTCAGGAGTCTGAGAAAGTAGGATTGGGTCTTGACCGAAAAGAAAGTTGAGTTCAACTTTCTCCTAATACTGAAAGAGAGAATTTCAAGTCTTAAAAAAATTTCTATACTGAATGGAGGGCTGGTTTCAGAGATTGGTGTGATCTGAGTATACTAATGGGTTTTTAAAGGTTTAATTGCCACAGTTAGAAGGCTTAGGAGGGGAAATCAGACAGATCATCTCAATACATAGTAAAAAATCTACCAAGAAAGCAATGCATAAAACATTCTATTAGCTATAAATATCAGAGTCCGTTAAGTTGCTGAAATATTCTGTAAAGAACTCAGATGTGATCATGGCAAAGAGGAAAAATAATTTTCATTTTGGCCTTTGGATAAAGTACAATTTAGAACATTTTGTGAGGGATGGTACACTCGGTGAACACGTCTCCATGGATTGTATGCTTTAGTTGTCCCAAGAAATTAAGTCATATTGTTAGTGATGAAAAGTCGTTTTCCCCTTAATTAATTAGATTTTATTCTAATTTTATTCTAATTCTCTGATATCTTAATGATTAAATTACGTTTAACGTCACAGGAGACCTTGGATTTCATATTAGGCTTTCACTCTTCTCTGTCCTCCAGAGAATCCCAAAGAACCTTAGTGCCACCACTGACCTTGCTAGAGAGAGATTATAATTGTTACTGGAAGCATAACTGCAACTTTTAGAACATTCTATTGCAGTCTATATTAGAACTAAGTGTTATATTATTTGAAATTTACATTTCTATTAGACATGACTTTGTTCCTTGGTTATAAAAGGCTATTACATAAGTAGAAAGTGATATTGAAGATAAGTTTAAAGAGACATGACAGAAGCTGAACAAAGCGATACATTCCGAGTTAAGGGTACTTATTATCTCTTTAATTACAGAGATATTATTTGCTCTATACATCCTGTGTATAGAAATTAACATCTAATACTCTAATGAGATTACAAATAAGGAGATAATTATCCAAAGATGAACAGAGAGTGATTATGTCTATATTATATTACATAAATTAATCTGCATGAGTAATACTTGCCTGATGACTAATATAAGTTGAGTTGTCAACTAAAGCTTAGATGGTGTATCTATGCCAGCTGTCCTAAGAGGTGACTTGAAGTTATTATTCAGATTATCTGAACCAAAAGATCTATTAAAATTCTCAGATCCTTGACACTAAGGATATTTTTGTTTTTCATTTTAATGTGGAAGGTGACAGAGCAACACGAATAGCACCACAAGGGGTATGTGTTTGCTAGTCAAAGAAGGTAGAAAATGCTATCAGTTTGGAAGAGGCAAGGCCACTGTGGTCTGGGGATGTTTCATACATGAGGAAGGACTTCTACTAGAAGTTACAGTTCAAGAAGAAGGGGCTTTTGGGAGGCAGACAAAAAGAGGGACCAGGGCTCTACAGAAGAAAATAGAATATGAGCACAAACATAGGGGTATTAAGGCGTTATTAAGGTGGCAGTGAGCAGTCCTCTCTGTTTTGGTGGGAGATGAGGTGGGGCATGTAAATAGGAGACTGTGGAGGTTCTTCGTTATCAGCACAGGAGGTTTACATTCTTCTAAGGGCAATTAGGAATATTGCAGATTTTGAGGCAGAGCATGATCTTTGGAGAAGGCATATATTGCCTGTGGAAAAGGCTAGAAGCAGGGAGACCTTGAACGGAAAAATGGAAGGTGATACACCAGTATGAATGAGGAAATCACTTGATGAGATTAGAAAAATAAGATAAATGGGATAGATGTCTCTCTCATCAAGGACAACATCAGGAGGCTTGGATCAGAAAATGGAAAGCCTTAAAGGAGATTGAACTTTTAGGCTGCTGAAAGATTTTATAGCGAGGAGAAGGAAAAGATCAGAGCTCCTCTGTGATTTGGTGATTACCAAGAGTAGGAGGAGTGTGATTAGCCCGTAAGACAAAGGACATCAGACTCCCTTAGCTTAAAGGTAAAGATATTCAGCAGTCAGAGGTTAGGGTCATAGGGAAGAGTTTGAATACAGCAAAATGAACCTGAGAGAAAACTTGGTAAATTGGTGGGTTAGGGGGATAAAGGGGAGGAGTTAAGGTATTCCTTGTATTTATCAGTGTGTGGTCCTCAGATAATCTGCATTAGAATTGGTTGATTATTAAACAAAGGAAAGCCTCCTGAATCAGAATCTGGGGTGTGTGTGTGTGTGTGTGTGTGTGTGTGTGTGTGTGTGTGTATTAGGGGTGAGGAGTGTCCAGGGAATGTGAATGACAAGAGCATCAGCACATACTTAGGCTCGAAAACTGACATAAAAGGAAGAGCATGGATTTGGAAGTCAGTGAGCTCTAACTCATACACTGTCTTTATTGCTTAATAGATTTTTTTTTTAAGATTTTATTTATTTGACAGAGAGAGAGAGAGAGAGAGAGAGAGCACAAGCAGGGGGAGCAGGAGCAGGAGAAGTAGGCTCCCGCTAGAGCAGGGAGCCTGACTTGGGGCTTGATCCCAGGATCTTGGGATCATGACCTGAGCCAAAGGCAGATGCTTAACGACTGAGCCATCCAGGTGGCCATTAGCAGTTCTTTTTGATTGTGTGCTGATTAACCTAAACTCTCTGAGTCTTAGTTTTCTTATCTACAAAACAAGGATAAATAAAATCTAATTCATAGAGTGTGGTTATAATATTCAATTAACAACCTATGGAGAGTACTCAATCTGTACTAGGGATATAGTCGATTCTTATGAATTGTAGCCATTATAATATGAAAATAAAATTGTTTAGGGTATAGGGGAAAAAAACCCCCAAAACAACTGTTTAGGGTATAGAAAATGTGGTTTATAAAATCCCATTGTGCGAAGATCGTAAAGGAGAAAAACATCTGTCAGACAATGAGGGAAAAGTATGTATGGTATTTTGAGGGATTTACAACCTTATAATAATGTTTGATTTTAGAGGCTGAGTTTTCTATACCTGAAGACATACGGACTTATTAAAAAGGAGGTGTGAAGTTGCAATGTGGAAGGCTGACCAAAAGCAGAGGAGAAAGCACTTAAAATGTATCAGATCAGGGGTGCTTAGTTGGTTGAGCATCTGACTCTTGATTTCAGTTCAGGTCATGATCTTAGGATTGTGACATCAAGCTCCAAGTCTGGCTCCACACTGGGCTTGGAGCCTGCTTAAGATTCTCTCTCCCTCTCCCCCTCCCCCCTACTCCCTGCTCCAATGCATTTGCTCTCTCTCTCAAAAAAATAAAATGTACTAGATCATATAAATAATTAGTCCTATTTTGATATTCACACATCAGGAGCTTTCAAATGCTTTATAAAGTCTTTGTGGCCTCTCTCTTGGACTTTAGTGTATCAGACCACACCACATGTCAGCATTGCTGGATTCCACGCAGAAGCACAGCCTGATGCCTTAATACTCCTCAAAGTCCTCTGAGAAGTCCATAGACAAAGTAGCCTGACTCACACAGCATATGCTGGTGACAGCAGCAAGAAAGAGCTGGCCAAATTTCCTCAGTCAAGATTAGGGCTCAGGAAGTTGACCAAGGCAATGTAGGAAACACCATTAAACGTCCAAAGGGGCAGGATGGTATATGGGCTTTGGCTGCTGCAACAAAGTACCACAGGCTGGGTGGCTTAAACAATGGAAATTTATTTTCTCACTGTTCTGAAGGCTGAGAAGTCCCACCTTAAAGTCAGGCTGGGTTGAATTCTGTTGAGAGTTCTTCCTGGTTTACAAATGGCCACCTCTCACTATGTCATCCTAATGGGGCTTTTCCTCTGTGTGCATGTGTGTGTGTGAACATAGAGAACTTTCTTCTTCTTCTCAGAAGGCCCCAATCTAATCATGATGGCCCTACCTTCTAACCCAAACCACCTCCTAAAGACCCTGTCTCCACTGCCCTGGGGTTTAGGGCTTCAACCTATGAATCTGAGGGGGACACAAACATTCAGTCCATAGCAGGCAGGGATCAGACATTCTAGTGGGCATGTCTCCTGTATTTGGTGTGTTTGAGTCAATAAAAAGAAGGCTATTTCAAGGAGATTTAAGGAACATACATATATGTTGGCAGTCTTCCTAAATAAATGAGAACCTGAGGTTCTCAGGTTCTGGTCCTGGGTTGGGTTGGACAATTTCAGGAATTTGGACCAGAGGAAGTCAAGGCACCCCAAACTTCCCTGCAGCAGAGGAGGTGACTATGTAAGTGACAATATCCTGGGAGGAAAGTAGATATGAAAACCTAAAAGACTATCCAACTAAACACTGGTTAGAAAGGACTTGGTAGCACTGAGGACGTTTCTCTAAAGGAGACAAAAGACCAGAAACCTGGGAAACATTCGAGAATGGAGTTTCAAATTTGTAGTGGAAGGAGGAATGTGGAGAAATTCCTTTCTAACAGGTGGAGAATTTATACCTAAGCCCAGAGTCATGAGGGAACAAGGGGAGGGGGGGTGCACAGCCAGCCCAGACATTATAGGAATAGGCAAGATGCCCTGACTTTGGGAACAGAAGTCAGCAAGAATGGTGAAAGGCCATTAAGTAGGCTGTACCCCACAACTGGTTTTCAGCCCATGGAGTCATTAAAATAAGAACTAGCAGGGCGCCTGGGTGGCTCAGTGGGTTAAAGCCTCTGCCTTCGGCTCAGGTCATGATCTCAGGGTCCTGGGATCGAGCCCCGCATCGGGGTCCCTGCTCGGCAGGGAGCCCGCTTCCTCTCCTCTCTCTCTGCCTGCCTCTCTGCCTACTTGTGATCTCTCTCTGTCAAAAAAAAAAAAAA
>LNAC01000015.1:7602109-7676596 GCA_002007465.1 Ailurus styani | reverse complement strand
CTCACTGTTCTGAAGGCTGAGAAGTCCCACCTTAAAGTCAGGCTGGGTTGAATTCTGTTGAGAGTTCTTCCTGGTTTACAAATGGCCACCTCTCACTATGTCATCCTAATGGGGCTTTTCCTCTGTGTGCNGGGTGGCTCAGTGGGTTAAAGCCTCTGCTTTCGGCTCAGGTCATGATCTCAGCATCCTGGGATCGAGGCCCACATCGGGCTCTCTCCTCAGCGGGGAGCCTGCTTCTTCCTCTCTCTCTCTGCCTGCCTCTCTGCCTGCCTCTCTGCCTACTTGTAATCTCTTTCTCTGTGTCAAATAAATAAATAAAATAAAATAAAAATGGGAGCAGCAAGCAGCATTCTCATTCCATATTGGGACTGGGCTTGACCAGCCTGCAGGGACAGAACCTGAGGTGCATGGGACAAAAAGCACTGTTTGCCATTTCCTTTGGGGTGATCTTTGCAGCTCCTACGAAAATCCACTGTAACGGAAACGGAGGCCAAATTTTGTCTAAATGCATGAGCATTCATTTTAGAAATTGTTTATTTGCTTTTGTGAGCAGTTGGCTTCCCCTGGCTATTTTTCTGGGCATGTAGTCCAGTTTGATTAAACCTTTATTTGTTACCACACACAGCAATCCACATCCTTCCGTCCCCTTCTCTTCCCCTCACCCCTACTTGCTTCTTTTAGCATGGGCCTCTTTGTTTGGGATTATTATTAAATGAAACAGAGTGTGCAGGTAATTAGTATGTGGATATGACACCGAAGAAGGAGGCGTAAATGCAAAATTGAGAGGCAGCAAGCTGTGATAATTCCTTTATAGGCTTTGCTTCCATGGGGCCTTTGGATTCCAAGGACATAATGCAACAGTAGGGGGTCTGCCATTTCACTGACTGAGGGTCTCTCTCTGATGTGCCAGGCTTAGTGAATTAGGCTTGAGATCCATCATTTTATTAGTAACATTTTATCAGAGTAAATTAGTGCCCAGGCACATAGTTGTGCAGGTTAAATCGATGAGCTCACCCGGAATGACTTTACCATCCCTAATCAGCAGTACTTTTCCACAGAGTTCTAATTTAGTTGAATAATATTGTGTTCCTGTTAAATTCCCCTTGCCTTCACCTCCTTTTCTCCCAGTTGCATTAGAAACGGGCATGATTTAAATATAGAGGCAAATTTAAAGTAAACTAAGCCAACTAAATCTAAAATGCAGTGATTGCTGTTTTTCCTAACAGGAGTACAGGCATAATTACTATGCCTCCCCCCTGTGGTAAAGTCCCCAGTTCATATTCCAGCTCCAACAAACTGGTGCTGAGAAGTGGAAAGTTCCCTAGAATTAGAGATACAGGATAGGGAAAAAAATAAAAGTGTTTCCAGAGAATTTTATTAAGTCAACAAATGCAGTGGCTTAGCCAATAAGTATTTGTAAATTGCCCACGATGTGCTCAGGGCTGCGTAAGTGTGTTCTTCTGGCTGAAGTAGGGTCTGGATTGGTTTGGGAGCACTTTGGAGTGAACTTTTCCCTTGGAGACTCTGACTATTATTCCGTCGGGAGAACTGGGAGAAAACTTGCACTTTCTCGTTTCATCTGACGATCTGCACTTGCTCTGCTGTTCCCTGCTTAGCCCAAGCTTGTGTCGATAACGAGTATAAGAGAGGCAGGATCAGGAATCTGGCATGGGAGCAGATGGAAAGATCGGAAGACAATTAATTATTGAAAGGCAAGGGGACTATCTAAGGAGGTTCGATAAAGCAGGTGACAGGAGGTGGATAGCAGGCACAGAGGCAAATCAATAAGAATTGCCTGGTTTCTTCCGTCAGGGAACTCAAGAGGCAATATAGCCCAGTAAGAGAGCAGATGCTGAGATGGAAGTTTCTGTTTGGTAAACATTACTGTTGAATATAACATACACAAAAGAAAATGTAGTGAATTTATTTTATATAATTTTTTATTTAAAGGTTTTATTTATTTATTTGAGAGAGATGGACGGAGATAGTGACAGAGATCACGAGTGAGCTGAGGTGGGAGCTGGATGTGGGGCTCGATCCCAGGACCCTGAGCAGAAGGTAGACTCTTAACCGACTGAGCTGCCCAGGTGCCTCAAAAATGTAGTGATTTTAAAGGCACTGCTTGATGAAGTTTTGCGAGGTGATTACATCTGTGAATTCAGTGTGCAGATCAAGATATGGAATACTATCAGCCCCCCAGAAGCCTCCCTTCTGGTCCCCACCCCTCAACATCCCTCAAAAGTAACCACTATCCCAATATTCATTCCATAGAATCCTTTAGCCTAGTTTTGAATGTAGTCTAAATGGAGTCATATTTTACGTAGTCTTTTGTCTGTGGCTTCTTTCGCTGTTGCTGACATTCATCCGTCTTGTTGTGTGCAGTAGTATTTCATTCTTCACTGCTGCATGGTATGATTCCACTGCCGTTCTTTTATCGTCCATTGATGGGTATCTGTGTTGTTTCCAGTATGACTCACAGATAATACTGCTATGGGCATTATCAGTGCACACATGTATTCCTGTTGGGGGAGTATAGACCTAGGAGAAAAATTGCTGCATCTTAGGATGTCCATGTTTTTAATTTTAGCAGGTACTGACTGCCCAACTGTTTCTTACCAAAAGTGTATGAATGTTCCAACTGGTTCATAATTGAGTTGATATTTGCTATTATCAGTTTTTCTTTTACTTTTTTATTATTAGCTATTCTAGTGGGTGCACAATAGTATCTTATGGTTTTGATTGGCATTCCCCTGGCGACTAATGATGCTGAGACTATTTTAGTATTCCAAATGACCATTCAAATATTCTTTTTCTGTGAAGTGCCTGTTCAAGTTTTTGACACAGTTTTAATGGGATCATCTGATTTTATCTTACTGACCTGTTAGATCTCCTAATATGTATTGAAGATATGAGCTGTTTGTAAGATTTATGCATTCCAAGTATCCTTTTCCATTCCATGGTCTGCTCTTTTATTCTTCCTCTGAGTCTTTTGATGAATAGAAGCTCTTAAGTTTAAGGAAGTCTGTTTTCTATTTTTTTCCCTTATGATCAGTGATTTTTTTTATGACTTACATGTATAGTTTTTCCTTATCTAAATAGATAAGGTATTTATAAATAAATACAGGTATTTTCTTATGTTTTGTTCTAGACACTTTATTGTTTTACCTTATCCATCTGGAATTGTATTAATGTGCATAGGATGACATAGAGGTTAAAATTCCTTCCCCCCCAATGTAATTGATCTGATCCAGCATCACTTAATGAAAAAATGTTTTTCCTCTTTCTGTTATAGTGGCATCTTTGTCATGAGTTAGGTAACATTATATGAGTTGGTCTATTCTGGTCTATTTTGTTCTATGGGTCTATTTATCTATGCCTGTGACAAAATACACTAAATAATAATAAGTTTTATAATAAGCATTGATATACAGTAGTGTTATTATGCAACTTTGTTCTTGACAATGGTTCTTTATCTTCTTGGCCATTGTTATTTTCATATAGTTTTAGAGTCAATGACCATACTTACTGCCACACACATACAACAGATATCTTGCTACTACGTTGATTTGGATTTTGATTTATCTATAAATCAATTTGGAAAAAAAATGTCTTTATAATATTGAGTATTACAATCCATGAATATGGTATATCCTTCCATTTATTTGGGTCTTTTTAGTTTATTTCAGTACTTTCTATAATTTTTTTCAATAGATGTCTTACATGTCTTATATTAGATATTTCTAGATATGTAAGGTTTTTTTTATTTCTGTAAATACTGTTATTTTTAAATGAAACTTTAAAAAATTTTATTGCCAGCATATAGAAATGTAATTTATTTTCATAAATTGATATTTTACTTAGAGATCCTGATAAAGATATGTACTAGTTCTAGCAGTTGATCTGTAAAGTCTTTTGGATCTTCTCACACACAATCATTTCATCTGCAAACAATGAGAGCTTTATTTGTTTCCTTCTAAATCTTCACATTTTACTTGTTCTGTTTTTGTCCCTCTCACCTTTTCTTCTTCCCTTCCTTCCTACCTCCCTGTTCTTTTGTTGTTTTTGTTTTCTTATTGCAGTGGCTAGGTCCTCCAATATACTGCTGGATGGATTTGGTGATAGCATCCTTATCTTTTTTCTGGCCTCAATAGGTCAAGGCCTGCCTAACTGTTTCCAGTATCTGTTTAAATATTTCTGATTCTCTATTCTTTCTTTGCTCTTTTCCCATCTCCAATTTGATTTTTGTTAGAGCTTTCCACTGTGTCTCATATTTCTCTTGCCTTCTATTCTGTGTATTTCATCCTTTTTATTTCTGTGCTTCAATTTCATCTATTTTCTAGCTAATTAACTCTCTTCTTTGTCTGCTCTGCTGTTAAATCCATTTATCAAATTCTTAAATTGTTTTTTTTTATTTTTCAGTTTTAGGATTTCCACTGATTTTTTTAAATTGCATTCCAATTCTTGAGCGAAATTTCCATCTTTCATTTATTTTCTTTAGCATATAGACCATAGTTATTTCAATGCCTATGTATAACCCAGAATCACTGTGAGTTTCTTTCCTTTTTATGTTTTTTTTTTCCCCTCATATTTTGCTCACTTGGTGTTTCCTGGCATGCCAGCTGATATTTTTACCAAATGCCTGAAATGAGCAAGAAAATTTGTGGAGGATATGGATGATATTATTTATTCCAGAAAGGATTTAATTTTTTTTTTCCTGGCAGGTAGTTAGACTTTAGGTAGGTCACCTTGATCCAGTCAAGAAGTGTCTATTACAGGCTTTCCCTTATTCTTCGAGTGTGGCCCTTTAGTGGTTCAACTGAAAAGCTCAGGCTATTCTTAAGGTTTTCTTCTTTTTGGCAAATTCTATATTCCAATTTCGTTTCCTCAGAACTGTGTTGCTGGGAAATATCTGCTTAGTTCTTTAGCCTCTTAGCAGCTATGTTTTGTTTGGTTCTTTTATATGTTGTGCCAGATACATTCTCAGCCACGAGTTGGCAGATGCCTCAAGGGGAAATTGTGCCCAGTATGTCAAGCTTGCTTCCCTGGAGTTCTCTATTCTCCAGGGGGTGGCCCCTTAAGCCCTGGCTGCCTCAAGAATCCTGATTTTCAGTTTTTGCTTTCCCAGGCCAGAAAGACCACCAGTAACTCTTAACTTCTACACCCCTCTGTGATATTGGCATAAGTCCTCAGGGGTAAAAAAACAAAAACAAAACCAAAAACAAAACAGTATTTTTTTTTCACTGTGTGTGTGTGTGTGTGTGTGTGTTTGTGGTAAGAATACTTAATATTTACTCTTTTGGTAAATTTTAAGTATGTGATACAATATTATTAACTATAGTCACCTACAACATATTCATCTTTAAAATTGAAAGTACTTTTTGATACCCCAACCCCTGAAAAGCAAAATTTTACTCTCTAAAATATCATATTTTGGACTTGTCTCAATGTCTAGATATCTTGGTTGCTCTCCAATGCCTTCATTTAGCTTGTTTGAATTTCACTCAGCTTTTACAATTGTTATGACAGGAGATTTTGTATGATACCAGGTATTCCATCGCAGCCAAAAGTAGAAGACTGGGATAGATACTTGTCTCTTCCACTGATTGGCTTTGATACTGGGCGACTTGCTAAGCTTTATGAACCCAAGTTTGCTCATTTCAAAATGGATGCAATACAAGCTACCCTAATGTTGGGTGGAAAAAAAAAATATGCACATAGAGTTAGCACACTTCTCAGCATTTAATAAACTAAATATTTTCATATTCTTTTTACTAGTGATCACATTAATCCACATAAGCATCTGTCTTACATACTTGTTCCAGACAGCATTGAAAGAATGTTGAGGTGTTTGGTACAGTACAATGAATGCCCAGGCGGTTTTATGTTAATATTGTTCAAGCAAGTAGTAGATGATGGAGATTCAAGGTAGACTAAAAGATAGTACAATTGTAGGAAAAGCACAGTTATGAGGAGGCAGTGGTTGGGAGTCTTAGCCGATAGGTAGGTGGGCTGTCTACATGAAAAAGTCATTTATCAAAACTTGTCTGCTAGCCATAAAGTATGATAAAAGGCCAGAACACAGGGCTCTTATTTCTTGATGTGGACTGGCATGGCCAAACTAGGCCACACACACATAATGTGTAAATAGAGAGGATATAGAATTTTTTAAAAAAGGCGCAAGCACATTATTTACAATAGCCAAATTATGGAAACAGCTCAAGTATGCATCAGTTGATGAATGGGTAAGGATGATGTGATACACACACACACACACACACACACACACACGTATGTATGTGTGTATATATATAATGGAATATTATTCAACCATCAAAAATAATAAAATCTTGCTGTTTGCAATGACATGGATGGGGCTAGAGAATATTATAGTAAGTGAAATAAGTCAACCAAAGAAAGGCAAATACCATATGATTTCACTCATATGTAGAATTTAAGAAGCAAAACAAATAGGGTGCCTGGGTGGCTCAGGGGGTTAAAGCCTCTGCCTTCGGCTCAGGTCATGATCTCAGGGTCCTGGGATTGAGGCCCACATCGGGCTCTCTGCTCGGCAGAGAGCCTGCTTCCTCCTCTCTCTCAGCCTGACTCTCTGCCTACTTGTGATCTCTCTCTCTGTCAAATAAATAAATAAAATCTTAAAAAAAAATAATCAAAGGGAAGAAAAAAAGAGAGAGAGAGAGAGCAAATCAAAATACAGACTCTCAACTGTAGAGAACAAACTGATGGTTACCAGAAAGAAGGTGTATAGAGGGATGGGTTAAATAGGTGAAGGAAATTAAGGAGTACATGTAGGCAAGTGTTGAATTGCTTAATTTTACACCTGAAACTAATATTATCCTGTATGTTAACTAACTGGAATTTAAAAAAACTTAAACACATAAGGTTCACACCTTTATTAAAAGTATCCAGATGAAGAGATAGCCTTGGGATTTGGGCAGAGGTGAATTACAGGTTTCTAGCTCATGTTTAATAGGGCTTTGACAACTAACCATGATGATAAGCCCAAGTACATGGGGTCAGAACTTCCTCAAAGCACCTTGGCTCAAAGTCAAGATTAGGAACTGGTAAAGGACTGAACTTGTAAGGAGAATTGTGTGGAAAGATAAGGGATGCAGAAACTGGAAGAACAAGGCAGAGCAAGTAGCTCAAGGAGACATGGAAGGAATGTTGCCTTCAGCCCGCTACTCTTATGCCATGGTTTTATGCCTATAGACAGGTGTAGTAAATGACAGGGACTATTGGATGTCTGGACAGTTTTATATCAGTTCTTTTTTTTTTAATTTTTTTAAATTTTTTAAAAAGATTTTATTTATTTGACACAGAGAGAGATCAGATCACAAGTAGGCAGAGAGGCAGGCAGAGAGAGAGGAGGAAGCAGGCTCCCCACCGAGCAGGGAGCCCGATGCGGGCCTCAATCCCAGGACCCTGAGATCATGACCTGAGCTGAAGGCAGAGGCTTTAACCCACTGAGCCACCCAGGCGCCCTTATATCAGTTCTTGGGTATGGAGGATCATGACTCCNGATCATGACCTGAGCTGAAGGCAGAGGCTTTAACCCACTGAGCCACCCAGGCGCCCTTATATCAGTTCTTGGGTATGGAGGATCATGACTCCAGAATATTAATCATAGAAGAAAACCAGAAGCCTCATGTGAATACTACATTAAGAGAGGCATGCTAAGTAAGTCTTCGTGGAGATAATCTACTTCTTTTTGGTCTGTTCCCATTGCTTATAAATAACAACTTGTTGTATGTTCTAACTTATTGTCACTTTTTGGACATGACCATTTTGAATCAGTCAACACAGATTCAGTGGTACATACTACATGCTAGACCCTGCATTTAGACATTCTTTGACAAAACCCCAGGTACTCCATTTATAAGCCAGATGAGCCTCACCTGGCTATTTTACTTCTTTGTACTCCAGTTCCCTAATATATAAGGATGATAATCATAGTACCTCTTTTATGGGGTTGTTGTGAAAAGCAAAGGAGATGCAGAGGGCTTAGCACCTTCTCTGATGCATAATAAACGTCCCTTTTGATATGTTGCAGTTATCTATTGCTGTGTAACAGTAAGTTACAATAACAAAAAAGTTATTCCAAAACGTAAAGGCTGAAAACAATAACATTTATTGTGGTAGTTTCTGTGGGTCAAGATTTCAGAAGCAGCTTAGTCAGTGGTTCCTGTGCGGGTCCCTTGTGAGGCTTCAATCAAGGTGTTGGCCAGAGCTGCTGTTGTCTCTAGGCTCATCTTGAGGGATTTGTTTATGAGCTCACTCACCTGACTGCTGGCAGTGTTCTTCTCCTCAGGGTGGCCTTACGGCATGGCAGCTGGCTTCCCATGCAGCAACACAATCCAAGAGTGGGGAGAGTGCACCTAAGGCAGAGGACAGAGTCCTTATAACTTCATCTCAGAAGTGACATCCCATCACTTCTGCTGTATTCTTTTTATGAGGAGTGAGTCACAAACTCCAGACCACACTCAGAGGAAGAAAGCATACCCTCTCGTGGATGTCCCTTCGATCTCATCAGGCGAGGCTGACATGAAATGTATAAACCAGAAGCCTATGTCATTGTCAGATCACGTCTCTTGGTCCCAAATTCCTGAGTGAGCTTGGGAGACCCCAGTAGTATGGAGGCAGGAGGAGATGGCCCACAGCTGCTGGTGACACTGTGCATTCATTAGTCTTGTCAGATCTGGGAAGCTCAGTCTCTCCCTACATGACTGCCATGGTATACCAGGGACTTACATTGGGACCCACGAGCAGTGGTTAGTTGCAAGGGCTCTAGATCCACGCTGATCATATTTAAACTCTTCACCACTCACCTGTCAGGAAACTTTAGAGGAGTTACCTAACCTTGCTGCATTTCCGTTTCCTTAAATGAAAATGGGAACGAAAATAGTAAGTTACTTCTATGGTAGTTGTGGAAATTCAATGAGACAATCATGTAAATACTTTAGAATAGGGCCTGCCCCACAGAATGGACTCAGTGAATGCTAGCTATTAGTATTTCTATAAACATAAAGGAAGAAATTGCTTATCAGTTTATCCACTTTCCGTTATGGGCATGTTAACAAAACTTGTAATTTCCAGGCACTTGGACTAGCTTCAGAGTCACACAGGACTCATCTTTCTACAGGGACAAATCGGCATTACTGCCCAGGCATCTTCAAGTAGCGTGTTATTTCCTCAAACTTTCTGGGGTTTGACAGCCCTAAGGAAATCCATTTCCCACATATTGAAAGTGCCTGCAACATACTAGCCACTCAAAAAATACCAATTACCTTCCCATTTCTCCCTTTACTCCTATTTACAATGAACTAGAAGTGAAAAGATACCTCTATAGAAAACGTAACTGGCAATAGAAAGCTGTATCTGCTGAATGAGTGGATCAGGTGGTACGTGTTCTAAGATCCCAGAGGGGAAAGTGATTTCAGGGTGAGGTACTCAGGAGAGGGATGGGTAATTATCAAGGGATTTTAGACTATGGAACCAACCGGAAAAGATAGGTTAGGGAGAGTGCCCATTTTCTCTCAGTTACCTAACAACCCAAGGTGAAATTGGGCTGTTTGAAATGTTCTGATATTGGAAACTCTGTCCTTGTATTTCCTCATATGTCCTCAACCATTTGATTTTTCTGTTGGTGAAAATGGTGTTAACTAAACCTATTTTCTCCTCAGGCTGATGGTCAGTATCATTTACATACTTACGGAGTTTTCAGCTCCTCAGAGGCAAGTTCTTGACAAATAAAAGGAAGTCTGCCCTTTTAATGATCATGTGAATTAACAAGGAAAGGAAATTATTCATTGACGTGGTAACTGCTAGTCAACTTGAGGCCATCTCCATTAGAGTTCATTACGAAAAAATAGGTTAAAATAGTTAAAATAGGTTACCTTCTACATTAGATGTGAGACTAGTTGCATGTGGAAGTATCTGTATTTTATAATTATACCACTTAAAGAGATTGGTATCATTAGAACATTAATGTTTCATCCTAATTTATTAAGCACTGAATGAGAGGAAGTCAGAAACTGGGATAGAATTTTCCCTTTTTTGGGAAAAACCTTGGCAGAGTGGAAAAGGTTAAATTTTCAAATCAGAACTAATAAATTTGAAGTGGAGCAAACTAATTGAAGGTTCCCAGCTCCACAATGAAGACTATTAACTAGATAAAATATTTTTCAATATGTAATGTACAACATGATGACTATAGTTAACATTGTTGAATGGTGTATTTGAAAGTTATTAAGACAGTAGATACTAAAAAGTTGTCACAGAGAAAAAAAATGAGGGAGGGTATAATTATATAAGGTGGTAGATGTTAGCTAAACTTACTGTGGTAGTTCTGTTGCAATATACGTGTGTTGAGGCTTTATGGTGCACACATTAAACTTACACAGTGCTGCTTGTTAATTATACCTCAGTAAAACTTAAAAAAGTATTTAATAAATTAGAGAACTTAATTATAATTTGTAATACCCTGCAGGATTCAGAATATATCTTGTGAGCTGTTTTTGCTATAGACTTTTTTTTAAAATTAACGTATAATGTATTATTTGTTTGGGGGGTACAGGTCTGTGATCCATCAGTCTTCACAGCACTCACCATAGCACATACCCTCCCCAGTGTCCATCACCCAGCCACACCCCATCCCTCCCACCCCCCTCCACTCCAGCAACCCTCAGTTTGTTTCCTGAGATTAAGAGTCTCTTACAGTTTATCTCCCTCTCTGGTTTCATCTTGTTTCATTTTGCCCTCCCTTCCTTATGATCCTCTGCCTTGTTTCTCAAATTCCTCATATCAGAGAGCTCATATGATAATTGTCCTTCTCTGATTGACTTATTTTGCTTAGCATAACACCCTATAGTTCCATTCACGTCATTGTAAATGGCAAGATTTCATTTCTTTTGATGGATGCATGGTATTCCATTGTATATATACACCACATCTTCTTTATCCATTCATCTGTTGATGGACATCTAGGCTCTTTCCATAGTTTGGCTATTGTGGACATTGCTGCTATAAACATTGGGGTGCACATGTTCCTTATTTGTTTCAGGGGTACAGGTCTGGGATTCATCAGTCTTACACAATTCACAGCACTCACCATAGCACATACCCTCTCCAGTGTCCATCACCCAGTGACCCCATCCCTCTCACCCCCCTTCCCTCCAATAACCCTCAGTTTGTTTCCTGAGATTAAGAGACTCTTACGGTTTGTGTTTGAATTATCCAGTATTTCTAACTTGTTTTGTAAAACTATGTTATGTAGAAAATACTTATTAATCACAAAACATACTAAGAAGGAACATGATTTCCTTTTTTTATAGCAATTGTGATTGTAATCCTGGTTGTTTTCAAAAACAATTTTTTACGGCTGAAACATGAATTACATTGCAATTTGGAGTGATGCTTTCTATTGCAATGAGCTCTTACATTTCTCCTGTTAGATAATGGGCAAATTTTGGTAGCAATCAAATAATCTAAATCTAAAACAAATTGCTTACACATAATCAAAAAAAGGTTTTATTCTTTTCCAAGGTCCATTTCATGACTCCAGCCTATCACAGTAAACAGATTTGCAATAGCATTCTTCTCTTCTCTCCAAGCTGAGTTGATTTTATCTGATGAGGGAAAAATGCTCAAATTAAGAATGATACATTGCATTGATCTCTGAGTAGCTTTCTTCTAGACTCTGCCAATAAGTGATTATTATTTAGTATAAATTTCTCATCAAATTTTATTTTAAATTGAAAGGAAGATTATTATTTCACAAGAATTAGTATAAATTTCTCATCAAATTTTATTTTAAATTGAAAGGAAGATTATTATTTCACAAGAAAGACGAAGGAAATTCATCTCTTCTTTGGCTCTTGTACTATTGCTACCATAACAAATCACCACAGACTTAGTGGTGGCTTAAAACACCATCTGTTTATTATCTCACCGTTTCCATGGATCAGAAGTCTGGACACAGTGTGGCTTGACTGGTCTCTCTGTGTATGGTCTCAGGAGGCCAACATCAAGATTTTGATGGAGCCACGTTCACGATGAGAGACTCTGAGGTAGAATTTCCTTCAAAGCTTGTTTAGGATACTGTCAGAATTTAGTTCTTTCTCATGCTTCCATGTGGCCACTCCAGCTGTAAGCCAGCAACAGCAAGTTGAGCCCTGCTCATGCTTCAAGTATTTCTGACTTCTGCTTCTGCCGAGTCTCTCTGCTTTTAAGGAATAATATGATTATATTGGCCCCAAATGGATAATCCAGGATAATCTCTCTATTTTGTGGCCAACTGGTACCAAGCATGGGGTTCTAAAAGCTAATCCTAAGGATATAATTATAAGCGATTATATTTATTCCTGAACCAATGACTGCCTAGGGAGATGGGATATGCTACAAGCTTAGACCAGTCAAGGCTCATTCCTGGAGCTGGGATAAATCAATTCAACCTAAACCACCTGAGGGAAAATCTAGGATTCCAGAGGAATGGGAAATAGAAGGTGTCATCACAATTAACAAGTATCTTCTAACGATTTGCAAATAACTTTATAAAAAAGAAAAAGGAAAAAATTATACTACCCTATTACCCTAGCACCATTACTGTTACTATGTGGGTTTGTTTACTCTTTGGTTTATGTCTTTTCCCCTTAGACAAGTACTTTAACATAGTTGTAAAAATAGTGTACTTACAATTTTATGTCAAACCTTTTCATTTGATATTATTTCATACCCTTGATAAAGTCTAATAACTACACAGTATTCCATTGAGTAGAACATACTGTATTTACTTACTCAATCTTCTACTATTGAACACTATCGAACATTTAGTTTAGTCTTTCTCTATTATCATTTGCTTCTTTTCTTTATTTTGGTTTGTTTATTTCTTTGCTATTATGTATGCTGTAAAGGAAATCTTTATGTATGTCATTCCAATGTTTCACCTAAACATGCCTAAAAAATTATTTAGTCTCAATGCCTATATTTATCCCAATATATCAATAGGATCAGAGATGGAATTTATATATGTTAAGTACCTGACTCTCCTATTGATTTCAATACGTTTTTCTATCTGCTAATCTATTTAGTCAACCAAACTAAATGCTTCATGTTGTCCATGCATGAGAACATGCTGCAGCCTCCCCTAAAAACTTAGAGATATAGGAAATTAGGTTCTTTCTTTGGATTTAGCTAGTGAAATCTCTGGGCGTATTTTCTCCAAATATTTGCTGATGCCCAGTGTATGCGAAGCACAGTTGTAAGCACAAAGTGATAAAACAGACATAGTCCCTGCTCTCATGGGTGGATATGATTAATCATCCGTGGAATTAATTAAAGAGATTACTTACTGATGATTGAGTCTAGCATGTGGGACAATGCTAAGCTTCAATCAAGACAACCTGGTTATCATTTTAGGGAGTAAGGATATGAATGAATAAGTTAGAAGTTGGAAATCTAATTGATTATAGTGCATCCAGTGTGAAGATTGAATATGGGAGGCATAGAATTGAGAAGCTCAAAGGATAAAAGTGGTCATTGTCCATCCCCAAGTTGCACCAGGAAGAACCTCCTCACCTCTGCAGATTCATGAAACCTGGTCCCTAGGAAAGGGACATCTTTGCTTGATCATGGGACCATTTCCTTTTGTTTTGATTTCCATTTACTAACTGATATTTGTATAATAGATTGCTATCCTCTGGTTTGGCCACAGTCTAGTTTGGGGTGTATCTTTCAAGGACACCAATTCCTTGAGGTGACCTAAAATTTAACCCTGCCAGGGCATCACCTGGATTCTGCTAGAGCAGAATCTTGCAGTAGGCTGAGTCAGGTCACGTATGTTCGAGACACTTCCTTAGATCATTATGTCTCAAATTGTGGGGCAGGATCTATTAAGGTGGGATTGAAATTAATGAAGTAGTTTGTGAATAACATATTTGTAAAAATATGAAATAGAATAGAGTAGAAAATATCAGTATGTTGTTCTTTAGCTGTGAGGCATTGTGGGAGTTAGGTGTTAGACTTTCCTGTCAACACACTGGCTTTTCCCTTTTTATTTGAATTGTAACACTGATCAATTCAGTTAGTCAATTAGTTAATTAAAAAGTATCAAGCCAGTTTTTGAATGATTTAACAATTAATATGTTATTAATTTTGTAGATTAGCTATGCATGGATATCAACTAGAGAACTTCTTAAAAATTCAGATTTCATGCATCCATTCTTAGATATTCCAATTCAGATATCTTGGAGTGAGACCTAAGACTCTATTTAAACAAGGGGCCCCCCCGGGGTGCCTGGGTGGGTCAGTCATTAGGCGGCTGCCTTCGGCTCAGGTCATGATCCCAGGGTCCTGGGATGGAGTCCCGCGTCGGGCTCCCTGCTCTGCGGGAAGCCTGCTTCTCCCTCTCCCACTCCCCCTGCTGGTGTTTCCTCTCTTGCTGTGTCTCTCTCTGTCAAATAAATGAATAAAATCTTAGAAAAATAAATAAATAGACAAGGGCCCTAGATGACTTTGATGTAATCAATCAAATAAGTCCTGAATTTGGGAACCAAGGTTTAGATGACAAACACATCACAGGAGGAACTCTTTTGTCTATTCATCTGAAGCATGGGGACATTTATACCCTCAGTACTTAGGATTTTTAGGTGTACCAGTAAAGCTAATGGACGGTAACTTGTAGAATATATGAAATTTCTCAAAGGACACAGAACAAATGCTGTGCTGTAGGGAGAAAAATGGTGTCCCATCCCTCAGGATAACCCAAGACTGATTTTTCTCAGGACTCACCATGGTTAGCATTATGTTGTTTCTCATCTTTTATCAACAACAACTTGGGGATTTACCAAGATATGTGAATCCCTAAAGACGAATATCTAGGTTGAAAATAACTGAAATGCTAGGCTAAAGATTTGATATGGAATAGGCAGTCCCATTCATTTAAGAATTTTTTTCTACTTATGTGATCAAGTTGCCATGGGAACCTAAAGGTTCATTTACCATATATGAATGCACAATGCTATCAGTTTTTTAAAATAAACACAAAAACTTGCTAAAGATCTGTTCAGTTTACTTTCAGAATGGCAGTACTTTATAAAAACTAACACGTTATTTAATTGTAGACAGTTGTTTAAATGTAGAATTCTGGTAAAACTCCAAACTGGTAAATGACTTTTGGTTTTTGTAAAACTAAAATGATCTTTATTCATTTGAATGTTTTCCTCTAATAATATAGATGCTGCTGTGTATAATTGTTCTAAGAGGGGTGACAGTTAAAATATGTAATGATGTAATTAATCTGAATAGACACTGGCAGTAGCTTCACAGGGTCTGAGGCATTAACCCAGTTTTTGACTGGCTTCTGGGGAAGTTCTGCAAGTGTCAGGAGAGCCAGTATGGCTTGAATGGGCAAGGGAGACAGGGAATTCAAACAGCAGACATTTTCCAACTAATATAAAAAAAATTCAGTATTTTAACACATACACACTCAGTGTGGGCTGCCTGTCTGATTTCCAGTCCTGTTTCAAAAGGACTTTTAAGCTTTTGATTTCAGGTTGAAGCTTGGGCTAGTGAGGTAACAATTAGATACTGCAGGAAAGACCGTAGGTGCAATATAGAATGAGAAAATATAAAACTGCATGAGATAATCAAGGGGATTTTCCAATGGACAAAAAAAATTGGGTTGCATTGAGCAAAAGGATGATTTGTTCATTTAGGACACCACTAATACAGACATAGGAACACACACACGAGTTTCGTGGATTTACACATATAAAAATAGGAAAATGTACTCATGCTTAGGAATGCTCAAATGAGAATGAATAAGAAAGGTTTATTTTCTTTTGTTTTCGAATAAATATGTCTAACTTTATTTTGTCAAAACTCTTCCATCACCAGATGGACCTTAACAATATTTCAGGCTAAGTTTGGTAACTACAAACTCATTTTTCACCATTCCTTCCATTAGGATGAGTTTGTTATGCCTGTTCCCAGGAGCTGCCTGTAGAGGCACAGGGCCAGGCAGGTGTTGTCTCTGTCTCTCTTATTGAATGAAGGCTGTAGGCCATGGCCCAGCCAACATCCAGATAGGGAGAAGGTCACAATCTTCCTTTCTGGCTCTAATACCCCAAATCAAAATAACAAGAGGGCCCTACCCTCCTGCTCTCCCACAATTGTGAGGAATGAGAGTGTTGTCACAAACTCTGTGCACCCCCAAAAGTGAGTCCCTTTTCCTTTCTTTAGGACTTTTTATATTAAGTGGGAGGGAGATTCTACTAAATTTGAATAAGTAGCTGATAAAAAACAATGAGCTTTCCCCAAAATACAATACATAAAATCTACGTCATTACAAGGAGATATTATTTCATATCTATTATATTGGCAAAAATTATAGCAATTATGTATGACCTAGTGTGGGTTATCAGACACATTTGTGCACTCTTGTGGCACAAATTGGTCTAAATTCTTTGGCAAAACTTTGGCAATATCTTTTCAAATTAATTTGAATATACTCAAAAGAATTTTTAATTTCACTTATTTTAAAAGGTGCATATGCATTTTTTAAAAAAGATTTTATTTATTTATTTGACAGAGAGAGAGTGATCACAAGTAGGCAGAGAGGCAGGCAGAGGGAGAGGGGGAAGCAGGCTCCCTGCTGAGCAGAGAGCCCGATGCAGGACTCAATCCCAGGACCCTGAGATCATGACCTGAGCCGAAGGCAGAGGCTTTAACCCACTGAGCCACCCAGGCGCCCCTGTGCATATACACTTTAACCCTAGGCTTTAATTGCTAGGAATTTACCATTCATACACATTGTACAACTCCAATGTGATTGTTGCATCATTAATGTATTAAGAGAAAAGGACCAAAGTGATTCTAAACATCCTCAATAGAGCGCTACTCTATTATGTTATATTTTGCATATAACAAAATGCTACAGAATTTAAACTAATTAAGGTAAATCTATACATGCTTATGTAGAAAGATCTGGGAGAATATGTTCCAAGAAATTCCAAGGCACAGAAGTGAATGATGCAGGTGCCTGGGTGGCTCAGTGGGTTAAAGCCTCTGCCTTTGGCTAGGTCATGATCTCAGGGTGCTGGGATCGAGCCCCACATCGGGCTCTCTGCTCAGCAGGGAGCCTGCTTCCCCCTCTCCCTCTGCCTGCCTCTCTGCCTCCTTGTGATCTCTCTCTGTCAAATAAATGAATAAAATCTTAAAAAAATAAAGTGAATGATGCATCATATGATGGCATTTTTGTAAAACTACATATAAAATTGTTTCTCTCTGTATCCTTTTTATTACAACTTTATTTTTTGTATGCATACAAATTCTGAAAGTGTGTATAAGAACATATAAACAGTGGTTACTCCTGTGAGTGCCACTGACAATTATTGGGTGTGGGGATGCTTTTATTCCTCAATTGATACTCTCTCTATTGTTTGAATGTTTTTAAGCCATTTGCCTGCATGACTGTTACATTGACAATAAAATAGTAGAAAACTGAAATAATTCCAGTGTGAAGAATGGAGGTTGTAACTCAAGAATTAGTTTTTCTTGCACCTGTAAAGGCATCAAACTTAGCACATTGAGGAAAGAGGCTACAGAAGGAGGTGGGGAAACTGTTCTGTTGTTCCCCTGTTGTTCATTTGACCATTGTTGTTGGTTGTTGCGAGGTCTGTGCTGTTGTCCCAGGGGTTCATACCCCCCACCCTCAAGACCTCCTGCCTCTTGCTCATATTACCACTGGTCACCATGGTAACTCCTGTTCAATACAGTCCTCCTGAAATAAGGCTGCGTCCACTGCACAGGGGCCGTGTCAGGTTGGGCCCAGAGTTTGTGTAGTAGTATCTGTATCTCTCACCCCACATCCAGCCAGGGGTGGCTATGGATTTTTCTTTGTTCTTTAAATACCACTGTACAAACTATATGAAGGAAGGGAATTACGATTGTAGGGTAGGGAAAATGTCTAGAGCTGGAAGCCATACATGGCTTGTCTTGTAGTCCAAGGGGGAAAACAGCCAAGAATTTAAACCCTTCTCTGAGTATCCCTTGTGTACGGCTACTTTTTCAGAATTGGCTCTGCTGCCTGCTTTGCAAGACTACCTCCTTCTCATGCGTGGTGCCAGTTTCTACCAACCCTTAGGAAAATTCCTTCTCTGTTCAGTGTGCCTGAGAATAGTAATTGTTAAGCAATAACCATCCTCTCTTTCTTCCTTAGCAATACAGCCTGGAATTTATTTGATGTGATGACATGTCCAGCTGAAAATGTACATTTCCTACACCTCCTCGTGTCTAGAGTAGTGGAGAGAGGTATGTAGTAATGTTTGATGGGATTTTGAGAAACATTTTTAAGGATGACTCCCTCAGATAACTGACATGATTTTTGGCTTTCTTCCCTCCTTCACCTTCTTGCTTGGTGTTCAGCTGTGATGGCCGGAACTTGAGCAGTCATCTTGGACCATTGCGGGGACATGAGGAAGAAAGCTAACATCGAGAATGGTAAGATAGAAAGATTGAAAGCACCAGATACTGTGAGGCTACCTTATCAGGTATGGCAATCTGCTTCTTGTTCATTTTATTTGAGAGAAGAATAAACTCTTGTATATTTAAATTGTGATAATTCTCTCTACTGCGAGTAGAACCCAGTTCTGATTACCTAAATGCACCTAACTAGCTCCAGAACACTTCCCAAGTGTGAGTTATTTAGCAGTGAAAAGCATAATTGCTTTGGGCAGATCAACAACTAGTAAAGAAATAGGGTCACGGGCTTGCTTTGGTTTTCCAGTTTCTACAGATAGAGTACAGGGTGGACATAGTTTGATTCCCTTTGAATTCTCTCTTCTGAAATGTGCTGGAGACACACTTCTTTATTTTTTTCCAGTTATACAGCAGTAACTTAAAGATATTTTTTATGGCTATTGTCTTAATGGAATGCCTCTGGGTCATATGCATTTTGCTCACATTAGCTCAGTTAATCCCTACACCAGCCCTAGGTGTAACTCTCACAATGGAGATGGCTTTTCACCTTGCTATGCAGAGCAGGACTCATTTCTTTCATTTGCAATTCTTTCCTCCTGCTTTTAAAATTGCATAATTCATGAATTGCTGGCATTTAAAAATATGCCCAGTCCTGACCCAAGAACACATAAGGATCACTGTCCTGACCTAGTGATAAAATTACTCTTACAAGAACTTGTTTCAGTTCTTAGGCAAGGTCTCTGCTGCTCCATTATCTCTGACATTGGTGGGGTTAGAGTGAGTGGATGAATTCCATACTTTTGATGCAGATACAAGGAGTATTTCAAGAATGGGTGAATTGTTTGCCTTTACCTTTACCAAGCACATACAGATAATGTGTGACAAATGTTCAAAGCCCCCTTCCTTCATCCAGTAAAGAGGCAGCTCCCTGTGATTGCAGGAACCTCCCTGGCTTTGTGTGTCTCACTACCAGCCGTACCTGATAGCTGAGATTTTCATAGGACATATTAATTTGAGTTAATTAAGGCTTTCAGATCTCTATAAATACTTACATATTATAGAAAATATATTAAAATGTAAAATAATTTTTATCTATAAACTGGACATTAAAAATTGAGCTATCCATTTCTTTAAAGTGAACAGTTATCCATGCAGATGGACAGGTCATCTTTAAATTTACTTGCAGGAAATAGAAATGTGTTCACACCTAGAATACTGAGCATCCTGGGCATATGGAAGTAAGAGGCAGAAGTGTGAGAACACTCGGTATACTTGCAATAGGTTTAGAGGGCAATGGAACATAAGTAAAATTCATGAGTTATAAGTTGGCCCTACATATTCTTGTAGGGACTATAAGTTCAGTTGGTTTGAGCCCTGTGTTTCTTTAGATCCCAAGCAGAGTTACATAAATTGACATGAAAATATTTTATTAATAATTTCAGGATGCATGCCCATGGATACCTATTCTTTAATATTCTTTTATTTCCTTTGATATAAGATACTATTTTTTAAAAGCCAAAAGATCCAACTTTAGGAATAAAGATTTTTAAAAATATGTGTATGTTATTATCTTCCCTTACTCTGCAGGACGAATACATCTTCCCAAATTCACTTCCCATGTTTAATATTTCTGAATGCATACAATTCAATCTCGAGTTACCTGTTAGGGCATTATTTCTGGATAAAAGACTTAAAATTGGATGTTACAGGTCACGGATCTGTACTTATATGTCAATTTCATGCTTTAGAAACATAGTTTCTTATAATACTTGATTACCAAGTTATGTTGTGTATAAAAACACATAAACGTGAGTGCTAGTGTTGTTTCAATGCCCAGAGAAAAGAAATTGGATAGTCTGGAAAGGAGACACAAAAAGCAAAATCAGTATCAATTGTTTAAAGAATCATTTGCCTATTTTAAACCATATTGATAGCTTCACTAAAAAACGGAAACTTCTAAATTATAAGTCATATAATAGTCATGGGGAGAGTTCAAGTCTCTAGTCCAAACCCTTTTAAATAAGTGCTTTGTAAAATAATTGCTACAAGCAGGAGGCTACAGGAGGGCCATTGTTGGCATTGGTGTGGGCAGCCTGCTGCCGAACCTCTTTTATGGACAAAACTTACAGGGTTTAAGTACATCCACAGAAGAACAAAGGGACCGCAGATAAGAAACTGGCTTAGAATGGGAGAAACAACAGAAAACAAAACTAAAATTGCTTCCTGATTTCAGTTTGTGTTGAAAAATGGTTGTCTATGGCTAGTTGCACCAAATGTATAATAAAATAACTTGTTTTTCCTGATGAAGAGTGCTTTATGCTTCTGGGGACTGTGTTGGACAATTCACAGGCATGTTAAAAAAGAGCCTGATGTACCCTCGATCTTAAATTTTTTTGGTCATATTTTTGCTGGCATGATCTTTTGAAGCTTTTGCTGCCGAATGGATTAGAAGAATAAAATAAGTTTAGTGAGTGCCAAAAGAGAAAAACAAACAAATAGACACATATGCATATCAAAATCAATATCATAAAATGGCAAGCACCCCCATTTGCCCTGAAGTTGCTCTGGGTTTTATCACAAGCTATAGCAGAGAGCTATAAAGTGGTTTTCTCTGCTCTCATTTTGGGAGATGGGGTGAGAAAACTAGGCATGAGAAACTCACAGAACAGAGGGGAAAATGGTTCAAAAATGAGGAAAGAATAAAGAACTGAAATAATTCGAAGAGGGTGTTTTGGGTGTACGTGTTTGACAACAGAACCAAAGTCATGCTCTGAAAATCCTTCTGAGTACGGCAGCTTCTTAGTACATGTTATATTAGGAAGAGCCTGGCGTCAGCACGGGGGGTTGGTGTTAATCCTGGGTCCCCCTCTAACGGTGAGCTTAGCGCTCTCTTTATTTCTCCATATCGCCCTTTCTGAAAGTGAGATCGATTTTACCCAGTGAACTGGGTTGAAGAGTGTGACCCCCAACTTCAGGTCCTCTCAGAACCTCAGCATGTGGCCTTATTTGGAAATAGGGTCTTTGCCAATGTAATCAAGCTAAAATAAGGTCACACAGGATTAGAATGGACTTTTCCCCTCATTTCTTCTGAGTCTTATATTTAGAAAAATGACAAGAGCATAGAGCTTCCCGCAATTGTTTTGAATTGCATTTTTCTATATTCTAATTTTTTTCAACCACATTATTGAGGTATAATTGACATACAAAAAGCTGTACCTATTTAAGGGACACAAACCTGATGGGTTTAAGAGAAATACACACTTTGAAACCATTACCGAAATGTAAGCCATCAACATATCCATCACCTCCGGTTTGCTCATGCCTTCCTTCTTGTCATTATTTTTTTAATAACAAGAACACTTAATATAAGGTCCACTATCTTAATAATACTGTATTGTGTACTTAAAAATTNTGTCATTATTTTTTTAATAACAAGAACACTTAATATAAGGTCCACTATCTTAATAATACTGTATTGTGTACTTAAAAATTTGCCAACTGGGCGCCTGGGTGGCTCAGTGGGTTAAAGCCTCTGCTTTCGGCTCAGGTCATGATCTCAGCGTCCTGGGATCGAGGCCCGCATCGGGCTCTCTGCTCAGCAGGGAGCCTGCTTCCTCCTCTCCCTTGTCTCTCTGCCTGCCTCTCTGCCTACTTGTAGTCTCTCTCTCTGTGTCAAATAAATAAATAAAATCTTAAAAAAAAAAATTTGCCAACCTTAGGCACTGTGTTGTACAATAGATTGCTGGGCTTATTTACCTTGTATAACTAAAATTTTATGCCTTTAGACTAATACTCCCCCTTTCCCATCCCCTCAGCCCCTGGCAACCGCTACTCTACTCTCTGCCTCCATGATTTTGACTATTTTAAATTCCTCATGTAAGTGTTACCATGCACTTTTTGTCTTGTAGCTGGCCTATTTCGCTTAGGTTCCAGGGTCATCTGTGTTGTCCCAAATGACAGGATTTCTTTTTTATTTTTTTTCTTTTTAAGGCAGAATGATGTTCTATCGTATGTATATACCCCATTTTCTCCATCTATTCATCCATCATGGACACATTGGTTGCTTCTGTGTCTTGGCTATTGTGAATCATGCTGCCGTGAACATGAACATGGGGCTACAGATAGCTCTTTGATCCTGATTTCAGTTCCTTTGGCTATATACCCAGAAGTGGAAATGCTAGATTCTTTGGTAGCTCAGTTTTTAATATTTTGAGTGCTCTCCATATAGTTTTCCATAGTGGCTGCATTGATTTAATTTCTTCCAACAGTGTAGGAAGGTTTCCTTTCCTCTACATCTTTGCCAATACTTACTATCCTTTCCCTTTTTATAATACCCATCCTAATAGGTGTGAGGTAATATGTCATTATGGTTTTGATTTGCATTTCTCTGATGATTAATGGTGTTAAGCACCTTTCATACCCTGTTGGCCTTTTGTATGTCTTCTTTGGAGAAATGTCTATTCAGTTTCTTTGCTCATTTTCTAATTGGATTTTTTTTTCTCCTGAATTATTTGAGCTACTTATGTATTTTAGACAATAACCATTTATCAGATATATAGTTTACAAATATTTTCTATGATTCCATAGGTTGCCATTTTATTTCGTTAATTGTTTCCTTGGCTGAGAAGCTTTTTAATTTGACATAATCCCTCTTATCTATCTTTATTTTTGTTGCCTATGCTTTTGGCATTACATCCAAAAGATCATTGCCAAGGCAAATGTCAAGAGCTTTCACCCTATGCTTCTTATAGGAATTTACAGATTTAAGTCTCAATTTAAGGTAGAGATTCCTTGTACTCCAAGGAATCCAAGGATTACCAGCAACCAATAAAAGCTAGGAGAGAGGCATGGAACCTATTCTCCCTTGGAGCCTTCAGAAGGAACTAACCTTGCCAACACTTTGATTTCCAACTTCTAGCTTCCAGAACTATGAGATAATAAATATCTGTAGTTTTAAGCCACCTAGTTTATGCCACTTTTATTATAGCAACTCTAGGAATTAATATACCTAGTTTACACAACGAGTAGAAAATTAAAGTGAGATTTAAAAGCTCAACATAAGAACTCTAGCTAATGTATGTAGAATATTATCAAATGAGATAAAATAAGAAACAGGAGTGGGAAGGAATACATTTTTAATTTGTATAATCATTACGTTAAAATTGAGATTCAGGGCACCCGGGTGGCTCAGTCGGTTAAATGTTTGCCGTTGGCTCAGGTCATGATCCCGGGGTCCTGGGATGGAGTCCCACATCAGGATCCCTGCTCAACAGGGGAGACTGCTTCTCCCTCTCCCTCCCTCCCCACTCATGCTCTGTCTCTCTCTCACTCTCTCTCAAATAAATAAAATCTTAAAATAAAAAAGATTAAGATTCCCCAGTGTTTTGCAACTATAATTTCAGAAGGAGGTTCTGATGCAGTTTCCACTCATCACAAGCCTTTATGGGAATCCTAAAAACTGGAAGAGATCACTATGGTTGTAGTAACCAGTTCAAAGACACTGTAGGTGAGCCTGTGAAATTTATCAAAATAAATCCAATGGTCATGTATCTCTTCTACATAAGGATTAACATCTTATTCTAAAAATATTTTAATTATCTGATTCAAATGTTAATAAGAATGGCAAAGAGAAAAGAAGATCAAAAGTAGAACTTTGATCTGAGCAATAAAGTATTGATGATAAAGGTATTTAAAAAATTTCCTTTGCACTCAACATTGTGATGGAAACACTGAAGATATTACCATAGTATAATTCTTCTTAGCCTCACTTCTGCTCAGAAGAGAGAATAACAACACACAGCTAATTAATGTATGTGATATACTATAAGCAACTGATTCATCAAATCAATACCTTGACACTTTCCTGGCACACTTTAAAATTTGGATCCATGGGAAACATCAGCATTTTTTTTGTTTTCTTCTTTGCAATTAAGAAGTTAATGTTTGGTCTTAACAATCATACTTAAGGATCCTGTGTCAGAAACACTAGTGCAGAACGCCGCAAAGCTGCAAAATACTTGGAAATGGTTTAATCTCTGTGGCAAGAGTTAAATCTCTGGGTACCAGGGAAAAACAAACCGAAGAGAAGAGAAGATTTTCAGGCAAAGACTAGACCTATTCAACCATATTAAAGTTGGAAGCAGAAATCAAGTATTTAATTAGGTTGGTTTTCTGGGCATCCACTTCATAGGAATGATAAATATGCTTCTGTATCCTGCCATGCTTCATGATGAGCCAAGTCAAAGAGATTTACTCAGCCCCATTCATGGAGCCTTTGGGTGTTCAGTTTGTTTGGTCTGATAAAGCTGACTGTTCTTTGTTGCCCACCCTCTAAACCTAACCTCAGATTGCAATTTAAATCCATTCTTTAAATGTTGTTGCCCTATGCAGGGTAAGTGACCTGGCCTATAAAGATAAATCAGTTCTGTAGCAGCAGGCCAGTTCAGACAGTTACAGCCCTGCCTACCAACTGTGGGTTATGTTTACCTTCGGCCAAGTAATTCTCTTGTATTCTCATTCTGTTGTTACATTACTAGGTTGCAAACTAAAGAAAGAAAATTTACCACTGAAGGTCAAAATTTTGGTCCCACATACCTAAATGTCTGGCTATTCTGCCTTCTTCCTATCTTGTTGATTAAAGAGGATGCATATACGTAGAATTTGATGGTGCTTGCAGACTTGCAGAGGTAAGAGAGTCTACAGCTTAAGAACTTTGATCCTTTCAAGAAGATCTAGAAAAATCCAGAATGCCTGAGATCATTGACATGGGTATGGAAAAGACATGCCTCAGGCTAGGATACGTATGTTGCTTCTGGTACCTGAAAATAGAGCAGAAAAGAGCAACTCAAAGGGACTCCTCTTTCAACAAATGAATCTGGCCTTTTAATCAAGGATGGCACAGAAGGGATATTTATAAAAACTTCTACTTATGAAAGATTTCTGTTGTTTTCTAGTTTGACTTTGAGTTGGGCCTTGTCTTAATATAATTTGAATGTTTCCTCTGCACCAAGTTACCTTAAGCCAATACTTGACTAACTGGTCACCATTGATACTTTTGCTAGCATTGGCTATAGTTACAAAATTTATTTAAAAAAAATTTTTTTAAAGATTTTATTTATTTATTTGACAGAGAGAGAGAGAGAGAGATCACAAACAGGCAGAGAGGCAGGCAGAGGAGAGTGCAGGAAGCAGGCTCCCTGCTGGGCAGAGAGCCTGATGTGGGACTAGATCCCAGGATCCTAAGATCATGACCTGAGCCCAAGGCAGAGGCTTAACCCACGGAGTCACCCAGGTGCCCCTACTTACAAAATTTAAATGGAATTTTTTTCAAACTTTAAATTTCTGCCTTTTTTTTTTTGCAAAATACTGACTGGAATACACTGAATCAGTTAATCTTAACAGCCAAAAGAATACCTGTCTCATATAATTTAGTGGTTCCACAAACCTAGATTTGTGTTTTTAAATATCCTAGCCAACAGTAATTGAGTGAATAAGTCAATGAATCAATGAATCGATGAATCAGTGGATGAGGGAGTTAGGAAGACTTTAAGGAAATGCCTATTCCAAATGGATTTTAGGACACATTAGAAAAGACATTTCAAATGACTTTGAAAGTTTTATGCCCTTCAAATTGAGATCAGGTTGGAATATTTTATGAGCATTCACCACCTAAAATCATTAAGAGGATGATAAGTATAGTCTTAAAAGATTTGGTCTAATTAATTGGTCAAGGAATAAAAAAGAGATTCAAGTAATTTATAAAATGTATATTGAGAAAATATCTAAGAAGAGTGAGTGATACAAACTCAGAAAGTTAAAAGCCAAAAATTTTACAGGGAATAATGGAACGTCTAGATATATATGGTCAATTGAATATTTAAGAAAAATTTTCTCTTTTGCTTGTCAAACTCAGTTAAATTTTCCACTTGCCTAATTTGATAAAATGAAAAAATCCAAATGAAAATATAGTATGGTAGCATACAGAACTTAAGAGAATTAAAAATTTATTTAAGGCATTCATTTTCAATAATATTGTGGATTATGTACCCAAGTAGACCTCCATCTAAGAAAGAATAATCCTGGATAAATATTAAATGAACTGATGAGTTTCAGGAAAGCAAGACTTCTCAGCTTAACTTCTCAGTTAAAAACTAATCAAAGGTAGGAACCCAAAGAAGTAAAGAGAACAGTGAAACTTGCTTTCACACATAGGCTCTTGCTGGGCCTGTGAACTTGGACTGTATTTTGAAGAACTCTCATAGTTTGGGAAAAAAAGACAAAATCCAGGATCTGTCAAAGGTGGAGGATCTAATATGAAGCCCTTATGTCTTAAAGTTGGTACTCTAAGGGGTGTATAATAGTAATCCAGAGATGATCATCTTTGCCACTGTCAAGCGGGACCACAAGAGAAGTTAGTTACCTAAATATGGCACTGACATGGGGCAGGGGATATCATTAGTAAACAGTCAGAAACACCAGAGTGACCTCATGCAGCTTTGAAACCTAAATTTATGTTGCTGTTGAGATATAAACATATAAAGTAAAAGGACTGCTGACTGATAATTTCCCTAGACACTTGGCAGAGGCCAATGTCGAACTTAAAGGAACTCGTTTTCATCTAATTATCTCCAGTGTTTCCCACACTAATAAATAAGGACAGAAAGAAACAAAGTACCATGAGCAAGAACCATTAGAAAAACATCCTCAAGCCTCAGATATTGTAATTTTCAGATGCAGAATATAAAATATCTATGTTTACGTAAATAAAAGACAAGCTTGAAATTATGTGCATGGGACAAAAAACAATAAAGAACAACCAAACATATTTGATAAAGAATCAAGCAGAACTCTCAGAAATAAAAACAATAATATAAAAAATAAAAACCCAGTGGAATATGGGAACATTATAGTAGAACTGAAACAACAAAAAAAGGAAACTGAAAAGAAATTGTCAACTAAAAAAAATCATGTCTAGTCTAGCAAAGAGAGACAAAGTTCTGGAAAATATAAAAAATAAGTTCAGGGATATGGAGGATAGTGTGGAGATCTACAAAATGTCTAAGTAGAGTTCCAAGGGGGAAAAGATAAAGAATGGGCTGAGGCCGTATTTGAAAAGACAGTGGCAGAAAATTCTTTTAAGAACTGGGAAGGTGCCAATTGTTAATTTCTAGGAGTCCCCCAAATCTCAGGCAGATAAATAAAAAAATTGATAACTGGGCAAAACAGCAAATACAAGATGATTTTAAAAGCAGGCATTGAGGAAAGACTTAGAAATACATATTACTTTTTCTTAGCAACAAGGGAAGGCAAAAGACCGTGAAATGATGTACTAAGGGAAAGTGCCTACTGATAGAAAGTTGCATAACCAGCAAACAATGTCTTTAATGTAGGATAGTGAAATAAACACTTTTCCAACTAAAGGGAACTGGAGATAGTATTTTTTTTTTTTTACCATCAGACTTCCAGTAAAAAATCCTGAAGGATATACTTGAGACAGAAGGAAAGTGATAAAAGATAGAAGGTCAGAGATTTAAGAATAAAGAGTGCAGAAAATAGCAAACGTGTGTACAAATCTATATAAACATCTATCATATAAAACATAAGTAGTAACGTCAACTCCAAGGGAATTATAGATGTTTTATAAAATCCAAAGCTGTTAAAGTTTTCAGAAGTTGATATTCAAGGATATCTTCATGCTTGTACAACAGGGAGGTTTCTTTTTAAGGCACAAACCCCACTAACCAATAAAAAAAATAGGTTGACAAAATATGATTACATTAAAATTATGATTTTTTTCAAAACTTCTGTTAATCTAAAAGCACAGTAGAGGGAAAACCAACAGCCAAAAAAGAAAAAAAGGCAGAAACTGGGAAAAGATATATAACCAAGAAATACGCATATCCAGAATATATGAGGAACTTCAACAAATCAATAGGGAATGGCTAGACTCAAAGAGAACAAACTCAGCAGAAGACTTAAATAGGTGCTTCACAAAAGAATAAATCCAAAAAAGGTCATTAAACTTACAAAACGATGCTCTCAAGTGGGCAAGCACAGAAATGTTGATAGCCATTTTTTTAATAACCAAAAAAGAGGAAATAATCTGAATGTCCATTATCAGTAGATTAGACACATACACTGTGATACATTTTCATAACAAAATATTATGTATCTATGAGAAAGAAACTCTAGCTCTGCGCATCACCATGGATCTCACAAACGGACTTCCAAGTAAAAGAAGTTAAGTCATAAGGTTCTATTTATACAGAATCAAAGACTTGTAAAACTAAAAAGTGTAGTGTTTGGGAAATCTAAGTGAGAAAACTATAAACAAAAACCCAGATAATTAATATGCAACTCAGGACATCAATTACTTCTGGTGCAGAGGCACAGAGATTAGTCTGAAGAGGGTAGACAACTTTTTCAAGTTACTGGCAAATTTCCATTTCTTATCCTGAAAGTGGTGTTGAATGGGTGCCCAGTTCTCCGGTGTTGAGCACAATACTTGGACCCAGAGCAGAAGCCCAGTGAATGCTGAGAAGTGAATGATAGATGAGTTTCTCTTCCTTTGAAATCCATCCCTTATCTTTCTTTTTGAAAATTTTGTAAAAAGTCTTGTAAAAGTCTTCCTTTCCAGTCAACCTGGCCTGGTATCACAGGATACCATAGAGCAGGTGGCTCAAACCACAATTTATTTCTCACTGTTCTGGAAACGGGAAGTCCAAGATCAGGGCGCCAGTAGATTTCGTTTCCTAGTTCTCTTCCTGGTTTGCAGACTGCTGTGCTCCTGCTCTTACCCTCACCTGGTGGAGACAGGGAGAGCCAGCTCTGCCGTATCTTCTAAAGGCATGAATTCCATCCTGGGAGCTCCACCCACATGATCTCATCTAACCCTAATTCCTTCTCATTAGCCCTACTTCCTAATAGCGTCATATGGTGGGGGGTGGTAGGGTTTCAGCATATGAATTTTGTGGAAACACAAACATTCAGTGAAATTAAAAAATTTGAATTAAGATTCCCCTTGAAAAAAAGACACTTAAAGTTGATTTTAAGGACCATTTTTCAAATGTTAAGTTCAGGTAGGGACTACATCTTATTTGCTCCTTTATCGCAGCACCGAACAAGGGTCTGGTATCTGGTAAGTCTCAAAAACTATTAACTAGTCAAAAAATATGAAATAATTATTTTGGTCGAGATAATTGCCCTCTTAATAGAGTGAAGAGAAAATTCAACAGCTGTTTCTTTTGGAAACCAGGTCCCTAATTACCAACCTCTGTTTTCTTGACCGAAGCATGTATCTGTATTTGCTAAGTAAGAAGAAGCCTTAGGATTGGTAGTTAGGGGTAAAAAGCTGCTTCCAACCCCAAAAGAGTCCATCTCTAGAGAGGTTGTAATGGTGATATTCAACAACCTTTTGCACCTTAGCATTAATGTAACCAGATAACTAATCAGCTGAGGACAGGGACTAGAGAGAAAGGAAAGGGACAATGAACTTTCAGAAATGATTGAGTTACCCCATCACCTTTAATATTGCTACCTGCCTGGTTGACTATTCCAGGGATATGGTTCTTTTAGTTAAGCGATTAGAAACCCAAGGCCACCACAGAGCAGACCCAGGTAAGCACAGAAGCTCACGCTTTCTGTGGACACACACCTCCCAACCATCAAAATTCTTTTTTTATTTATTGTTTTTTTTTAAGATTTTATTTATTTTTCAGAGAGAGAGAGAGAGATCAACCCCAGGACCCTGGGATTATGCCTTCAACCGAAGGCAGACGCTTAACTGACTTAGCCACCCAGGTGTCCCCATCATATCACAATTCTTCTCTCAGGGTTCTGAACATAATGCGTTTATCATGTTCTCACATCCTCCTTTCCCACCTCTTGGATTTCAAGAGTTGGTTTGTCCTTTGAAGGTGCCTGATGAGGTTTACTGTGTTACTCCTTACCAAAGTAACCATCTGAAGAGATCCCCGTAGTTGTCAGATAAATAGGAAGTGAACTTGTGCCAGTAACAAGGCTGGAACTGAATTAACTCGATGTGGTGCTGGAACTTGAGGTTATGGAAATTTTTACTTTGAATCTGTTGTGGGCATGAGAAAATGTTAGGCTTCCAGAAATGCCACAAAGAGGCCTAGTCACTGCTCAAAACTACTGGTGCATGCAATAGTCTCAGAATATCTATTAGTCATTTTTATTTACTATGTACAATATTGATGATCTTATCTATAAATTGCTTAACAGGATACAACTTTTATTACTATGCTCATTCATTAATCATTTCATTATGATGAAAGTGTAATACATGGGCGCCTGGGTGGCTCAGTGGGTTAAAGCCTCTGCTTTCGGCTCAGGTCATGATCTCAGCGTCCTGGGATCGAGGCCCGCATCGGGCTCTCTGCTCAGCGGGGAGCCTGCTTCCTCCTCTCTCCTCTCTCTCTGCCTGCCCCTCTGCCTACTTGTAATCTCTCTCTCTGTGTGTCAAGTAAATAAATAAAATCTTTAAAAAAAATTAAAAAAAAAAGAAAGTGTAATACATAAAATGACATAGTATGGCATATTACAGGTATCATATGTGTAATACATATGTTATATATGTGTGTGTATACATATATGTGTGAGTGTCTGAGTCTGTGCCTCCCTATAGATAATTTACAGATGTACAGATGCAGATGTGGATGTGGACATATCTTCCTGGGCAGGAGTAGAAGGGACAGACACTCGGTGCCAGGTGTGTTTAAGGTTCTGTTAGGCATGGTTTTGTGGTGGAAAGGAGAGATGTTCAATGATTATGTATAACCTCAAACAAGATTTTGTCAACTTTCCTAAGGTCTCAGAACTGCTAGCTCTATTTTGAATGCTTAGTGGCATTTTAGGAGGACCAGTATTCACTTTTCACTAGTAGGCTTCTGTGGGCTTCTAAGGTGACAGTAAGGAAGGCCAAGTCTGGCTTGAATCAGAATCTTATGAGAATCTTAACAGAATCTTAATAGTTGTTTCTTGCTTGTGGGGATAATACAGAAATGAATGTATGAACCTTTACAACTCAGTAAAAGAGTAACTTTAAAATAGGCCTTGGCATCTATTGGCAGGTCTTGTGGAAAGACTCTTTGAAACGTATGGGTAACTGACCATCATTCTACTTCTGCTGTACATGCTGAGAGACGTACTTGCAGTCAACTGTTTTGGCCTAATAAGGCTGAGGATGATAAATGTGAACTGTGGTTATGCTGAGTGAACTGTCCTGTGCCTTGTAATCCATTCCTGTATTGATTGCGTAACTCCAAGATCGATGAGGTGCACCGGCTCAGATGGGCTGTTGTGGCTCAAATCCAGACCAGCTTATGTGCAATTTTGATCTGGACTTAATGGAAAATGGTCGGGCCTCAAAAAACCTGAAGTGGACCTTAATCACATAGATATTAACCTTTACAGATGTGCATGCCAAGGAAGATTGAGGGATCTGTATATCTCCTGGTCCTAGAAGATAACATGTTCACGTATCTCTTCCCTGTGTCCTGACTATGTTAACCTTCCTCCATACTTCTACATATATAAATTTTATTTAATGCCCTGTTTAACTTATTTAGAGTCTCTGTCTGGTCATTCCATCAATCTAAGTCCAGTATTGCTATTGTTTATATGGTGGTCCTATGACAATGTCATAAACAAAGTTTACATTAAAAAAATTTTTTTATTATTTACAATCCCATTTTGATTTTGGCTCTTTCCTAAATAAAAACCCATCTTCTACGATAGATATTGTGGGGCATAATGTCAGGGAAAATGAGAAAAAATCAGCTTATCACTGGGGTCTTCGTTTTTTGTACAGTCTGATCAGCATCTTCCTTCTTGTTTTCCTTTGAGAACTCTTAACATCTAGTTATACTTAGTTATATATCTGGTCTTGCAGTTCTTGCTCTATGTTCTTCATCAATAGATGAGGGAGAGAGAATGACATACATCCTATCTATCTAATGGAGTAAAGTAGCAACTTTAAGAAAGTGGTGGTTTTAGGGGATTATGTCAAAGATAAAGGAATGCAGGAAAGATAGTTCAATTAATGCTTAACCTTAACATGACATCACCTTAGAGTTCTGGCAAATAAGGGGAAGGTGAGATTATTATCCCCAAATTAATCTTTAACAGAAAAGCACAGTAGCTATACAAAACAGAGGCAAAACTGTAAGAAAAACAAGGAAAAAGGAAAAGGAAAATAAATCACCACCCATCTTACTTAACCAGATGAATTTAAGGTTTCCTTAAATTCTCTTAAAATCCCCCAAAGAACCAGGTTTTTTTTCCTTCTTAGCCGCCAGGAGTGTCCACCATACCTGTGCCATTCTCTAAGACCACAGAATTTTCCATCAGCCCTCTCTTTCCCAGTGCCTCCTAGATTAGGTCTAGAAGGGATTTTCTCACCTTTCTGATAACTCTGGAATTAAAGGGATCATAGTCATAAGGATCATAGTTTTTAAACAGCCACATAATAGAACTACAAAGTTTGGGCAGTTTGTCAAAATAAATTCAGACCCCTTACAAAATGCCTTATGTTTCTTGAGTCTAAAGCATTGGCATGGTTCTGCAAGATTCAAAAGAGAGTAATAGTCCAGGCCTGAAAGATTAAGAAAATGAGCTTACAGCCTCTGCGTAGTTTCTAGTTCCTGAGTATCTTGGAATCGTGGTGATGCCAATGCATCCTTGAGTCAGGCTGCAAATCTTTGGCACACTTAACACTTTTATTGTTAAGTGCTATAAATTCATAGAGATTGGTTAGTTCTGATTGATCCATTTGCTTATCACATAAAACATCTCAAAAATGCAGCATCCAATATGCGAGAACTGGGAGGGTTTCTGGAAGGAAGGGAAACCCACTAAAATGAAGGCCTCCATGAGTTTCTTGCTCTCAAGCCCGTCTTCACTCTGTCTCCAAAAATTCTTGAAAGCTGTCATATAACTGTTTCTGTCAGTTTATGGCTCCAGGTAAGCTGATCTCAGCTCTATTCTCTGTTTTCATCTATCTCTCCAGATTTCAGGACGGTGATTTGCCCGGGTAGTTTGCCTCAGTTCTCTGAGGGGTCCAAGACAAGTCACTGATTTTCCGTGTGCTCAGCTATTTTCTTATTATAAAGACGGGAGTGATAACTTCCAAGCTCTTTACTTGTCAGAGCTGAAATTGGAAAGATTCTAGGATTTTCATACATAAAATGAAAAAAAAAATAGCTTCCTGCATGCTTTATAAAACAGAAAACATCTATTACCGTGTCTTGCATGTAAGTTGTTGCTGGATGATTAATTTCTGAACTCCATCATATTGTGTGTAAATGAACTGAAATCCTTGTGGCTTTTCAATTATATGCTTTTATTAAGCCCAGTTTTCTCCATTATGTACTTCTACAGCTAGATTTTTAAACCCTGGGGCAGGATTTTGCATAGATACCTTAAATTTTAGAGATATTCTAGGTGTATATGAAACAGCAGCCATTATCATAGATAATGAAATATAGATCTGCATGGAGCTTCATGGCATAACACAGGTGTGCCAGATGTGCATATCAGGGAGTTAGGAGGCTGAGATCCAAAGGGAATAGCAGTGCCTGATAGAGCCAGAGCATGGAGAACCAACATGAAGATGAATCAGTGCAAGTTAGAGGCTTCCAGAAGAGATCAGTCAATGACAAAATTCCTTGAAACCAAGGAACAGTGGAAGGACTAGGGGAAGTCTCAGCCTGGAGAAAGGAGATTATGATAACCATCTTAAAATATTATAAGAATGCTAAATAAAGAAGAGACTGAATTTGTTTTTGTGTCTATAGAGATTAATCTTAGAACTTATGGATGGAAATTCAGAAGCAGACATGTTTTGGCCTAATATAAGAAAGAATTTTCTAATGGCCAGTATTCTCTGAATATAAGTGTAAGAGAATCCAAAGGATTTCTAAGTTATTTATAAAAAAAGTACAGCCACAAGCTGGAAATTGGTCTGGATGACTTTAAGCCATAAGCTTTTGATTTTCGAGGCTACTTACATATGGTCTCATGTTTCATGGAGGTTTTTCACAATCAATCACGAGTCCAGACTCCTATAGCTCTCATGTTATATCATAAACATGTTTTCATATCACAGCTTTTCAATTTATCCAATTTTGATTCTTTTTTTGTGCTGTGTTTAATATAAATCCCATGTTAAGAAAGTTTTCAGCAGATGAGAGTGGTTCAGAAAAAGAAAGAAAAAACCAAAAGAACAAAGGCTCTGAACTACCACATAGCACCCCTATTTGCCATTGGAACCAAAGATTAATGATGGTTTAGAATAACTCTTCAAATATTTTTGTTCAAGTACCTATTTAAACAATTTTGAAAAACTCCGTATGCACTAATGACACCTACAATTTTTCACGAGAAATTTAAGTAGTTGCAAAAGATATGGGTGAATTCAGGTGAAAAGAAAATAGCAACATTTTTAAATTAAACTATTTGGGGAGAGAGTTTTCAGAATAGTAGAGTAAGACATACAGAAAATCCTCTTGCCACAAGTTATAATAAAACTCAATAAAATCGTTAAAAATAACCTTTTTAGGACAGTGGAAATTGATTATAGGCCTTATATAAGAGCAAAAACTATTAAATCTAGAAGAAACCATAAAAAATATCTTTGTGACATTGGGTTAGGCAAAAATTCCTTCAATAAGATGTGAAAAGCATAAACTATAAAAGAATAATTGGCAAAATGGACTTCATCAAAATTAAAATTTTGACCTTCAAAATTCATGGTTAAGAACATAAAAAGAGGGATGGCTGGGTGGCTCAGTTGGTTAATCGGCTGCCTCAGCTCAGGTCATGATGCCAGGGTCCTGGGATCGAGTTCTGCATCGGGCTCCCTACTCAACGGGGAGTCTGCTTCTCCCTCTCCCACTGCCTACTGCTCCCCCTGCTTGTGCTCTCTCAACCTCTCTCTTTAATAAATAAAAACTTTAAAAAAAAGAACATAAAAAGACAAGCCATAACTCAGAAAAATATTTGCAAAAAGTATTGGATAATGGACCTGTATTTATGGTACATAAAAACTCTAACACCTCGATAATACAAAGACAGTCCAATGTGAGAAGGGCAGGAAGATCCGAACAGACTCTTCACAAAATATAATACATGGAGATACAATAAGCATAAGAAAGATGGTCATCATCGCTAGTCATCAAGGAAATGCAAGTTAAAACCAAAATGAGATACTACTACATGCCTACTAGAATGGCTAAAGTAAAAAATGCTGTCAATGTCAAATATTGGTGAGAATGTGAAGCAGCAGGAACTCTCATATATTATTAGTGGGAATGCAAAGTGGCAAAGCTATTTTGGAAAATAATATGGCAATTCTATTAGATATGGCAACATCTAACAAAGTTAAACATACATTTGATATATGATCTAGCCATCCTATTCCTGTGTATCTACCTAAGAGAAATGAAAGCATATATTCATACAAAGATTTGAAAATGAATGTTGTCACGTATTCTGAGTTGGAAAAAATTCAATTGTTCTTCAGTTGGGGAATGGATAAACACACTGGTATTCTACATGGGCTTAAAAAGGAACGATACAACATGGATGGATCCAAAAACATCATAATAAGTTAAAAAGTCAAACACAAGATCTACATTCCATTGAAGATTCCTTTATATGAAATCCAAGAGTGTGAAACCAGAGTGAGCTAAAGCAGATGAGAGGTTGTCAGGGGTTGGGGGTTAGAGGAGGAGATGGGTTGGAAAGGAAAGGAGGACACTCTTTCGTGTGACGGAACTGTTCCGTATCTTAATTAGGTTGGAGGATACATGGCTTTACAAAATACCTGTGTATGTTAGATAAGTGCATTTTATTATATGTAAATTGAAACAATGAAACTAAAACTAAACAAACTCTGAACTATTCTTTAACAATATAAAGTATGCATTCTTTCCATTTCTCTTGAAATTGTGTATTCATCCTACTACACCCACATAATTTTATGCTAATGTAAAATATATTTATGGTCTTTTACTAATCACCCTAATATATTTCTTGAGAAGTCAAATATGAAAATACATTGAAATATATATTTCTTATCTATTAATATCACTGCTAGATAAGTCTCTAAGTGTTACTTTTTTTCTCCTTGATTGAGTTCTCTCTATAATTTTAATTAGTACACAATTGATCAACTTGGCCTAAATATATTTCAAATTTTGATAAATAATTACCTAAACTTATTAAATCAACATGTCTCTTAATGAGCTGGATGGAGGTAATTAATCATTTTTGGATTAAAGGAGGCTTCCCTATGTCACGTATGTCCAATATTCTGTTTGCTTCACCAGACATTATACTCCTCAGGGCAAAGCAGCATACCTAGAAGCTTCTTGATGGGTATGAGGGAGACTTTTTGAAGGGGGGTTGTGAAAGAAAATAGGAAAGCAACTCATACTGATGCCTGAACCTCAGTCACATCCTCAAACATTCAGTTTTAAAAGAGAGTACATTTGGACATTGTGCATCTGGGAAATGGAAGAGAGTTCTTTTAAAGTTCTCAGGGCTCACCTTCCTGTCTTCCTTCCTGAGTGTGAAAACCACTGGTCTAGGGTGGTGAATATCAGTCCTAGCCGCTTAAAAAATATATAGATACTCAGGTTCCACAATTGAGCAACCTGATAGAGTCCCCGAGGAAGTGGCCCTTGTGTCATTTTTTTTTTAACTCCTCTGTTTATTCGGATGTGCAGTAGCCATGTTTGAGAATCTCTGGTCTAAGACCTAGTTTGGGAAATTGACTTTTTATTTTGGAGGGCAACTGGTAAGAATTAATCTCAGTTTTCTGAACTTTGTAAAGGAAAAGGTGAAAACTAACAATACCAAGAATCCCATCTGATGGTTTGGATTTCCTGTCTTCAGAAGAAGAAAGAGAAAACTATAAAACAGGAAAGAAAAGAAAGAAAATATGATTGTCTCAGCTATTTCTAAAACTTAGAAAAATACTTGAAGTAGACATAATCCACAAATATGATTACGACAGTTTTATACAGATTTTTTTTTTTTTTTTTTTTGCTTCTCATGTCTAGGGATTCAAAAGTTAGAAAACAAGTCCATGCTAGTGTAGTTAAAGCCAAGCAAGGTAATTAATACTCTTAACCAACATATTTTCCTTCTAATTAATTGCTTGCCAAAATACAGGACTCATGTCCAAATAATTTTTTTTTCTTATTTACTGTTTTGCTCCTGTCGCCTTTTATCTATTCTAGTTAAAAAAATAAATAAATAAAAATTTAAAGATCACCTATTCTTGTCATACAAGTTTTATTAGAAATTAACAAAATTTACTGCTTAAAAAATTTTGCTACTGGGCGCCTGGGTGGCTCAGTGGGTTAAAGCCGCTGCCTTCGGCTCAGGTCATGATCCCAGGGTCCTGGGATCGAGGCCCACATCGGGCTCTCTGCTCAGCAGGGAGCCTGCTTCCTCCTCTCTCCTCTCTCTCTGCCTGCCTCTTTGCCTACTTGTAATCTCTCTCTCTGTGTCAAATGAATAAATAAAATCTTAAAAAAAAAAAAAAAAGAAAAAAAGAAAAAAAAAATTTTGCTACTACTATTTATCCCAGAACTTAAACCTATTAATACTCATAGCTTATGCCACTGTAGTTATTGTATATTGTGCTAGGGTTTTCCTAGAACTTATACATATTATAAAGTCATAATTGGTAGCAGATTCTAATTTTAAGACCTCAGAATTTGCAGGTGTAAATGGTTTGGGATGTCAAGGCAGATTTCTTCAAATAGATGGATTTTCTTCCATGATGTAGAGAGGTTTCCAGCAGAGTACATGTTGAATGTTGAGGGATGGGATTATTCATCATGAAGTTGCAGCTGTCTTTGAACATACAGGTAGAAATACCAGGAAGCGGGCACCTGGGTGGCTCAGTCAGTGAAGCATCTGTCTTTGGCTCAGGTCATGATTCCAGGGTCCTGGGATTGAGCTCCACATCATGTTCTCTGCTCAGCGAGAAGCCTGCTTCTCCCTCTGCCCCTTCTTCCTCTCATTCTCTCAATCTCCCTCTCTCTCTCCCTCTCTCAAATAAATAAATAAAATTCTATTTTTTTAAAAAGATTTTTATTTATTTATTTGACAGAGAAAGAGAGAGAGAGAGAGAGAGAGAGAGAGAGAGAGAGAGAGAGAGAGAGCGCACAAGCAGAGGGAGCAGCAGGCAGGGAGAGAAGAAGCAGGCTCCCCGCTGAGCAGAGAGCCCAATGCTGGACTTGATCTCAGGACCCCGGGCTCATGACCTGAACCAATGCTCATGACCTAACCAACTGAGCCATCCAGATGCCCTGAAATAAATAAAATTCTTTTAAAAAAAAAGAAATCAGGAAGCTCCATTTTTTTTTTAAGATTTTATTTATTTATTTGTCAGAGAGGGAGCAGAAGCATGGAGAGCTGCAGGCAGAGGCAGAGGGAGAAGCAGACTCCCTGCTGAGCAAGGAGCCCTATATAGGACTCAGTCGCAGGACCCTGGGATCATGACCTGAGTTGAAGGCAGACGCTTAACCGACTGAGCCACCCAGGTGTCCCAGGAAGCTCCATCTTTTGTAATAGTATCTTTTGGTATCCTAGGAAAGCTACAATCTGTGCCACTTAGCACTTGGACCCCATCAATGAAATTTTTTTGTTTGTTTGTTTGTTAAACAGGAAATAAAAATGATTTGCTGTAGACCTGGTTTCATAAGTGTATTGCCCATATTCTTATCTATGTATCTACCCACATCTTAAATTTTCTATATAACCTTTCTTTTCTTTCTTTCTTTCTTTTTAAAGTTTTTATTTATTTATTTGACAGAGAGAGACACAGCGAGGGAGGGAACACAAGCAGGGGGAGCGGGAGAGGGAGAAGCAGGCCTCCTCTGAGCAGGGAGCCCGATGTGGGACCTGATCCCAGGACCCTGGGATCATGACCTGAGCCGAAGGCAGATGCCCAACAACTGAGCCACCCATACAATATCTCTATACAATAGAGCCCTCTATACAATATCTCTATCAACTCTAATCTTCCATTATCAGTCTAATTTTTCTATTATGTATAATAGAGATTCATTTTCACCTATTGTCCATTGACTTTTCTTCTCTTTCAATATACTGTCTATGCTCTCTGCTTATATGAACTCTTTATCCATGAAAATGATCTAACTAATCCCCCCCTTTCCTTCCCTACCCTTTTATAACTACCTTCTGTATTTGGCTTATAAATAAGTAGCAATGCCGTGTGGTCAAAGTTGCTAAATTGCTTATTTCAACATGCTTTGTTTTCCTCCATCTCAAAGTTAACAGTCCTCAAAATTTTATATGTTCTACCCATCTATTATCAATTCTGCTTTTCCATCAGACTATCAGTGTAATTAGAACTTTCTTATTGGGGGTCATATTCTGAATAGACACCGTAATACTCTGAATAACCTACAGCTTACGTTGGATGGACCAGGAGAACTTGATCCTTTATTTTCTCGCTTCTCCATTTTTCACATGCCAAGGAGATTTCTAGGAAAGGTGTATTTTTGAGAGTAAGTGAGATAAGGGAGGTACCTGAAAGTGTCCTGTTATCAAGATCTAATTCCCTTCTAATGATTTTGCGATTACAATCCCATCCCAGTGTGAAGAGGGAAGCCCACACACCCAGTCTTGCAGGATTGACACTTCAGAGACGTGTATGATTTTTGCCTTTCCTTCACTATACCTATATCTGATGTCTGATACTATCTATAAGTTTTGAAGTTTCTTTTCTTTGAAGGATCTATAAAATTTAATTCTCCCCTCTCAGTTCTGCTGCTACCTTCCTATATTCAGATAAACTATTCACTGTGCATGAAAATGCCCAACAAATGTGTGTGAGAATAATTCCTTATGTATATATACACAATACATTATTATATAATTATGTAATTATATAATTTGTATTTTCATGCATTTATATATGTATATGTGAATTGCATGATCAAGTGTAATGAAGTAAAAATAACACTTTATTCTAATATTTAATGATGATTAATGTATGGTAATTAAGCACATATATTATCCCAATGAGCATATTATTGCAAATAGTATTTTATTAGTTTTACATGGACAAGCCAAATTTTGAGTTTTTCTTATCTTACTGTGTTATTCCTATAATACGTGTAATTTCTGCTAATACTGACTCTCTGACTCAATACACCATTTGTAGTCCTCTTCGCCACCCATCATCCCTAACACACACATACATGTTACGAAGTAAAGAAATTCACCTTAATTTTCTCCACCCGGAGCCCTTTTGCTCTACTCTTCTCTGCTTTTGCCCTTACAGCTCTCATTTCTCACTTGAAGGATTCTTGAGCAACTGCCTCCTTCCTAAGCCCTCCCCTGTAGTTTAAGAGACCAGAGAGATGGAAACAGTGACCTATGTGCAGTGGCTATGACTCTGGAAGTGCCTGGTAGAAGGAAAGAGGGAAAATGGACCGGCCCAGAAGAAATGCAAACAATAACTACTTTTGACAAGGGAGTGGAGGGCAGAAAAAAGAGAAGTCCGGTGGAAGGGGAGGGAATGAAGTACCAAAAGGGACCCACCTGAACAATTCCTGCTGGCAATTCTGACCCATTTCCCAGATTTAACTCTAGAACCACCTAGGGCTATAGCGGGAGTTCAAAGTCAATCACACTCAACAGGCATTTTCCAGGCACATTTCACTCGCCAAACACTGTGCTAGGTACCCGCCATAAACAGTAGTGGAGATAAAGGTCTCACTGTCAAAATTAGGTCTCTTGGGGAGAGAGAAAGGTAAATGAGCACAAAGGTGAAGTGATTGGTATCAAATTGGGAAATTATTTTTGTGCTATGAGAAAGAGTAGGAGGGAAGGGGTCATAACTCAGACTTGGGAGCTTTAGGATGGCATCCCAGAGGAAATCATGTTTTCATGGAGACCTGCAGGGCAGGGTGAAATAAGCTGGGTGAAGCCTGAGGGTCTTTACTAGGGAGGGTGTGGGAGAGAAGCCTGGTTGCAGTCCTGGGAAGAGTCCCTTGCCGGGGCCTGGGTGTCCAATCAGAGCATGGATGGAGGAGGAGAGAAGTCTACATTTGTACTCTCCCAATCCTCCTCTTCTCCCAGGCCTCCTTCCTGCCCCCCAAATACATCATATCTCCCAATCCTGCTGATACTGCCTGAACTTGCTGAAACAGTAGATCAGTTACTAGGAGATCAAAGGTTTTACAATGCAAATCTCTTGGAGAGTTTGCGCCGGCTTTACTGAATTTTAGTCGAAGTATAAATTATAATGTAAGATATTTTCCCATCTCAATGTAGAAAGTGCATAACAAATAAGAAGTCACCTGATGCTGAGATTCAGACCGAAAGAGACTATAAACAGAGCTACACACATTCAGCTTATTCTTGGACTGATGAGTCTTTGAAGCTGCTTAAAATAAAAAAGGAAATACTCTGGTTTGTTCTTTTTCTAGGATATGAGATAACAGTGGGTGTTAAAGCATATTTGGTTTTCTAGACAAATTATTTTCAAAATGCTAGAATTAAAAGGAATTGAGAGAGAAAAAGAGAGAGGAGCCTGGGAGGTTCAGATAGTTAAACCTCTGCCTTCCCCTCAGGTCAAGATCCAGATCCAGCTGCATTGGGCTCCCTGCTCAATGGGGAGCCTGCTTCTCCCTCTCCCTCTACCTCCTGCTCCCCCTGCTTGTGCACTCATTCTCTCTCTTTCTCTCTCTCTGTCAAATAAAATTGAGAGAGAGAGAGAGAGAGAGAGAGAGAGAGAGAGAGAGAGAGAGAATTTATTCACCGTAGGGTTTCTCGAAGTTTTAGTGTACCGATAGTTTTGTGAATTCTCTCAATAGGGATGACTTGGCCCCCTTTCTAAAACTTGCTGGCTACGTAGCCCTTTTATCATAGAATTCTCATTAACTTCTCACTGAATCAGTGCTTTTTAACCCTAAAGAAATACCATGTGTTTCAATTTTTCCCTTAATGCTGTATTACATTGGGAATCATTTTAACTTGACATGTGGTTGGTCAATGTGTATATTTCTGTAAAATTTTGTAATTCTCCTTTGAGAATGAAAGATCTTTTTACTGTGCTACTGTCCTAGTAATAGAGAATGAACTATATCTAGAATCTGCTTGGTCCTCAAGATTTTAAGTCACTCTTTGTTATTTAGGAAAAATTAGGATGAGATAGTGTTCTGAAGTCCATGTATGTTTTGAGTAACATAATAAACATGAGAACCTTCCAAATATGACAATTCTTTCTCTTGTGATTTAGTTATAACATTTTATTTTTTGGTTTCCCATCAACTAACTATAATCCGAAAACCTTTGGGATAATATATTCTAAACTTGTTCCTAAAAAGCTCAGCAAAATCTACCAAACAAGGGTATTTTTTATGAAGACATTTTTTTTTCTTTTTTTTGCTAGTGCCAAGACATTGCAGTCACATCTGTTTGGTATAAATAAAACCTACCAGGTAGTGAGAACTTTCTCAGACTGCCCATCTACCCATTAGTGGAACCTATTAAGCAAACTTGGAATTAATCGTGTTGCATCCGTTTAATGAGGAAGGCATTGATGATTTCCCTCCTCAGATTCTCGCGCAAACTATTTCAGGCACTGAGATAATTATGTTTGTGAGGTTTTTAATGAGGAAACTGTCCCAGCTCAAGACTTAGTTTAGGAGAAGGGATTATTCTGAAGGCCTAGATATGGTAGTTATGCAGATCTCAGCTCCTGGAATCTTAAATGAATGTGAAAGAACCAACTAATAATCAGGACAACTCAGATGTCATGTTAACACCCCTTCCCTTCTCCTGTCTTACAATAGCTAAGAGGCTCTTATTCTAAGGTGGCTTTATATATATACCTTAACTACTATTAAAAAGGAAGCATTTGTTGGGGCACCTGGATGGCTCAATGGGTTAAAGCCTCTGCCTTAGGCTCAGGTCATGATCTCAGGGTCCTGGGAGTGGGGCTGCCTGCTCAGCAGGGAGCCTGCTTCCTCCTCTCTCTGCCTGCCTCTCTGCCAATTTGTAATCTCTCTCTCTGTGTCAAGTAAATAAATAAAATCTTAAAAAAAAAATGGAAGCATTTGTGGACATTACATTTCCAATTGATATTTCTGAGAATGTTTCACATTTAAATGCAGTTTTCAATATTTTAAAGAAGAAAAATGTTTATTAGAAGGCAGCCATAATGAGATGAATTTTATCTCCTCCAAGATAAGATTTGTTAAAATCCTAATCCCTAATACCACCAAATGTAATCTTATTTGGAGATAGGATCTTTACAGAGGTAATCAAGTTAAAATGAGATCATTAAGTTGGGTCCTAATCCCATATGACTGGGGTATAAAAAAGGACACAGGGACAGACACATACATGAAGACATGGGGGAGAGAAGACAGTCATGTGATTCCCTCAGGTTTAGTCACCTGACTTGAGTTGGCATTAAAGTATAGGTCTCCAGAAAACCAAAGATGATTCTTGATGTCAGGAAGTAAATTGGGTTCACATTCTTTTTCTTCAAAAATACTATTTTATGTGACTGGAAGAGCCTAAACTGCGGGTTGTGTCTTGATGAATGAAGATTTGGCCTCAACCTAACACTGTTACCAGTGACTAAACAGAACTAATGTGCATTGAGTATTTTCTGTCTGCCAAGCAGTACACTAAGTTTCTAACATAGGAGTCTTATTTAATTCTCATGTAATCTTTTGAAGTGTGTGTCCATGTTTTAGGGACACAGAAATTGAAGAGGTTAGAAAAGTGCCCAAGGCTCTGGTTCTGGTAGCAGTTTGATAGCAACTCAATTCCTACTTCGCGCTTACTACTACAGATGAGAAAAGAAAAACAAAACAAAACAAAACAAAACACCACCAAAAAAAAAAAAACCCTCACATAATTCACCTCTAGAAGGTAAGAGAAGAAGGAAAACTCAAAAACCCCAAGTTTTATGTAAGTATGGTCAAAATACCATAACCAAAAGAATAAGCTCAACACTCAACACTAGAACACAGTGAAAAAACACGTATAAGGTACTCATGAATGAATGTGAACCAAGGAATTTAGATTCCACCAATCTGTCCCTTAAATAAAGGACTATAGATAAACAATTATTTTATTTTATTTTAGATTTATTTATTTATTTACTTGGGGGGGGGGAGAGTGTATGAGCGAGTGTAGGAAGAGGGATAAGGAGAAGTAGACTCCCCATTGAGCAGGGAACCTAACAAGGGGCTCAACCCCAATGTCCTGAGATCATGACCTGAGCTGAAAGGAGACATTGAACTTACTGAGCCACCCAGGTGCCCCTAGATAAACAATTTTAAATATAGAGGAACCGAAGAAACATTTCATGAATGGTTTATGAGAAATTTAACAGGTGAGCATTACTCATCAAGAGATAATCAGTGAAATTTTAGCAAAAAGACTGAGGGTAAGGCTTGACTGTATTTAGCTCTAAACTAAAATTGAACAAAGATGGTAATGACCAAAAGAAAGCAGAGGTCAGGATCTTGATATTAGAGCAGGTAGTCAAACGAAAAAGTGTTAAAGAAGACAAAGCATGATACTTTTTTTTTTTTAAGATTTTTTAAATTTATTTCACAGAGGGAGAGAGAACACAAGTAGGCTGAGAGGCAGGCAGAGAAAGAGGAGGAATCAGGCTCCCTGCTGAGCAGAGAGCCAGATACGGGCCTCGATCTCAGGACCCTGAGATCAATACCTGAGCCAAAAGCAGCAGCCTAAACCACTGAGCCACCCAGGTGGCTCAGTAGTTAAGCATCACACACTTAGCATGATACTTTATAATGGTTGAATTCGCATTGAAAATATAAGATATGTGAGCAAATATTCTTCATACAACATACTATAACTCTCATAAAGTTTCTGTAAGCAAAGAAAAATTATTTCTGCAAACTAAGAACAACTGCTTTACAAGTGTCTGCAGATGTTTATAAAAATCAACTCTCAACGAAAATGCCAATAAATGTCAAAAAGTAGATGTTTTATAGGCCACAATTTCTGAATATCAAATAATAAACTAGGAACAGTTATCTAAACTAAATATAAGAGAAACCCCCACCCCATGAAAACATTTTTGGGATTTTAACTATTTATTTGAAAACAATCTGAAACTTACAAAAAAGCTGCAAAAATAAGAACACCTTTTACCTGGATTCATCTATAGTGAAAACGTTTCCCATTTGCTTTATTCTTCATCATTTATATTTGCTCTGCATGTGTGCTTATGTGCATATACATACTGTTTCTTTTCTGAACTGTCTTGGAGTTAGTTGCATACATCAAGTCTCTTTACTTCTAAGTGGCCACTAAATACCTCAGTGAATATTTCCTAAGAATGAGAGAGTTCTCAGATGTATCCACAGTACAATTATCAACTTCAAGAAGTGTCATATTAACACAATGCTTTTATCTAATCTACAACCCTTATTTCCATTTTGTCAGATAACTCAATTCCAGCTTATTTTTCCCCTCCAGTGAAGGATTCATTCTATGATCTGATATTGCATCTGTTTGTGAGGTCTCTTTAATCTGAAACATTTCCGTAGTCTTTGTCTTTGATGACGCTGCTGCTTTTGAAGGATAGTCTCTTCCCGCCTTTGTTTTTAATGTAATAATCTTTATTGGCCTGCTTGATGTTTCCTCATGGTTAGATTCAGGTTTGACATTTTAGGACAGAATAATACATTAGTGAGACGGTGTCCTTCTCAGGGTGTCCTATCCGGATGCACACCCTGTCCCCTTGCCCTTCAGTAGTGGTGTTAATTTTAATCACTTGATTTAGGTCTCCATTTTCTCACTATTTACTCTTTATATTTTCCATTGTAGATAAAAAATAATAGGTGGGGAGACACTTTAAAATGGTATACATGTCCTATGCTCACCACAACCTCCCCCTATGTTTAACATAAATTGGTGAGTCTTCTCATGATCTTTACTGTGATAGCTGCACAATGACGATTTTCCAGTTCCATCATTCTCTTCATATTTGCCCGTCAGTAATTGGCATTTCACTATAAGGAAGGTCCTCCCTTCTTTCCTACTCATTTATTTCTCTACTTGTTATCAAAATGAATGTAAGGATTCCAGTTTTATAAGGATCTTTGACCACTTATTACACCTTTTTTCAAAAGATCTTATTTGTTTATTTATTTGAGAGAGAGAGAGTGAGCAAGAGAAAGAGAGAGAACGCAGAAGCAGGGGCAGAGGGAGAGGGAGAAGCAGGCTACCTGCCGAGTGGGGAGCCTGATGTGGGGCTTGATCCCATGACCTGAGCTGAAGGCAGACATGTAACTGAGCCACCCAGGTGCCCCATCAATTATTGCACCTTAATTGGGTGCTCAAATTGTCCCAGATTTGGCCAGTAGGAACACCTTTAAACTGACTCCTGCCTCCTTGGGACATGCCTCCATTTTTTTTTTTCCTCATTTCCTCTCTTTCTCAGGCTCATTGTGTCCCCATTGGAATCAGCCATTTCTCCAGGAATCTCCAGTTCCCTTCATTAAAGATCCATATCTCTACATTGAGTATATCCATTCCTACAGGTGTCTTTGCTCCTCAGACCTTTCTGCACACAATGGTCATGAAAGTGTAGGGGGAAAAATTCTTCCATATAACTCTTTGCTCAAAAATAACCCAAAAGTCCATTTACGTGTACTTCGAGGTAAATTTAAAACAAAACAAAAACACCATGTAAAGAAAACCACACATTAAAACTTATGGAATAAAAGTTATTTGAAATCAAATGTCTAACCTTACATAATTTCATTAGTAATAATAAAAGAATGAAAATAAGGAACTAACCATTCATGTTCACCATAATAAATAATAATCACAAAGACCCAAGGAAAGCAAAAGAAAAACAAAGCCGAATTTATGACTTAGAAAACAAAACAAAAATTAGAACTGTTTGAAATATACATGTAAACAATAAAATTCTGACAAGTTCATAATTTAAAGAAAACACGTTTGGATAAATTTTCCTTATGGACCTGAAGATTTTTTTTAATACTTGTCATATATTTTGGGGCACCTGGGTGTCTCAGTCAGTTGAGTGTCCAACTCTGAGTTTTGGCTCAGGTCATGATCTCATGCGTTGTGGGATGGAGCTCCAGAGTAGGACTCTGAACTCAGTGGGAAGTCTGTTTGAAGATTATCCCCCTCTATCTCTCCCCCAACTTGCATGTGGATGCTCTCTCTCTAAAATAAATAAATAAAAAAATTCATCGTGTATTTTGTTTGTTTTCTCTCTCTTTTTAGAAAAAGATGAAAATTAAAAATTGTGACTGTTCACTCCTTTTTTTTTATTAAAGATTTTATTTATTTACTTGACAGAGAGAGATCACAAGTAGGCAGAGAGGCAGGCAGAGAGAGAGGAGGAAGCAGGCTCCCCACCGAGCAGGGAGCCCAATGCCGGCCTAGATCCCAGGACCCTGAGATCATGACCTGAGCTGAAGGCAGAGGCTTTAACCCACTGAGCCACCCAGATGCCCTGTTCACTCCTTTTTTAAAATGAGTTCTACTGCGACCTGCATTTGTAATTCACATTATTGCACCCAAAGGTACATGTAATATTTACAAATTTCCTATAAGAATCTTTGTATAAGATGCATACTAATTTACTCTTTAATGTTGGTGCTAAAGAAGAGAGTGAGATCTGTCAATTAAACCCACTTAGCTGGGGCACCAGGATGGCTCATTCAGTTAAGTGTCCGACTCTTGATTTTGGCTCTAGTCATGATCTCAGGGTTATGAGACTGAGCCCCAGGTCAGGCTCCACACTGGGCATGGAACATGTTTAAGATTCTCCCTCTCCTTCTGCATCCCTTTCTCTCACACTCCCTAAAATAAAATAAAATAAAATAAAATAAAATAAAATAAAATAAAATAAAATAAAATAAAATAAAATAAATTTACTTTGCCATGGAAATGCTGCTAGGATAAGTAATTTCTGATCCAAGAGTGGTTATTTGCAGTCTAACTGTCCTCTTGTGAAGAGAATACTTGAATGTAAGCAAACTGCTCTGCTCTCTGCTTCCTGGAAATTTGAATCATCTATCTTGGCAGGTGCTGGTTTTGTGGGGCTTTATATAAATGGAAGGATTCACTTAAGAAAATAGAATACAAAATGATGTAAACACAATTTGGGATGAGAATAATTGTTTATTTAGAATGAGTAAAGAACTCATGACAACTTACTGAAGGCTTAGCAATTGAGGTCTCATCTGACATTCCTTTAGGCAATTTTCCATTCATGCTTATGTATTTCATAATTCTAACCTGGCCTCCCGCTCACCACCTAGAATACTGAACACCTTTCAACAATTCCCAGTACTTGCAAGGGGTCCATGTTGGGTGAGAGGAGTTAAGGTTAAGCTCCATTAACTTTGCAGTAAATCGTCCTCTGGTTCAGATTTATGAAAAAACATCTACCGTGTGCCAGGCATTATTGTACGTGTAAGGATACAACCTTGAATAAAGGCCCTGTTTTTACAGAGTTTATAGCCTAGTGCTGGGAAGGGATGGAGAAAGCCAGTAAGTCAAATATAAATATCCAGATGATGATAACGATTATGGGGGGGGGGTGGAAAGTAGGTAAAGGGAGAGGGTGTTGGGGAGAATTTCTAGATACTGTGGTCTGGGGTACTTCTCTGAAAATTTATATTGATCTTAGGATCTGAAGAAAGTAAAGGAGTGATTCAGTTACACATGTAGGGACACCATTTCCTGAGAGAAAACAGGAAGTAAATGGCTCTGGCACGGTTGGGTGTTTGCCTTACCAGTGTGACTGGAATAGAGTTAATCAGGGGAGTTGGAGAAGATGAAGTCAGAAGTAAAGGCAGGGGTGGGGGGGGGGATCATACAGGATCTTGTAAAGTTTTTGGCTTTCTTGCTGAGTGAAATGGGGAACCACCAAGAATTTTGGGCAAATAATTGTTGTGATCTAACATGGGCGTTGAAAGAAAAATGAGAATGGAATGGAGGGAAGGCAAGGGTAGGTAAAGGGAGACCAGCTAGGAGGCTTTTGAGATAACGGTGATTTGGACTACTAAGGTAGTGGTACATGTAGTGAGAAGTGGTAAGATTCTCAATGTGCTTGGAAGGTAGAGCTAACAAGATCTGCTGATGGATTGGGTCCTGGGAAAATAGAGGAGTCAACGATGAAAGCAGAGTCATTGGCTTGAGCAACCAGAAGAAAGAAGTTTCATTTCCTAAGAACAGGAAATCCTTTGGGGGTGTCCTAGGGGCTGTGGGAAAGGGTGGTGATGGCTGAGATCTGAAGTTCAAGTTTGAGCTTATTGAGGACCAGGGGCCTGTTGGACATCCAATGGAGATGTTGGTGCTATTTAATGACCTGGTGCCTAGAATTCAGAAGAAGCATTTGGACTGCAAATGCAAATTTGTGTCAGTGCATATAGATAGTCTTTGCAGCCATAGATTTATTAGATTACCTAAGGAATGAATTTATAATGAGCCTGGGGCACTCAAAATTTTATAGTTTGAGAAGATGAGGAAAATCAGCAGAGCTTGAAGAAGAACTGAGCAAATGGGTATCATAAAAACCATGAGAAGTGTTTGAAGAAGGAGGAAATAACTTTGTCAAATTCTGTAGATAGGTGGAGTGATATTAAGATTATCTAAATGTTATGTAATGTATTTATAGAGAATATAAGGCCAGTAGAACAGCAATTTAACTGGTCTCTGGGTCCGTTGGTATCTTGAAATTTCTGCCACATTGCTGACATTAAGTAACCTAATATTCAGGTCTAGTCTAGAGAAAGTGGTCAGCTGTCCAGAGGTAATGAGGCAGGAGGCAGGAACAGGCAGATCATGGTTTGGGGGCTTCAGCTGATTTCATAGCATTGAGCTGCCCCAGTAGCCATCCAGCACTTGCTGGGGATGCAGAAAACAGGGAATAATATTAAATCTAAGCCTTATTTCTCCTGCAGCTCTCCAGGGGTTTGTGGATCTCTTGTGTACAATTGCTGGCAGGCAAAAGCAGAGAGAAAAACCCGGGTAGGTTTTCTCTCTTTGTTTTCTTTCATTTCGCTTTCAGCTGAGGAGATCACATGTATTAGAAAAGGTAATTCTCTTTAAGTGGAATTCTTTTTAATGCACTTAGATACAAAGTTGTCCCAGCAAAACTGTAAAAACTTTAAGTATAAAAATATTACTGTTCTGAATAAATACGTGTGTAAAGGTGACTAAGTAAATTTTTGAAGGATTGTTACCTTTATTTATTTTTAGATAGATTTTCAAGCAGTCAACTGAAACGGAGTCAGGAAGTTAAACTATGTTTTATTTGTTTATTTTTTTTCAAAGATTTTATTTATTTATTTGAGACAGAGATAGAGAGAATGGGGTGGGGAGGGGCAGAGGCAGAGGAAGAAGCAGACTCCCCACTGAGCAGAGGGCCTGACTCGGGGCTCCATCCCAGGACCCCAAGATCATGACCTGAGCCGAAGGCAGATGCTTAACTGACTGAGTCCCCCAGGTGCCCCCAAACTATGTTTTAAACCAATAATTTGCTTTTCACTATAATCTTACACTCAAAATGAAATCTAATTTCTGAGTAACTATTCTGGAACTTGACAGTCACCTTTAATTGGACAACATACTTAGAACATAGGTGGTGCCTGATTTTCAATCTCTTTGCCCCCATTCCCCACATTTAAATGTTAGGAAGAAAACAAAAGTTTGGTTGCTACTTTTTAATTGTGTCTGTGCCCTAAATCAGAGACTCAACTGCCACATCACTTCTTTGGTAAATACAATGGAAATTTATTTTGGAAGGTTCTGATTCCAAACTTAAAGAAATTTACACTAAAATGAAGATTAAAAATTTATGTATTTAAAAAATTGAAAAATTTGTGGCTTCTTGATTTGAAGATTTCCTTAACTCATGCTTCTAGAATTAAATTCCTAGAATAAAACAATGGTAATTTAATTTGGGGGGAAATCTTAATTTTTTCAGATTATCTTCATTTCATTACTAAAGTAAAGAGGCATTTGTCACTGAACGCAAAACACAGACAAGTATGACATATTTTAATCCACGAAGACTCTGATTCTTACATAAAACTAAAATTACCAAAGCTGCTATGGTTGTAACTTTAAAATTTCCCTAAACTAGCCCTTATTCTAAAATTCTGAAGTTTGCCACTTCCTTAATTGGTTGCAGCATTGTGTGTGTGTGTGTGTGTGTGTGTGTGTGTGTGTGTGTGTGTGTAAGATGGACTGATTTTATAACAGACATGTGTTCTAAATCACACACACACACACTAACATATGTTAGTGTGCATCCTAGTCTATATTTTTGTGGCAAAGTGAAAACTTAATGGAAGATCGATATTTCAAAGTACTGAATACACCTATTCTCCCTTCTTTTTTTTTTTTCTCTATTAAGAGTATGCTGATGCTGTCTAAATTGCCATGTCCTTGTATTTTCTGGTGTATTCCTGAGAGAGAATTTATTTTTCTTACCAAAGGATACAACTGTTGGATGAGAATATAGCAACTGACTTCCTAACTATGCTCATGTGAAATAATACAGTGCGAGCCCCTAGCACTCAGATTTTTATTTTTAATATGATTTTCCACTAATTAAAACCAGAGCTTTTTAGGATACAGTCCAATTCAAAACATTTTTATTTCCACATCCAAATGTTTTTGAAAATATCTGAGGGTAATATGAAAAGGACAGAGGAACAGACTTGAAGAGATTTTAAGTGACCACGCAGTAATAATTAGATTTGTGAGCAGAGGGAACAGGTGGAGCCTATAAAGGCCATTTGTCCACTGTGATACTCTAAAAGGGCAAGTTTTATAAAAAGTTCTAAAAGAATGGCATATGTGAGTTTCCAGTAATGTTTACTAAAATGCTATGTTGTTACATGTCATGTACTAAATTTCATACAATACCTAGGCTAACTGTCACAGAAGATGTATAAACATGTAAAGGGTACAGAGTATCTTTTAAAAATGCCATAGTGATTGTTACTTTTGTCACTTATATTGAAAACATTATGCCAAGGTTATGTCATAATGAATTTAAAATATGTCGACTGCCCAGAAATTAAAACATGTAAAACTGAGGTAAAATCATCAGATTTGTAGAATTGGTTAGATAGAGAAGATAACATGATAGTTTTATACAGGGAATACTAAGGTTATTCTTCATATATAAAGTTTAACTATTTGAGCATCTAAATTGCTCCCCATCTGTAAAAAATAAATATTTGAAAAATAACGATAGGATAACCCTGTCAGATAGAATAGTTGATTAAGACAACAATTTGAGATAAAATAGCCACTTCTGACTAGAGGTAGTGTGGCTGTGGGGGCCACGTTGTAGGCTTGTGGCTTTGACTTATGCTTCCCAGGCTACTGAAAACCAGTCAGGCCGTCCTACATGCTGCCCATGACCGATATCTAAGATGGTAAACTGAATAAAAATAATTAACAAAATAATTTACAATCACTTTGGCAAATCTAGAAAACTAAGAAAATTTAAAATTATAGCGTAGACTTAACTAATCCTGTTTGTTCATTTAATTGAATCCGTATCTGTAACTGTTAGAACCTATGGGAGCCTCAGAACACAAGGAGGCGAAGATCCTCATTAGTAGTAACGCTTCTTACTTAACAAAACAACACACACACTCAGTCCTTTTGTGAGTCAAGAGTCACGACGAGGGCCAAGAATATCGTTCCTGGACCCAGCAAACAGAAAAGTTTAAAATGTTGGACTTTCTGTTAAAATGTGAACACAAAAAGGGAAAGACCCAAAATTATAAATTAGAAAACTCCCTGGTGTTTTCCACGGGAAATGGAGTGATACTGGTCAAAGTTTACCAAGTGTCAGTTATGCAAGATGAATAAGTTATAGAGATGTAATACACAGCACGATGAGGGTAGTTAATGATGTAATAGTGTACTTGAAATCTTTATGGAAATATTTGGACTGTGGAGCCCCAACTGATAGACTTACATCGAATCTTCTCAGTACACCACGTGGAGGTGATGGGGTGATGGATATGTTATTTAGCTTGATGGTATTGGACTTTTCACAATGTGTACATATATCAAAACATCAGTTTGTATACCTTAAATATATACAATTTTTATGTGTCAAAAATGCCACCAATAAGGGAAATATATATTCCATTATTAGTGATCAGTTCTACTTTTAAATGGTCCTCTACAAGCTGTAAAACTAAAAGTAGCTTTATTTGACAGCTCCAATTTCTTTTTCTTGTTAAATCATATCTTATTGTTTTAACGGATTACTATCAAACCAAATTCTTTCCAAAAAGCGGTAACTTGTCACCGTTCTTTTTTGTTTTTAGTTTGCTTATTCATTCGTTCATGCATTCATTTATTCACACAACAGATTTCTTATTGAGTGACTGCCATATACCAAGCACAGTACAATTTTTTTATTATGTTCAGTCAGCCAACCTATAGTACATCATTAGTTTTTGATATAGCATTCAACAAATCATTAGTTGTGTATAACTCATCACATCACATGCTCTCCTTAATACCCATCACCTGGTTACCCTCACCTCCACACCCCTCAATTTGTTTCCTGGAGTCCTGAGTCTCTCATGGTTTGTTTCCCTCTCTGATTTCTTCCCATTCGGTTTTCCGTCCATTCCCCTGTTGTCCTCTGTGCTATTCCTTATGTTCCACATATAAGTGAAATCATATGATAATTGACGTTCTCGGCTTGGCTTATTTCACTTAGCATAATCCCCTCCAGTTCCATTTATGTCGATGCAAATGATGGGTATTCATTCATCCCTTCTGATGGCTGAATAATATTTCATTGTAGATATGAACCATATCTTCTCTATCCATTCATCTGTTGAAGGACATTTCGACTCCTTCCACAGTTTGGCTCTTGTGGACATCGCTGCTATGAACACTGAGGTGCATGAAAGCGCAGTACTATTAAGTGGGGGATACATTACTGACCAATCCCATCCAATCCCTGCTTTCATAGAGCTTTCATTGCAGAACACAGAGACAGGCAATAATCATCAAACTTATTAAGTAATTGTTGGTTATATTAAAAGATGATAAGTGTTTTGGAAAAATACAGCAAGGTAAGACAGATTGGGAATTCTGGGGAGTGGTAAATATTCATGGTGTGGTCAGGTTAGATCTTATTAAGAGGTAACATTTGAGCAAAGAACTTAAAGAGAAAGACAGGGTAGATAAGATATATCTGGTGGAAAAGTGTTCCAGATAGAAAAAAAAAAGAACAAATAAAATGTTATCTCTATGAAATATCGTATTGATTCCCAGTCAATAAGAAAAATATTGATGTGGAAATTTTCAGTAAATGTTGTTTAAATTGCCCTTATGGCCTGAAGTTCCCTAATATTTATAGCACATTTAGTAAATTTTTGTCTCTTGGGAAGATGATAGCAATAAAAAGTGCTGATAAACTCTTGTCTTCAAGCTGGGCTGACAGAGATCTGTGTGAATGCTTCTAAAAATGATGGCTTTTAGGGTATTGAAACAAGTTGAGTTATTCAAATATTCGTGAAGTCCCGATGAGAAATCTATATGCAAAATCTGTGCCAAATTAGTGTTTAATGTTGCAGCTGAAGAATGGCCTGTCCGTAAAATCCTCCTCAAAGGTGGTAATGGAGTTCCTCCTGGAAGTCATCACCACAGTCATTGCCACCATAGGACAGGCCATAAGAGGGGTCAGGAAGCTATACCCTCTTGAAGAAGATGCCTGATGGGAGGCAAGAACTCCTCAAGAGTCTGCCTCACAGACTGGTGGAGGGTCTAGTTTGGATTATACATGTGAAAAAAACTACTCAAACCACAAACAGAGAATGAAACCATATAAGACAAATGCTGAAAGCAGAACTGATTTGCCAAACAATATGTTGTATGATATTTGGTGTAAGCAAATATAAGGGTATCAAAAGAACCCTCTAAATAGAGGTGTCCTGACATATGTGCCTTTTGCCTGCTAAAAACAAACTCCTGAGAAATACAGATAAAAACCACAATGAGATACCACCTTACACCAGTTAGAATGGCAAAAATTAACAAAACAGGAAACAACAAATGCTGGTGAGGATGTGGAGAAAGAGGAACTTTCTTACACCATTGGTGTGAATGCAAGCTAGTATAGCCACTCTGGAAAATAGTATGGAGTTTTTTTTCAAGATGTTAAGAATAGAACTATCCCACAGCCCAGCAATTGCACTACTAGGTATTTACCCCAAAGATACAGACGTAGTGAAAAGAAGGGCCATATGTACCCCAATGTTCATAGCAGCAATGTCCACAACAGCCAAACTGTGGAAGGAGCCGAGATGCCCTTCAACAGATGAGTGGATAAAGAAGATGTGATCCATATATACAATGGAATATTACTCAGCCATGAGAAAGGATGAATACCCACCATCTGCATCGACATGGATAGAACTGGAGGGGATTATGTTAAGTTAAATAAGTCAAGCAGAGAAAGACAATTATCATATGATTTCACTCGTAAGTGGAATATAACCAATAGCATCGAGGACCATAGGGGAAGGGAGGGAAGTCCGAAGGGGAAGAAATCAGGGAGGGAGATGAACCATGAGAGACTATAGACCCCAGGAAACAATCTGATGGTTTCAGAGGGGAGTGGGTAACAGGGTGGTGGGTATTTAGGAGGGCATGTGCTGTGATGAGCACTGGATGTTATACGTAACTAATGAGTCATTGAACACTACATCAAAAACTAATGATGTACTATACAGTGGCTAACTAAATAAAATAAAATAAAATAACCCCTCAAACAAACAAAAAAAACCTTTTCAAAACCCAAACAGGGTTTCAGTATATCACTTTATTTGTTTTTGATTTGTTCCATTTTTCCTTTGTTCCTGTTTTCTTCTTCTTTTAGATTGAGTATTTTTATTATTTAATTTCATATCCTTTGTTGGTTTATTAGCTGTAATGCTTTGTTTTCTTATTTTAGTGGTTTGAAGGTTTAGAGTATATATTTTTCACTTATCGTAGTTTAACTTGAAGTCCTATTATACCATATTATACCATTTTATGGAACTTCATAATAGTATAAGAGCCCATTCTCCCTCTCCTGAACTTTGTGTCATTGTTCTCCTACATTTTATATATGTTATAAACTTTATCAACTATTGTTACCATTTCCATATTGAAAAATTAAATATTTTTAAAACAAACAAAAAACCCCCGAAAAGTAAATCTAGCTTTGAGTATTTTAACTCAACCAGCCACTCAGAAATGCTCAAAATATTTTTCTTTCCCTAATTAGCTGTTTTCCATTTTTCGTGTGTGTGTGTGTGTCTGTGTGTGTGTGTGCCCACTCGCACGTGCACGAGAGAGAGAGAGAGAGAGAGAGAGAGAGAGAGAGAGAGAGAGAGAAAGAGGTAGGGAGATTGAGATCTAGCACTTAGTCATCAGGTGCTTAGAAAGCTAAGCCTATTTTCACTAGGATTTAGCTACAGAGTTTCCATTTAAAAGTTTCCAGGCCATTCATTTCTATGTTGGGGGTATCAACACTTTGAAATCAATTCTCTGTTATTATTTTCACTTGGAAAAAACTCTCAAGTTTCATTTCAGTATTACAAGGCAAGTATGAGTCCAGGTTTTGGAGGAAAAGATAGTAGAGAACTTTTTTTCCCTCATGACAAGGGACTAGCCCTCCTTACATCTTAGTATATAGAGCTCAAAGTCTAAGGGTAGGTAAGCTTTCATAATAAGCCAAGAAGACTCGTGGGAAGAAAAGGGCTAAGACCTTGACACAGGTTTTTTTGGGATGGGGAGTGGAGACTGAATGTTAGAATATTGTGAACATAGAGGTGCCTAGGCGTCTCAGTCAGTTAAGCATCTGCCTTCAGCTCAGGTCATTGATCCCAGAGTCCTGGGATTGAGCCCTGTGTTGGGTCCCCTGCTCGGTGGGGAGCCTAGTTCTCCGCCTCCTACTCCCCTTGCTTATTTGCATGCTCTCTCTCACTCTGTCAAATAAATAAATAAAATCTTAAAAAAAAGAAAAAAGAATATTGTGAACATAATAAACCCTCCGAGATCAGCAGACAGGAAAGGACACCAAGCAAACTCACTTAGACCCCAAGAGAAACTACGAGACTAAACATGGGCTTAGGTTATCCTAAGAAAGAGCTAGTCGTGGACATGGTGTGAAACAGAGGGAGAAAGAGCCACTGCCCATACAACCCTGGAACTTTTTTTTTTCTAAGATTTTATTTATTTATGAGAGAGAGAGAGAGAGAGAGAGAGAGAGAGAGAGAGGATGCATGAGCACAAGTGCTTCATCCCAGGACCCCGGGATCATGACCTGAGCTGAAGGCAAACACTTAAGTTAGCCACCCAGGTGCCCTCAACCCTGGGACTTTGGTCTAAACCTGTGCATGTCTTCCACCCATGGTCAGAAAGCTCGATCTTCCAGTGAAGCAGATTGAGTGTTAGGACTTATAGGGTATCTTTGGAAGAAATTGCTCTCTTGCTGGTGGTGTTGAGATCCCGTGAGCCTGAAGATGAAAGATAATCTGAAGATGTGATAATCCAGCCCACCCTGTGGCAGCGGAATTGAGAAATATTTCTGCCATTCTCAACTCCCTTTTCTTGTTCCTTTTCACATATCACTTGCCCAGGGCATCTGGAGACTTGGTGGAAAGGGATTTAATTCATAGCAGGAGGGACTATTTAAGTGTGGTGGATATGGATGGCTCCAGGAGCTCACAGGCCGCGTCTGTCTCAGAGAATGAAGTTTCATTCAACGGGGCACTTTGTAGTTCCATTCTTGCCTTAGTCACATCTTCTTATATGTTTTGTTTGATGAAAACTGTGCCCAAGCCAGTGTAGGCTTAACACTGGTACTGTTCAGACCTGGTTCTGCTAACTTTTCTCCCCTGATATTGCAGTACATGGCATTGGCTACCACTGTTTTGTGGCAGTGGTTTTGATAGCACTGGGTGGTGGTGGGTGTATGTTTCCCATGGAGACCGGAAACGGAAGGTTAGAAATGCATTATTTTTTTAAGATTTTATTTATTCGACAGAGAGAGTGAGAGAGCACAAGCTGAGGGAGCAGCAGAGGGAGAGGGAGAAGCAGACTCTCCGCTGAGCAGGGAGCCCGATACAGGGCTTCATCCCAGGACCCTGGGATCATGACGTGAGCCGAAGGCAGACACTTAACCGACAGAGCCACCCAGGTGCCCTAGAAATGCATTATTGGGAGACGCTTTATTTTTAAAATAACCCAAATACATTTTTGTTTTCAGGGTGCCTGAGACCAAAAGAAATGTCTTTGGCATTAAATACAATATATATGTAAATAAATCCTGCTAATGCTTTCTGGTAAATAAGTCGAACAACAGTGGAATCACCAGTGTGCTCTCCACTAGAAAGCCTCACCTTCTCCGTTAGCTTTCATTCCACTTGTGGATTCTCAAATTTCTCTCATTCATTTTGAGAATTCTAGAGAGAAGTTTATAGCTTGATGACAAGCAAATTAGGCATAGTTCAGTGTTCTGAATTCTCAACTTCAGAGTATGAAGAAACATTCAGCTCCCTATGTTCTAGGGATAGCTAATATTTGCATGGAATAAGTGGTTTGATCTAATTCTTCCTATATTTATTTATTTATTTATTTATTTATTTATTTATTTATTTATTTGACACAGAGAGAGAGAGATTACAAGTAGGCAGAGAGGCAGGCAGAGAGACAGGGAGAGGAGGAAGCAGTCTCCCTGCTGAGCAGAGAGCCCGATGCGGGCCTCGATCCCAGGACCCTGAGATCATGACCTGAGCCGAAGGCAGAAGCTTTAACCCACTGAGCCACCCAGGCACCCTAATTCTTCCTATCTTTTAAGTGAAGGCTCTCTGAGATGAAAAAATATTTATCGGGGTGATATGCATGTAGGGAAGTTAACATTAACCATTCGAATGGGAGGGAAAATGAAGAATTTAACCAGAGCTGGTATTTAAAAAACTCACAAGTAAAAATCTCTCTCCCTCTCTCTCAACTTCTTATCACTTCGATATATACTAAACAACCAATATTGTTGTTTTAAAGAATTTATTTATTTATTTGAGAGAGAAAGTGAGAGAGCACAAGCAAGGGGGAGGGGCGGAAGGAGAAGCAGTCTCCTCACTGAGCAGGGAGCCCAATGTGGGGCTTGATCCCATGTTACACTGACCCTTAGCTCATTAAGATGCCATGCTGAACAGTCTGCATATTCAAACTATTTTTTGCCGTGATTTTTCTTTTCTGCCTTCTTTTTTAATCTTCTTTCCCACTTCACCCAATACCAACCATTCTTGTCCTATATTCCACTCTCTCTGAGTGTTTCCAGGTGTCCAGAATTAATCTTATAAACTATTAATCTATAAATTTATAAATTAATCTTATAAACTAATCTCATAAACTTATAATTGCCATAGTTTCCATATCATAAAGATATTTGCATCTTAAAGGAGTAATTCTGGAGATGGAATGCCCTATCCCAAATTAAAATTTTCAATTCTGGAATAAAGGTTTTCATGGTCCTTCTTGGATAACATTACCTGGGCAGGAATTTACTCTCTTTATATTGTCCATATAAATAGATGTGGAATGTGTAGCTATAGAACTCTGGGCCACTAAGCCAAGTTTGACAGTGTAGCTATACATTATCAGTGTAATGCAGATAATAACTTTTACATAGTGCATAGACTTCTTGATCTGGCTCTCCACCTTGAAGATTTTTCAAATAAAAAGTTGAGAAATCTGTATTATTTCAACAACAACAACAATAAAACCTACATGGGGCTTCCCAACTTCTGTGCTTTGAATAGTACAGAGATGTTCCCTGAAATATCAATCCCTATATCCCATTGATTCCCAAACTGAAGCATGAATCAAAAAGCCTAGAAAGCTTATTAATACACACAGAGTTTCTGTCTCAAAGTGGGGACTGAGAATTTACATTTTTAGGAAGTTTTTAGGTGCTGTTGCCACTGCTGTTGGTTTGGAGACCACATTTGGAGAGCTCCTTAGCCTTTGGGGCACTTAAGTTGAGTCATCAAATAGGAACTCAAGGAACCACATCTGGCAGTGCTTGCTCTAATATGCCTCCTAAGCACTCAGGGGATGCTCTACTTCGTAGAAATCTACTTTAGCATCCAGCTAAAGCAGCCCAGGTTGCTGATTGAAGAGTTTACATTCAGAACACAGATAGCTCAAGGTGAATTGCAGAGCAGTGAGGGTCAGAGAGGATAAGAAATCTCCTGAAGCAGATGATTTTAGGAGTGGGCTCCTTAGTCTCTCTGTTTTTGACCTATGTTTTGTTAGTGTGTACAATTTAGCTTCAGTATGACCATTCTAAAAATGGATGCATTCTCTGCAAAGTAAAGTTTTCCCTTATTTTGGAATATCTCATTTACAAAAAAATTTTGGGGGGGTGGGGAGTGTCTGGGTGGCTCAGTTGGTTAAGTGCCCAACTCTTGATTTTGGGTCAGGTCATGATCTCAGGGTCCTGGCATCAAGCCTCCATTGGGGAGGCAGGAGGTTGTGGGGTGGGGGCATGTTTAGCAGGGAATCTGCCTGAGGATTCTCTCTCTCCCTCTGCCCCTCCCACCCTCATACTCTCTCTCTCTCTCTAATAAATAAATAAATCTTTTTAAAAAGTTTATTTGGGTTTAAAACCATTTGCATTGCTATAAGAAATTTCAACATTACAGTGAATGACAGTAAAGGAAGTGCTTTTGGATTTTGTAAAAATATAATTTCAATTTGCTAGTTTTTAAGCAGCTATAAAAATGGGGAAATGACTTTAAAATTTTTTTATTATCTATATGTGAACAAAGTTTTCTATTTGATGTGACTCTCAAGGATTTGAAGAAAGATCACCATAAAAATCATGATTAGGAATTGCCTGTAGACAGTTTAATCATAAAATCAAACATAAAAATCTATTTTCATAAAAGCAAGCTCAAGTTTCTCATTAAAGAAAAAAATGAAAAGTCCTTATTTTGAAGTTTTATATAAATTCAATAGTTAATGTTCTTTCTATCACTTTTATTTGACTTTTCTAACATTGTTATCTTACATTAAGAATGTAATTTTTTTCCCACCAAGTTCTGAATAGATACTTCCAAATTCATTCCAGTTTGTCCCAGTTCTCATACAGATACAGTAATTTTTTATGTCTACTCTAACTTGAAAATAGTTGGGAGGAACTGCCATGGTCCTCACTGAATGTGGATTAGCAAGACAGAATTTAAAATTAAGCTCCCCTCAGAACTCTGTTGCATTTCTATACACTAAGAATAAAGTAGAAGAAAGAGAAATCAAGGAATTGATCCCATTTACAATTGCACCAAAAACCATAAGATACCTAGGAATAAACCTAACCAAAGGGGTAAAAGATCTGTACTTTGAAAACTATAGAACACTTGTGAAAGAAATTGAGGAAGACACAAAGAAATGGAAAAACATTCCATGATCATGGATTGAAAGAAGAAATAATGTTAAAATTTCTATGTTACCCAAAGCAATCTACACTTTCAGAGCAATTGCTATCAAAATACCACCAGGATTTTTCAGACCTGGAACAAACAATTCTAAAATTTGTATGGAAGAAGAAAAGACCCTGCATAGCCAAACCAATGTTGAAAAAGAAAACCAAAGCTGGGGACATCACGATGCCAGACTTTAGGCTCTATTACAAAGCTGTAATCATCAAGACAGTATGGTACTGGCACAAAAACAGACACATAGATCAATGGAACAGAACAGAGAATCCAGAAATGGACTCTTAACCAGTCTTCGACAAAACAGAAAAGAATATCCATTCTTGAAAAAGACAGTGCCTTCAACAAATGGTGTTGGGAAATTGGACAGCCATATGCAGAAGAATGAAACTGGACCACTTTCTTCCATCCTACACAAAAATAAACTCAAAATGGATAAAAGACCTAAAGTTGAGATAGGAATCCATCCAAATCCTAGAGGACAACACAGGCAACAACCTCTTTGACTGTGGCCACAGCAACTTTTTGCTAGAGATGTCTCCAAAGGCAAGAGAAACAAAAGCAAAAATGAACTATTGGGACTTCATCAGGATAAAAGGCTTTGGCACAACAAGGGAAATGATCAACAAAACTAAAAGGGAACCTGCAGAATGGGAAAGGATATTCACAAATGAACCATCAGATAAAGGGCTATTATCTAAAGTCTATAAAGAACTTATCAAACTCAACATCCAAAAACCAAAAAATCCAGTCAAGAAATGGGCAGAAGACATGAACAGACATTTCTCCAAAGAAGACACATAAATGGCCAACGGACACATTAAAAATGCTCAACATCACTCAGCATCAAGGAAATACAAATCAAAAACACAATGAGATACCACCTCACACTGGTCAGAATGGCTAAAATTAACAACTCAGGAAACAACAGATGTTGGTGAGGATGCAGAGAAAGGGAAACCCTCTTACACTGTTGTTGGGGATGCAGACTGGTGCAACCACTCTGGAAAATAGTATCAAGGTTCCTCAAAAAGTTAAAAATGAAATTACCCTATGATCCAACAATTGCACTATGATGTATTTATCCAAATGATACACAGTGGTTTGAAGGGGCACATGCACTCCAATGTATATAGCAGTAATGTCAACAATAGCGAAAATAGGGAAAGAACCCAGATGTCCATCAATTGATGAATGGATAAAGAAGAGGTGGTACATATATACAATGGAAGAATACTCAGCCATCAAAAAGAATGAAATCTTGCCATTTTCAATGACATGGATGGAACTAGAGGGTATTATGCTAAGTGAAATAAATCAGAGAAAGACAAATACCATATGATTTCACTCATATATGCAATGTAAGAAACAAAACAGATGAGCATAGGGGAAGGGGAGGAAAAATAAAATAAGATAAAAACAGAGGGAGGCAAACCCTCCCTCAAAAGAGATTCTTTTTTTGAATTTAAATTTAATAGCCAACGTATAGTAGATCATTAGTTTCTGATCTAGTGTTCAATGATCCGTCAGTTGTATGTAATACCCAGTGCTGGTCTAGGAAACAAACAGAATTGCTGGAGGGGTGGTGGGTGGGGGGATGGGGTAATTGGGTGATGGACATCAAGGAGGGCAACTGATGTAATGAGCACTGGGTGTTATATGCAACTGATGAATTACTAAATTCTACCCCTGAAACTAATAATCCTCTATATGTTAACTAAATTGAATTTAAATAAAAACTTATAAAAAAAGAATGATGAAGGTAAAATTTTAAAAAGATCTATGGATATACTTTCTAAATATGAAAATGAGTTTTAAATATTTTATTCATTTGAGAGAGAGAGAGAACACACATGTGTGCACAGAAGTGTGGGGGAAGGGTAGGGGAGGGAAGCAGACTCCCCTCTAAGCAGGGAGCCTGATGTGGGGCTTCATCCCAGGACCCTGAGATCATGATCTGAGTTGAAGGCAGACTTTTAACCGACTGAGCCACCCAGACACTCCTGAAAATATTTTTAAATAGCAAATTAGTTGTAAACATTTTTGAGCTTGCTATAAAGAAAATGTAAATTGAAAATATGGTATTATGAAATATAATACACTCTTCAACTTTTCAGAAATAAAATAAAATAAAATTGTGCTCCCCATTTCTATGTCTAGAATTGCAGAAAATAAGCCAGTATAGAGCAGATTTGTGCAATTATGGGAAGAATCAATTGCATAAAAATAATTTTAAGGTAAGTTGGTACCCATTGCTTTAGGGATATATGAAACAGCATCATTTTGTGGTTTGACAAAGGCATCAGTTTTCCTTGGTATACAGAAATGAGCATGCAGAAGAAGTAGATAAATCTGCACAAATGATAAGGATCCTTCTGGGAAGAAAATGATCAAGACACCAACCAGTTTCCTTTTAAGGTTCACTGCTATCAAAATGAACCTCTGTGGTAGATTAGGATGGCTCCAACTAAGAGACCCCGAAAAGGAATTCATCTTATAAGAAATGGAAATTCTGATTGGTGGCTTAGATTTATGATTACCTACATTATGAAGGGAAGAATTATTTGGGCATAGCATTTTTCAAAGGTGAGAGATCTCTTTCTGATACAGATACTCTGACACGGAAGCCAGAATAATGAAAAATTTTGTGAAAAAAAATTGTTTGATTTCAAATTTCTTTATAGTTTATATGGCTATTTTTGGGTAAGTAGAATATTGTGTATGAAATACTCAGAACAGTCAGTGGCCCATGGTAAGAGCTTAATAAATGTTAATCACTGCTAATGCTAAAAAAAAAAAATATGAATCCTTACTTAAGAACTGAATATTTAGAAGCCCAAGTAGAATACTTCCTTAACTGATCATAATATTAAAAGCAATGAGGTTATTTTTCCTCAAAAGAAAGCAAGCACACACACCAGCTTCAGAAAGAACATCTTCAAATCTTTGTGAGATTAGTTTTCAACGACAAAAATTGTAGCCTAAAATGGGGATCCACGTTGATGGGTTGGATTCTTCACTTGTGTTTGTTTGGCATTTAGAAACAGGGATGGTTTTCTTTGTTCTGAGTAAGTTTCTTTGGTTTGTAGATAATTTCGGTGGCAAAAGGGAAGAAAGAAATATAGAGAAAAGAGTGAGGGGGTGTGGGGAGAGAAGGAGGAAAAAGAGAAAGAGAGAGATTGCTCTTGGATAACCAAGTTGGCCAGGTATAGGCTTGAGTAATGAATTAAAATATTACAAGGAGATTTGACCACAAGGTGGTGAAAGGCACCAACTGGTTGATATAATAATAGACATATATGAGAAGCATTTTTAGAATTAGAGGGCATTGTGGAGGAGAGGGAACATCTTTATATTTTTTCATTACAGGAATTTCTAACTTGAGAGGCAATTTAGGAAATCAATAACTAGAACTTTAGAAGAATATTTGAAGGACACTAAAAATAAAGTATGAACTTTAAACAGTTTCAGACAAAAAGATTGAATATTGAAATCCCTATAATTAATCCAGGTACTTAAATGCATGAAGGTGAATATTTAGATGCAGAATGATGAGGGCTAGGGGAGTTGACATACTTCATGCAAAAGGTGGATGATGTAAAATCAAAACAAACTAACAAACAAAAAAGGAAAATCCACAACAGATATTTCCTATAACCATTCCTGAAGATGGATTTGAATTAATACACTCACTACCAGTTTAATATTCTTTTTTTTTATTTTTAATTTGACACACAGAGAGAGATCAGATCACAAGTAGGCAGAGAAGCAGGCAGAGAGAGAGGAGGAAGCAGGCTCCCCACTGAGCAGGGATCCCAATGCGGGCCTCGATCCCAGGACCCTGAGATCATGACCTGAGCCGAAGGCAGAGGCTTTAACCCACTGAGCCACCCAGGTGCCCCCAGTTTAATATTCTTATCTCCGTCTGTTTCTACCTGCATATACACATGTGCACACACACACACACAAGCACACACATGTATATATACATAGGCATGTGCCTATACCTTCTTATGTATGTACATATATAGTATCTATGTTCACATTTAATTTTATTAGAAAATAGAGTGTGCTTATTCTATAATAGATTAATTGCTTCTTAATTAATTTTTTGCTCATTTGTTTATATTAATCATAGAATATCAAGGTAAGGCAAGCTCTTCTTGGATCCAGAGGTCCAGATAAGCAGCACCTTTCAAATAGTGTTGCCTTAGCAAAGCTTCTTGCTATCACTGGGCCATGTTTTATATTTATGGTAACGATAATGCCAAATGTAGCCATGCTTGACTATATTTTCCTTATTCCTGCATATTTCAGGGAAGAAGAAATGTTAGGGATGTTGTATATACTAATCTTGCATCTGGGTTGTAAAGCATGGGTTCTTTTCTCTGAGATCTTCTGAAAACCATAAGTATCAATTACACTTAACTATTGTACTCAAGGGGACTTGGGAAGTAAGTGAGTTCATTTCAGCATAGACTTGGACTTGAATCCTTCATCACATCTCCAGTTTTGGCCTAGGGTGGAAAACTGTGTGAAAATACTCTTAACATTCTTAATCAAGGTTAACTCTGTAGCTATGACTATACAAAAATTGAAATCAAAATTTTAGTACCTATCTTTATAACTTCATCACTACAAATGGCTCTGAACAATTTAGAAATGGGCCTTTTCTTTTTCCTTCAAAGGCACATTTTAAAGGAATGGCATGAATTCTTATTGATCATTTTTGCTTGGATTTGGAACTAATAAGCAATGAAGGGTTCATCATTTTCTCAGCTCTTTTTTTTCCCTTTAGATTTCCAACTAAATGTATTCTCCCTATTTTCATTTTCAAATAGAAATAGCCCAGCCTTAATGTTCCCAGGACACTAGTACAATTTGCATCAGACTGATACATAAGAACAGTTGGACTTTTAACAACAAATCTTCCTTTAAGAACAGAGATTAGATTTTCAGAATGTAGAGGGTAAGCAGCCTATTAGGTGAGTCTGGCCAATGGGAAATAGCAATCAGTAATTTTGTCTTCAATTCCCTTCTTTCCTTGATTGTTGCCATTTCCCTCATGAGTTGCATAAAAGGCTGCAGATGTGTTTACCCAGTCTAATGAGTAGGGAATATCATAGAGTTGTGCCAAATTTTCAGCAGTTTATAATGCACATGTTTTCCAAGTTGGGGAGAATTCTGATGTGAGGTGAGAGTGGGGAAGGGTCTCCTTCTGACTCACGTGTGGACTCTCAGTTCTGCCACATTTTACCATTTGCACACTACAGGATTTATTTCCAGGACTGGAGTCTTCCAATACACTTTCATCAAACACACTTGGCAAAATTCTGCTTTCTGAGATATCCCAGCTCAAATTTATCATAACTTTACTTTTTTTCTTGCCTGAACATAATTTACAGTAGAGGAGAACAGCGGGGGAGATAGATAGAACCACTGTTTTTTCCTTCAGTCTTAAAGTCATGAGTAAATTGTGCCTAGAGTCTGTCACTATGACCCAAAGCTCTGGTGTTTTGTTAATATAATCAATATTTGAAATAAAACTCAGAAATAAAAGAAAAATCCTAAAAATGGGCTAGTCCCTAAATATGATTATTTACTAATACAAAAAATACAGAAAAATCTATCAAGCAATCATCTATCAATCATCTATCTATCATCTATCAATCTATCTGCATTCTAACGATCTTCATCATCTATTAAAACTTTTATTTTTATTTGGTTTTTACCCTTTAAACTTGATGGTTTAAATTCTTGATGACCAAGTTGTTTCAATGTGGCAACTATAGAAACATTAATATACTTTACAGTACTCTGCTGGTTATTATCCTTAGTGGCCATGAACTCCCACAGGAAGTGAGGAAGTTATGAGTTTCTTTTTTCTTGCACATTTCCAATAGGAAAAAAATTGAAAATAATCCTAAAAGAGGAATAAAAATACAATTATAAAATTGTAACTTGACGCATTATGTTCATGTACCAAAGCTGAATGAACATGGGGAAAACCTAAATGAAGAACAACTTTACTTTTTTTATAGCTTAAGAAAAGAAAGTTTTAACCAATTTTTTTAGCATATGGGCAACAAGTAAGGTTAATAAAGAATTTTAAGGAGAAAATTATCTTCACCATAATTCATACTATAAAATACAAAAGCCACTAGACAGACAGATAGACACACACACAAACACACAGACACTATTTCTTTTCTTTTTGGATCTCAGAAGCTATAGGATTGTGGTCTTTTCTGTAGATGGATTTGAAAACCACAAGTAACAAATACTTTTCTGTTGCACTCAAGGGAATATAATTACAGCTGAAGAGTTGAGAACTCTCAAAACACATATGAAACTCGATATTCCCAGAAGATTGTACTGGCTGAAAGTTTAAATGGGCTAAATAAGGGTTTAGATAAATCCCTGGATGTCTGAGCCAAAACCAGTGATTTCAAGGCAATTAGAGATTTAGAGGTAAAGGTCTTGAGAGGATTATGTCAAAACAAAGGCAAGGGTCCCTTAGGGCACTTTAGGAGCCAGGGTTCGGCTCAATTCTTTTTACTCTACTTCTTAAACAGAAGTCTTAGATACCTTCATCCTCTGGGACTTTATATATATTTGAGTTTTTGGCATGGTTCCCAGGAAATACAGTAGCTAGTCCAGCTTAAACCTAAAGTAGCATTAGATTCTCATCCTAAGTGATGAATTCCAAATTAAATATTATGTACCAGAAAAGATAGAGAAGCGTTCTTAGAGTTCATTTGTAAACAATGTAGGTTTAAGATGACCTCTCCATTCTCTTTTGCCTATTTTTTATCCAAAATTTCCTCCATTAATATACTTAATTATAGAGATAATTCTGATATAATTACATGTTACAAAGCGGGGGAATCATGTAACATGAATGATAACACATCATTTTAACCCCTTTCATTTCTCTTACATTGCACATCCCCAAAGATTTGAGTAGGTTATTGACTGATTGCAAATCTGTCCCAAGTTCTTTATCCTTTTCTCTACTTCCACACTTTGCAATGTAATTTGCAGTTCCTCCAATCAAGGGTGGTCTATTTCCCAAACTCTTGTCTAGTCTGGCCTTGTTACTAGCTTTGGCCAATACATTCAATAGAAATGACGGCATGCCAATTCCAACAATGGAATGGCAATATTTCAAACTTCTCTTTGAACTTTGGCTGCTGACAGAAGAGCAAGCCTGCTGGAGAATGAGAGACCACACAAAGGGAGGACCTGCTCATCTTCACTAGCCCACAGATGATCAGCCAGCTGACAGTAGATATGTGAGTGAGCCTAGCTAACATCCCAATAATTGTGCAAGTGATCTCCAGATGCATATTTAATAACAGAGGCTTATTATTTTATGATAATGCATTTTGCAGTGGTTGGTTATATAGTAATAACCAAATAATAAAAGGATGAAACATGTAATTGAGTTACTTGTTAGGTATATATTATCAGAATAAGTATGAAACTTCCTACTCTCTTCCCTCAGTATTTCCTTGATGATATTAAATGATTTTGAAACAAGTGGCTGCATATTAAATCCAGAAGAACAACAAGAAAGCTAGTCACCAAACTTAAGGAAATGAATCTGATGAAAATATTGTTCTTTCATTGAATGGAGTATTAGAAAAATGCAACTGTATACTTATATGTACTTAATAACATGCCCTTAAAATATATATTAGGCCAAAAAGGCAGTAAATTAATTATGATGAGCTATTTTAAACACCCCATTCTCAATAGTTAAAAATTATGAATTATTTAAAGAGCAAGATCACCAAAGGAAAAAAAAAGATTACCAAAATCAACCTAATCAAATATCTTACTCAAAAACTGCAAAAGGCTTTACCCCCCAAACACACAGAGAATATTTATAAAAATTGACTACAGATTGGATCAAAAAGCAAATCTCAACAAAGTTCTGAGAATTAGAATCATATGGAAGAGTATATTTCCCAATCACATGGATGAATTCATGCATATATATAGGATAAAATACAGGGGCATTATCTAATGATAAAGTGGTCAGTTCTTTAAGAAGGTAAACATGCATGTGCCTAAAAGAGACATCAAAAGACATGAATGAAAAAGTCATAGAACTACAAGGAGAAATAAATGAATCCACTATTATTGCTGGATATAGCATCAACCTTCTTTCAGAAATGGACAGATCTAATAGGTAGAAAATCAGTAAGGACATAGTTTAACAGAACACCACCATCAGTCAACTGAATATAATGGCCATTGATAGACTAATTCATCCAACAACAGCAGAATACATGTTCTTCTCAAGCTCATATGGAACATTCACCAAAATAGACCATATCCTGGACCATAAAACACACCCTAAAAAATTTAAAGCAACAAAAATCATATAATGTCTTCTCTCAGACAACACTGGAATTAAACTAGATCTCAATAACAGAAAGATATCTAGAAAATACAAAAATACTTGGAGATTAAACAACACATTTTAAAATAATACATGAGGGTGCCTGGGTGGCTCAGTGGGTTAAAGCCTCTGCTTTCGGCTCAGGTCATGATCTCAGGGTCCTGGGATCGAGGCCTGCATCGGGCTCCCTGCTCAGCAGGGAGCCTGCTTCCCTCTCTCTCTCTCTGCCTGTCTCACTGCCTCCTTGTGATCTCTCTCCCTCTGTGAAATAAATAAATAAAATCTTTAAAATAAATAAATAAATAAATAAAATAATACATGAATCAAAGAAGAAATCTCAAATTGAAAATCATTTTGAACTAAGTGAAAATGAAACTGTAACATCAATGTTTGTGGGATTTAAATACATATATTTAAAAGAAGAAAGATTGAAAATCAATAATCTAAGTTCTACCTTAGGAACTAGGAAAAGAAGAGCAAATTAAATATAAAATAAGCAAAAGAAGAAGAGGAGGAAGAAAAGGAAGAAGACAGAATAAAATGTGGAGCAGAAATCATTGAAATTAAAAACAGGGAATCAGTAGAGAAAATCAATAGAATCGATAAAACCAAAAATTGGTTCTTTGAAAAGATCAATAAAGTTTATATGCCTCTAGACACACTAACTGAAAAAAAGAGAGGGCACAAAAAAGTAATACTAGAAATGAAAGGAAGAATATCAATGCAGATCTCATGTACATTGAAATGATAATAAAGCAGTACTATGTACAACTCCATGCCCACAAATTTCATAACTTTCCATATAAAGTCTAAAACTATAATGTATAATGGTTCTAGAAGAAAACCTAGAATATCTTTGTAAACATGAAATAGGCAAATACTTATGAGACTTGACTAAAAATGCAGTAAGCCTAAAAAACAGATATGTTGCTTTTAGTGGAAATCAAAAATGATGCTTTTTGAAAGAGATTTAAAAAATGAAATGGAAAGTGAGGAACTAGGAGAAATATTTAAAGCACATAAATCTGATAAAGGATTTACATCCTCAAAAATTATAATAATATAGAATTCTTCATTTATATCCCATGCACTCTTCTGTTTCAGAACTAAACTTCCTAATTAAAGGTTAAAACAAACAAAAATGGCAAAACTCTTCCAAGTTTCCAGCATCATATTTTAACTAGCAAATATTTTTTTTAATTTTTTTGAAAATTTTATTTATTTGAGAGAGAGAGAACATGAGCAGGGGCAGAGGGAGAAGGAGAAGCAGACTCCCTGATGAGGAGCCCAACATGAGACTCAATCTTAGGACCCCGGGATCATGGCATGAGCGGAGGACAGATGCTTAACCAACTGAGCCACCCTGGTGCCCCTTCAACTAGCAGATATTTTAAAGAGAGTTTCTGGGGGTGCCTGAGTGGCTCAGTCAGTTAAGCGGCTGCCTTCCACTCAGGTCATGACCTCAGCATCCTGGGATCGAGTCCTGCATCGGGCTCTTGCTCAGCAGGGAGTTTGCTTCTCTCTCTGCCTACCTCTCCCCATGCTTGTGCACGCTCTCCGTCTCTCTGACAAATAAATACATAAAATCATTAAAGAGAAAGGGAGCTTCTGGTATGGTACACAAATGTGTTTCTGCACAAAAGCAGTACTATTTCCACACTGGATTAATCAGCTGATTTCCTTTGTGCCTACTATATAAACACAGTCTCCCTTTACAAAAAGTAGACAGAATGAAATTGAAATATCCCAGTGAAATATTTCATAGATGATAATCAAGGGAACATAAGACAACCTAGAAAGGTATATTCATTCATAAATACATATACACAGGCAGGCAGATTATAAAAAATTTTTCCAGTCTTTGTGTTACTTTTTATTAGATGTTGTTGTAGTACCTCCTTCTCAGAACACGGTAAAGTAAGTCTAGAGGATGTCTGAGATTCATTACCATGAGGCAGTCACTCTTTACCTGCATCCTGCATAATTCTGGAAGAGAAGGCCATTAGTGTGACCAGTCATTTGAGAGACTCTGCAAAGCCCTGTCACATAGCATACTGTTTGAAGATTTCTTGATTACAAGTGAATTTTAGAGCTCTAATATGTTTCATTGGCAGTTTAAATGGAAAACTTAATAGATAGCCCTGTATATATAAAGTTTTGGCTGGCAACCATATTGGGCAACCTGGGCACTAAGCTCTTGTATTTTTCAGAATCCTTTTTACTTCCAAAGATTTTGCCGACAGCTATCGATGAAACAGAGGCCATTCCCACCGTGGAACAACCTTCTGCTTTTACCTTCATCGATTTTTGGCTTGTGCTTCTCACCGGAGAGTAATTGTTGGAATCTCTTGCAGACCAGGGAAAGCCTGCAACCCCAGTGTTCACACAGATTTTGTTGCCCAAGTAAGCTGCAGACATTTTTTATAACCTAATTGTATCTGTATTCAAGGAAAGAGGATATTTCGTTTGTCCTGTGTGGAAGGAAAATTTACCTAAATAGCCTCTAAGACCGCAACAGCAGAATGTTCATGTATTCTTTCAGTTTAGTGTTTCTTCAATTGGAAAGTGCTATATTGATATGGTAAAGAACGCAGACAATAATAAGATTATGCACAATGAAAATCAAGACTCTCCTTCATACCGTGGGCCCTCTAATCTTCTTCAGTGGCAACCTCTCAGTTTCTTGCTAAGTTCTGGAAATGGCTTATACCACATGTGAGAGTGTGCATGAACTTTATGATATATATTACAGGTATCATATATATAAACAAAACCCTAAGGAAACCTATAACATAGATACTCCTCTACACAATAGGTTTTAAATTTATCTTTAATTTCCATATGGTAAAACTGACTCTTTTTGATGTGCAGTTCTATGGGGTTTTAACAAATGCATAGAGTCATGCAAACGACATAATCAAAGTACAGAAAATGCTATTACTCTTCTCCCAAAAGTGATACCCTAAGATCGCTCCTTTTTTTTTAAATTTTATTTTTTTAAAGATTTTATTTATTTATTTGAGAGAGAGAGAGAAAGAGAGAGAGTAAGCAGGGGGAGGGGCAGAGGGGACAAGCAGACTGCGCACTAAGAGAGCATCCCAGGGCGGGGCTGGATCCCAGGACCCTGAGATCATGACCTGAGCCGAAGGCAGACGCTTAACTGACTGAGCCACCCAGGTGCCCCCGTTTTTTAAAAATTGTAATTCCAGTGTAGTTAACATACAGTGTTATATTAATCACAATATAGTGATTCAACAATTCCATATATTACTCAGTGCTCATCAAGGTAAGTGAGCTCTTAATCCCCGTAACCTATTTTACCCATTCCCTTCACCCCTCTCCCCTCTGCTAACCATCAGTTTGTTCTCTGTAGTTAAGAATGTATTGTGGTTTGTCTCTTTTCTCCTTTGTTTTTCAGTTCCTCCCTCGACCTTTTAACTTCTAGAGTTCACGAATCTGTTTTCCTCTCTATAGTTCTGCTTTTTCTGGAATATCATGTAAATGGAATCATACAGTATGTAACCTTTTCAACTCTTTCACCTAGCAATATGTATTTGAGATTCCTCTGTGTTGTATATGTTGGTAGTTTGTTTCTTTTTATTGATAAGTAGTATTCCATTGTATGGATGTATCACAGTTTATCCATTCCCCAGTTTAGGGATATCTGGGATGTTTCCAGATTTGGTGATTAAGAACAAAAGTATTATAGGGGTTCCTGGGTAGCACAGTTGGTTGAGCATCCAGGCCTTAATCTCAGGGTCATGGCTTGAAGTATTGGGCCCCATGCTGGGTATGGAGCCTACTTAAAGGATAGAAATAAGTAAGTATATAGAACAAGACTACCATAAATACCTTGTGAATATGCTTTTGTGGGAACATAGGTTTTTATCTCACTTGGGCAAATACCTAGAAGTGGGTGTGTATGACTTTGAACATAATGTATTGTGAATATTATTTAATATTAACATCAAAAACACACACAAACACCCCCCC
>LNAC01000015.1:7129475-7602026 GCA_002007465.1 Ailurus styani | reverse complement strand
AACCCCCCCCCCCCCCCCCCCCCCCCACAAATCTACATCTCTAGAGAAGATGTAACTCAGACTCTAGCCCCTTGGTCATTGCCCAGAAATATCACATGGTGTTACAAGAGGTGTGAGTTTAATTTCTATTCCTTTCTTTGCTATAGAACAAACACAGATTGGCTCCAGATTTTGAAAGTGCTTTTTAAAAACTGATTCTGAATTTAACTAGCTTACTTAATTTTTAAAATACTTTTTAGATTTTGTAACTAATTTCAAGCAGCAATTTCTCAAGTCTGTTCTGAGTTTTTGAACACAAATTGCTTAACCTATTAGAACATTTAAGGTTTTTGCTAATGCTATTGTCTCATGTTAATATCCAAAGAACTCACTTAACAAGCTTTGCCAATGTCTCTGACTTGACGGATTACAGCAATTTGAAAGCATTAAAGTCAATGAAATAATTGGTTATATGGACCAAGGGCAGGAAAACACTGCCTAGATGTTTAAGCATTGTATAAATAGGCATCGTGTGATTTTTCAAAAAAAAAAAAATAATAACAATGAGTAGAAATGGGAGCTTAAAATCAGAGAACTTAAGTCGAAGTTGATAAAGTGTTTTAGCACCCAACTCTGTCAGTTGGCTTTCTCGTAAATATACTTGTAGGAGGGTATCTCAAGGAACCTAACCTTATTGATTTATACATATTATACTAATGAGATTAATTTAAGACATATGTATTTCTATCATATTTTTATTTATTTATTAGGGGGAATCCTTGTTAAAGAAAGTTCCTGACATATATTGCCTTCTTGTGTTCTTCCGAAATTCGTATGTTGAGCCCTAACACTCAGTTTCTCAGAACATGATGGTATTTAGAGAGAGGGCCTTTAAAAAGGTGTTTAAAATTAAATGAGATCATAGGCAGGCCCTTATCTCCTGTGACTGGTGTCTATATAAAAAGAGGAGATTAGGATACACACACAGATGATTAGGTGACCATGTGAGGACATGGTGAGAAGTGGCTGTAAGCAAGCCAAGGAAAGAAGGTTCAGAAGAAACCAAACCTGCCAACCTCTTGATCTTGGACTTCTGGCTTCTATAACTGTGAGACTGAATTTCACCCAGTCTGTGATGTCTTATTATGGTGGTCCTAGCAAAGTAAAGCACCTTTTCACCACATGGTACTATTTCCACTACTTGGTAGAGAGTCAAATATCAGAGCCTGAGCTTCTGCTATGGTAACTTTGCTTAGAAAACAATTTAAAAAGAACCATTACCTCAACAGTTATAAAATAATGCTAAGCAAATACTAATAGATTGGCAAGTTCTACTTTTTTTTAAACTTATAAATGATTACAGTAGAATTTGATTTAGTCAACAAACTTTTGTTTTGCCTTTGCTTCCCTCATTTCCTGTCTTCCAGAAATATTTATTGTTCACTATATTAATTTTTTTTTACCTCTTGACCCCCTTTACCCATTTTTCCCATCCTCCGACCCTTGCCTCTGACAACTACCAATCTGTTCCTTGTATTTATGAGCTTGTTTGTTTTTTGTTGTTGTTATTGTTTGCTTTTTAGATTCTACCCGTAAGAGAGATGATCTGGTATTTGTCTTTCTCTCTGATTCATTTCAGTTAGCATAATGCCCTCAAGGTCCATTTGTTATCATAAATGGCAAGATTTCATTCTTTTTTTATGGTTGAATAATAAATGTTTTTATTTCAATATAGTTGTAGGTTGCAACATAGTGACTCAACAAGTTTATACAATATGCTATGCTTACAAGTGTAGCTACCATCTATCACCATGCAACACTATTAAAATATCATTGCCTTTACTCTTTATGCTTTCCTTTTATTCCTGTAGCTTATTCATCCTATCACTGGAAGATCTCCCACTCTCCTTCACCCATTTTCCTCATCTCCCCATTGTCCCTCCTGTCTGGCAACCATCAGTTTGTTCTCTATCTTTATAGGTCTAATTCTGCTTTTTGTTTGTTTGTTTATTCACTTGGTTTTTTTTAGATTCCACAGATGAGTGAAATAATATATTTGTCTTTCTTCATCTTTCACTTAGCATAACACCTTCTAGGTTCATCCATGTTGTTGCAAATGACATGATTTCATCCTTTTTTATGGCTGCACAATATTCTTCTGTATATGTATATACCACATCTTCCTTATTCATTCTGTTGAGTAATTTCTATGTGGTCAGCTTCTGCATGGGAAGTTTGATATTGGGATACTTACCTTAGTTTCCGTTCAGTTCACTTTAACAAACATTTATTGAGTCCTCAATAAATAGACCCCGGAGATTTGCAGACTCAAGAAGTTCACATGCACTGGTCCTTATCCATATGGAGGTAGCCAGGGAGAGATTATCACTAAATAAATAACCATACAAAGATATTTTCAGTGCCTTGACTTAGGCATGAATGGGTACAACAGAAGAGACACAAGTTCCCAGTCCAAAAGTAATGTGTGCATATGGAGTGGGGGAATACAAAAGATCAGAGAATGATTTTATGAGAAATCCATGTTTCAGTTGAGTCTTGATGGTAAAGAAAGAGTAAATTAGGTGGGACAAGGGGTATAAAGGATGTTTCTGGCAATGGAGAAGGCATAAGCAAAGGCATGATGGAAGAAGCATTATGAAAAAGTTAATGTATTGAAAATAGTTTGGTTGCACTAAAGCATTAAGGCAGGAAGTGGTGAGATTGAGAATGGACAGGTAGGCATATGCAGGATATGGAGGACTTTGTAAACTATACCAAAGACTTTAAGTTATTATTTAAATTTCAGTGAGTTAACATACAGTGTAATATTAGTTGCAGGTGTGCAATACAGTGATTCAACACTTCCACGCCACACCCCGGGTTCATCACAAGTGCACTCTTTAATCCCCATCACCCACTTAACCCATTCTCCTACTCACCTCCCTTCTGGCAACTAAAGACTTTAAAGTCTACAATGGAGAAATCACAGGGATCTTTGTTTCTTTTTCTCTTCTTCTTCTTCTTCTTCTTCTTTTTTTTAGGAATCTGGCACAGACATACTTGCATTTGTAGAGGGATCCTTCTGGCAGCAATACTGAGAGTAAATCATATAGAGTGGAGACCAGAGGCAGGAAGAACAACAAAGCGGTCATGGAAGTAGTTCAGAAAAGAAATAGCATAATCCAGAAGTGAGGAAGTCATGATAGAGACGAAGAAATAGAAATATCAAGGACTGGAAAGACAAGTTTCCTGGTGGGTCTGCGAGGAGCATTGTTTTGAGGTATTAATGTGGTTGTGACTTCAGAATTCTCAAGAATGGGTATTGTGATTGTTTAATTATGTTTGCACAGGCTTAGCAGGGGACTATAGGTGGTGGGATGGTTTTTATGCCCTTGCCTGTCATGATTTCAAAGGGAAAAACTAAGAAACAAAGACAGAAATTGGATTTCAGAGAGTGTGGGAAAGGAAGCCAGAGGTGGAATTAACTCAGATTTCCAGCTTTAGTGACTGGGTAGATGTCCTACTGAGAAGCCTACTGATAAAGGAGAAGTAAAGAAGGTTTTCCAATGTGTGTGTGTATGTGTGTGAACGTTTATGCCCATATGCATCTATTTTGGGAGACAGTTCTATTTTGATTATATTGAGGTAGAGTTCCCTGCACGCCATTCAGGTAGAGATGTCAATTAGAAAATTGGCTGCATAAATGAATCTGAAGCTAAGGGGGAGTTGGAGAATCATACTTAAGAGTGATTAGCTCTTCAGTTTAAAAACATCAGGAAACGTAGAATGAAACAAAATGTGAAAGATTTTCTCAACATGTCAAGGTTATCTTAAATGTCTTAAAATAGCAAAGGGCAGAAGTCAAATCTGTAGTCTATTTCTGTTCCTTGGTGTCCTCCAGGAAGATAATTAATTTTCCTTCAGCTCAACATTTCTATATCCAAAATAGAAATGATATAACTTGTCTTTTACTTTTATGTCAGCAATCTTGAGCCAGATCATTTCTGTTCCTAATCTTTTAATGAATCCTCTTTCCAATTGGATTAATTCTTCCTAGGTGCTTAGTGAATGTTGTATTAACAGTTCACAGCCTTCACTGATGGCATATTTATAAAAGTTCCTACAAACCCTAACTTTGTTTAGAAAGTAAACCTACCTCTCATAATCAACAATCTGATCAGCCAAACCAGTCATTATGATTAATACATTTTTAAAATTTTTTAAGGGGAGGGAAGGGCAGAGGGAGAAGGAGAGAGAGAGAATCCCAAGTAGGTTCCATGCCCAGTGAGGAGCCCAGAAAGAGACTTGATCTCACGTCCCTGACAACATAATCTGAGCCGAAATCAAAAGTCAGATGCTAAACAACTGAGCCACCAGGGTGCTCCTGATTATTACATTTTTTTATTGATAACATCAGCCTTTTAAGTGAAAGTATGAGAATTAGTTCCCCCCCCCCGTCATTTTATTTCTCTATTTCCCAGGATTTGCCTTAAGATAGAACACTTCCTCATTTACTCTCATCAGATACCCTCTCATTAAGGATCATTTTCTTTTTTTTTTTTTTTTTTAAAGATTTTATTTATTTGACAGAGAGAGAGATTACAAGTAGGCAGAGAGGCAGGCAGAGAGACAGGGAGAGGAGGAAGCAGGCTCCCTGCTGAGCAGAGAGCCCGATGTGGGCCTCGATCCCAGGACACTGAGATCATGACCTGAGCCGAAAGCAGAGGCTTTAACCCACTGAGCCACCCAGGCGCCCTCATTAAGGATCATTTTCAACATTTTTTGGACCACTTATAGGATTCTCATCTGTTTTATGCACCCTGCTCATGCTGGCCTATGTTTCCAGAACTTGCATTCTTTTCAGAATATTGAGAAATTTTCCCATCAATCACCTCAGTCTCATCTTCTCAGAATATGTCTTTTATTAACAAATGTGAGATGGAAAAGAAAATAATCTTTAGCTGTGACAATAATGGCTTGGTTTTATATTTTGTTATTTATTTTGTGTTTATAGATTTTTTTCTTAATAAGCACTTCATTAAACTATTGAAAGTTCCAATGTCTACAAAATATTATAATTATTCAGTTTCATAGAAGCAGTGTATTTGTCTAATGCTTTTAATGTTGTTATGGTTTTACAGAATATCAATGTAAGAATTATTTATATTGCCAGATATTACAGACCTAGGCAAGGAATGGGGTCAGACAAATACTTAGATGATCAATTCTGAGGATGAATAATAAACTGATATATGGGAATTAGTATGATTTGAGGTTTAAACTTAAAAGAAAAAATGCCTTGCACCTACCACTGGAATTATTTTTTTTAAATATTTATTTATTTATTTGACAGAGAGAGATTACAAGTAGGCAGAGAGGCAGGCAGAGAGAAGAGGAAGCAGGTTCCCTGTTGAGCAGGGAGCCCAATGTGGGCCTTCATCTCAGGACCCTGAGATCATGACCTGAGCCGAAAGCAGAGGCTTTAACCCACTGAGACACCCAAGTGCACATACCACTGGAATTAAATATAAAAAAAATGTTAATGATGGGGTTATTAATGATCTGGTTCTAGGATGTGCATGTGTGTCTCCCATAAGCCAGGGCGATCAATCATTTCAGAATGGAGAGATACTGAAAGACTCTGACAAGTGGCAGATTTAGTCTGTAAATGTAGTTCTTGAGTGATCACTTGATAATTTATCAATGAAAAACAGATCCCCTTTACAATAAGAATAAAAAAACCCACACTGAACCCTTAAAATTAAAAGAAAAAAGTATTATCAGTAATGGCTAGCATTTCAAAACATGGATCCTTAGTCGTGATTATAGGTAAAAACCTGAATAATTCTTTGTTTTTGGATCATAAATGGCCACAAGGAACTGTAAAATAAAAAATCCAGTAAATAACAATGGATAAGAAGGTGTAGGTTTTTCTATTCCAATGGAGGATCCAAATCTTGATGATAGTGACTTTAGAATTATGAGGTAATGGGCCATTTAACAATTAGAGTAGGGTTTTATGTTCTCAGAGAAATCACTAATATGTTTGTAAATGTGTGGATAATATTTCTGAAATCAGTTAATTTGTCTCATCTCAAATTTACACTTCCCTTTTAGACTATAATTTTAAGTATAATCAAGGAGATAGTTAGAAAGCAACAAACCAATGGGCCTCCCACTAGCCCAGATCATGGGTTCTAGTTTTAGCCTTGTCTTTAGTCCTACAGACAGATGTCAGCCATGACTGTGGCACTCATTGTCAGGTTGCCAATGATGAGGACATTGCCACTGTGATATGAGCATGCAAGATAGGAAATGAAAAATACTGTCTAGGACACAAGGCAGCCAATTCTCAGGACTTTTGTGGGAATTGGGAAGGAAGTTTGGAGAGGCTGGAGTTTGAAAAGAGCAGGGGGCTGAGACAGAGGAATACTCTTACTGTCACTTTACTCCTACTGCCTTATAGTATATGACCTTAGAAAAATTTGTTATAGGTAATAAGTATATTTTAGTCAAATTATCATAATCCATGTATATTAGTTTCCTATGGCTGCTATAGCCAATTTCCACAAACTTGAAGGGTTTACAGAAATTTTTTTCTTTCTAGTTGAACTCAGAGTCACATGGCAGCGGGGCCTCACTCCCCCCATGGGCTCTGGTGGAGACTCTTCCTTACATCTTCCGGCCTCTGTGGCTCCTCAGGATCTAAGCACTGAAGCCTCTGCTCCTACTTCACATCGTCTTCTCCTTTTCTGTCTGTGTCAACTCTCCCTCGGTCTCTCTCTTTTATGGACACTTGTGAATGGATTTAGAGCCCATCTGAATAATCCAGGAGAATCTCCCCATATCCAGATCCTTAATTTAATTGCATCTGTAAAGATTCCTTTTTTTTTTAAAGATTTTATTTATTTATTTGACACAGAGAGAGAGAGAGAGAGATCACAAGTAGGCAGAGAGGCAGGCAGAGAGAGAGGAGGAAGCAGGCTCCCCGCTGAGCAGGGAGCCCGATGCAGGCCTCGATCCCAGGACCCTGAGATCATGACCTGAGGCGAAGGCAGAGGCTTTAACCCACTGAGCCACCCAGGTGCCCCTGTAAAGATTCCTTTTTCTTGTGAAGATAACATGTATAGGTTTCAGGGAAGAGAACCTGAAGACATTGGGTGGTTATTAACCACAAAAAAGAGGGTAACCCCAACAATGAATTAAAAAAAATAAAAAGGGAAATCATAAGCCACTAACTTCAATTTCCATTCCTTAAGTTCCTATTTTTAAAATTATATTTTCATCATCATCATCATCTCAGGTCACTCTCTCCACTTAATTTAGTTTTGTCATTCTAACAAATATCTTCCACCCTGGCTACATACAAGAATCACCTGGGCAGCATTATAAAACTACAGATACTCAGGCCCAACCTTAAACTCATCAAAATAGAACCTCTGGGACTGGGTCCTAGGTACCAACATTTTTAAAAGCTTCTTAGGTGATTTCAACATGAGGCCAAGGTTAAGATCTACTTCAGTTAAGGGGGACAAGTTATGCTAGGTTTATGGGCCTGTGTCATACCAGGAAACCACTGGCTTTGAAACTGGTGTTTGAATCTTATCTGACATTTACGAGCTATGGGACCTCACACAAGATGCTCTAGTGCCCAGATTTATTGTAAACTAGTATCAATGTATATATGCGTATGTGTATATATACACAGATATTTATCTATAATATACTTAACATTTATGCATATTCGTTTATAATATAAATATGGATAATGTTTTTTAAAGGAATGCATGAATGTCAGGAACTCTGCGAAATGTAACACCATGGTAAATGATAGTGATAAAGAGGAAAACAAGTATGAATCCTGCCTATCTGCAACTTATACTATAGTGGGGAAAAAGATATTAATCAAATAAAGTCTCCCAAAATGTGATATTGAGGCAAAACAGTGCTATAAAACTCTCTAATGGTATTGGTAGTGTTTTTACTCAGTCAAAAAAGTTCTGAAAGCTCCTCTAATGAAGTGATAAACAAACAAACAAAAAAGAAGTGATAAACACTGTGATAAAGAGCTGAGATCAGAAGGATAAGCAGGAGTTATTGAAGGAATGGGAAGGAGAAACACTCGGGGAAAAGGGACAGGTGTATGCAAAATCCAGACCATGAGAGAGCATGGTGAGGTCATGGTCTGGAGTTAAGTCAGGGACCAGTTGAGAGAGTGCAGCAACATGTGGGACAGGACCAGACTAGGCAGGAGTTCAGAGGAAATTCATGCAGGGACTCCAAGCCATATTAAGGAATCCTGCCGGGGCACCTGGGTGGCTCAGTCGTTCAGCATCTGCCTTCAGCTCAGGTCATGATCCCAGGGTCCTGTTATCGAGCCCCACACATCAGGCTCCCTTCTGGGGCAGGGGGGAAGCCTGCTTCTCCCTGTCCCACTCCCCCTGCTTGTGATCTTGCTCTTACTATCTCTCTGTCAAATAAATAAATAAAATCTTTAAAAAAAAAAGAATCCTGCCTATCAGGGATGGTCAGGAAATGAGAGTGGTATGTTACCTTGGGACTTGAGAGGGGCCAGAGTGGATGCAAATAAATGAGTGAATGGGGGCGCCTGGGTGGCTCAGTGGGTTAAAGCCTCTGCCTTTGGCTCAGGTCATGATCTCAGGGTCCTGGGATCGAGGCCCGCATCGGGCTCTCTGCTCAGCGGGGAGCCTGCTTCCTCCTCTCTCTCTGCCTGCCTCTCTGCCTACTTGTGATCTCTCTCCCTCTCTGTGTCAAATAAATAAATAAAATCTTTAAAAAAAAATGAGGGAATGTGCTATTAGCACAGTTAAGTAAAAGATGGTGGAAGCTTCCATCAGAGTGATGATAATGGGGAAAGGAATGGGTAGATTAAAGAAATAGGCAATAAGACAAAGTAAAGAAGAGTGTGAGGGAAACCAGTGAAGACTCCTTCACTTCTGGTTTGTACGTTTGGGTGAATCGTGAGCCATTTACTATGATGGAAAACTCTAGAAGAGAGTCAAGTTCAGAGAGGAAGTTTAGGAGATTTGGTTTTGACCTTGTTTATTTTGACATTTCTATGAGTTATTTAAGAGGAATCACAAGATAGCATTTGGATAGGCAGGTCTGTAGTTAAGAAAAGCAGCTTAGGATGAAGATAGGTATTTGAGAGTCCTGTGAAAATGGACAGTAATTAAAGCGGCAGCTGTAAATGAGATTTCTCAGTGACAGAACATTGGGTGAGAAGATATGAAAAATCAAGGCTGAGTCCTGAAGAATTCCTGACCCAGGCAGGAGGAGACAAACTCGAAAATTTGACAAAGATTATCAGAGCAGTAGGAGAAAAATCTGGAGAGCATTTATCAAGGAATCCCCCGAAAGATAACTATACTTATAAAAAGGTGTACTCAACAAATTGGATGTCAATTATAAGTGAGTAAGATGAAGTCTAGGAAAAATCCACAGCTTTAATGACATGGAGGTCACTGGTGATCCATGGAAAACACTACTGGGAAATAAATAAGCAGAAAACCAGACTGAAAATTAATGAACAGTGCTTGGGAAATAAGAAATTAAAACATAAAGTAGAGATGAGCGTTTTGAGAAATATGGTTGTGAAAAGAGAGTACATTACCAAATGACATTGAAAGGTTGAGGGATTTTTGCTTTACTTTCTGTTTGTGTGTTTCAATGGGACAGATTGAGATCTTTAATAACCGTGAAATGGAATTACATGGGAAGAAGAGATTGAATTATGAGAGTAATAGTGTATGTTCCTAAGAAGGAACTAGATCCGTCTTGGATAGGAGCTAGTTCTCCATATCCAAAATAGGAGAATAGAATGGATACAGATGAACTAAGTTTGCATGCTTGGTCTCAAGGAAACGGACATGTTTCTATCTGAGAGTTTCTATTTTCTTTACAAATTCATCTACTGAGTGGGTGGTAGTAAGACAATGGTCAGAATTTTGAGAAGAGGGGAGGATTTGCCATCAGCGTGTAGTTTGGAAGAAGAGACTGAATCAACCAAACACAATAGGATTTCTAGGTATAATGAAGGTTTCAAGTAAGATTGCTGTTTTTTCAGAAGTTCTAATCTTGTATTGTATCATTTCCTCAAAGCTCAGCTCTTCAGGGCAGAGTTGAACTCACACAGGCTTGGAGGGGAAAAGGAAGTTGGGAATGTATAAGAATATTCATTATACAACACAGCAGACTAGATCCTCTATAAAACCAACAAGCTTAGCAACTCACTCTCTTCTCATACTGGTCATGCTCATTTCAGACTTTCCCCTCCCCTCAAAGTTTTAATCCTTCGCTTCCTTCTACTACCTGGTCGAAGATGAAAGTCCCTTCTACTTTATAGAGAAAGTAGAAGCCATCTGAGAGAAATTTCCCATTTCCCTGAGAACGAACACTCAAGTTAGTGATGACCACAGAATGTGAGCTTTATTATGAGGAGAGTGAAGAAATGAGAGGCTCTAATGGATTGGAGTTTCCATTCTCTACTTAATTTTTACATAAATATTCATAACCTCGTCAAATTTCTATAAATTCTTTTTAATATAAATATTCTATTGCCTAAAATAATTATAAAATTCCTATTCAATCTTTTACTGACTTCTTGTAATGAATTTTCATGGTGAATAAAGAATGCTTTCAAAAAGCCACCACGTATATGTAGATTGGATCTCTCTCATGTCATGTCCAGTGGTCATGACAGTGGCTGCTGCTTAGCTCACATGTAAAAAAAACCCAAAAAACAATGAGGTTTGTCTAATGTCTCTCCTCCCTGACTTTCTCCTCCTCCTCTATTCACCTTTCTCACAAAAAGAGATCATTAGTTTCACAAGGTGGGTGGGGTAGAGCAGAGCAAACGTGACCACAAACACATCCACGGTATGGAAAGAAAATGCACGTTTCACGATTTCCTGATGGGCTGTTCTTTACAAAAGCATAACCTATCTTCATAAATGAGTTTAGTGTTTTCAAAGTGTTTTCATATTTGTTATTTATCAATTTTTGGAGGTAAAAAACATTATTACCACATTTTTCAGATGTGAGATCTGAGATTCAGTGATGTCAAGGGTCTTACCATCAAAGCAGTTGTATTAACCATGTCTTTATTTTCTGCGTTGCTGATGCTCTGACATCGGGGGCCTTGCTGACCTTGGAGGGCCCCTCCCGGGGAATGACAATTTCTAGAGCCAGGAAACAGCTCAACTTGTGAGTGTGCTCTTCAGATACAAACCATCCCATCCAGAGCCCACACCCCAAGAACCACCGCTATTAGGCTCTCACACTCTGAGCTATCATGCACTGGCCCTAATCATCCCAGGGCCAGGTGCTAGACAACTAGGGACAGCCCCTGTGCTCCAGGGCCAGTTCAGACTGTTTGAACTAGCAAATCAGAAGCTTGCTTACCCTGCCTCTCAGCAGTTCCTTCCTGTGAAAACCACAATCAAGGATCCTGCCCACAGCTCCCCCCTCTCCCTCTCCCTTCTTACCAACCTCGGTGATTCCCAGTATTGCTCCTTCTGGCATGTCATGCTTCTTCTCTCGGGAACTAGGAGTAATAAGATAACTTTCTTTTTTTTAAGATCTTATTTATTTGAGAGAGAGAGTGTGTGTACACGAGCAGGGGCGAGTGGCAAAGACAGAGGGAGAAGACTCCCCATTGAGCAGGGAGCCAGACACAGGGCTTGATCTTAGGATCATGACCTGAGCCAATGGCAGACACTTAACTGACTGATCCACCCATGTGCCCCAATAAAGTATTTTTTAAATGGTGGTTGTCTCCTGATTGTTGGCTTTGCAATGCCTCAATTTTTTTTATTAATGCACTGTATTTCAAAATAGTTTCTTTTGAAAGTTGTGAAAGGCAGATTTAGAATCCAGGTTTGGATTCTTTCCGTATTACCACTCTACAGTGCTGTGGATAGTGGGGCAAGAAAATCACATCTACTACTAATTGAATTCATTCATACATTAAATATGTATATTTGGAGCACCTGTAACATGCTAGGCAATTGCAAGCACTGAGTATCTATGTATATAGAGAGAGATAAAATAAATTATAATAAGGGTGCCAGGGTGGTTAGGCATCTGACTCTTGATTTCAGCTCAGGTCATGGTCTCAGAGTCATGGGATCAAGCCCTGGGTCTGGCTCTGGGCTTGTGGAGTCTGCTTGGAATTCTCTCTCTCCTTCCCCCTCTTCCTTCCCCCTACTCATGTGTGCATGCTCTCCCTCCCTTCCTTCCTCCCTCTGTAATAGATAGATAGATAGATAGATAGATAGATAATAGATAGATAGATAGATAGATAGATAAACGTTTTTAAAAATAAATTATAATAAAGTGGGCAGGCAAAATAAGTAAATAAATATATGGATATATAAATTACAAATTGTGACAAGTGCTATTGGTGACAGACTCTAACATATGGTTATCTACTTCAGATCAGAGATCAGAAGATATTTTCTGAGGAGGTAATATCTGAACTATGACCTGAAGGAAATGAAGGATCCAGTCAAGTAAAAAGCTCAAAAGCCCTTGGACAGGAATGATCTTGGTCTCTAAGAGAATGGAAAGAAAACCATAACAGATACAATGTAGGAGAGACTGGCACAATGTGAAATTGAAGAAGGAAGAAGTCAGTTTATTTCAGGACTTTGTGAACTATGGAGTCTGAGTTGTTTTGCCAGAATAATGGAGAACTACTGAAGGGTTTTAAGCAAGGGAGTGACATGATTCCTTTCTTGTATATAAAATTCACTTCGGCAGCTGTGGAGAATGGATACAGAGTGGATAAGAATAAAGGAAGGAGACTAAAGAATAAAGGAGGGGAACTTAAAGAATAACTTACTTTAATAGATGTGTTGGTGGCTAGGTCTAGGGTGATGGCTGCAAAGATGGAGAGAAGCAGGCAGGCTTAAGATATATTTTGGTGATGGATTGATTATATGTGAAAGTGTGAAGTGAGGAAGTCAGAAGAGCAACTTGAAGGGTTTCCTTAAGTAATTAGTCAGCTGCTGCTGGTGTCGTGTCTCTGATGAAGAAGACTGAGGAGGAACGTATGTGTGTGCATGTGTGTGTTTATGCATGTAATGGGGTGGATGAGGTAGAAATTGAGAATCCAGCTTCAAAAACACATGTCAAGTTTGATATGCTTCTGAATTCTTTCAGTGGAATAATAATAGATGGTTGCCTGTGAATCTGTATTTTAGATATCAGAAGGCTGAGCTGAAGATATGCACAGAATTAGCATTTCACAATGCCTGAAAGAATGAGTTCATCTGGGGCCATATATAAGAGAGAAACAGGTCCACAACTGGTTTCTGAGAAGCTATAACATTTATAGGTTAAGGCAAAGTACTGGAAAATAATAACCAGAAATGGTCAAGGAAAAGTGAAACCAAAACATGTGGATCACTTTGTAAGGTTGGAATTATCAGTATTTAGTAGGCTCAGAAGCTAATTGGCTATCAAGTGGCAGAATCGAGATTCAAACTCAATTTGTCTGATTTTGACATTTCTATTCCAATTTCTCTATAAGCTTTCTTTCTGAAAACCATGATAATAAATAAGCACCACACATTCTCAGTGTTTTCTAAACTGACCAGTTGTAAGTATCTCCTGGAATTCTTATTAAAGAGCAGATTTTAAAATCCCTCTCTTTCTGATTAAAGAAAATTCCTGTTTTTATCCTGAAACTGTAAGCTAAATACAGGTTGATATAAAAGTTAAAGAAGATAATGTAGTTTTACCCAAACTTGCTAGAATCAGAGTGGTTAAATGACCTGACCAAGGTCACGCAGCTAGAAAGGGTTGTCATTTGAACTCAGGACCACTTGTCTTCAAAGTTCTACTTTACTGCTACATCTCCCCAGTGTGAATAAAACAATACTCACATTCATACTCACATTCATAGTTTCCATGAATGTGCAATGGCTCCCTTGACTCTGCTGAAAACCCATCTAACCTCCTTTAGATTACATATATTTTTTTCTATTAAGTTTTAATTTTGATGATTTTCCCTTCCTTTGGATGCCTATAGTATTTATTATCTTCAATGTTAAATTATTGCTCAACAAATATTCCTTTGTGTTGCTGTATTCTGTCTCCCCGGATTTTAAATTCCTTATGGTCATGACTTACATTCTGTGGCAAAGTCTCCTAGCTAACCACCAAAATCCATTTTCTTTTTCTCCCTAGTTACTAAGACTAAATTCTCAACTGCCCTTGCAGTTAAGTGTGACTTTGAAGCAAAGTTCTTGCTAATGGAGTAGAAGTTTAATATGCCTCTTTCATTTTTTTAATATGTATAAAATACATAATAATTTCCATGGGAGCTCCACCATGATCTTCCCCCCTTTTTATGTGCCTAAATGGTCATAACCAGTGTTAAATGTAGTGCAGTCACTGTTAGGCTGGTTTCCTGAGAAACTACATGGAGCATAAATCCCTGCCATCCTGAGATGCTCTATAATGTATGCGAAGAGAAAATAAGTGTTAATAGCGTTTGAACACTTACACTGGGTGATTGATATGTATTTGTCAGTTTAGCATACCCTAATACAAAGGCGCATACTTCTTTTGTGCTCTATCACATTATATAATGTTCAAGATGTGATAAATGCTTAGTGACAAGAGTGATGATAAGTACCCTGAATAGTAGATAAAAAGCTGAGTAATATAAAAACAAGCAATTCTTGTAAGTTGTATATCTCATCAAAGACTGTCCTAAGTTTCAGTTTCAAGTTTATTATGATCATTCACTTGGACTTCCAGAATTTGAAAAAATATTGTCTTCTCTTCTCAGATTCTTTTTATTTTAGGTCAGTATTTTGATTATATTCATCTGATAAAAATTCATCTAGTTTAGCTCAGGGGATTCATCATAGCTAAAAATTATTGGTTAATTAATGCCAGGTTCACAGAATATATCATTTCCAAAAGAAATGGTGGGTTTAAATATTGTTTTATAAGAATCAGGGGAAACATTATTTTCTGCCACTTATATAATTTATTTACATTACAAGTCCATTTTTTAAAAGATTAGAGAATCTACAGACCAAGTACTCAGATCACTCTTATGAATTATAGACCATTCTCATTAATACTTTCCATAATATATTAATATTAATGTATTAACACATTAATAATTTATTGCTGGTTAAGACTTTGAAACAAAACAAAGGAGTAGAGCTTTATCCACATATAACTGAGGGTCTCTGGGGAAAGATTAACAATGGACACATACATGATCTCTCTGGACCCCAAAAGTCTAGAGAAGCAAAATGGACAAGCTAAATCCTTTTTCTCTTGGAAATTGAGACAATAATTAACTACCTGAAGTTGGAGATAATTCTTCTAGGTAGTTTGGCAAGGAGGTGGCTGCCTACTTGTTTCTATACTGCCAGCCCTCTAGAAGAACATATTCCTATTTGTAGGACTACCACCACTCAGGAAGCTTTTATAATCCAACCTGAGATCTAATGACCAGCAAAGAAAGAGGGAGAAAAAGTTGATTGCATAGTATCCACAGTAGTAATACAGCTGCAGAAAAAGACCACAATCTGAATAAGAAAATAACAAGAATACTTAGGTAGAACCTTAAGGGAAGCAATCACACACATGTAAACACTTCCCTTAACTTATTCTTAGAAATCCTTGAGTTGTCCATGAGAATATTTGAATTTTGAATGTTTAGGTCAATAATAAGATTTTTCATATAAACATATACATAATCACATGGAAAACTATCTTAAAAGAGATTATAGCCATATGATTTTAGTGCCCGTATTTTCATTTGTATTTATGATCATGATGAAACTTTTAATGACTTAATTTATTATCACTTGTGAATAAGAAAAAGCTACAGACATAGGTCTAATAATACTTAATGATTCACTTAATAAATTCCATATGAAAAAGGTTTTGCAATAAATTAATTGGGAAATATTTTTAAAAATCAGTCGTCAGGGCGCCTGGGTGGCTCAGTGGGTTAAAGCCTCTGCCTTTGGCTCAGGTCATGATCTCAGGGTCCTGGGATCCAGGCCCGCATCAGGCTCCCTGCTCAGTGGGGAGCCTGCCTCCTCCTCTCTCTCTGCCTGCCTTTCTGCCTACTTGTGATCTGATCTCTCCCTGTCACATAAATAAATAAAATCTTAAAAAAAAAAGATTAAAAAAAAATTAGTCATCAAATAATGCAACATAGGATAGATCAAACCCAAGTGATTCCGTACAAATTCCTATTTAATACAATATTCACATTGTAAATTGTAATGTAGACACACAAAGTATTGTACATAGCATTAGATTATTGTTATTTGTTTGATTTTTGGTTTTGTAGCTCTATTTTTAATTTATAAATTTGTTTTAAGTTTATAGTTGCATAAGAATTAAGAACATAAGCTTAGTTTTATATCTGTATATATTTAACTAATTTATTCCAACAAAAGAAGTTTACTATATTTTTCCCTTTAGAAGAAGTGTCTATATACTCAGACTTGAGAAATATTGCTTTATATATGTGTATATATATATTGTGTATAGTATATATATTTAATGTTTTTTTTATTTTTCTCATCCTCAGTTCAAAATGTCTTGTTTTCCATTTTATATCGACATAATATCTTACTTAAGATATTTCCTAAATTACATTTTATACATTTAATCTGTAGGCTGTAGAGACTTTTATTTGCAGATAAAGCAAAAAAAAAAAGTAATAATTTATTGAATTCTACGTCCCAGGATTCAGAATTGTGATGTCAAATCAATATATCATGTAGCTGTGAGATTTTCTTCCACGTCCAGACACACTGTCATGTGTTCCAAATCCGATAATATAATGGCCTATTCAAGAAGCTGAAAAGCATTTTCCAGAGTCCAGCTACTGGGAGATCAAAAACATCTCAATTACCACCAAATCTGTGATTGTTTACAAAATACAGTGGAAAGGTAATTCTTCAGAGATGAGGTTTACTGTTGTCTATTCAAATAAAAAATATCAGGAGAATATTATATTTCAATGAGAGATGAAGGAAAGGCCAACACTGCTTAAAATGATGTCTTTAAAGATTTTTAGTTATTTATTTATTTGACAGAGAGAGAGTGAGAGAGAGATCACAAGTAGGCAGGCAGAGAGAGGGGGAAGCAGGCTCCCGCTGAGCAGAGGGCCCGATGCGGGGTTTGATCCCAGGACCTGAGATCACGACCCAAGCCGAAGGCAGAGGCTTAACCCACGGAGCCATCCAGGTGCCCAGTGATGTCTTTAATAGAACCTGTTATTCTCATGCCTACATTAGTAATTATAAAATGTGGTTTCTGAATTCTTTATTAGAGCTTAAAGGGATGATGTTATTATGTGTTTGTTTTCCATTCTTATCTGTAATTCTGTTTTTGGCCTCTCCCCTCACTTCCAAAGGTCCTGTTTTATTTTTTATTTTTTTAAAGATTTTATTTATTTGACAGAGAGAGAGAGATCACAAGTAGGCAGAGGGATAGGAGGAAGCAGGCTCTCCACTGAGCAGGGAGCCCGACACAGGGCTCCATCCCAGGACCCTGAGATCATGACCTGAGCCAAAGGCAGAGGCTTTAACCCACTGAGCCACCCAGGTGCCCCAAACAAAGGTCCTGTTTTAAATAAGAGGAACAATTGAGGGGAGCATGTATTCCATAGAGCACTGGGTGTGGTGCATAAGCAATGAATCTTGGATCACTGAAAAAATAAAATAAAATAAAATAAAATAAAATAAAATAAAATAGCAACAACTGAGGAAGGTTCTTCTTGAATCATAATCAAGACTTAAATGTGGCTCTGATGCAGACCTAATCCTAGTGGCAGTGATTCTGCAAATGTGTCCTTTACAAGATATTTACCTCTATTGAGACCAGCTGGGAGGGGAGGGAAAGCGTAATTTTGACCAATTCAGATAGCATAATTTCAGGATTATATCCTAATAGCTTGCTCATCAAACATTGGCCCACTGAATGTTAGATTGACAGGAAGCAATATATTCTCTCTTTAAGAAATACTTTTGAGTGGTTGCCATAACTGACTTGAAAATGGAATTCCTAAAAACAACAGCAAAGAAATCATCTCAAAGGAGCACATCCGAGCTGTCACTCCAGCTCTCAAAAGCTCGATTCTCTGTTGACAACATTAACTCAGGCCATCTGTAACTTGTTCCCATCTCTTCCCAGTCTCATCTGGCCACTTAATATGTCTTGGGTCTGACGCTTCAAGAGTCTTCGGTGTGTATAAAAAAATTGATACATCTTGATTCAGCTGATGGAGCATAAGATTGCTCTTACAGATATATTGCAAGTTTTCAAAAAAAATTTATGGGACTTCAACAGAATGGAAGACACTATAAATTTTACACAATGAATGAAACATGTTTTCTCAGCTCTTTTCATTCGGTAGAAAATTACGTATCACCCATTTCAGATGGTGCCCACACTTCACTCATCTATTTGATAGCTGGTTTCATTTAGCTAGTGGGGAAGGGAGAAAGGAGAGCAGAAACTCCACTCATTTGTTCATCTTTCAGAAGAAAATTTGAGACACTTACAAAAAGCAATTTTTTTTTTTTTTTTTATTCATTTGACACAGAGAGAGAGATCACAAGTAGGCAGAGAGGCAGGCAGAGAGAGAGGAGAGAGGAGGAAGCAGGCTCTCTGCCGAGCAGAGAGCCTGATGTGGGCCTCGATCCCAGGACCCTGGGATCATGACCTGAGCCGAAGGCAGCGGCTTTAACCCACTGAGCCACCCAGGCGCCCGACAAAAAGCAATTTAATACTTTTTTTTCTTTACATGAGATTTTGACTTATGACTTCAAGTAAGAACCTCATCAGAACCCAGCAATTCACATGGACTTATCCTCGGACACTTTTTGATTGCCATCTACTTAGAATAAATAAGTGGACACTTCCAGGAAATCTATTTCCTTTAGGTGCTATAAGATTCACACCACATTATGAGATAAAGAGGAATATTATGGGAAATATAAACTACAGTGACAAAGAAGAATTGCTCAATTTAGTTGAGAAGAAAGATTCTTCTTCAAAAATGCAAAAGTAGACAATGTATTGTTCCAGGGTGGTTTCAATTTCATTTATATGCAGCTTTCAAATGGAATTATTTCAAAAAGAATTAAAATATGAGGCTATTCTCTCACATCTTGAATGAACTGGTTCTGAATTCTTTTTCTGCAGGAATTTTTCTTATTTAATCCTACCTGACTTGCCTCACTTTCATGCTCACAATACTGATCAAGATATGATCATTGGCTCTTGTTGGGTGCCTGCTGAATGAATTCCTTGCTTTCCAAGGATTTTGACCTAATTTCTTCCACTAGATTGGCAGCTCTTTGAAGATCAGTCTGCTGTTTTCTGATTGTCACTAATTTGTTTAGCCCCTCTTTGCATGCCAGAGAATTTAGAAAATGTTAGTGCCTGATCACCTGATTGTCTTTCAGGCAATCCTGTAAAGACAGGTGTCCTGTTGTGCACATTCAGTGCTGCTTGAAAGTGGCTACTACTCAGTCATTATCTTTCACCCCAATTTCTGCTCATGATGGTGGAGCCTGTCCCCTTGGTTATAAGCAATAGTGCATGGCCAATTGGCATTTTCTTGAACCAATGCCTTTGCATTATCAAATGAGGAAATTTGGTCTTTCTGAAATGTCAAGAGCACCTTAGGATCATGATACATGAATTTCACTAGCACCCATCAGGTAAACTGCGAAGCATTGGATGGTAAAAATGGAACAATCTGTGTAGATTCTGGGTGGGTTCCCGAAGATTAAAAAGAAAACCACCTGAAACATACCTTCCAGATGGTGTATTCTGGACTTGATACCAGCTTCTTTCTTATTTAGATAAGGCATTTTGGTTTGGGGGAATTTCATAGGGAAATGTCTTAGGGAATGATGTGGGAATTTTGATTTGGATGTGGGAATTTGAAATGTTCAGGAGGAAAGCAAAGCTCTTATAGAACAGTACTAATTAGGTGACATGAGGATCTAGAAATGAGATGGGTTACAAATGGCTGAAGGTATTTGTCCTATTCTCTTCCCTTTTTTGCTTATTGGATTTACTTATTGTGAATTTTATCTGCCAAACTCACTGGGACACAGGGTGCCCCATGATTGGCCAAGTGTCATTTCTGGGTGTGTCCTAGAGGCTGTTTCCAGGTGAAATTAGCATTTGAATCAGTAGACTGAATAAAGCAAATTGCCCTCCCCAGGGTGGATGGACATCATCTAATCCCCTGAGAGTGTGAATGGAGCACCAAGGTGGAGGAAGGATTGGCTCTTTGCCTGAGGAGTTGAGCTAGGACATTCATTTTCTCTTGCTCTTGGTGCTGCTGGTTCTTGAGCCTTCAGACTCAGACTGGAATCTATACCATGGGCTCTCTGGCTCTCAGGTCTTCATAATATACCACCCGCTCTTCTGGGTCTCTATTTTGTAGACAATACAGTGTGGAACTTGAAAAGCTCTTTAATTACACCAACCAGACCAGCATGTGTGTGTGTGTGTGTGTGTGTGTGTGTGTGTGTGTGTGTGTGTGTGTGTGTGTGTGTGTGTGTATTCTATCTGTTGTGTTGTACCCTAACCAGCAGCTTAATGTGGCAAATATACAACAATGCTTATCTTCCTTCAAAATTTAGAAATAAAGAGCAGTTTTTAAATTCAAAATTCTTGTGATATAAATATAAAATATGCTTAAGCCAGAGAGAATATTTTGGAGCAAATCATTCTCAAGGACATAATGAAGGAAATAAGGACTTGAATGAATACTTGACTGAGAATTGGGAAAAACTATGTTATACTCTCGACTCTGTTTCTAACTAGATGTGTAAACGTGATGTCTCCTCTTTCTGGGTTTTACTTTTATTTTTATTTTTTTTATTTTTTTTTAAAGATTTTATTTATTTATTTGACACAGAAAGAGAGATTACAAGTAGGCAGAGAGGCAGGCAGAGAGTCAGGGAGAGGAGGAAGCAGGCTCCCTGCAGAGCAGAGAGCCGGATGCGGGCCTCGATCCCAGGATGCTGAGATCATGACCTGAGCCGAAAGCAGAGGCTTTAACCCACTGAGCCACCCAGGCGCCCTCTTTCTGGGTTTTAGATAGCTTGTCTTCAGATGAGGAGGCTGGACTGTATCAGTCATTCTCAACTTGGGGCAGTTTTGTTCTCAGGAGACTGTTGGCAATGTCTGTAGCCACTTTGATTGTCACGAGTGAGAGTGATGGTGATGTTACCAGATGATCTATCATAGCTGCTAACTCAGGAAACAAACAGGTGGGCCCTGGAGCTTTCGTGGCCAACTGCTCCATCCTGGAGAATCCTGAGGAAGCTGAACAAATCCAGAGCACGGCTCCTGGCTGGGTTGGCTACCACTGTCGCCAAACAAACTTGGATAAACTTGTTGCAAGAAAAGCCAGTAACTCAAGAGATAAGGGTTTGGAAAAGAGAAAGGGAGAAATTTATTTTGGGTGTTGGCATCTGGGGAAGGTGGTAGGCTCAAGCCATAATAACTACTCTCTCTGCCTTCAAGACGGAAAACTAGAGTTGTATGGAGAGAGGTTGAAGAGAGGAGGCAGGGCATACATGATCATGGGTGTGGGTATTGGTATGTGTTCTGTCCACGATCATGGAGAGGGAAGGGGATGTCTGGGTATTCCACTGTGATACTATCAGAGTTCTCCTGGTCTGGCAGTTGGAATGTTCCAGTCCTTGTCAATGCTTCAAGAAAGTGCAATAAGAAATAACTGCTGGGGTTTATCATTGAGCAAGAGTGCTTGCTGGCATCTCCTGGGTAAAGCATAGAGATGCTGCTCGACATCATACAGTGCACAAGACAGCTTCCCACGCTACGGAATTACCCAGCTCCGAATATCAATAGTGTTGAGGCTGAAAACCCCTGGCTTAGATTCTTTCTCTTGCAGTCCTGTTGTTTATGAATCTATCACTCGCTCTCATTGTATCATTTAAAGTATTTGAACTTTGACTTTTTTTTTAATAAAAAGAAAAACACTGTACATAATGAATATGAAAGAAAGTTTTACTAGTGAGAAATATAGTCTCATTTGTGAAATACTCCCCTGGAGTTTTTAATTTAAAGGATAGTTTCAATACCAACCACCTTCTCCAATACCTTCTTTCATGGATCTCGATACACACAACTTTATAGTAGAACTGTGTTAAGGAGGGGACTGAATTCTCTTTGTCTTACAAAACTAGTTTTGCATTTGTTACTGGTGACAAACCCTATCAGAGAAAAGTTGAAGAGGAGTAAAGAGAGGCTCAAAATAACTAACAGTCTGAAAATCTCCTTGCTGGAAAATCTTTTCCACACTGCCTCTCATTGAGACATTGATTAGTAAGCTCTTCCTTGAAAATGCAGATGACCCCTGAGAATGAAGGAACATCACTCTCTGTTAGTATGAAGTCACTCTCTGTTAGTATGAATCTCTTTAATCAGAAAGATGCCTAAGGACTCAGAGTTTTGCTTGGAAATAAGGAAATTTGGAGGTGGTGCCTACGTGGGTGAGGCTGTGGTGTCTCTGGTGGACAGGAGAGAAAGTATTGGAATAGAGGGTGATGGGAGGAGGGAGAATAGAAGAACACTGGGTCTTTGTGTTTCTGCTTTTGGGAATTGTTCACTAGGGTTGTGAGTGCCTTAGGAAAGACAAAGAAGAAGAAACCCCCACATTCTCCATCTGGACATCCCTTCTTCACAGCAGATTTCTCTAGTTGTGTCCGCCAAATATTCCAGACAAGAAAAGGGGAAAGAAATGTACCATGAATTCTTCATTTCTTTCCTTTTCTTTTTTTGTTTTTATTAGTAGTAGGTTTTCGTTTTCAGAGGGCCTTTGGAAAGGTTATCCAGGAATGCAGGAGGTTTATACTTAAATTTATGTAACAAAGGTGACTTACCTTTTCTTCGGTCAGATTAGTCACTTCCTTGAGCTTATGGGTCATTATCCTCAGCTCATGGGAGTATGGGAGTACTGTTTCCATCTCCAGGATTCACCTGTGAATATATATTTTTTTCTTAAAATATAATATTAAGATGTTATAACATTAAGATGTTCATGATTTTATATATTACATATAATTTATTATAATTATTAATTGTGTTATAATTATACTGTAATTATATGTATATATACATACATGGATATATAGCTATATAATATATGTATGTTAACAAGTAAAATTCTGATCAGAACGAGGTCAAGTGGGCATTGCTTTGATTGCCTGGAGCAGATCTACTGGTCCCCAGATGGTAGGATGAGCTGGCCTCCCATTTCAACCGTTTCTAGTTTCTGTCCTTCACAAAGGTACATCCTCTATTCTGTCAGGCAGTGGATATACTTCCGAACTCCTGTCCTTTTTGAAACTTACACTAAGATGTCAATGACCTATAGGCTTTCAGTTTCCTTTCTATGGCATCTAGCGTCTATTTAGTAGCAGGCAAAATTAAAAGAAATTAGAGCATGAGTTAAAATTGTTTCATTTCAGATATTAAGAATGGATAGTTGAGACATAAGGGGTTTTTCAAGGCTCCTATTGATGACTTTTTTTCCCCTAAATTTAGCTAACCAGCAAGGCTTTCTTTTCCCTTTCTGTTCCAGAGACTCCTAGCTCTGTATCCCAAAGAAAATGCAGATCTACCAGACCTAATCTGAAACCTCAGAGCCTGATGTTTCTCAGAACTCATTTTTTGGGAAAGGTAATACAATGAATAGGAGGAACACAGAGGATTCTTAAGGCAGTGAAACTACTCTGCATGATACGTTCATGGTGGATACCTGTTATTATATGTTTGTCCAAACAAATAGAATGTACGACACCAGGACTGAACCCTAATGAAACTGTGGACTTTGGGCAATGACGATGTGTCAATGCAAGTTCGTTGATTGTAACAAATGTACCAGTCTGGTGCTGGATGTTGATAATAGGGGAGGCTGTATTTGTAAGGGGACAGGGAATATATGGAAAACCTCTACCTTCTTCTCATTTTGCCATAAACCTAAAACTACTCTAAAAAATAGTTTATTGTTTAAAAAGGTAATATAATATATAAACCATATATATTGTAAAATCACTAGTAGAGTCTGAAGCAATACCCAGTAATCAAAATAATATCTTTACAGTGAAAATTATGCTCATTTATGCTAAGTGGGATAAACATAGTATCTAGATAGTATATAAATAGCCTCACATCAATGCAGGTCAGATTTTGCCTCCAAATGAGTTTGCATCGAACTTGCAAAAAAAGAATTGTTTTTCTGAGATCTTTGGATTTTGAAATTATGGGTAAGAGCATTTTCCACCCACTCCTCCATTTGTATTGGCCTCAGATAATCAGCCAATTCTTTTTTTTTTAAAGATTTTATTTATTTATTTATTTGACAGAGATAAATCACAAGTAGGCAGAGAGGCAGGCAGAGAGACAGGGAGAGGAGGAAGCAGGCTCCCTGCTGAGCAGAGAGCCTGATGCGGGGCTCGATCCCAGGGCCCTGAGATCATGACCTGAGCCGAAGGCAGAGGCTTTAACCCACTGAGCCACCCAGGCACCCTAATCAGCCAATTCTTAATAGCAGCTGCCCAAGCTTCCTTGTTTGGTGACAACACTCACAACTGCCATCTTGGGAAAATTATCCCACTTACTAGCTCCCCTATGCCAGGATTCCCCATGGCACTGTCCCCTGGGGTATGCAAAGCTGCAGGAAGTGCCAGGTGGCAGTAGGTGTAACAGGAGAAGATGATCTTTTCCTGTCCAGACCCTCCCTATTATAAATCATCATAAAGCTGCCACTGGATTTTGGAAACAGGAGTTCACTGCTACTACTCCTCTGTCTCTGCTCTCAGAAAAGGGCAGCTTTACCCACACATTTCTGGGTAAATAAATGTGCTTTGCTCTTGGGCAATCCTGAACTTATCAAAAAGATAAAAGTCACAGTTGAGTTTTTGCTGATCACAAAATGACCCAGAAAATAAAACGCCAACTTCCCCTGTTTTTATATTCTTACTTCCAAGCCCTGATCTATTTCTTGTGAAAGTGAAGGCCTACAAGTGTCCCCTCTTTTATGAATTAGTTAGTTTGCTCCATTAAAAATAAGTTTTTAAAATATAAACATATCTGAGAAGTATGTTACTCACATAAATCCCCCGATGATTTTTATTTTAAATAATGAGTATCACTTTAACATTTATGTTCATTGTAGAGGAAAAATTTTAGACTAGAAATCCAGAGGCAGGTCTTATTTCTAGCCCGATTGCTGGTAGTTATTATCCATTTCACCTAGGACAGGTGCCTCTGATTCCTCACGCATTAAATGAGGATGTCAGATACAAGGTCATCTCTAAAGTTTGTGTCCATAAGCTGGGTCCTTCTTCAGATGGGCTTCAGGAGGTCAATGAAACCCTTGTTAAGTAAAAGTGTGTGTGTATGTGTTTGTGTGTGTGTGTGTGTGTGCGCGCGTGCGTGTGTGAGTGTGTGCGTGCGCTCATGCATAGGAGCCTTGGATGAAAGCAGTAGAGCTTTCATGAAGTTCTAAAATGGATGCATTCATTTTGCCTTAAAAGTTTTATGATTTGATAAGTATAAATTTTCGTATATCAGATTTGCTTAAAACAAGCTGTACTTGCAAATATATGGCAGCCTTAGGTGGACATTTGTTAAGTCAGTAGGGCCCCAGGAAGAAATAGGTAGCATACTCAGAGAAGTCTGAGGAATATTTAACAAGGAAGTATTTACAAATGTGCAGATAGAGTTGAGGAAAGCGAAGTGAATAATGCAACACCCAGGGAGTAGTAAAGGGGCAGGAGGAGTCATTATCACTTTGAAGCCTGAAGGGACAAGGAGGGAAAGCCATTACTACAATCCCAAGGAGAAAGTCATGACCTTGAAAGGAGAAGTGACTTTTGGTCTGGAGTTGCAGCTGTTCTTATGTACCCCTAGAAAGAAAACTGGAAAAATAAGCTTCAACCGTCATTTTCTCCATCCCTTGGATTTCTCTCCATTTTTCTGCGATAGCCAAATTCAAATGTAAAACAGGTAAAGGAATTTATTGACGTAGGTGAGCAACCCCAGACAGAGGAGAATGGATCTAGACAGGGAGGTAGAGGCTACCCAGCGAAGCAATGCAGAGTAGATTAGGGGGAAGCAGCTAAAGCTGAAGACAGAATGAGTCTTGTCCCTGCTCTGTGACCCAGACCTTCCATGAGGTTCTGTTTCTTCATCTGTCATCTAAGGTGATGACATGAATGTACCTTGGAGAGTTGTTTTCAGAAATGACCAATAAAAATGAATATAAAACATCGTGCAGATATAAAGTGCCATATGGACGCTCAAAATTTGTGGTTATAGGTTTTAAATTCCATAGGAAGCATGCCAAAAGGAGGTGTGGCATGTGCCCTGGTCAGAATGGCCCTGAGGCTCCATCTGGGACTGAGCCAGCTGTGGAGAAGGACATGTTGGCAGCTTCAGGGACATTTCTGCAGGGTAGGATATGTCCTTTATATAGTTCACTCAATACATACTATGTATTAGAACAACTAATAGATTCAATGACGATATCAATAAAAGACTGGTCAAATCAGCTATTTACTTCTCCTAATTTAAAAACTTCCATTTTGACTAGTTGATGGCATGTGGTACTAGTGATTGCCAAGCCTAAATACAGATTTCTGGGCCCCAACCCTGGAGATTATGATCTGCTTGTGAAGCATAGACCCTAGTAGCCCTACAACAAGGTTGCCCAAGTGATTTTTATGAGTGGGCTGGTTCAGGAACACATGATGCAGACAAACATGGGAGACCTTACTGTGTCCATTCCTTTGTCACAGAAGAGAAAGATCGGGAAAGAAGGAAGAAGCAGGGAGTTAATTTATTCTGTGTTAAGGTAGCTTGACTTCCTAATCCAGATTATAGGAAATGCTGGATATTATTTGAAGGTGCTAAAAGACTGCTCAAAAATGCCTCTCTCACTTCTCACCCCAAAAATTTCACGGGACTCATTCTTCTGCAGGAGGCCATGAAAGCCTCATGTTCAGATGCAATCACTGTCTATGAGCCAACATGGCAGATTGGAACAGCATTGGACTGGGAGTCAGAAAACCTGATTCTGTGACTTACTGTATTTCTCACCTCTTATTACCTATCTATCTCTAAGACTCCTGGAGTCTCAGGTTGTTTCTTTATAAAAAGGAAACAGATGAGATTAGAAGCTTCCTAGGAAATTTATTTCTTAGTGGAACTCTTTTGTCAAATTAAAGCTTGCAAAAGGCTATGATATGTCCAATAAGGAAAAGTTGAGTCATTTTAATGAGAAAGAGGGCAGAGGATTTAGGAAGAAGCCTGTTCTACTTTTTCTCTTGCCCCTCCCCCCTCATTGTTTCCATTGTAATGCTTCCCCAGGACCCCAGGATTCTACCACCTACATTTAGAAAATCACTGCAAAAAATGAAATCTAGACTCTCTTCATGTCTAAAAAATTTTATTCCATTTGGATACATATTAAACTATTAATAACAATTATATTTTGAGCCATCAATTCAAAGCACTTTCTCAGAAAACTTAATTACCTAAAAATGTCCAGAGAAACTAGAACATTTAATAAGTATATTTTGACAAAGTGCAGAAATTAGGAAAGGAGAGCCAGGCTCTAAAGAGAATGACCTGAGCAGGAAGCTGGATAGAAGAGCAGGAAGCTGAGATATCCCAAAATGGGTGAAGTATGAAGGCATTGTGCTCTTTGTCAGGAGGAAGGAATTCTAAGGGGCAATGGGAATAAATGATATGATAAAACACCATCAATTGTATAATTTTATGGATTCCTAAAATATTCACATCCTTTTCCCTTTTATCTTCTAATCGATCCTCAATACAAGCAGGGCCGATTGAAGCCCCCATCCTCCGTATCAGGGTTTCTCAGTCTTAGTACAATAGAAATGTTGGGCTAGATAATTCTTTGTTGTAGAGACTGTCCTGTTCATTGTAGGATGTTTAGCAGCTTGCCTAGTCTCCATCCTCTAGATGCCAGCAGTAATTTCTTTCCAAAGTTGTGAAAACCAACAACAATGTCTCCAAACATTGCCAGTGTCCCTTGTGGGGCCAAACCATTCCCAAATGAAAACCAGTGCTCTCCATAAAATAACTGAGATGCAGAGAAAACATGAGACAGGAATCCAGTGGCACAGCTGTTGAGCTAGGACATTTGTTCCCAACCCAGATTCTTTACCTGTGTAGGTCCTGACTGTGAGAGCAAATTTAGGACAAGCATAGAATCAGGTTTGTACAAATCTAGTACTCCTAGCTTGAAAAAAAAATATTTGTTTAGAATTGAGCCCAGGGCTTTTGGGGGATGCTGGCTTTGACAGTTGTCATGTTTATAAAAGACGTTCTTTGGTCTATTATTAATTCGGCTGCCTAGAAGACTTGGTACCTCCTGTGTGTTCCCTCTTTAGTATTTTCTGTTGAATCTTTAACAGCCATTTAGAGAAATTAGCCATTAGTTTCAAAAAGCTCATCATGGTAATGAATTTCTATACCCAGAAACTGATACCATGGTCTATAATTTTGAATCTTGATTGGAATGGTATTAGAAAAGGAATTTACTGTTTGAAGAGTTACAGGATCAATACACTTGGAATAATGTGCTAGGTAACCATGCCAACACAACTTACATACAAGGCTGGAGGGCAAAGTGGTTTTAAAATAATTGACAGAAAGATAATTAAGTCTAGTTGTGACAAGACATAAGATAAATGATGATTCACTGGAAGCCCTCTGGTATTCCTTTAGCTGAAGCAAAAAATTAGCCTGGATAGCAAACATTAAACCTAATAAATGATTCTCTAAATAAGGTTTCCCAGAGTATGTCCCTAAGAGGTGAATTTTCCCTTATTTTATGTTTCCCCTTTCATATTTGGGCTTATTTTATTTAATATCGTCTCATTTGTTTCCTGCTTAAGAGTACAAGATGGAGGGGCGCCTGGGTGTTTCAGTTGGTTAAGTGTCTACCTTCAGCTTAGGTCTTGATCCCAGGGTCCTGGGATTGTATCCCACACTGGGCTCCCTGCTCAGCAAGGGATTCTGCTTCTCCCTCTCCCTCCCTCTCTGCCTGTGCTCTCTCTGTCGCTCTCTCTCTCTCTCTCTCTCTCTCTCGATCACTCTCTCTCTCAAATAAATAAATAACATCTTTGATAAACATGCAGGGAAGTTGTGGCAATTGGGGTCAAGTGTGGTAAAATTGTGATATTGTTGAGTTCTTCCTTAGTTCCTCCTCTTTAGCACCACTCTCCTTTCTTAATCTTTCTGTATTTAACATATTCTTCAATTGGTATCAACCACTCCCAGCAAAAAATCTCCAGAATGCTTTCCTACATTGTACCCTACGTCAACAGTTCAACCTGAGGTACTCCTACCTCTGAAAGTGCATGAAAACTCCCGTAGAAGTAGCCTGGCATGAATAATATTAAGTGAATCAATTTCCAGAATTTCAGTTTCCATATGATTTGCCCGAATATCTATAATTAGGAAGTCAATTTCTCTCCACATTCCATCTTATTTTTCCTCTTTCATCTCACCCACCCAGAATCTTACTATGGTCCATTGCCCAAAGATACTTAAAAAAAAAAAAAAAAAAAAAAAAAAAGGCACCAGGGGAACATGGGTGGCTCACTTGGTTAAGCAGCTGCTTTCCCCTCAGGTCATGATCCCAGGATCCAGGGATGGAGCCCTGCCTTGAGCAACCTGCTCAGCAGGGAGCCTACTTCTCCCTCTCCCTCTTCCTCTGCCCCTCCCCTGCCCATGCTCAAGAGTGTGCACACACATCCTCTCTCAAATAAAGAAATAAAATTTTAAAAAGCACCAAATAAAAGGATAATTTAAAAGTCCCTCTAATCAAGAGACCGTAATCTCCACTTCCACCCATATCACTAAGAAAAGCATTTTCAATTCTATTTTTATGTTAAAAAGATTTTTGCATTTATTTGTTTTGAATAATTGTATAACAATATAATAAAACTCAATTCAAATGAATTTTTTTTAATAACATCGTAGAGCCTTAGGATCCAGGAAAAAAGATATATATATATATATATATGGTTGTTCTTGCAAAGAAACTATATATATTATTATATATTATAATATATAAATATTTTATGATATTATAGGTGCCCAATAACACTTTCAAATATAAACATATTAGAATGGCATTTTGTGGAAGAAGTAAGTGGAAAATATGATTTTGAAGTGTACAAATAAAACAGAATTGTTCATGAATTTATTTAACATGGTTGATGGTGTCAAATTACTATGCTATTTATATCCTACTGAATACATTTAAAGAATTGATATAATTATTTCAAAGCATTAACATGTATAATATGCAGGAAGTTATATCCTCAAGATGATGTATATGAGCAAAATTTTTCAAGCTTATTACTATATGCCATGGACCACTTCTCCTTTAAAAGCCTTCCTGTCTTGTGACCCCATACTACATTAGAAAGACACAACTGTTTTCTTAATTAATGTCAACTAAAATATTACAGGTGAAACATAACATACAGTTGCCTTGTAATAGTGCTTTAACCTGAAACTTTGAAATCTTAAGACATTTTTTTGCTGGTAGGAAAGGTGGGCATTTTATTACTCTTTGTATCATATATAATTAGTTCACTATACTGCCAATCCCTGAAATTTTCTGTGAAGAATCAAATAACTCTTCAGAAAATGTGTCTACCACCATTTCCTTACACCATGCACAAAAATAGACTCAAAATGGATGAAAGACCTAAATGTGAAATAGGAATCCATCAAAATCCTTGAGAAGAACACAGGCAGCAACCTCTTCGACCTCAGCCACGGCAACTTCTTCCTAGAAACATCGCCAAAGGCAAGGAAGGAAGCAAATGCAAAATGAACTATTGGGGCTTCATCAAGATAAAAAGCTTTTGCACAGCAAAGGAAACAGTCAACAAAACCCCAAAAGACAACCGACAGAATGGGAGAAAATATTTGCAAATGACATATCAGATAAAGGGCTAGTTTCCAAAATCTATAAAGAACTTATCAGACTCAACACCCAAAGAACAAATAATCCAGTCAAGAAATAGGCAGAAGACATGAACAGACATTTCTGCAAAGAAGACATCCAAATGGCCAATAAACACATGAAAAAGTGCCCAACATCACTCGGCATCAGGGAAACACAAATCAAAACCACGCTGAGATACCACCTCACACCAGTCAGAATGACTAAAATTAACCAGTCAGGAAATGACAGGTGTTGGCGAAGATGTAGAGAAAGGGGAGCCCTCCTACACTGTTGGTGGGAATGCAAGCTGATGCAGCCACTTTGAAAAATAGTATGGTGGTTCTTCAAAAAGTTGAAAATAGAACTACCCTATGACCCAGCAATTGCACTACTGGGTATTTACCCAAAAGATACAAGTGTAATGATCTGCAGGGGCACGTGCTCTCAAATATTTATAGCAGCAATGTCCACAATAGCCAAACTTTGGAAAGAGCCTCAATGTCCATCAACAGATGAATGGATAAAGAAGATGTGGTATACAATGGAATATTATGCAGCCATCAAAAGAAAAGAAATCTTGCCATTTGCAACAACATGGATGGAACTAGAGGGTATTATGCTAAGTGAAATAAGTCAATCAGAGAGGGAAAATTATCATGATCTCACTGCCTTGAGGATTTGAGAAACAAGACAGAGGATCATAGGGGAAGAGAGGGGAAAATAAAACAAGATGAAACCAGAGAGGGAGACAAACCATGAGAGACTCTTGGTCTCAGGAAACAAACTGAGAGTTGCTGGAGAGGAAGGGTGTAGGAGGGATGGGGTGGTTGGGTGATGGACATTGGGGAGGATATGTGCTGTGGTGAGTGCTGTGAATTATGTAAGACTGATGATTTACAGACTTGTACCCCTGAAACAAATAATACATTATATGTTAATTTAAAAAAGGCATTCTGAGAAAAAAAATGTGTCTACCCTAATTTTTACTTTTAATTTTAGGTGCTAATTTTTTAACTTTAAAGTTTTACATTTGTTTTAATTTTTAGAATTTCCAGTATCTATAGACTGCATTACTTGATTGAAATAATGTAAAAAGACATCCTCCAAAACTATGTTTTCTGTTTCTCTGATTCTTGAAGGAACTCTACAATTAATAGGACTTCTACAGCAGAGTAAAGACAGTGGGAGATTATGAATTAAAATGTTTTTGGGAAACGTATATCCAATTTCAGTTTTCCGACATGTCTAGGCAACATGGAAGACATTGATCCTATTCAAACATAACTAATGGTTCTAAATCATTTCTTAACTGTAGCCAGGGCTTTGTTTATTTACATATTCAAGTAACTCATATAACGAAGATGGCAATAAACATTTTTTCTGGGATGCCTGGTGGCTCGGTCGGTTAAGGATCTGCCTTCAGCTCAGGTCATGATCCCAGGCTCCTGGGATCAAGTCCCACATTGGGCTCAGTGGGGAGCCAGCTTCTCCCTCTGCCTGTGGCTCCCCTGCTTGTGCTCATGTTCTCTCTCTCTGTCTCTGACAAGTAAATAAAATATTAAAAAATACATTTTTCTCTTTTCAAGATGTTTCACCTCTGTGTAGGAAGGAATAGAAGAAAGGAATGTCTTTAATTTTATGTGCAGCAGTACGTTTTCCCTCTTCTCTTTAATCCATATCACTGAACAATCAAGATGGTTACTCCCTTTAAATCACATGCTTCTCTGACTTCTCTAAAGATTTACTCTTGGGTATGGTCAGATAGTCAACCGTAAGTCAGATGATCCCCAACTTATGAGGGTTCAATTTATGATTTCTCAGCTTCACTGTGGTGCAAAATTGTTGTACATTCAGTGGAAACCATACTTTGAATTTTGGATGTGGCTCTTTTCCTGGGCTAGTGATACACTGGGATTCTCTCCTGGGATGTTGGGCAGGGACAGTGGCTGCAGGAGCATGAGGGTAAGGAGTTGGTAGGCTGACAACTGTCTCTACCCAACACCATCCTGTTTTTCACTTTCAGTGCAGTAGTCAGTACATTACATGAGACAGTCAAAGCTTTATTATAAAACAGGTTTTGTGTTAGGTGATTTTGCCCAGTGACAGGTTAATGTAAGTGCTCGGAGCTTGTTTAAGGTCGGTTTGGCTAAGCTGTGATGTTTGGGAGGTTAGGTGTATTAGACGTATTTTCAACTTACAATAGTGTCAACTTATGATGGGTTTATCAGGTCATAACCCCATGGTAAGTCACCGAAGACCCACGTATGAAATGTGGAATGGAGGACTTACACAAATAACCCAATAGACACTGAACCATTAGAGAAAGGTGGCATCTTATATATTTTTGTGTTCCTTGTGCTTTACTCAGTAGCGATATCACAGTAGGTAATAAATAAGATTGTGTTAAATTTCCTAAAGCAACATTTTCACTCCAGAACTAGTTTTAATATACTGAATACATGTCCACCAATATATTAACTACACAAATAATTGATGAAAATGATCAGAATCATTCGTATAATTGCTCTAGGATCCATTTCCAGTTTTATTATATAGCATCACCCCTAAGTTCAAAATTATTGCAAATACAACTTATAGCTTCTTTAGAAAATTACTTAGTGACATGTACAGCTCAGCTGCCTAAATATATTCTATTTATCCAAACTGACAAATAATTCACAGTCAAGGACAATGGGAAATAATCAAGCTTTTAATCCTTATTATTTTCCTTGGTACCATTTAAAATGAGGCTGTGGTTCCCAGAAAGATAGAAGAAAAAAATACATACAGCAATTATAATTATAAGCAATTATTTATATAATGATATATATATATAAAGATATATGCATACAAAGATCTATCTACCTATCATCTATCTATCTATAAATACATATATACCTTTTATATGTCTAAGACCTGCTTGTTCCCAGGAAAGAAGACCATTCTCTACTCTGACCAAATCTAAACTGAGCTGGTTGGGAAAGGGGAGAAAGCATTGTGGAATGTTTGCACTCTACTGAGAAGAGAGATCTTTGCACCTGCTTATTTTTTTAATAAGACCTTTGTTTGTCAAAACATATTTTCTTGAGTTGTCATAAATTATACTATGTAACGGTCTTGGTCCCAAGTTCAATCTGTAAACAGTATGCTCACAGCTGGCAAATCTGTTACATTTTGCTTCTGGCTTGTAGTGTTTCATTTTATTTAAGAATAACATCAGCTCAGAGCTGGCACTGGGGCACAGACTTGAGAAACTTGGTACATTTGAGTCCATAAACCTACAAACTGAACTTGCTAACTAGGCATGCTGAGTTCTGAGTTTTGCTATACACCCTGGTCCCCAACCCCAGGCATGTGTGTGTGTGTGTGCGTGCGCGCGCGCGCGCGCGCGCACACACACACACACACACACACACACACACACACACTTTTTCTTTCCCTCAAATGGCCATATGGGTAGAGTTGGCTGTTACAACTGAATGGTAGTCAATAACACTATAAAATCTGAGCTTGATTTATGTTCTCCTTGTTTAAGGAAAGCACAGTGCATTCTGTACAAAGCTTACATTGTAAATAATAACTGCAACCATAACAAAAAATCTTGTCTAAGGAAGTTCTCTTTTACTGTCTGGGAGCCAAAGTAGGAGGTGTGCAGGATGAGAGTTTCAGTCCTTCGGAACTGGTATCTGGAAGCTCAAAACCATTTTCAGGATCCAGGATAAACCAATGTCCTGAAAAGAATGGGGTTGTGGGTTAGTTCTCAAATGACACCAAAAGTCAGGCCCCAAAGTAAAGCAACTCCCTTCAGTGGCATCAAAAAGAAAATGTACTGCTAAACACCATCCCCCTGTTGATTTTGCTGAAAATCTCAGACTGGCTCTTCAGAGAGCATCCACATCTCATCCTCACATGTCACACACACTGAGGAACTGAACTGCAGAACTGCAAAGGGGATGAACTCAGTCTAATACGAAGACGTTGGAGGCTAGGTGAGTACCAGAGTTCCAAGCTTTTTCTGACTATTCAAACTAGGGAACAAGAGAAGAACAAATAAATGCAATTTACTAAACACCTACAAATATGTGGCATTTCGCACCTGCTGTAAGGGCTGTAAACAAGTTTGAAGTGTCTCTAACCTCACCGAGTTTATTTTCCAGATGCAGAGAATAGATAACATTCATGAAATGGTAGCAGAAATATACACATAAAATAAAAAAAAGTTGAGAAAAGACAGTAGAGTGTGTTACTCAGTTCTAGACCACATACAACAAATTCCGAGACTCGACATTGTAGGACAGGGAGATCAATGAAGGCACTGGTATGCTGGAAAATGTCCTGGGTCTTGAGCAAAGTCTGCAAACAAACACAGCGTAGAACTGGGCAAAAGGAAGACAGGAGGACTTTCTGGTTGGGAAAAAAGAGCCAGGGGCTGGTATATTTAAGTTCACTAATGAGACAGTGCTGACCTTAGTGGAGGGTATTTGTAACGTTCTTTATTTTTCTGTTTTGTTTCACAACTTTCCCTTAGCAGGGCACAGCAGGATTTGAGGGGATGTGGATTCCTGGACCACGAAACCAAACATGAAAGTGAGTTTAATGTTGATTTGGCATCCTGATAAACTGCATGGACTCCAAAAACGATGGTAGCCACCACTGATTGTTTATTAGGACCAGTGATGCTTCTGAGTGTTCTGCACGAACTCTCCATTCCTCCATCTCAGGTAAATCCTATTATTTCACTGGTTTACAGATTAGGGAACTCAGGCACAGAGACTTTTAAGTAATTTTCCTGGTGAAACTGGGTGAAACTCTTACAGGAACACCAGGGTTCTTGTCTCACGGAGTTGAAGAATGAATCTTGTGGATAAAGGATAGTGAGCGGAGTGATAGAGTTTTATTAAGCCTGGAGATAGAAAAAGCTCTCTGGAGTGAGAGGGGTCCTGAGTGGGTTGCCACTGAGGGCTTTTAGTGGCAGTCTTTTTTTGAGAACTGATCGGGAAAATTATGGCCTTGAGTTTCTTGTGCTGTCTTGGTTTGAGCACGGACTATTGATAACACCCTTCATGACTTGATTCTTTGAGGTTTAGCCATTTCCTATGATACACTGTAGCCATCAAAGAAAAATACTCCAGGCCATCTGAGGCCAGGTGGTCTATTTCCTTATCTCTTGGTCACTCAGGCTTAGTGCTTCTGTCTGCTAGAAATAGTTTCGGAGCCCAGCCAGTGGCCCCCCCGCCTCTTTCTGTCTATACCTTAACCCTTTCCTTTTTCAAAACTAGAAGTCTAGACAGAGTCTCTCTCAGCGCTAACCGCACTCTAATCTAGCTCCCAATAAGACACTGGAAATTATCACATGGGCCTCACAAAACTATCTCCAATCTCGCAGACTACCTGGGTCCACAGGCTTCTCTGATTACTAATTATCTTTATATTTTATGTTATTTAGTTCATTAGAGTTTTATTCTGTCTGTTCCTTTTCTCTGGCTTACACTTTTAGTATCATCATTTTAAACTTAATTTTTTAATTTATATCTCTGCTTAAAGAATGTTAGCCATATCATCTTATGATACCTTTGTACCCAAATCATTAAAGATAATTTTTTAAAAGATTTTATTTATTCATTTGAGGGGGAGAGAGAGAAAGGCAGAAAGAGTACAAGCTGGTGGAGAGGCCGAGGGAGAGGGATAAGCAGACTCCCCACTGAGCTGGGAGCCTGATGTGGGGCTCGATCCCAGGACCCTGAGATCATGACCTGAGCTGAAGGCAGAGGCTTTAACCCACTGAGCCACCTAGGCGCCCAGGAAGTACCTTTTGAAGGGATGGCTGTAAAGTGAAAGAAAGAAGCAAAGGCACTTAAAATCCATAGTAAAACAAGACATTAAGAAGAAATTCAGAAATAAATCAACAAAAAAGATGCTATTTTTAATTAAAAGAAATTGTACTTTACTATAGCAACAGAAGAAGATGCTCTTAAATGGAGAAACCAAATAAGTCACACCAACCTCTCCCTTTGGAATGCCTACTTTTCCAATAAAAACTTATTATGAACTAAGTAAAGAGAATTTTATATCCATGTGGAATTTATATAAGAAGAAAACATGAGACAAAAACACTAGTAATAGCAACAACCAAAACAAGCCAATAAAAAAAAATGAGGTAGAATGCAACACTGTAAATTAAATGTAATTAGATAAATCAAAACAGAAATGAAAAAACAGGAAGATATAAACAGGGAGATGATCAAAGTCGAGAAGAACATGAAGAAAAAGATAAGAATATATTAGAATATATACCAAAACCTATTAAATTAATTATTAATGTATCAATTAAATGACAAGGGAGAATAGCACATGATTAAATTACAATAAGTGGCACAGAAAATAGCAATGCAATCAAGGAGATAAGAGTCCAATAAAAAGAGCTTAAGTGTAACATAAGAGGAAAAGATAACAGATCACATAAAAAGTTACTAATTTAGGAAAAATAGACAAAGAAGATCCAATGTGTATATAATTGGAGTGGCCAAAGAATAGACCAATGATGACAGAATATTTAAAAGGATATTTAAAGAAACTCAATACAATTAAAGAAATGAAATAAGATCTGAATAGATATATTCAAATAGATAGGACCTATTGGTCAGTTCTGAGATATATTCTAGTAAAATCAAAAGATAAGCAAATTTAAATAAATTTCCCCGTGCATCCAAACCAATAATAAACAAACAATTAAAATCCAAATAATCTACAAAGGAAATAATGCATTTGGCATAAGACTTCAACAGGAACATACAAAGTAAACATAAAAGCAACATTTTAATTCCAGGAAAGAAAATAAAGAGCCAAGGATTTTATGTCCAGGTAAATTCATCTTACAGTATCAAGACTATAAAAAATTCATTTAAAATTGGCAAGAATATTCTAATCATAAGCTTTCCCTATGGAATTAACTGGAGGATAACCTTGGTTCAACCAAATGATCACTGGAGAAATTTGCAAGACAACTGTGGGATATTGAATAAATATAAGCCTAAAACAAAAGTGGTTCTGAGGGTGGAAGAAATGCCATATGCTTTTGAAGAAAGGAAATAACACAACTTAAAACTGTGATAAGAAAAGAAAGAGGCAAAGGGAAAGTATAAGAAACTCAGTGAATGGAGCTTGGGAAGTGCATGAGAGTAAAGATACCATTTAATGCTGACAAATGGAGTAACATCAGATTAAGTAATAAAAAAAGAGTAAAAAAGGGGGCATTATATAAGGTGATTAGTAAAAATCATTTAAATAAGCATGTATATGTTTTAAAAACCAAGCAAACAAATTTTAAGAAACAAAGCAAAATAACAGATGGTGAAAAACACAACAAATATAACACACTCAAAATATTCAAAATAAAATAATAGAATAGAAATGAGGCTGAATGCATGAATTCTATCAATAAATGCAAAGAGGCTTAATTTGTTTAATAAAATAGCAAGGCTTTTAGAGAGCTCCCAAACAAAGCTCAATTTGATGCTGCTTCCATGAGGGATACCTAACACACATTGGTTCAGAACGATTAAAAATTTCCCAAATTCCCCTTTATAGGAGTTGCATACCTTTGCATTTTTACTATCAAGGCATGAGATTCTTTTTTTTCCACAGCTGCTCCAAAGAATATATTGTCAAACTTACACATTCTAATCTCTGTTTCTTTTATCATAATAGAAACTGAATATTTTTAAATATGTTTAAGGTCATTTGTCTTTCTTTTCTTATGAATTACTTATTCGTATTTTGTCCACTTCTTTTCATCAATGGGGGGGAGTTACTTTTAATTTTCAGCTTTTAAGAACTCTCTTTTGTATATTAGGGGCTAAAATTATAAGCATTATGCTTATAATGTATACTGCAATTGTTACCCCCCTAAGTTGGCAGTTGTGTTTTTGGCTTTGCTTGAAGTTATTGTTGCTGACCCTGAAAATAAACCACCACAAATATGCATTATATATATCCCAAGCATTCTTTTTAGGAGTAAGAGACTAGAAATAAATCCAGTTAATTACTGGTTGAATAAAGTATGGAATATTCACAGAATGGAATTCTCAAGGTCATAAAAAAGGAATAAAATATTCCCATGAACCAGTTTTAAGTGATCTCTAGAACATAGTTTTTTGTTTTTGTTTTTTTAAGATTTCTTTATCTGAGAGTGAGAGAAAGAGAATGGGAATGGGAAGAAGGAGAGGGAGAGAGAGAATCTCAAGCAGACTCTATGCTGAGTGTGGAGCCTGACGTAGGGCTTGATCTCAGGACCCTGAGGTCATGAACTGAAAGGAAACCGAGAGTCTGTTGCTTAACAAACTGAGCCACCAAGGCACCCCTATAGAACACATTTCTGAGGGAAAAGAACCAAGGTTCAGTGTAATGTATATGGATAAATAAGGAAAGGAGGAAGAAAAACAAGACAAGTTTTATATATTCAAAACTTGAATAAATTCAAAGAGGAAGCAAAACACATAACTGAACATAAACTAAAATGAAACTATATATAAATCTGGTAACATAATCATAGAAGAAAAATAATTCTGAGTTACCTTTCACTCTGATAGTAACTTCTTAGTGGGATATATTCTAAGGGGGAAACTGAACTCAATAGTTTCATTCCTACTAGTTTTATTTGTCTAGCTAATTTGAAACTGTTTTGTAAATATTTTAGGATAACAAAAGCAAACATGATAATGTTACTAAGATCCAAAATTTCCAGAACAAAATATTTAGAAGATAAAAGAGATTAGAAATTTCAGTATAAATTTGTAATTTTTAAAAATATTTTTATTTATTTATTTGACAGAGAGTGCGAGAGAGCACAAGCAGGGGAGTAGCAAGCAGAGAGAGAGGAGGAAGCAGGCTCTGCACTGAGCAGGGAGCCTGATGCAGGACTCGATCCCAGGACCCTGGGATAATGACCTGAGATGAAGTCAGCACTTAACCAACTGAGCCACCCAGGTACCCTAAATTTGTAATTTTTAACATACGTTTCCTAGGTCTGCTCACTGAAATGACTCATGAAGGAATGACACTTCCAGTAGTGAAGACCATACCTAGTTTCACCACCAGCAGGAACCAGGGCTCATTGGAGAAAGAGGTGACTGTCAGTCTGGAGCAGCTGAACCTAAGATGTCCCATTTCAGAAAACAAGAAAACACTCAAGACTGAACTTGCTGGGATTCCCACTAGCCAAATTTGTGATAATTGGAATATCAAAAAGAATAATGACTCTAATTGATTGTAAAGCATTGAACAAATTTAAATCTATGAACCCAATAGTCACTAATCAAAAGAATAAAACTCATTTGCCACCCTTGGAGGTAAATCTTCCACTAAATCTCTACTCTGAAAATTGCTGATTAAAGGGAAGGAATTAATCATTTACTTTGTCTTTTGGAGAGGGAAGATATTTCGGTTCAAATTGTTAATAGCTTTTTTTCTTTTTTTACAAAAAAAAGGCTGATAATTAATACAGAAGAAAGAATAGAATTAGAAATCAACGTTATACAACCCTCCATGAAATAACTGTATAAGTCAAGGGTTTACTGGAGTATGTCTAAAGTAGTATGGAAAAGTTTTACAAGGTAGAATATTTACACCATACAAAGGAGAAAATGAACCTTTACAGTACAGCTATCAGGAGGTTACCCCCTTAACCAAGGGATCAAGCTTAAATTACTTAGAATGGAATAACCTATCCTAATGTGCACTAAAATTACCTGAATCTAAATAAATCTTTTACTTCCAGTTTACAAGAACCTCTGGCCTGAACTCTTCAAGAAGTCAATGTATTTAAAAAAAGAAAGGGGGTGGCCATTCTAAAGTCAAAGAAAATAAAAAAACATAGCAACCAATAGAAATATGTAAACTCTGGTTGGATCTTTGTTTTTTTTTTTTTAGTATAAAAGGTATAATTCTATGCAAAATTAGGAATAAAAAAAGATATAAAAGGTATAAAAGGCATTTTATGTTTGAGGAAATTTAATATGGGATATTAGGAAATATTAGGGAAAATGTTAGTTTTCTTGCATGATAATGATATTGCAGTTTAGTAGGAAAAATATCTTTTTTAGGAGATGCATGGCTGGAGTATTTAGGGATAAAATATCATGGTGTCTGGTGTCTGAAGTTTACTTTCAAATAGTTTATCAAAAAAATGTGGTACCTAATATATATACATGATAAACATGGAAAAATATAAACAAAGTTTGAATCTCAGTGGTGTGTACGCTGGTGACCATTGTACTATCCTTTCAACTTTTCTGTATATCTGAACTCCACGGTGGAAAGTTGGGGGTAAAGACTTAAGAGACGTAACAAGTCTGTGGTACAGGCTGGAAGGCGAGTTTGTGCAAGCATATCCTGAAGCTCCCTGTTAATCACTATCTTGAAAATGTAATGACCCTGTCTTCCCTCTCTATTCCCATCAAGCATAATGTGAGGAAGAACGTGTTGTTCCGTGTTCAGGATGAACAAGGGGCTCCCCAGGTGGCCAACCCAGAGCATCTCCCTTTTAACAAAGAGTGTCCAGATGGCAGGCTTTACTCTCCTTGGAAATGTTGGTCATTCAAGGAGGGGGATGGGCCACTGAGAGTTACTAGGTTAAGTTGATATTAAAACTTGCTGCATGTAGATCCCAGTGGGGGATGCCTTGTCTAGTCAGTTCCTCCTGGAGTCCCTCCCTGTAAGGAAGCTCCCCCAATTAACCTATGTCTCAACTGCTGTCTGGGAGTCTTGTCTTTGGTCTCACCAGGCCATCACCCACCCGAGGCTTAGAATCTGCTGGAATGTGGGTCCACAATAACCAGTTGAAATATGGGATCCTAAAATGTGTCCTGAATTAGATAAAACATGTGTTTATCTATTTATCATTTGGGGAATAATAATGATGATAAAAATTAGTTTTAAATTATTTTATGAAAATTAAATTATTTTTATCAATAATGAAGTTTAAATTCTCTTAGAGTTCCAAAGGATCATGATAATTCAAGACATACAGCTTGGTGTGGTCAGTTTAGCTTGAGTGGACATCTGGTTAGAGAAAACACATCCAGAGTGGTCTCCTCCCATCTGCTGGCTGACTTAATGAGTCTCTGGTAATGGGCTTCGCCCAAGTTGGATGGCTTAAGGATATCAGGTGTGGACATCCTGTGAGTGCTAAAAGGGAACAGTAGAAGAAAAGATATCCTTTAGGTATTATTAAAGGAGCTATAGCAGGTAAGTGAGTATGCACTTTTGTGATGTGCCAGAATGATAACTAGATCGTTAGGTGATAACTCAAGAAATATTTATTTACCTAACCTTGTGGTAGCTCTCTGAACAGAAACATGAAACTAGATGTATTTAGTATATTTGGTGTAGTGTGCTTCTCATGTGAATCCAAATACTCTGATTTTATTATCATAAATTATATATAGTAAGAAAGCTATCAATTCTATAGAACCAACCAGTTTACAACAGACTTTTATACACAGTGAAGAAGGCAGTAAAATAGTTTTTAATCTCATTTATATGTGAAGTGAAAGGCATAGATACTAAATTATTCACCTAAAGCCACATGGCTAATAAAGCTAAAACTTGGGTAAAGCTTACAAGCACCCCCATCCTTCCTTCTCTTCCAGGATGCTTTTTTTTTTTGAACAGCTGAATCCTATTAAACTCATTTGAACTTGTCGATCCAGGCTAGGGCTCTGCCTGACTGGTGATGAAGTGGAGAACTGGTACCTCGCAATAATGAATTCTCTTTGCCTGATGTGCTTTACAGAGTAGGGCACGGCCAAGTGTGTGTTTCAGGTTGCAAGTGGCTGGTTGGTCATGGAGATCTATTTTTAGCTTCTCTCTATTTTAATGATGCTTGATCACTCACATTCTTTCACGGGAGAAGAATGGTGGTATTTTCCTGCCGACTTCACTTGAATATAAAACCCCTTAATGAGCTGTGGCCCTGGGTGGGCAAGTCTGCCTTCGGTTGCTTCTGAACCTCCGTAGAATCCTTGGCCCCAGTTGAGCTTTCTCAGTTCATTGCTCTTTTTAAGGAACTGTTAGAAGAGCTTGAGGGCTCTTGAACTTTTGATGCCACTGAGTAGTGAGACACTCTCTGAACTTAATAGGTTTTTTCTGGAATTGCTAGACTGTATTTGTTTTTCAATACCAGCAGGTGGGGAGATCCGGAGGGGATCTTTGCGTGTAATGCAGAAGACAGGTTTTTCCTGCTTGCTTTAGTCCTGTTCCTTTGTGGGGTTTTTTGGTTTTTTGGTTTGTTTTGGTTTTGGTTTTTTTCATCTCAATTTATAGCAATCTGCATAAAACACTTGGTGTGTTTTGCTAATGTCTTAGAATGGAAGCCGAATGAGTGTTTTGAATTTTTTTCTTTCCTTAACAGCCTGTGATTTTCCAGACCAAGAGTTCTACAACAGAGGAAGTCAGGAGTTCTTTGTATCTGCTTCATGGAAAGGGATTGAACACATTTCACTCCATTATGATATTCACCTAGGACTCACCTCTACCGTGTGCGCCTCTGGTTAACTTCACAGACTAAGATCTTTGATTCATTTCTGGTGTTCAGTTTTAAAACGGTACCTGCTCAAATATAAATTCTTTTTAAAAATCAAACAAATTAAGTTTAAACATCTATCAGTATATGTAATATTTTTACCTGTTTTGGGGAAGAGAGATGATTTCTTCTCAGTTATTCTAACAAACAATATAAAGAATAGAGTACTCTTTAAGGAAAGTAGTTGACAAGAATTATATGTTTGCGTGTAAAGAGAGCCATTTTTTTGATAACAAGCTTTTTTTAAAAAAATCAATCTATACTAACAAAAGTGAAATGGAGAGGACAGGATGTAGGAGGGGGACAGAGAATGTGTCTTAAAATATAATGTGTTGGTAGAAAACTTGAAATATAGTAGGACCAATAGATTAGAAAATTACTGTCATAGTTTGTTCTCAGTTCCCAAGAGGTAAGAACACACCATGCCATGGGGGCGCCCACACAGGGAAGTACCACCATCAGGTAGCAGATGGAAGGAGCGGGAAGACTCTGGGCAAAGGCCTTTATTGTGTTTCTTCAGAAGGATGTGCATGGCAGGACAGGCAGGTTCAGGAATGGCTAGTTTGAATCATTTCAGTGTAGAGGGGCTGTCCTTTGTTGTCTGGAACCTAGCCTGGGTGATTCAGACAGAGAGAGAGAGAGAGCACAAGAAGGGGGAGCTGCAGGCAGAGGGATAAGCAGGCTCCCAGCTAAGCAAGGAGCCCGATGCGGGACTCGATCCCAGGACCCTGGGATCATGACCTGAGCCGAAGGCAGATGGTTAACCGGCTGAGCCACCCAGGCTCCTGGTTGAAGTGTTTCGTATCTCTAGGAAATGGCTTCCTTTGGAAGGGGCAGTCCCCCCAGCTTCAGTGAGTCTCCAGACATCAAAACATCAGAATATGGACAATAAAAGACACGGTTCATACAGAAAGAGAAAGACTGGAGGTGAATTAAGAAGAAAGAAACACAAAATACTCTTGAACCTAAAATGATATTTTAGAGATTTAATAGCATAGTGTAGATGAAGAAACCAAGGTTTTCTCTGATGTATCCTGGGTTTGTGTAAACATTCTTTCTGCTTGGCTTCCACAGAACATTTTAAAGTTTTTACTATAAGAATAGCTATCACAGGGCTTCAATTCTAATTATTTTTTGGGTATCTGTTTCCTCCACAGACTAAGAAGCCCTGAAAGTGAATACTTTATCATCTCTTCTATGTACCAGTTCTAGCACATTCCACATATTTACAAATCTTTGAAGAAGGAAGGGAACAGAAGACAAGAAAAATGGAAAGGAAGAAGGAAAGTGCTAGGGTTTCAAGGCCTGCTGACGTAAGAAGGGGATTTGAATTCTCATGTTACAAAAATTTTTTTTTTTTTTAAAAGATTTTATTTATTTATTTGACACAGAGAGAGAGATTACAAGTAGGCAGAGAGGCAGGCAGAGATAAGGAGAGGAGGAAGCAGGCTCCCTGCTGAGCAGAGAGCCTGATGCGGGCCTCGATCCCAGGACGCTGAGATCATGACCTGAGCCGAAAGCAGAGGCTTTAACCCACTGAGCCACCCAGGCGCCCTACAAAAATTTTTTAAAAGATTATTTATTTGAAAGAGAGAGAGAGAGAGAACGAGCATGGGGTTGGGGGGTGGGGGAGAGGCAGAGGAAGAAACAGACTCCCCGCCGAGCAGGGAGCCCGATGAGACACGGGGCTCCATCCCAGGACCCTGAGATCATGACCTGAGCGGAAGGCAGAGGTTTAAGTGACTGAGTCACCCAGGCGCCCCTCACATTACAAAACTGAAAATAAGAAAAGAGGAAAGCACACCAATGACAGAATTATTCTGTAGGGAGGAAGCTAGTGACATATGTCTGATGCCATAAAATACATAATTTAAGTCACTGGCACCATCCAGCTTGGATACCTGTGTCACTACCCTCAGCTTATGACTGACTGACAGATGAACACCTCACTATAATTGTTGGGGAATGTCGGAGTGGAAAATAGACACCAACATGAACATGAAAAGAAAGCCATCATGAGGTAAAATGCACATGTATAAGATGTAGGAATCATGATATTTAGGAATGAAAAATGAAGATGAAAATCATAATTGTGTGTTGAGTTGCTATGCAATACTATGAATAAAGAGGGGGGCGCCTGGGTGGCTCAGTCAGTTAAGCATCTGCCTTCAGCTCAGGTCATGATCCAGGAGTACTGGGACCAAGCTCTGTACTGGGCCTGCTTCTCCCTTTCCCCTCTTCCTCTCCCCCTTGCTTGTACACACACACTCTCTCTCTCCTTTTCCCTCTCTCTCAAACAAATCAGTCTTTAACAAAAAAAGAAAGAGGGATTCAAAAGGGGGTGCCAGTGAATCAACATAGATAGGTATGTTCCTCATGGAATGAGAGATAAGCCCGTGTGATGTGACGCCCTGTGATTCAGGCAGAATTTTGCAGCAGAGTGGTAATACGAGGCTGACTTAACGTGGCAATATTGGCCAACAACAGACAGATTCGGACTGCAGTTTGAAAGAAAAATACGTATAAAGGGAAACTTCTAGATTTGAAATTGAGTGATTTTAGAGGAGGTGGTCTCCCATGGTGAGAAGCTAAATATAGATGTTGACCGATTGATTAGGCATTGTCAGATTTACCCACTTACCATCAATTGAGTTCTTGCAAGTTCAAGTTTCCTGGGATCCTCCTCCAAGACCCCTACAGGAGCTTCTGTGGGATCAGTAATAATTGTTAGAACACCAACTGGACCTTAAACCAAAGGCAACGTGAAACCAGTTAAAAGCTGTTTGTGAAAACATAGAAAATAGAACTCATACTCTTTCCTGGTCAGGTGTTGGGATTTACTGGTTCTTCTAGCTTCTGATCTCTGTGGTATATAATCAGTTATTGATAATCTAAGTCAGTGGTTGCAAATAGGTTTAAACTTGCCTGCCAACCCCAACAGCTTAGTAGCAGAAGCTAACTGAAGTCTTGTATTAAATAAATAATTCTGAGAACACATCTCGGCTGAATAGTAAAGAATGCTGGGCTCAATTAGCAGTGCCTCCCATGGACAGAGCCATTTGTGACAAGTATTTATCATCCCATTCCAGATACCCTCCCTTATTTATTGGGTAGTTTAAAGTTATATTTACAGGCTAAGAAATGGATGTAATGGTTTCTTATATAATTCTTATGAGCGGTATAACTCCATTTGATAAGAGTAAAATAAAATATGTGTAATTTGCCCAGAACCCTTTATATACATTTTAAATAACAGATTTAAAGATCTATGAGTTCCATGAAAAATACTAACAGGTCACTGTAGCCCCACTTAAGACCTGGAGATCTACTTGGGCAACCCCGTAATCTCTAATCATGATTTTGTTGCCCTTCACCTTTTTGCCTTATTCCACTGACACAAAATGTTCAGATCAATTCTGTACTGATTTAAACCAGCCATTTAAAAATGCTGATCACTTGTCATTTGTCAACATCATCTATGTATGTTTGTCTCTATAAAATGAGATTGCAAAATATATTTTGGTCTTTTCTGCATCACTTAGGCTCCCATTCGGTTTCATGCCTTTAGCTTTTATCCTTGAAGGTATCTGGTAAAGTAGGAGTCTCTCTGGAGTCCATAAAAGTAGAACAAAACAAACATCGAATCAACCAACCGAACCAACCAATACATAGTCCAAACCAGTCTAGTGTTACTTAATATTGGGTTCCTTTATAGCTCATCGTGGTCGATTTACAATGGATCACTGACCCCCAATAACACTTCGCTTGATTTAATTTCTGCCATTTTCTTTTTGTAGTTAGTAAAGGCTATTTTAGATAAAGCGTATTTCCCCAAAGTAGAATACTTTGATTACAGAACATATTCATAACTGTGTATATTTTTATTCTTTTCTTATTGTTATGTATTTACTCTTTTTGATTTTACACCAAATTGCCTGTTGGTCCCTTAGTCTCCTTTGTGTATATTATAGAGAAAGAAGTAATTAAAACTAAAATTCGGAACATGGGGGAAGTGATAAAACTAAAACAAGGAGTAGATCAATAAAACGTTACATTTTTTTAGTGTTCTTTGCAGATATTAAAGAAAAGTAATATTGAGTACAATATAACCCCTTTTAGTAATGATTGGGTATCACCAGCTCCTTTTTGTACCTTTTCTCTACATTTATACTGATAGGCAATCCCTGTAGAATTTTTTGTGTGTGTTTCAGTAGAAAACTACACTATAGCATATTCTTCCAGGTTATTAATTCTTGCTCTGTTGATTCTCTTTGAATCAGTTTTCAATTATTTATCAGTTATAGGTAACTAATGAATAGGTAAATAATGTCCTGTTTGGTAGTGATCTTAATTATTTCCTCCCTTCTGGAAAATCTAGTTCTTTCCCCATTTGCAATTCATCTCGACATACCTTCACATCATATAAGTTTGTGCTCTTTTGGCTTTTCTTTTGAATAACCAAGCAGTATTAACATCTGGTTGGTTCCCTCATATCAAATGAGTGAGGTAAAACCTTTTCATACATGGTTATTTTTGTATCTGCATGAATCATGATTTACCATTTCCTTAAACTAAGAGTAATAATTAAAGATAAGACAAGTCATTTTTGAAGCGGTTTAGAAGTTTAAAAATTTTCAAAGAGACCATTGCTCCTTTTTGTCTTTCTCTTGCTTTTCTTCCTCTTCTTTATTAACTGAATCAGTTAGGTGGGACAGATGCTTTCTTAATGTAGTGACAATGTTAGAATCAAAGAGCATATTTTGTTTAAAGTGATAGCACTGTAAATATTCAAAAAATGTTAAGTCTCTGCTGATTTACTTCAGTAAACAAGGGATTTTTGTATCGTAAAGTTAACCATAATCTCCGTGATAGAGCAAAGCCCTAAATTACCCCGACAGGCAAATTGTCTGCCAGCTTTGCATCTTGGGTCCTTTTCCAGACTTCTAGGGTCTGCTCATCGCTTTTGGGAGAAACTAAACAGATTTCTCTAAGAGGAGAGAAAAAAAAATTCTGGGTTTAATTTTAAAATATTACTAGGGGAAAAAAAAATAAAATGGAGTGCCTTTACAGAAGCCGAGAAGGGACAGAGAGACATTATTTAACTTAACCAAAAATACCCAGATAAGAAAAGAGCCTTGCTATCTTTTTCTTCTCACATTTCTTCACAGGAGAAATACAGGATCGTTCTTTGCATTTGAATTTCACAGTTCTACTTCAGTGGTGAGAAAACCCCAGCAAGGTTTGTTTTGGTTTTGGTTTTGGTTTTTTAAATAAGGTTTGCCCCTCTTCTTCCCCAATCCCTCCCCCTTTAAATGTTAGGGAATTAGGTAGTTCTGAATTTTCTCAAAGTTTGGTTTCTATTTTTACATTAATGTTGCTTTATGTAGCTACTTTTCATTGAACTCACTGTATTTGTTTTTCTTATCCCTCCCCCATATCATTTTAATATCATAAAAACTAGGCTTGAACATTTTGATTTAACTAACCAATTCTGTTTTGAAGTCATGTATAGTAGAAAACTACTTTTAAGGTATATATGCATAATTAAAATTATCAAACATTATTGAAGACATGTTATGAATTGTTCAAGGCCCGAGGACGTATCAGTGAATGTTGAAAGGCCCTTAGAATGCATAAATCACTATCAACAATTTCCACAAAAGATTGTAGCCACAAGCGTATTTGAATTTTTTTCAGTTCTAATTATATTCAAGATTTCTTGATTTGTGACCCACATCCCCATAAAGTAGTATCTTCTTTAAGATAAAGAAGCTTCTGATAAATAAGAATGCTGGAGTTATTGTAAGTATGACCCAGCAAAAAGAGACCTCAGAAAAGTGATATTGGTGACAGAGGATAATTTTCAGGAAAAGACAAAATCATGATTCATACAGATATAAAATATTGAACTGCTATGACATGATATTTTACTCAGGGCACTAGGAAAATGTTTAAACTACTCAGTGGAAAAGTCAGAGGAACACACATTCATGTGGAGTAAAGGACTATTGCAATAAATTGCAAATGGAGACAAAACTGGATTTTCCATAGGGTGGAGGAAGTCAATTAAAAATTCTATCCATTGACTACAGTTTACAAAGATTTGACACGTGAGCAATGAACGAAGGCAATCAACTCAATTAGAACATGATAACTTAGAAGGGTGTCCTATAGATAGGGCATAGTATTCCACTGAAACGCAACTGTTTTTTTGTTTACATAGGGAAAAGAAATAACACCAAATAAGCCCATTAAACCTAGTTAATTTCATCAAATCAGTTTTCCTACAAGCTCAGAGTGGCATCCATGCATGAGTGGATACAAAGAGACATGGTCAAAGGCAATACAAAGTACAGGAAGCATCTTGGTATATCTGCTCTGCCCCCCTGCCCCCTCCCTGCACAGAGTACCACCATTAACCATGACCCTGGCATCTTGGCCACAGATGGTAGACCAGAGATCAAATGCTGACCCAAACTAAGTCAAATAGATCCTTTCTCAAGAAGAACAAACTTTGACCTTGATTTCAGTTCCTGTCTGGTTATCCACCTGATTGTGGGACATACCAACTTGCGGGCTCAGTCATGATAATGTTTAAGCACATGCATAGCGAAGCAAGCAGAACTAGTCTCAGAGAAAAAGGAGCGAAATGCATAGAGAGGCAGAGCCAAGAGACAGGTCTGGGTTCTTGAAGAGTTCCCAGTTCTCGGTTCCAATTCCTCATGCAGTCTGGTATTGATAAGGTCAAATAACAGAAGGTCCCTCTTTGAAGAGAGAAAATATGTAATCAAAAATGTGAGTCAACTTGAAGAAGGGAGTTAGACTAATATCAATTTTCTGAGAACTCAAAGTAATTTTTATATTCAGATACTGTCCTGTACCCAGTTTTGTTCTGAGAAAAAAGCAAATTTATGACCAAGTAAACTGTAGGTAGTAAGGCAATCAGGTTAAAATGAAGGTTTTAAGTAAGGTTGAACTTGGCTAAGCTGTGTTACTATAATTGCTGTAGTATTAGTTTCCCTCTTTCTTTGTAAGGAAACAAAAGATGTTCTTATTGACAAATTGATTTACTCAGATTGTTTTGACCCATATAAGTTGTAAATCTGCAAGAAGTGAGACATTCTTAGATAATTGTGAAACATCACAAAATGTGGATAGTGTGAGGGGTAGCAGTGGTTCATAAGTTATTTTTAATGTCAATCACATCAGATTGAACTGAACTTAAATTCAACTGCAGTGCATTTTGATGATGTTTTAAATTTTTCCATTTCATTTATCATGGCTCTTAGCTATGTCCCCAAGGAGTTGACTCTGGCTGATAAAGCAGAAAAGAGATGTATTAAGAACATACCGACATCTCTGGCTTCCACCTAAGGTGCAGAAAGCTGGAAAGAGCACGGCCTCCAACTAATCACAAGAAAAACCAGATAATGTACAAAGGCATAATTTTTCTTGAACCCATGAAATAGCTGAGGTTGCAGTGCAGCCACTGGGATTTTAAGATGTGCACCGCCAAGGACAAGCAGGGTGTGAGCACCATTTCTCCTGCCACAGTGAGAGGAAGACAAGGTCTCCACACAAGTCGTAAGAAGGTAAAAATATTTTCAAATAGATAATGGCGGAGTGTGGGCTAGCATGAGGGTATAGAACCATTGGGACGTTAACCCCTGAGGGAAATTCACATCTGCCTTCAGGCTTTGCTGGAAGTCACTGGTACTCAGGAGCAAGATGGAAGACAAGCAGGAGAGGACAAAGCCTCCGAGCAGGCTCCTTTGCCCTCAAGGAACAAGGACCTTATGCTGCTAGGGGAAGGGCAGTACACCTGTACCACCATCCCCACCCATGGAGGCACAGGTGAAATTTCATTGCCCCTGGGTTCAGAGTGTAAGGAAGTCATCCTACACTACCGGGAAAAGGTTGGAAATGGCTTTGGATCCAGACTAACGTCTCAAAAACACTAGAGAAGAGACTGGATCTCTGAGAAAGCCCCATCCTCTAAGACACAGGATTCAGTACTAACAAAAACCGGGAGTGGGTTTCAGTTGTTTTATGCTCTGTGAAAGAATCCAGACTCAAAAATCTAAATAAACCATCAGGGCAGATAACAGCTCAGTGGTTGCAAAATGACTGTGTAACTATATACATTTGTCAAAAATTATAGACTGGTATACTGTAGAAATTGCATGTGAATTATACCTCAGTAAACTTACTTAAAAAGATTCATGTAGGAATCTTGGATTACAAGATAATAACAGCAGTATTGATTTTGAATTTCCTCAAATTCCTCTCCTTATCAAAACACACAGGCAAACTTGATTAGCCGATCGAAAATCCACAGAGAACATATATAGCCTCATCAATTTCCAAATTTGAATAGATGGAGACAAATCAATGACAGCTCCAAGACATGCCTGTTGTCAGTATCTGTGTTAGCAGAAGCCCCGGGACAGCTGCAGCCCCAAGAATCCTCGACTAGCCATCGGATCTTCACTGAAGTGCTAAGAGGGTCCATTGAGAACAGCAGCTGAAACTGAGAGAACTTCAGTACACTCAATAGAGAATAGATAATAAGGAGTCTTTGGAATTGTCAGAGGGGCTTGCATCGTTTCTGCCCCCTGAGTTCTTGGAACAAAGTGGCAAAAGCCCCCTTCCAGGACACAGCCCCACACTAGGATAAACTCATGGGAATCAAATTTAAATTGAGTTGCACAGGGAAAATGGAGACAAAGTGGGAGAGAACGCCCAGGTCAAAGTTGGGAAGGTGAACCAAGTCAACATGGAGGCTATTGTATTTTGTGACATTCTGGGAAAACATCACCAAAGGGAATTTTATGCAGCTGTGAGTTTTGAAATGCTATCCAGACCAAGTTTTTCACTGTAGTTCAAGAAAACTAAGTTCACATAAAGAGCAACAAAAAAGATAGAGGTCAAATTCCTTGCAGTGTTATTAAAAGAAGAGGCAGAGGGCACGGGAGTCTAAGAGCACCTGGCTTCAGGGGTTCCAAACAGACCGGGTTCGGCTACTCACCACTGACAAAATCCAAAGGCAGAGAAATCCAAAGGGGTGGTGAAACAAGAGAGGAATTTATTTCAGTGAGACCCCCACCAGGGAAATGGTGGACTAACATCTCAAAGACTGTCTTCCAAGTGCCAAAGATACTTCCAGGTTTATATAAGGAAAATGTGGGGCAAAGGTCAGTGAGTATGTGTCGGTGGGCAGTAAAGGTCAGATGGAACATTGTCTTGGGGTCAGTCCTGCAGGGTCTGGCTGACATCAGGGCGGTCTTTATTTCTTGAAAGGTTAGTTTTGGTTTCTATCTGGGGATGATTTGCCCTTAGGGTCTTTTGCCTGAGTTAAGAAATAAGCTGGAAGGAAGGACTTAATTAGAAAGTACAGACTGAGGGGTCACCTGGGTGGCTCAGTTGGTTAAAGCATCTGTCTTCAGCTCAGATCTTGATCTCAGGATCCTGGTCTCTAGCCCCACGCAGGCTCCCAGCTCAGGGGGGAGCCTGTTTCTCCCTCTCTCTCTGTCCCTCCCCCTTGCTTGGGTTCTCTCTCTCTCTTTCTTTCTCTCAAATAAATAAAATAAGATCTTAAAAAAAAGAAAAAGAAAAATGTTAAGTGCAGACTGAAGTCAAAATGGAAGGAGTTGACATCCTCTTTCAAGGAAAAGGCTAGCATCTCCAGCCAAAATAAAGCATGCAAAAAGATGTCTGACTTTAGCTCAGGTCGTGATCTCAGGGTCCTGGGATTGAGCGGTGCACAGGGTTCCACATTCAGTGGGGACGCTGCTTGTCCCTCCCCCTCTGCCCCTCCCCCTGCTCATGCTCTTGTGCAGGTGCACCCCCCCTCAAATAAATACAATCTTAAAAAAAAAAAAGAAAAGTAGAAAGTGAAAATAAAGATTTCAAAAACCAATGTAATACAAATATTTGAGAGAAAAAAGATAAACCAAAAATATACCAAAGTGTGTATTATAGTAGTCCCCCAACTCTCACTGTCCCCAGAATGGAAGAAAACAGAACAGTTATATTTAGTAACTGTTACAGCAGCTATAATGAAAAAAAAATCCTAAAATTAAAAAGAAAAAATTCAAAATTACAGTTTGTAAGGATACAGTACCACTTGAGAAAACTGACCCAGAACAACCAATATCTAGATATACTCTAGTAAAATTATAGCGCATTAAAGAAAAAGGAAAATTAATTATTAAACATCCACAAAGAATACCCTGTTACTTATAAGGGAAAGGAACTCAGATTGTCATCAGCTTTTAAATAGCAAAACTTTATTATTAGCACCACGCTCTAAACCAACTGAGCTAACCGGCCACCCTTAAATAGCAAAACTTTATACCAAGGTAACTGGAGTATCATATTCAAGATATTCAGGTAAAAAAAAAAAAAAGAAAAAGTGAAGCAATGATTAAGCAAGGCAAGCTGACTTTTCCAGTATAAAGGCCACAGGCAAACTCTTACCTGTATGCAAGAGTTCAGGAAATATTGTTCCTCTAAACTCTTCCTATGGAATCTGCTGGACTGTGAGTTGTAAACAAAAGGGCCAGAGGTACTGATGTAAAGACTGGGGGTAAATCTTAACTGTGTATTTGTTGATACAACTAATACTAAATCAGGACTATAAAGGAGAGAATAGAATATGTAATGTCTCTATGCTCTGACAATGTAAATAAGCCAAAATTGAGAGAGAATGGGGAAAATATAAGCAAATATATTCAATCGCTTTCAATAGTCACTTTGATTATGTTAACATTGGTATTGTTATTGTGAGGTTGTTGTGAAGGGAATGTGAGGTTGAGCGAATACAGTTGTCCCTTCAAACACAGGTTTGAACTGCTCTGGTTCACTTACATGCACATTTTTATAGTCCTGTAAATCTATTTTCCTTATAACGTTCTTAGTAACATTTTTCTTTTCCCTAGCTTAATTTATTGTAAGAACCTGGAATACAATACATAGAACATACAAAATGTGTGTTAACTGACTGTCTTCTGGTTAACAGTAGGCTCTTCGTAGTTAAGTTTTAGGGGGTTAGAAATTTATCCTAGGATTTTCAACTGTGCAGGGGATTGGTGCCCCTAACCCCTGCATTGTTCAAGAGTCGACTGTATATAATTATGTAACATCTTAATTTCCTTCCTTAAAGATCTTGAAAACCAGCTTCTCAGGGAGGAGACCTGAGATACGGATGTACGATAGACAAAGGTAAGTCGAAATCCTGACATTCTGAGATTGAATCGAAAGGATTATTGTGACATCATGAGATGCTTTCTCTTTAAAATATATGTGTCTGTTCTAGTTCTAACCCTTAAAAGATCAAAATCATGACCAGCCGAACAGCAGTGAACATCCCTGGAGCTCAGATGGTACTTAGTAAATATGATTCCCTTCCTAAAAGAAACAAACAAACAAAAGCGTTTCGGAAGAGATGTCTGAATCTAGTGGCCGGGGTCAAAAGTGTTGCAGATAATTGTGAGACATCTTGTCACTGCAGACATGAAAGGAGCTATCAGGGACTACAAGGGTCAGAGCTAAAGGACTTAGAGCCAACCGGAAGAGGCTCCTCATGTCTAAAGATGTGGACATTCGTATGTCAGTAAGTGTTCTAACTATAATGGTTTGAAGATATCAAGTATGTTTAAATATGTGAGGTCAGAATGCAACTTTATAGAGAAATTAATTGTTCAATTTTAGAAGATAGGAAAACAACTCTATATTTTGAAGCCTGGTAAACAAAGTGAAAGGTCTAAGTATTACTATTTATGAATTGTTTTCCTGGGTAACTCCAGAGTGGATGCAGAGAAATCTTTATAGATGTATTGTAGCTAATAATTGAAGAAGTGATGAGTGAATTAGAGTATCACCATTTGCAAAGCCTAACAGACTTTGAGAATCAATTGCTAGTAAACTCATAAAAGGAAAGACATTTTCATAAAATGAAAGACAACTCTGTGGGTCCCAGATGGAAGAACACAACATCAACTCTTAGGAAATTCCTTAAAAAAATCATCAAATCAGAATATGACCAATTCTTTATATGTAATTTGAATTTATAGGAATGGCAGGAAATGGTGCAGCGTGTGAATCTACCTCATGGAGCTATAATCAGCAAAGCGCATACTATGTTATGTGAAACTCAACAGGCTTAAATAAACTAGTATGTAACATACACATTGTAGGGAGGGGGGAGAGAGAGAGAAAGAGAGGGGGAGATGGGGGGTGGGTAGATTTAAAGGATATATTTGTAAAAATGAGTAAACTATATTATTTTCAGAATGTACATTCCAGTAATAAAACTATAAGGAATCCAAGGAAATAATGATTTTAAAAGTCAGATTAATGGTTTCTTTTGAGGAGGAAGGAGGGATAGTGACTGGCCTCTAGAATATATGCTAAGTTCTGCTTTTTACCCTGAGTTGTGATGACAAAGGTTATCCTTGTAATAACTCACTGATATAATTTAATATGCATTTTTATGAATCTACATTACATTTTATAATAGAAAAGTTTAACAAAAAGGTACTGAGGGGCTCCCAAAATTTTGAGAGAAGTAGAGCACTAATTTGAAGTGAAATTTCCAAGAAAAAAAAATGTATATATATTGAAACCACACCACAGAACTCTCAGGGAAACTGGCTTTGCTACTGCTTCTTACGCAACCACAGGCTGGGTGCAGTAGTTGGTTCTTCTGCCTGCAAGTCTACTTTATGGCCACTGTAAATCCTGTCAGCACCAATGCCACTTCTGCCTCAGGAACCTGGCCCTGACAGACCACTGCTTGCTGCCCAAACTTAAGCAAACAGAATGGATTCCGTACAGATTCTCCTTCATCATGTTGCTCAATTCCGTGTTGGTGGAGTCCAAGGTTGGAGAGGTGGACACAGTCCTGAGGGAATGATTGGCAGCTTACACAAGAAAATACTTTTTTTGTCTAATTTTTAAAGGGCTCTGTTTATTTTCCTATTTGTTTTTATTAGAAAGCTTATAAAATATAGAGATACATAGGGAATATATTAACAATCTTGTGTTCTCTGCCCAGCGTTAGGGAATGTTATTAATTTATGATTTTATCTTCAAATATGTTACATATAAAAAATGTAAAATGTAATTGTTGATAGTCTCCCTTGTCACTTTCTCAAGTTCCAAAGTTCTGTCTTCCGTCAGGAGGCACCACTATGACATTATATATGGATTCTTCTGGTTCATGTGTACCGTACGTGAGCAAGAGTTTGCTAAAGGACTGTAACTGGCAGTATTTTGAAATTGTACTGAAGCACAGCGCCTACTTTTATAGATATAGCCAAATTTCCACCTCTATGGGTGGACCAGAATTTAAGATTTCTATTTTCCCATCTCCCTGCCTGCTTGATATTTTTAGACTTCTCAATTTCTACTGATTGGATGACTGTTAGAGATTCACTTTAAATTGCATTTTTCCTGGTGTTCATTACAGCATCATTTGTAGTAGTGAGTCATTGGATTTTTTATTTTATTTTTTAAGTGCAAACTGTACTGTGATCTAAAGTGATACACAGATGCTGAAGTAGGCCAATACCACAGAAGGCATGCTCATTTCGTTCACTTGCGAAAACGATCATTTAGTCTGATCATTACAGCGGATACACACAAGATCAGTGGTGGAGTGTTGACCTGAACTGATTCTCTGGATTCCCATTCCCTCCATTTCGCTCTCTTAGAAATTGAGAATTTGAACACCTGGGTCCCCTATAACAATAGATTTGTAGGTTGGTGTTGGGACTGCAGTTGCATATTTGAGTGGCCATTTTGGGAGAAGGGGAGGGTAGAGCATGGTAGAATGGACAGAACTAGGAAAACTGAACAGCTGTGGCCCAGAAGCAGAGTCAGGACGGGCAACTTCAAGGTTCCCTCACGCTTTCCAATTCCAGATCCAGGTCAAAGCCAGACCCAGCTGTAATGCTTGTCTTGGTAAGCTCTGGAAAATCTCCCCTCAGTGCTTATACTAAATCACCTTTTGTTCATGATATGTCAAGTGAGCACTTACCTAGATCCAGCAAATGCTGGATTAGGTATAGCAATCATTTTATCGGTTTAGATATAGCAATCATTTTTGTCAGTGGAGACATTTTTCCGTTATGGCAAATAAATGACCAACACTAAAGATCAGACACTTTGTACCTGTTGGGAAAAGCTAAGCAAAGACTAAATCAGCAGGTGTTACTCTAGGCGGAGTGGAAAGCAAAGTGGATTTAGAATTAAAAGACAAGAGGTAGACTCTATGCCACTTTCTAGCTGTTTGAATTCAGGCAAGGAACTCTTCTGAATATAAAATGAGATACCTATGAGATAAAGACAGTATCTATCTCAGAATTGTGGTAGAGACTTAATGAGATAATAGATGTGAATGGGTTTTATAAAACATGTTGCCATAAAATAGAGGGATTAGGGGGCACCTGGGTGGCTCAGTCATTAAGTGTCTCCCTTCAGCTCAGGTCATGATCCCAGGTCCTGGGATTGAGCCCCGCATCGGGCTCCCTGCTCAGCGGGAAGCCTGCTTCTCCCTCTCCCACTCCCCCTGCTTGTGTTCCCTTTCTCCCTGTGTGTCTCTGTCAAATAATAAATAAAATTTTTAAAAGAGAAAAAAAAATAGAGGGATTAGAACTTGAGAAAAATCAGAGTAAGACGGTCAACAAAAGAGCTTACTTTTCCTACCTATTTGTGTTTCCTCTATCTTCTCTGGGTTGGAAACACACAACTCAGTTTCCCAGGGCAATTTAACCTCTGTGGGAGAGGTGAACTTTTTAGTGAGGCTTCTATCTTGGGTAAGCCTAAACTCGGGAAGGAAAAGAGGAAGTCTGAAGCAACTGCCACTTTTTCCGGCAGTTCATGCACTTTCTTCTCTCCCACTCTCTCTTTTTCTTTCTCAACAATAACCCACTCACATCACATAAAACAGTAAAAATTTCCAAAAGAAAGAGAGATTCTTAACTGATGTAGATGAAAGGGAGCTTCGCTCCTCATTGCTGGGCAACCTGAAAATGTCAGGGCAATAGAGTTCACGTGGCAGGAGGTTGGGAATGAGGTTTAAAGATGATTTTCAAGGTCAGTGCAAGGTAAGACTAGCAATAGACTTGGATTTGAGGGACTCGCATGACTGATTGTACACATGGAGGGGGAGGGGTATATCCAGGGGCTTTATTAAGCCAGTAGTTGTTAAAGAACTCATTATATTTTTTGAAACTGTGTAATTATGGTAAAATATACAAAATATAAAATTTGCCATCTTAAGCATTTTTACATGTAGAGATCAGTTGCATTAAGTACATTTACACTGTGGTGTAGCCACCGGTCTCCAGAGCACTTCCCATCTTGTGAAAGTGAAACTCCATACTCATGAAATAATTACCATTCTCCTTATTTCAGAACTTCATTTTCTTGGATTGTTTGGTCGTGTACATACTAGATCAGAAATAATACACCCTGTGCCTTGTGTTCATATAAATTTGTCATTCTTAGATGATGAAGGCATAGAGAACTGGCACAGGTCCAAAGCATTTGTACACAATTTAACACATGTTTAATAATTAAAAGGGTGGCTACAGTAAGGATGTACCTCCAAATATCAAAATGTTACCTCAGACTTGATCTAAGGACCAAATTTGAGCTGATTTAGTTCATTTTGCTGGTTGATGAATCTGTTTCTTAAAATGATAAAAACAAATGATAATCATCATCAGGATTTTTATTTCATGAAACAACGTATTTGGGTAAGGAACGCCTTACTTGGCTAAGGCTCATGAGCCCTGGCCTCCCCGAGTTATTTTTGAGCGGTAAATATGGACTCTCCAACCCACCTAGAGATGCGCATTACTGATTTTTCTCTACAGGAGACTTTAGTTGACGTTTCCTCCATGACATATGCTTATATGGCATGAGGAAATTGTCCAAATTTCTTTTCATGCCTATTTCAAGCAATTGTCCAAAAACGTCTCCAGAAAATGTCTCCAAACCTTAACACTCAAAACAAGTTGGGGTTAAATCAATTTCACAAAACAGCGGCCTGTTGGGAAGGAAATCGACTGGAAGTGCAAACAGCAATGGCTTTTCTTGGTCATTTTTTTTTTTTTTTAGATCTGGGAAAACAACTGAAATTAAAAAAATGAAATATAATTGATCACATAATGTTTCTTATCCATAATCAACTCGTTAGGTTTTAAAGTTTTCATAGAGGTAAACGAAGCCCTGTATTACTTGGAAGATGGAAATGAGCCCATGGTAACTGATGTATGTATTCCTCTCCTGCTAGAGCAGCGGAAGAGCTGAGGGGTTTTAACAGATGCTGCTTCTCCTAGCATGACATGGATTATTATTCCTATTATCATTTACTCTCCCATCTGAGGAGAACAGGCAGAACTGTCACAGTAGGAGCAAAAGAAGAAAGCAATAAAAACGAATGTTCTTCCCCAGATGACAAGAATTTATCTTGCAAAGTTTGAAATACTATTTAGGTAGAGTAAAAAACAAAACAGGTCTGACTGTTCAACCAAGGCACTTGCTGGAGATTACCATAAATTAGGTAAGTTGTTCCATAGGCACCTTTACAGAGAACAGTTGAATACAAAATATTTGGAGGTTTGGTAGGAATGATTTAAATTAATGTGTTTTTTTCCTTAATTAAGTCATATTAATCTGAAGAAAATAAGATGGCATAATGTGGTGACAATTTCACTGAAAAATGTACTGTTATGAGTAAGAAAAGAGCTCCTGCTAAACATTTATTGAAAATAAAAAGTTATATGCAATGGCGTAGATGGAGCTAGAGAGTATTATGCTAAGTGAAAAAAGTCAGTCAGAGAAAGACAAATTCCATATGATTTCACTCATGTGCAATGTAAGAAACAAAGCAAATGAGCAAAGGGCGAAAAGAGAGGCAAACCAAGAAACAGACTCTTAATTGTAGAGAACAAATTGATGGCTACCAGAGGGGAGGTGGGGGATGGGGTGGGGGATGGGGGTGGGGGATGGGGAAAACAGGTGATGCCGGTTCAAGGAGTGCACTTGTCCTGATGAGCACTGGGTGATGTATAGAATTTTGTTGAAGCATTATAGTGTACACCTGAAACTATATAGCACTCTATGTTAACCAACTGGAATTAAAACAACAATTGTTTAAAAGAAAATAAAAAATGATATGGCAGTAAATATTTGAAAATAGAGAATCAAAGAAATTAGCTACCCGTCATATTTATTAATCTGCTCATTTTATATCCTTAAAGGCAATGCATTAAAATAAGCTTACTTGAAAAACGTATATGCCAAGAGCAGGAACAAATGCTTGACCGTTTTTGGAAGGTTGAAGTGAAATAATTTTGATATCACTCATGTTTGTGACATTATTATTCATGCAAAGAGATTTAGAAATTTACTGGTATAATTCTGTCAAGCTAGGGAAACAAATGAAAACAAACCAAATGAGAACAAGAAAAGGCTATTTATTCAGAGAGAATCAGCCACAATCTCTTGCCTTTTGGCAGAGACTGAAAGGCAGGCAGAGGAGGGGGAAAGCTTTATAGCAGAAAAAGGAAAAGCTTCAGTATGTCCTGGTTGGAGGCTGTTGACATGAGGGAGGTGGGCCACCTACAGGCAGAGCGTCCTGTGTAATTAGCTCGGGATGCGTATTTGGGTTGCTGTAGTTAGTCCTGAACTGGAAGCAGGGATGAGAAACTGACATGAAAGCTGTCCATTATTAATCAAGTGCTAGCCATTTGGAGCTGGTTGTTGCAGGGGCTATTGTTTGGCTTCCGGAATTGTTGCTAGCAACAACCACCTCACGTCTTACAAGTCTGCCTTACCACAGGCTGGTTTCCTGGGCTTGTTGTTGCAGATAATGGCTGGGTTCCTAGGGCAGGTTGCTGCAGGTGGTGGGTCAGAGGTCTGTTTTTAGGTAGGATCTGATCATTGTCCTTTTGTATATTCAGTCTCAAAACAAACCAGTGTGAAAGACAAAATGCATAGGGCAAATAATGAGATTATTTTATTTAGGCTATTATAATAGGGAGAACATTCATTATTGAGAAATGACTCAAAGAAGAGAGAGAAAACCCAGAGTTTTATCAAGGAAAGTAGAGTCGTAAGGACGTGTGGAACTGGGTAACCTCATTTGGGTTACTGGGAAAGAATGGAGATTGGAGTTATCTTTGGAACATGGAAAAATTTCTCAACTTTTGTTGTCTTCCGGGAGCACAGGGCTGTTCAACATCATCAGAGGGCATTGCTTGAAATAAGTCAAATGCTTAGACATAATTAGTTGCTTGATGAACGTTCCCTCTTGCCATTGTCTATCTGTATACTGGTTCAAGCCTGAACAACTTCCACAATTTGTGTGAGAACTCTGAGTAAGCTCCGTCACTTCTGACAGGAGCAACTTAGGAAGGCTTCATGGATATACATGCACATCTGAACTGCACTTTGAAGGATGGCTAGACCGTGACGAGGCATTGCAGGAGGATAAAATGGAATGTCACGTGAGCCAAGCATGGCAGCAGGAAAGCCTCAAAACTTTTTGGGTGGATCGGCAAGCTGTTTTGGTCTCATAAGGGCTGCACGTTGGGAAATCTGACCACATGAACCTGGAAAAGTGAACGGGAAGACAGAACACCAAAGACCGCAGGGATCTGCTTATCAGTTTGCAGACAATGGGGTGAACTGGGGAAGATCTGGGGGCAACGGAGTGATGTGTCCACATGACTCTTTAGGAAGAGCCGTCTCTTCCCAAACACGGTCTCCTCGTGAGGCAATGTAAAGGCAGTATTCTTAGAAAGATACTAATGAAAAATTGAGGAAATGTCAAAAACTAAGGATGAAACTAGAGGGTAACAGTGGTTTTTGAGAGGAACATGAGGACAACTGCTTGTCCCGTTTGTACTTCACCGTCCTCTAGTCCCAGCACATAGGACTTCCTCTCTCTTTCGATGAATCTTCCTTCCCACGCTGTCCTGTGAAGTTGAGACTTGTTCATTCTGAGGTGCCAGGGGGGTAACCACATGGGGGTGTCCAGAAGATAGCTTGATATAAATGTTGAAAAGTTACCTCATATTTTTGGCCCCAAACTTCCTCTCCTTTTGGCTTGCCCTGTCTGTGGAAGGGGCCAACCTCCATCAAGATAGCCTGAGAATCCTGGGGAGGTTTCTTGACTCCTTTCTCTACTTTGTCTCACAAATTCAATCAGAAATGAAGTCTTACCCATTTTACTTAGTAAGATCCAAGTCCATCCTCTTTGCTCTCTTTCTGCACTACCACACTCTCTTAGCCTGACCCTCTCATCACTTTTGAATGGGCTCCTCCCTTGCTCCCTTGATCCAATCCCTCTATTACTATTGAGATTTTTCTTAATAAAAAATGCAAATATGGTCATGTAATGCCTTTGATTACTCCTATTTTCTATTACTTTTAAAATAAAGTTCCAAATTCTTTTACATGGATTACTAAGCCTCACGTGACCCAGCTCTTCTAGACCATCATCCTGATTTCTCAGATCTACCCTTTCTCTATCTATGCTTCAGTGAGATTGATCTTCATTTAATTCGTTGGATGTACCACTTTTTTTTTTCTGCCTCTAGTTTTTAAAATAAGCTTTTCTATCTTCTTGTGGTTTTCTTTCTTCCCCAGATATCCTTCCAGCCTCTCTTCACCTCTCTTCACTAATTATTACTCTCTTCACCTCTCTTCACTAATTATTACTTATCCTTTAGATAACATCTCATATTTCTTTCCCTTCATGGGGGCAAATGAGCCTGAAGTTGTGGAGCACATCAGGGCTAGAAGTATGTAGGTAATTAGTGAAATCTCAAAATAGATGGAATTTCTTCAGGAGAACACATGAAGCAAAAGAGAAAATTGTCAAAGGCGGACCTTTGGTAAGTACTAACATAGTGGAGAGGCAGAACAAAATGAAAAGTTGAGGGTAGATGGAACAGTCACAAAGGGTGGGGGGTTCAAGACAAAGCTAGCAATCAGCAGTATTAGGCGCATCTCTGAGTTCTGCTAAGGTTAAGATCTTAAAGATGTTCTTGGGATTTGCCATTTAGGAATTGGCTGATGATTTGAATAGTGTTAGCACAGTAGTGAGGATAAAAGTCAGGTGGCAGTGAGTTAAGAGTAAAAGCGTGGCAATGAAGTAGAGATCGCGAGTAAAATAGTCTTTGGAGAATTAAGGATGACGCAGAATGGAAAGGAGTTTTAGCATTCAAGTTTTAAGGGGGTAAAGATGGATCAAGGGCTTGTGTGTGCATTATGAACTAGAGGTAACTAATAGGGGCCAGGGAAAAAAGAGACATTAATTTTTTGTTACGTGCTCATGCTTCGTCTTGGGAGTGATGTCTTAAGGCCTGTATAAAATGGCAGTATGAGACTACAATATGGCTAATCACAGGTAGAGTCTGTAATAATCTTTTAACTGGCGTTGGAAAAGAAATTCCATTACTATTGATACATGGTTGCTTATAATATGGTGAATGTTTTATTTATTCTGTGATTGTTTGAAGGTTTGGGTTTCTCTTTGTCAAAACAATCTAAATAGGAAACCATGTATTTCATTCTTGAAATGCTCTCAGCTCCTTCTGCAGCCCGCTGTAGGCTAGGAAAGGAGAGTCTGTGAATCACACTGGCATGAAAACGAAGCTTAAACACAACTATCATTTTCCCTCTTCTTAGAGCACAGATTTGGTCCAATGATAGAATAGGTTGCCTCAGGGAGTAGTGAATTCCACATCACCGGGATTGTTTAAGCTTCTAGGAGCCATTCAGATTGATGATAGGCCTAGATGATTTTTAAAGGCCCTTCCATCCACAATAGTCTATGAATTTCACATTTCTAAATGACTTTAGAGGTTGAATGCAAGCTACACGCCAAGTTAAGAATAAATAGATGTGAGCTGTTAACAAAAGAAGCAGTGAAGTGGAATACTGTTTTTGCTGGCAAGATTTGGCAAGGATAACCTGCTTTGAGAGAACCGAAAGTTGATCCTATTAATGTTCACTGTTGCTCCTTTTAGAAAGACTTCCATTTGGGCTTAACTTCCAAGTTGAATTTTCAAGAAGACTATGAAGGTAGGATGCGAGCCTGGGGATAGGGTATCTGTCTCAAACCTGAGAAGTAAACAAAGCTTTGCATTCATGGAGCACTCTGAGGAAATTGGCTTAGTTCACTTTCCCCTCATCCGAGGGTGGTCATCATCTTTTCACATCATTTCCTTGTCCCTTTTATCATCCACGCCTTTCAGATGAGGAAACTGAATCAGAGCCATTGCGCCTGGTCCAAGGTCAGGGAGGGAAGAGGTGGAGAGAAATCACCATGTACATCAAGAGAAAACATCAGTAGCAGAATGATCAATGATGATTCATCAAGATCCTGTCTTGATGCTGACATTTGGCCTTACGCTTAGCATTTCTGCATGCCCAGTACTCTGAGCGTATTTTCCACCCAGTACAAATTGAATTACTGCTGATGCCCCCACATTACTCGTAGAATAACAATGAATACTTTCTAGTATTCTACAAGTAATGTGTGAAGTCAAATTTGTATTAGAAGGCTCATTTCTCCTGCCAAAACATCTGAACATTGCCTTTACTAGTAATGAATTCCTTAATATCTTTGCTATTCAGAAAAAGAAGTATGATAACAGAGACAGAAACATGAATTTGAAAAAAAATTACCTCAAATATTTTCTAAGCTTTGTGTCATTAAAGTTGAAAAAAGAAGAAACCACAACAAAGAGACACACTCTTTCTGTGAGTTTTATATAGATAGGAAAAAAATTAACAAAACTATTCAATTTATTTCATGAATTTAAGTGGTGGAAAAAAACTACATTAATTTGATATAGGTATATGCATATAATTCTAGTTTTACTAGAATTCCTTTTCTGAAGGAAGGGTACTTTTAAATTTTTATTCTAGGCAACTTTTATTTTAAAATGAGATACTTGAAGCACACCTGTGTGCCTCAGTCAGTTAAGCATCTGACTTGTGATTTCGGGTCAGGTCATGATCTCATGGATTGTGAGATAGAGCCCTGCATCTTGGGCTCTGTGCTCAGCGTGGGGGTCTGCTTGTAATTCTCTCCTTCTACCCCATTCCCCAACTCTTGCTCCTTCTCGCTCGCTCTCTCAAATAAATAAATAAATCTTAAAAAAATAAAATAAGATGATATACTTGAACATAATCATATGCTCAATTAGATTTGATATGTTTGTCTCAGGTAAACAGGCAGGATAGAAGAGAAACTCCTTTTCTCTTTTCCATCCCTCACCTGAGGGGAATTCAATGGAATTTAATCTAACAAATATTTATTGAATGTGTACTGTTTCAAACACTAGTATAGTCATTTAATGTACAGAAATCTAGTCACTATCTTCAAGGACAAGGACATGGCTCATGGAGGAATTCATAGCCGTGTGAGACAGTGTTTCTTAAAACACTGAGTCCCACGGATTCCCATTGTTGAAGCCATTTCTGTTTTCAAAATTGCATTAATTCTCGTCATTTTGTTGAAGGATCTCACCAGTTCTGCCCTTTCAGTTTTCATAGAATGATAGGAAGGATTGGATCTGAAAATGTCTTGAGGAGAAATCCTGGCAATATCCTTAAATACACAATGTCTATGTTGCTAGAGGAATGGACATTTTCTTTTTTTTTTTTTAAGATTTTATTTATTTATTTGACACAGAGAGATCACAAGTAGGCAGGCAGAGAAAGAGGAGGAAGCAGGCTCCCCACTGAGCAGAGGGACTTGATCCCAGGACCCTGAGATCATGACCTGAGCTGAAGGCAGAGGCTTTAACCCACTGAGCCACCCAGGCATCCCAGGAATGGACATTTTCCTAGGCTCCAGCCTTTCTCAGCTTGCTTAACATATTTGCATGCATTTTGACAGGAGCCTTATTTTTTAGTTACTCCTATCTTTTCTTATAAATAACATGCAGCAGAGTATCAGAAGAATCAACAGTAAAATGAGAAGAAAGACTCCAAATTTAGAGTTTTTAAGTACTTTCTCACTAGTCCTTATGAAAATTGGCTGTGGAGGTGGGAACAAAAAAAGAAGAAAAGAAAAAAAGAAAAAGAACTGGTTGATTTGTAGGAAACAAACAACAAAAAATAGCTGGTTTCTAGACATCCAAGGTGGTGTGTTTTTCCTACCATTAGAACAGGTCATTAAAAGTAATTGAATATGCCTTTCTCATAAGACTCCGACATCAGTATTTCACTATACTGAAAATCACTTCAGTGTTTTGTACCACATGACTTGTGAAGCCAAGGACAGATCATAGGTTAGGCAGTGCTTTTCAAGATTCTGAGTTTACAGCTTACCTGGAAGATTTTGTTAAAATGCAAATCGTGATTCAGGGTCTGGGGTGAGAACTGTTCTGTACCTGCTTTGTCCAATACTGTAGCCACCAGCCACATGTGACTACGGAGTGCTCGATCTGCAGCTGGTATGATGAAAATTTTAATTTAACTTGAACATTGTAATTGGCTAGTGGCCTCTGTATGGCACTGTGTGTGATTCGTCTATCAGGAAAAGCCGGACTATCGACAGATCACTGACAGTCTTCAAGATCTTTCTGACATTTTCTTTCTATTTCTTTTTTCTTTTTCCTATTTTCTAGATAGTGGTCTGTTTTGATTATTTTTGATTATCTTGAATTTCCTGGTAGAATCTTTGAAAAGTATGTGGTACTTTTTTTTGGTTAGACCTATATAGCCCTGGGCACCTGGGTGGCCCAGTCGGTTAAAGCCTCTGCCTTCAGCTCAGGTCATGATCTCAGGGTCCTGGGATCGAGGCCCACATCGGGCTCCCTGCTCAGCAGGGAGCCTGCTTCCTCCTCTCTCTGCCTGCCTCTCTGCCTACTTGTGATCTCTCTCTCTATGTCAAATAAATAAATAAAATCTTAAAAAAAATAAAATAAAAAGACCTATTTAGCCCTGGCTGAGGAAAGAAAAGTTAAGTATGATGTTTTGTTGGCTTTTCCATAGAGGTTATAGCCCTACATAGCATAGGATCCAGAGCACAGTAAAATGCTCAATGAGAGCATACCCTACATTCACTCATGAAAAAATCACTTCAGATGGCAGATATTAGAATAAGGAGATTTATTTTTTAATACATTGTATTTCTCCATTTAAATTAAAAGATTCTTTATGCCTCTTTGTCTTCAGAGAGTGTAAGGTACTTTGAAAAATACTGAAGTTAGCAAATACAACCAGTGGGTAAATCATCTAATTAATGTTTACTCTGAATGAACATAAAGGCCATTCCTTCTAGTGATTTATCCTGAAAAAATAAATCTTCCCTAGGGGCGTAAACAAAATCTGTCAATGTAGCACATTAAATAGGCTCTGGCTAAATTGACCATACTCCCATAAAATTTTCAGATGATTATTATTAATACATATTTACGTAGTATTTATTATGTGACAGTCACTATTCTAAGTGAATTGAACCAGTATTTATTGAACCCTCATGACAACTCTATTAGGTATTAGGATCTTTCCCATTTTATAGATGAGGAAACTGGAGCACAGAGAAGTGGAGTAGTTTGTTGAAGATTAAATGGCTACCAAGTAGCAAGCAGGTTTGAGACTTAGCCATTGCTCTAAATCCCTATGCTAGGCTGCGTGACTAGCTCATTATTGGTTTAGGATTAAAGGATAGGCTTACTATCAAGATAAAATCAAGATAGGCTTAAAATCAAGGTAAAAGCATTGTCACCATTTTTATTTCTGTTTTCCTTATGGTCAAACAGATGAATTTTCTATTTGAATATGGAAAGGCTCTGAAATTTAACTCCTAGCTCTGCCTTATAGAACTTGTGTTGTTTAGGACAAAATTCTTCATCTCTAAACTCTGATTTTCTTACCCCTCAATATGGTCAACTTCATAATGTTTTTGTTAGAGTAAAGTGAGAAATATATAATCCACTGCAAACACCTTGATTAAAATGTTAATCAGTTTCCCAGAAAATGTAAAGTAAGTAGAAATTTAAATAAAACTTAAGTTTGTATGTGGTATTGGTTGAGCCTGGCTCCATATAATAAAATCAAATACAAAAATTGCCTATACATTTGATGAAATTTAAGTATTTTAATCACACCTGTGCACTAAGGTGGAACACTTTACAAAACCTGTCTATTTGGAAAATAGAAGTTAAATGTGGGTGCTTGGGTGGCTCAGTCAGTTAAGCATCCGACTCTTGGTTTCAGCTCAGGTCATGATCTCAGGGTTGTGAGATCAAGGCTGGTGTCACTCAGTGAGGAGTCTGCTTGAGATTCTGTCTCTCCCTCACCCTCTTTCCCCCTGACTCTCAAAAAATAAATTTTAAAAAATAAAATTTAATGGCTAAATGGTTTAGTTTCTGCATTCTGTATATGGATGTTATATAATGTATAAGATGTAGTCCTAATTTTTATTTGTGTTTAATTGATACATTTTAATGGAGATTCAGATAAAAATGGGTTCAGCATAATACAGATTCATCATATTCATTCCTTTTTGAAAACTTTTAGCACCTTTGAAATCAAAATATTGCTATGAATAATTGTGCCTACAAAATTAATCATGTGTTTGAGGGATATTTGAGACAAATATCTCCATTGACTATATATAGTTAATTTTCAAAGTAAGCTTTTTTTTTCTTTAAAAGCTTAAGGAAAATGTTGAGATATGGTTATAAGGTAATAGGATTTATTCTATTTTTTAAAATATTATATCACATGTGAATTACCTTTAGCTTTTAAAAGAGATCACTTGGAAATTCTATATTTATAAAAACAATGCTGCTAGGACCCCAAATATTTTTGAAGTCTTGTCTTGAAATTTTCTTCATAGTCTTTGAAAAACATTCATGAAAGTTCAGCTACTATATTAGAGAGCACTCGAAGTCATTCAGAACCAAATCTATGGAATAATGTGGATGGTTAAAAATTCTTATTTTGACAATAAAAAGTAGAGTTGACATACAATTTTAACACACAATTACAAAGAAATGAGATGTTGCCAACACACCTAGGCTAATAATCCTAGTATCAACAAGAACTTGCTAAGGTTCTAGGATTTTCCAGCAACTATATTATATACTGAATTCATATCCTTTTATTTAATCTTCACAGCAACTCACTATTATGTTTTGCATAATTCAGATGAAAATAATGAGACTCAAAGGCTTTCATAGCATTCTCAAGGTCACATAGCAAAAAGCAATATAAGATTTCAAATTTAGAATTGTATAAATCTAAAACTCATGCTCTCTCCACTCCTTATATATTTCTGAAGTAATACTTTGCAAATGATTTAATCATCATGGGCAAGGGCAACACGAAGGGGCAAGGGCAACACGAAGGAGCAAGTGCACAATCTATCTAGGTGATGAAATTAAGGGCAATATTTATTTGGATGATGTATTTGTAAAAATAAATTCTACCACTTTTAGGATACACTTCAATATTATGGTAATTTTACAAATTCAAGTGCAAATCATAAAGTACTGGTTTTATCTAATATTATGTTGAGTCAAATATTTGTTCATCTAAGTGGAACTGGACTATGAGTTGTTTAATTGGATAAATAATATATTTAAATATATTTAGTTTGTACAATGATTAAGTTAATGAAAATCTTTGTTGAAACTTTAATTTACTATTTCACTTATAATTGCAGTGACTAAAGAAAGCAGTCTTTTTAAAGTGCTTTATTAAGTATATATTTATTTTTACCATGCCCTTTTCTCTAAAATTCTTAACTACCTTTCTTAAAAATACTAAAACCTACTTATTTCCCTTCTGCTTTCCTTAATGCTTATTCTCTAACTTTTTTTTTCTTCTCAATTTGGATCTTTAAAATGGATAATGCTTTTAGTTGTGCTATTGAACCATTTTCTTTTCTTACTCTTCCTGTTGTCAGATTCACCCAGGTACCCACATGGGTTTTCTGCAGCTACCTCAAAGTAGCTCGGCTTGCCCTAACCTTTAGTTCTTTCTTCTCCAAACCTGCTCTGGTACCAACACCTACTTTCTCAGTGAATGTTATCATATAGAAAATCATTCAGAATAAAAACAAACAAACAAATAGAATAAACCCAAAAAGCCAAAACTCAGAGTGGTCTTTGATTTCTGATTTGGAAATCCCTGTGCAGCTTTCACCAGACCTAGCTCCATGTCTATCATTTACCCCAGGGCAACATTTCTTTTTGGTGTTACATAGGTGGGGCAAATTTCTCTAGGTATTGTGCTTCAGCTGTCCACTGTACAAACAGTAAGGGGAAAACTCCATCCAAGGTATGGATAAAATAGAAAAGTTTCTCCCTTCAATTCTTTCTTCTCGCCTACCTATGTGTCCTTGCCTAGTGTTTTCTCTTCTCTGTGCTCACTGTCATCTTGGCAAGCAACCTGATGAACTGATCCTTGCTCTGCTATAATAATAATGATGATAATAATAATAATGCAATTAATAATAGTAACTTATAGCTAGCATGTTCGAAGTGGCTAACATATACCAGTCATTTGCCGAGCACACTGCGCACATAATTTTTAGCTATATGAACTTCTCTGCAAAGCCAGTATCAGTTCTTCATTGATTGAGATCAGGAGACAGAGGCTTCGAGAGGCACAGTGACATGACCAAGGCTACACAGGTAATAAGAGGAAAGGCAGATTTTAGTCCATATCAAGAATATTCCAAAGCTGGTGCTCTTTTCTCTATCCCATGTTGGCTGTGGTTAAATGCTCTGTCTCTTCCAGGAATTATTTCCATTTAACCAGAGAGCTTAAGGAAGCAATGTCTTCAAGCCAATGAGAATATCTCTAAGGCCAGAATTTCAGACTACAGATTTAATTCACATTGTCCATGTTTGTCCATTCTCCCAACAAGATGTCACTTTTTTGCTTTCCTCTTTTCCAAGAATTCTCAGATTTGTCCTGGAAGACAAGAGACCTAATGACTGGACTCCTAACAAACTTCCAGATCTCCACTACAATAAGAACCGTCATACTCTGCATCATCTAACTGGCCACCATGTCGACTTGCTATGAAGTTTTTTTTTTTAAGATGCAAGTATCAGAAAAAATTTTTGCCAATAGTTTAAAACAAATATGAGTTTATTTTCAGAAAATATTTAGATGTAGGTGGTGATATGGCTGGTTCGCTGGCTCACTACTTTCATGAAGGGCCCGGGCTGTTTTCTGGCTCCAATTCCCTTGATTCTTAGGGACCTGAATTTTCATCTCCTGGTTGAAATAAACTTTTGCTGCTTCAGACATCAAACTGTCACTCAACTTGGGAAGAAGGGGGGAGGTAGGGCTCTAGCTACGTTTATTTATTTTTTATCAAAAACACAAAAACTTTCCTAGAAACCATCAGTAGACTTCCATTCTCATTTCTTCGGTTGGAAAGGTGTCACGTGTCTGCCTCCTGCTTCTCAGAGATGCCAGGTAAGCAGAGCTATTCTCTAGGGCTGTGCACCTGGCTGTTGGACTCAACTCACCAGGTGGAAGGGGACAGTGGACCTGAGATGGGCAGCTCAAGGCACCTGCCACACCTTACCAAGTAGTCACATTAACCTCTTATAACCCCAAGCATGAGTGATTCCACCCCACTCCCTCTCATCCTGGCCGAATCTCTGTCTTTGTCATCTTTCTATTTTTATCAACTCTCACAAAACCTGGCTTTTTGTAAGTGCTTAATAATTCCTTGCTTATTGAATACAAATGTGAACCTAAAAAGGCTTTCATGTATTCTTCCCAAATCAACCTTAAAAAAAAAAATAGGTTCGAATAGGGATTGAAAAAGAGAAGAATGAAAGGAAGCAGAAGGCGAGTGAGGGAAAATGGGGAGAAGAAATGAAGTACTTTAAATTTCTAGGCATCCTAGAAGGAAAGAAATTAAAACTGCAGGCTAAAGAATTCTAATTCAAAGAGGAAAAGGTCATCGTGACTTTGCAGCCTTCAGGTCTCTGCCATGACTGTGGGAACAGGGGTCACCCACACTGTCCCTCACTGGAGCACCTGCGACACACTCCGTGTTGGAATGGGCACTGTGGGTCCTGTCAGGGTTCTTTCCTAAGCTTCGTTCTGGAAGCATGCAAGAGATGGGAAGCTCTATGGTCAATCGTAACTTTTCCAGGGAGGAAGTATGCCAGTGAACTACGTTTTGTGTCCCCTTGCCCAAAAAACAAAAACAAAAACAGAAAACCATTTGCCCATTTCCCTCTCAATTTAATTTGTGCCATACCTTTTAGGAAAGAACTATCTAATGTAGTACTCCTAAGGAAAGATACATTTCTGGATGAAACCGGCATAAATATCCAAAATGAACATTATTTTGGATTTGCAGCTCAAATTCTCTCCTTTTGTTTTCTTGCTTTGTTCACAGGTGGCAATCAAGGCACTCTCTATAATCCAGTGGAATGTTTGAAAGAGTGAGGTGCCCAGTGACAGGGTGGCCGAGGACAGGATTTGTGGTTGTGCATCATCAGAGCGAGGCCAGCATTTTAGGAGAGATTGGTCTCTTAGCCTGGCTAGTCCCTTGACCACTCTGCCACAGTTTCAACAACCACTAAGCCTATTAAACTGTAAATAACAATATGACAAGTCTCCATTCAATTTATAGGGTTTTTATGGGAGGCGGTGGCAGCAAGGAATTTATCTAAGGTGCAATTCCCTAATGACCACAACCAGCCCCAATGTACGGGCCAATTTAAAGCCAGTGCTTACAAATTACAAAATACTTGGAAACAAAATCAAGAAAAATTGATTCTTTGGTTATAAATTTAGTTAGTTCCTAGACACTAAATATATGGATTTTTTAAGTAGCCATATGGCTTAAACAAAATCAAGCAAGAAAATCCTCTCCCAGTAAATCACATAGTAGAGAAATGTCTTGGCTTGAATTATCTTCCTTAGGGCTTGATCAAATAGTAAGTTTCCAAGTCTATTGTTTTTCAATAACAGTCTTTTCCTGCAAACTTCTGTTTGAAATATTTATGCCAATGCTCTAGTGGTTTCTTTAATGGGGTTTCAACATTGAAAAGTGAGGAGTGAGTACTGCAGATGGTGCCTGTGTTTTGAGCTATGGTCTCTGAACAAAACCAGCTAATTCACTATATACTCATCCTGCCTTGAGAATTTCCGGCTTCTCTCATTACCAGCCATGGCAAAGCACACCTGTGGCCAGGCAATAGTTGTTCCACATTCAGGGGCCGCTGGGGAAAGAGTTCCATTAAGCCATGGCCCAGAAAAATGAAAGTTAGTTATTATTGAATCACAGTTAAGCTTTTTGCATAGCTACATACCTGCCCTAGAGTTAGGGGATCTCAGAATTTCAGGGCTGAAAAAAAACCACGAGGCACACAAAATCACAAAATTGCCTCCTGAAAGAGACTCCTACTGAGAGCTTGGAAGCAATTTGCATTACGGAAAAAAAATATATATCCATGGGTCTGGGATACCTAAATTCAAGGGCAAAAGAACAGTTCGACTTGACTAGTCAGAATTATCCTGCAATTGGATTCTAGCTTGTGTCTTTCATAGGTCAGCTGCTACCTGGAGGCCACATGGGACATTTATATTTTAAAGTTGAGACAAACTAAATGGGTAGAAACATCAGAATATTACTCTCTAGAAATGCTGTTGTCTCAATGGGAGCAAGGGCATTTTTTAGATTTCACTTACATTATACTTCTCGCAGGCATGGAACAAACCTGACTTGTATCTTAGCTCTAGCATCTCACATGTTCATTCTTTAACAAATATTGTTCAGTGCAATGCCTGTTATATGTTAAGCCTGTCCAGTCACTAGGAACACGAGAGTTAACAAGAGAGACAACAATCCCTGTCCCATGGAACTTCTAGTCCATGAGAGAAGACAGATAAAAACCAAAATAAACAGTATTACAATATACAAATCATGTCATGTATTAGAAGGTGAAGGGTACCAGGTTAAAAAAGCACAGGAATGGTAGGAAGGTAATTGCGTTTTTTAAAAAGGTGGTTCGGAAAGTCCTCCCTGAAAAGGTGGCATCTGACAAACTCGAAGGAAGTGTGGAAGGATAATAGCTGAGTGAAGGCCATTCCTGGCACAAGGCATACAGTTGGCAGAAGGCCTGAGGTGGGAGATGCCCGATCCATTGAAGGAACACCAAAGACACTAATGTCTCCGGACTGGTTGGGAGAGGGAGTAGGAGAGAGGTCTGGGTGGCTAAGGAGTCCAGATCACAGAGAGCCTTGTGGGCCACTGTAAGGTCCTGAATTTGTGTTCTCAGTGTGAAGCTGTTGGAAGGTTCTGAGCATAAGTATGTTTAAGAGTCACTCTGATTCTGTGAAAATAGACCATAGGTGGACAAGAATGAAAGCAAGGAGACTAGGTAGGAGGCCATTGCAGTAATACAGGAAGAGGAGGTGATAGCTTGGAAAATAATGAGAAATTGTCAAATTTGGATATATTTTAAGGTGGATATAGGGAACTTTGCAGAGGCATTGAATGTTGGGGACAGTTGAAGAGGAGAATCAAAGACTATTCCAAGATTTTGGTCTTGACAATTGTACAGACTGTGTGTGTGTGTGTGTGTGTGTGTGTGTGTGTGTGTGTGCGCGTGCGTGCCTGTGTAATTGCCAATACAGAGATGGGAAAGTCTATAGGTAGACCAGGTTTGTGGGAAAACTATAAAAATTTCTCTTGCATATGTTCAGTTCAAAATTAGACATCCAATTGAAAATGTTTAAGAGGAACTTGGATGTATAAGTTCAAGACAAAAATGAGTACAGGAGATGCAGATTTTAGGTCCAATTTTATGTCTCAAATGTTGATTTTAAGAAGTGAGTTTTTGGTTTCAACTGAGTAGTTTAAGTATTTAAGATATTTTTCTCTTTTGGAATGCAAATCTGTTCCTACTTCCATATCTAGTTTAATGAGCTTTTGTTCATTAAATAATAATTAATCCTTGTTTATGTGCCTGGCAGTGTACTTGTATGTGCATTTGATAGTGTTATAGGCTGGTCTGTGCTCTCACAGGGTTCATGGGCAAGAAAAGAGTGAGAGAAGGGCAAGATCATCACAATACTTGGTGATAATGCACGTTATGGGCCATGGAATACTGTATGGAAGTAGAGTGCACCTCACACGGTTAGTGATTGAGGGAAAGCTGCTTGGAAGAAATTACACATCAAGTGAGATTTTAAGGAAATAGAAATGTAAAGACACAAGGGAAAACTATTCTACGCAGATCAAAACAATCTATGGACGGGCTTAAAATTGCACATTGTATTTGTAAGATGTAAGACATTTGGTTTGTTTGGACACAGGGTACAAGTTTGGAGTTGGGTGAGGTAAGAAGGACTGAAAATGTAGAGAGCCTTTTAAAGGAATTTGGGTTTTATCCTAAGAGCACAGATAAGAATAAAAGCAATAAAAACTTCAAAGCAACAAGCGTTTGTTTTACCCATTCAGTGTTCAATAATCAAAGACTTCTTTTCTCACTGAAATTGGGTCCACTGTGTTTCTCATTTTGAAAGAATTCCTATCAGATCAATACCGATTTATTATTTTATTATTCTTAATGTGCATATTCATTTTTGTTAAAGTATCTGGTTGTTTCACTCAATTGCTAATTTGTAATTCAGGTTTTGGCGCACATGTGGAGATAATTCTGAATATCTGAGAATGTCAAACTCATGCTTGTTCATACTGCTGAGAAATCAATCCTCTGTGTTTCAGATAGTTGCTAATCTTGAAGAAAAAATAGAGCCAAGAACTGAATGGTAGAGATATTGGTATTGTTCGTATGGAGTTTGAAAATGCAATAGAGTTTAAAGATTCAAGACAGCACAGTTTCCTACCATTTGTTGGTGGCAATTATTAAAACACATAGCCAAAATTGAGTGTCCAATAACTTAATGACCATCCATGGCACCTCAGGGAGTCTTTTCCAGAAAGAGGTTGAATGGAGTCACTTGCGAGAACAACAAGTGAGGTGAATGAGACGACAGGACAGAGAATAAAGCCATGAGTGGAGGCAAATGTAGATGTTAATGCCACATATCTATTGTAGAAAGGGGCGCTAGAAGAGAGGTCTAGAAACAACCTTTAATCTAAGGTTAAGATAGTCAAATTTGCTCTCAGAAGGAATGTGGTCCCAGAAGCGAGGTTGCCAAAGTGAAATTAAATGGTTCAGACTACCTTTCAAAGCAAATTTATCAGGACCCCTTCACACTCAACCGTGTACATAGGCAAAGACCACATGCAGTGACAAGCTACTAATGTCCTTCTAGATAACCCAAAGGTTTCAAGTAATTTGCAGGTAGTGAAATTTAGTGAATAAAATTCTATTCTTCCTGAATTCACTGAGTGTCATTGCAAGGTCAAAATTGGCTATGAGTGAAAAATGGCATAATCTCATTCAACTTAAGAGTGAGCTTCATTTCCAATATGAAAGATAGATAATATCAACATATAATTTTTATGTTGTAGCATTAAAGTGGATAAATGGTGTTACAGAGCAATTAAGCAATTCACTTATTTGATGTAGACTACTTGTTCCGTCTTCTAAGTTTCAACACCCTATCTTTGTATGGGTTTCTATTGCACAGTTCAACAAGGGAATTTCAGGGGAATATAAGGAAGTAATAGGATACAGTGACGGATTCTTTCTGTGGGTCAATGTGGTCAGAAGTTTGTAATTTCCCATGAGAATTGTGAAGTTTCATATTAAAGCCAAAGAGGCCCCAAATACCCATTTACTTAAGAAGGTCAAACTAGCTATCTAATAAGGAAATAGCACATAAAATTTGGGCAGCCTTACATTTTAAACAAAATATTGTATCTCTGTGTGTTTTTATTCTTTGGATTCCCAAACTAGCAAAGAGGATTGGATTATAGTCAGCTCAGCCATAGGAGGTAGAAATGTCAGACCAATCTAATTTTCTTTTATGATGGAGTGACCAACTTTGTAGATGGAAAAAGCAATAGGTATAATATATCTTTCCTTCAAGAAGGCTTTGATTTTGCTCCCCAAGATATGCTCATAAACAAGCCAGAAAAAATATTATTGTTTATTTATGTCAGATGTCAGATGTTTGGAGGTCCAAGAGACTACTTATCAATGATTCAGAGTCAACAAACCAGAGCCCATTGAGAAACTTTCTAGATATAGCTAAAGTTCAAAATGTAGAACAACGTCACATCATATTCCCTTAGGATTTAGGGTAATTTGCTGATGACTTAGCAAAATGATTGAACTGAAACTCAATTGATGAAATTAAGTAGGATGGAGTCAATTATTTTTGGAATAATAGTTTTGCAAAGTTAAAGGGGAATAGTTGTTTTAGGGAGGAAAATGGAGAAGAATCCAGATTACCCTTATGAGTTGAATTGTGTTCCAAAGAGATGAACTTATGTCCTAAACCTCAGTATCCATGAATGTGATCTTATTTAGAGATAGTTTTTGCAGATGTTATCAAGTTAAGATTAGATCATGAAAGTGGGCCTAATCCAATAGGAGTATTGTCTTTATAAGAAGAGAAAAATGTCCTGTGAAGACAGACACACAAGGAAAATGCTATATGTGGACAGAGGGAGAGATTGGAGTAAGGCCAAGGAATGTCAAGGATTGATGGCCACCACCAGAAACTAAGACGAGCCAAAAGTCTCAGAGGGAGTATGGCCCTCCTAACACCTTGATTTCAGTCAGACTTCTGGGCTCCAGAACTGTGGAAAACCATTCTCATGTTTTAACTGACCAAGCTTGTGGTTACTTTGTTATAACAGTCCTAAGAAACTAATAAAATGACCTACTGCAGGTATTCCACTGAAGGAAGTCGTGTATATGAGGATAAAGAGTACCGATTAGACCACAGGACTCTAGGAATTATCTCGGAACAGTTACTCACTAGCTATGACAACAGGTGTACAATTTCTATCATTGGGGTCTTAGCTTCCTAAACTTTATAAAGGAGAGTTGCTGTGTAGAATGGAATTAGTTCAGACTTTCCTGAATAGGATTCTGTTATACACAGTTTTCCCTGGGCGGGGGGAGAGGTTATTTTTATAAATTTCTGCACAACAATTTTGGGATTTCACAGACCTCTCGCAGCGCAGTGCATGGCCCTCAGTTTAGCTCCCCTGCCTTAACAACACTGCCTGTCTAAAAACAAGCCACTTGGAGATGATATTCTTCATTGCCTTATCATGGCAATAGGGCTATTTCAATCAACTAGCCACCTAAAGGGAAGAAACAAGGTCCTTAACGTATTTGATCTTCTCTCTGCTGTCTATCTTACTACTCCTTTTCCAAGTACCTGCATCCTGTCTATCTCTTCCACAAAGTTTCTTGTCTACATTCTTTCTTTGCCCTCTCTCCAAGAGCCATCATCTGAGCTTTATGGCATAACACTTGATCACTTGTATATTCAGTGATTGATTAATGTTTTCCATGAATAGTGCTGGTTTGGAAAGGGTAAAAAAATAAACAATAACAAAGGGTAAGTAATTCTCACTACCCACAGCCATTCACCATGGGAACCCCAGTGAAGATTTTTTTCTTTTTTTTTTACAGTATTTTTTCCGTGATCCAGGATTCACTGTTTATGCACCACCCCCAGTGCTCCATGAAATACGTGCCCTCCTTAATACCCACCACCAGGCTCACCCGTACCCCCTCCCCATGCCCCTCCATAACCCTCAGTTTGTTTCTCAGAGTCCACAGTCTCTCATGGTTCATCTTCCCCTCCGATTTACCCCAATTCCATGGTGAAGATTTTAATCCCAGCCTCAGTGTTCCTAAAAGCCATTCCTGGCAGAGGGTAACGAATCAAGTCAAGTATAGTGAGAGAGATTGAGAAAAGAAAGGGGAAGAAGAAAGAGAAGAGGAAGCTTGTATATTGTGATCAGTTGCTATCTGTAACCTCCAAAAAACAGTAAGAGGACATGTGGTAAAATTTTATTGGGGAAATAGAAAGGTTATAAATATCAGTCCCACCATTGTTGGCTTAACATTTTTAAGTAGATTTCTGGATGGACATCACACATGAGCTTCAACTACAGGCTTGATCACTATCAGTGTGGATGATGAGGGCACAGGCTTCACCCCTGCAGTCCTTCCAAACCAGCACTGCCTAAGAAAAATCATTACACACTCAAAAGTTACAAAGCCAAAACAAAAGTCTCAAAGATTAAGCAGATAATTCCATGGAGGCCTATTTAGAGCACCTTCCTCAGTTACAGTCAGTTTCCTTCCACGTGATGTTTATTCCGTTGTCAGATATTTATAGTCCTAATACCAAAAGTCCATTGAACATCAACCACTGATACAGTAACATAAAGCAGATTTATATATTCAGCTTGTCTAATACTCCATTGGGAAGAGAAGGCATTGCTCAACCTAATGGCTTCCTTTCTTAAGAGATATTCATTTTAAAATGTTGTCTTATAAATACAAGATGGGTTGAGACTTGTGTGCTCTAAATATTTTAAGGGATTTATGTTTGCATTAACTGTCCTTTTAATCAAACTTCAATGCATTGCTGGTACTGCAGAGGTTTCAGGGAGAAAAATACTACTTGCTGTTTCAAAGTTAAAAGTTTCCTAGTAAAAAGGAAATCCAAAAAGTTCTTAAAAGCAGATATTAGGAGCATACTGTCAGACTCAATATTATTTAGAGAAAATATTCCTACATAAATCATAGTTGTGGATTTTAAAAAACCCCAAACTTTTCTACTCGAATAATACTTTATGAAAATGCTCCAGACTTGTCTGAATTTTTGTGGTGTCAAAAAATATGGAATATCTCTATCCAGTCTCTATATGTATGAATTCCTTTTTAATTTAGCATATTTCAGTTTCTAAAATATCAGTATGTCTTTTAAGGCTGTGTCTTCAATGACTAGAATATCTGGAATTCGTTGAAGTTGGACCTCAGTCCATTGACTATTTCCTTCCTCTGGAGCCATGCCTTCTTCCTATTCAGTGAACTTTCCCCTCAACCTAGAAACTCATTCTTCTGTTATTCCCCCGAAAAACATAATCCTCAACCCTGAACCATTTCTTCTTTCTCTTCACCTCCAAACTTTTTGAAGAAATGGCTAAAACATTTTGTCTCTTCTTTCTCAGCATCCTTGCTGTCTTCAAGTTATAACGATACAACCCCACCAGTCCCCAGTCACTGCCTAAAACAACTCGCCCTCAGGTCCTTCATGGTAAAATGTATTAATGGCTTTTCATAAATTTTCTTAGTTATTTTTGTCAAGTCATTGAGTCATGGATAAGCAAATTTGGAAGAATGATCATCAAATTTGATATTCCTTTATGTAGTATTTTCAAAAGTTTTTAAGTGGTGAGACTTTCTTAGACAAAATATTATTCGGAAGCCCAATGTATGTGGCTGTGGTATTCATTTGGCTGAGTCCAGATGGGGGTCCAGCTACACAGTATTACTTAGAAATAAAATTTAGATGTCGGTTTTAAAAAACTGACTTATAAGGGCTTGTAAAATTGGGAAAAGGTTTTTTTCCAGCTTTATTGGGGTATAATTGACAAAATAATAAGATTCTTAAAGTATACAAAGTGATGATTTGATCAATGTATGTATATATTGTGAAGGATTTCCCAGTCTAGTTAATTAATACATCTTTCACCTTACATGTTTTTCTTCCTCCTCTTCCACTTCCTCCTCTTGCTCCTCCTTCTTCCCTCTAATCCTTCTTGTCATCATCGTCCTCTTCCTTCTCCTTCTTCCTTGGTGAGAACATTTCAGTTCTACTCTCTTAGAAAGTTTCAATTATACAATAGACTGTTATTAACTATAGTCGCCGGGTTATACCTTAGATCCTCAGAACTTTTATCTTATAATGCAACATTGTACCCTTTTACCAACCTCTCCCTATTTCACCCACCCTCCAGCCTCTGGCAACTGGTTTTCTACTCTCTGTTTGAGTTCTACCTTTTTTTTTTTGAAGATTCCACATATAAATTATAAATACAGTATTTGAGTTTCTTTGTGTGCTTATTTCCCTTAGGATGATGCCGTTCAGGTTTATCCATGTTGTAGCAAATGACAGAATTCCTTTCTTTTTAACACTGAATAAGATTCCATTAGATAGATAAATAGATAGAGATAGATAGATAGATAGATAGATAGATAGATAGATAGATAGATAGATAGATAATCACATTTTCTTGACCCCTTCATCCACTGATGGACACTCAGGCTATTTCTATACCTTGGCTATTGTAAATAATGCTGCAATGAACATGGGAGTGCAGATATATCTAGGAGATACACTTTTTTTAAAGGTTTTATTTATTGATTTGTCAGACAGAGACCACAAGCAGGGGGAGCAGCAGGCAGAGGGAGAGGGGGAAGCAGACTCCCTGCTGAGCAAGGAGCCTGATGCAGGACTTGATTCCAGGATCCTGGAATCATGACCTGAGCTGAAGGCAGATGCTTAACCGACTGAGCCATCCAGGAGTCCCAAGGTACACCTTCTTTACACATGTACCCCAAAGTGGAATTGTTGGGTCATATGGTACTTTTATTTTTGATTTATTGAGGAAACTCCATGTAGTTTTCCATAGTAGCTATACACAGTTTAGCTTCCCACCAAGTGCACAAAGACTTTTTTTCCTCCACATTCTCTTAACATTTGTTATCTCTTGTCTTTAGACAATAGCCTTCCTAACAGGTGTAAAGTGATATCTCATTGTGGCTTTGATTTTCATTTTCCTGATAATTAGTGATGTTAAGCACCTTCTCGTGTATATTTTGGCCATTTATATGTCTTCTTTGGAAAAATGTTTATTCAGGTCCTTTGTCCATTATTTAATTGGATTATTTGTGGTTTTGTTATTGAGTTGTATGAATTCTTTGTATATTTTAGATATGAACCTCTTATCGGATACATGGTGTGCAAATATTTGCTCTCATTCCATAGGTTACTTTTTCACTTGTTGATAGTTTCTTTTGCTGACCAGAAGATGTTTAGTTTAATATTGTCTTACCTTTTAAAACTTTTGCCTTGTTGCCTTTGCTTTTGGTGTCAAAACCAGAAGCTCATTGCCAAGGTTGATGTCAAGGAACTTACTGCTTATATTTTCTTCTAGTAGCTTTACAGTTCCATGTTTTAAATTTAAGTCCTCAATCCATTTTGAGTTGATTTTTGTGTATGGTGTAAGATAGGAATCCAGTTTCATTCTTTTGCATATGGAAGTCCAGTTTTCTCAAAACCATTTATTAAAGAGAAAAATTTAATAGTATCTATAATATCTACTCTCCACTCACCCTCCTCTTTCTCTTTTGTGATTTCAGATACTGCATGGAAGAATGGTAAGAACATTTAAAATATTCAGTTTCTGTCTACAAAAACTGGTGACACCCGGCTGTTGAGCTACTGAAAGTTTCTGAATAGAATTGAAAAGTTGAAAATGGCGTTGTGTTTGTTGGATTATTGAAGGGGTAAACTCCAGGCTACTTATCTGAAAGTAAGTATTTTCTGAGGCTTGCAAGGTAAAGAAGTATAACTTGACATTTTTTTTGCTGCAAGAGAAAGACAGAAAATAACGATTTTCAAGCCTTCGGTCAATGACGAAAGCCTTGTGACCACAATAAAGTACAGTGTCTGAATTGAAGACTTTTATAGAGTATCTTAATAATTTAGAACTGATTTTTGATATATGTATGAAGAAGAGAGACTAGATAATTTACAATATGAAAGCAATAAGATTCAAATTAAATGAAAGTACACAAAATAAAACAAAACATTTCTTTAAAAAACCCATTATACTTGTTTATGCTTGTTTGGAAAATTGTATATCCCTAACTGTATACAAGTATAACAGTTCATAAAAATAATAAGGTACACAATTAAAATTGACTTAATTCAGCACTCTCTTTAGGAATAATAAATATTATATGTTGAGTAGTTCATGAAATTTTAAATACAACTTCAGAAAGATTTAATTCCATTAAAAACAACAACAACAACAACTGTAAAACCAATAAACCGAAGCACTTCTTATTCTTAGTATCTATCATGTGGCTCAGAGAATACTTGAGTGGCTAAGCCAGTCATGTCAAGACAAATATCAGGGTGGTTTTTAAGAAAGAAGTTTAAGAACCAGGAGAACTATGTAGAAGCCAGAAAATCATTATGTCTATATGTAAGAACCAATTTTCTGGAATAAGTATAAAGAGGAGATTAACAAAACAAGTGAGGAAGCTGGTTTCAGGTAGGTTCATTTCATACTACCTACTTATGTGTTTTTCTTCCATTTCTCATTCAGACCCTTCAATCCCCTGAAGTTACACCAGATCATGCAGCCCAATGGCCAACATTATGATTTCATGAACAATTTTTGGGAGGGGGTTGTATATAAGAATTTCTTTTTCTTTCTTTTTTTCTTTTTTATTACATATAATGTATTATTTGTCCCAGGGGTACAGGTCTGCGAATCATCAGGCTTACACATTTCATAGCACTCACCATAGCACAAACCCTCCCCAATGTCCATAACCCAGCCACCATTTCCCAACCCCCCCACCCCCCAGTAACCCTCAGTTTGTTTATCTTTTTCTTCTTTTTTTAAATCAACATATAATGTATTATTTGTTTCAGGGGTACAGGTCTGTGATTCATCAGTCTTACACAATTTACAGCAACTTACCATAGCATATACCCTCCCCAGTGTCCATCACTCAGCCACCCCATCCTTCCCACCCCTCTGCACTCCAGCAACCCTCAGTTTGTTTCCTGAGATTAAGAGTCTCTTATGGGTTGTCTCCCTCTCTGGTTTCATCTTGCTTCATTTTTCCCTCCCTTCCCCTATGATCCTTTGTCTTGTTTCTCAAATTCTTCATATCAGTGAGATCATATGATAATTGCTGTTCTCTGATTGACTTATTTCACTTAGCATAATGGCCTCTAGTTCCATCTATGTTGCAAATGGCAAGATTTAGCTTTTTGATGGCTACATAATATTCCATTGTATGTATCTACCACATCTTCTTTATCCATTCATCTGCCAATGGACATCTAGGCTCTTTCCAAAGTTTGGCTATTGTGTACATTGCTGCTTTAAATATTAGGGTGTATGTGCCCATTTGGATCACTACATTTGTATCTGTGTAGTGTAATTACTGGGTCTTAGGGTAGTTTTATTTTCAACTTTTTGAGGAACTTCTATACTGTTTTCCAGAATGGCTGCATGAGCTTGCATTCCCACCAAAAGTGTAGGAGGGTCCCCCTTTCTCCTCATCCTCACCAACACCTGTTGTTTCCTGACTTGTTAATTTTAGCCATTCTGACTGGTGTGAAGTGGTATCTCACTGTGGTTTTGATTTGTATTTCCCTGATGCTGAGTGACATTGAGCACTTTTTCATGTGCCTGTTGGCCATTTGGATTTCTTCTCTGCCAAAATGTTCATGTCTTATGCCCATTTCTTCATTGGATTATTTGTTCTTTGGGTGTTGAGTTTGATAAGTTCTATATAGATTTTGGACACTAGCCCTTTATCTGATATGTCATTTGCAAATATTTTCTACCATTCTGTCAGTTGTCTTTTGGTTTTATTGACTGTTTCCCTTGCTGTACAAAAGCTTTTTATCTTGATGAAGTCCCAATAGTTCATTTTTTGCCCTTGCTTCCTTTGCCTTTGGCAATGTTTCTAGGGAGAAGTTGCTGTGGCTGAGGTCGAAGAGGTTGCTGCCTGTGTTCTCCTCAAGGATTTTGATGGATTCCTGTTTCACATTGAGGTCTTTCATCCATTTTGAGTCTATTTTTGTGAGTGGTGTAAGAAAATGGTCCAGTTTCATTCTTCTGCATGTGGCTGTCCAATTTTTTCAACACCATTTGTTGAAGAGACTGTCTTTTTTCCATTGGACATTCTTTCCTGCTTTGTCAAAGATCAGTTGACCATAGAGTTGAGGGTCCATTTCTGGGCTCTCTATTCTGTTCCATTGATCAATGTGTCTGTTTTTGTGCCAGTACCATATTGTCTTGATGATTACAGCTTTGTAATAGAGCTTGAAGTCTGGAATTGTGATGCTGCCAGCTATGGTTTTCTTTTTCAACATTATTCTGGTTATTTGGGGTCTTTTCTGCATCCATATAAATTTTAGGATTATTTGTTCCATTTCTTTGAAAAAAAATTGGTGGTATTTTGATGGGGATTGCATTAAATGTGTAGATTGCTCTAGATAGTATAGACATTTTCACAATATTTGTTCTTCCAATCCATAAGCATGGAATGTTTTTCCATTTCTTTGTGTCTTCCTCCATTTCTTTCATGAGCGTTCTATAGTTCTATAGTTCTGAGTACAGATTCTTTGCCTCTTTGGTTAGATTTATTCCTAGGTATCTTATGGTTTGGGTTCAATTGTAAATGGGATCGGCTCCTTAATTTCTCTTTCTTCTGTCTTGTTGTTAGTATAGAATGCAACTGATTTCTGTGCATTGATTTTATATCCTGACACTTTACTGAATTCCTATATGAGTTCTAGCAGTTTTGGGGTGGAGTCTTTTGGGTTTTCCACATAAAGTATCATATCATCTGCAAAGAGTGAGAGTTTGACTTCTTGTTTGCCAATTCAAATGCCTTTTATTTCTGTTTTGTTGTCTGATTGCTGAGGCTAAGACTTCTGGTATTATATTGGATATCAGTGATGATAGTGGACATCCTTGCCATGTTCCTGACCTTAGGGGAAAAGCTCTTAGTTTTTTCCCATTGAGAATGATATTTTCTGTAGGTTTTTCATAGATGGCTTTTATAATGTTGAGGTATATAAACTTTATCCCTACACTATGAAGAGTTTTGATCAAGAAAGGATGCTGTACTTGTCAAAAGTTTTTTCTGCGTCTATAGAGAGTATCATATGGTTCTTGTTCTTTCTTTTTTTAATGCATTGTATCACATTGGTTGATTTGCATGTTGAACCAACCTTGGTTGTGGTAAGTAATCCTTTTAATGTACTGTTGGATCCTATTGGCTAGTATTTTGGTGAGAATTTTTGCATCCATGTTAATCAGGGATATTGGTCTGTAATTCTCCTTTTTGATGGGGCCTTTGTCTGGTTTTGGGATCAAAGTAATGTTGGCCTAATAAAATGAGTTTGTAAGTTTTCCTTCCATTTCTATTTTTTGGAACAGTTTCAGGAGAATAGGTATTAATTCTTCTTTAAATATTTGGTAGAATTCCCCTGGGAAGCCATCTGGACCTGGCTCTTGTTTGCTGGGTTTTTATTACTGCTTCAGTTTCCTTACTGGTTATGAGTCTGTTCAGGTTTTCTATTTCTTACTGGTTCAGTTTTTGTAGTTTATACGTCTCTAGGAATACATCCATTTCTTCCAGATTGTCTAACTTGCTGGCGTATAGTTGCTCATAGTATGTTCTTATAATTGTTTGTATTTCTTTGGTGTTGGTTGTGATCTCTCCTCTCTCATTCATGATTTTATTAATTTGGGTCCTTTCTCTTTTCTTTTTGATAAGTCTGGCCAGGGGTTTATTAATTCCTTCAAAGAACCAGCTCCTAGTTTCTTGATCTGTTCTACTGTCCTTTTGGTTTCTATTTCATTGATTTCTGCTCTGATATTTATTACTTCTCTTCTCCTGCTGGGTTTAGGCTTTATTTGCTGTTCTTTCTCCAGCTCCTTTAAGCGTAGGGTTAGGTTGTGTATTTGAGCCCTTTCTTATTTCTCAAGAAAGGTTTATATTGCTATATATTTTCCTCTTAGGACCACCTTTGCTGCATCCCAACGACTTTGAACAGGTGTGTTTTCATTTTCATTTGTTTCCATGAATTTTTAAAATTCTTCTTTAATTTCCTGGTTGACCCATTCATTCTTTCATAGGATGCTCTTTAGCCTCCATGTATTTGAGTTCTTTTCAACTTTCCTCTTATGGTTGAGTTCTAGTTTCAAAGCATTGTGGTCTGAAAATATGCAAAGAATAATCCCAATAATTTGGTACCAGTTGAGACCTGATTTGTGACCCAGAATGTGATCTATTCTTGAGAATGTTCCATGTGCATTAGAGAAGAGTGTGTATTCTGTTGCTTTGGGATGGAATGTTCTGAATATATCTGTGATGTCCATCTGGTCCAGTGTGTCATTTAAAGCCTTTATATCCTTGTTGATATTTAGCCTAGACGATCTGTCCATTTCAGGGAGGGGGGTTGTTAAATCATGGACATTGTCTTACACAAAAAATGTCAAAACTTGTATTTCATTAATGCGTGTTCTATGTTTTCACAGATTTTTTATTTGCCTATTTGGCAGCCACTCATTATAGAGCCAATTTAAGCATACCTCAGAGGTAGAGGGGGTTCAGTTCCAGATCACTGCAATAAAGCAAATATCTCAATAAAGTGAGTCAAATGAATGTTTTGGTTTTCCGGTGCATATAAAAGTTATGTTTACACTATACTATGGTCTCTTGAGTGTGTGATATCATTATATCTAAAATAAAGTCTACAAACCTTAATTTAAAAATACTTTATTGCTAAAAAGTGCTAGCCATCATCTGGGCTTTCAGTGAGACATGAGACATAATCACTAATCACAGATCACCAGAACAAGCATAATAATAATGAAAAGTTTAAAATTTTGTTAAAATTACCAAAAGGTGACACAGAGACATAAAGTGAGCAAATGATGTTGGAAAAATACCAATGTTTGCTAGATGCTGGGTTGCCACAAACTCTCAATTTGTAAAAAATGTGATACCTGAAAAGCACTATAAGGCAAAGTGCAATAAAATGAGCTGTGTCTTATTATGGTAACTATACTTCCTTATTTTCTGTACTCTCACTCTGGCATTTGGGAGACATACAGACCCAAAGACAGACTACTCCTCCTAGAGCCAGCTTCTTCCTAAAAATGATAACAATAAATCAGCCAATCCTCAGTCTATAAACCCAACTACCTCTTTATCTAACTCTCATACATGAAGCCAGTATTTCTCTTGTCCTAAACCATCCAAAGGCCAGGTATCAGGCAACTAGAGACCAACCCATAGCCCAAAGCCTTCCAGTATTTCAAACAGGCCAATCCTAAACTGCTCACTCTGCCTTTTCTTGCCTCTTGTTTTCTTTCAGAAAACCCAATAAAGGCTCTGGCTGAGAATTTCTTCTTGCCCCTTTCTGCTTCCCGACCCACACTGCTGCTTTCCCCTGTGACCCTGCATGGTACAAAGGGACCTCCTCTCTGGGCCCAGTGAGTATAATCAACTTCTTTACCATATCCACCATTTACATTCTTAGAACACAGGTAGCATAAAGACAAATGTATTGACATTTTACATTTAAAATTAACCAAAAAGCTCATTTTTTCCTTCTGATTTCAAAAGAAATCGAAATACTTTTGTAAGCTCCTAAAATTATCATGGGCCCTTGACATAAGATCTACTATGCCTGGTAGATAAGTTAGTCCTACAGCTAGGGACTGCCTGCTCTGATAGACACTCCTATAAACCCCTGAGAAACTGACTTATAAATAGACAATGGCCAGTTCATATATGATCAGTAGAACCACAACCTACAAGATACCAGTCACAACTTCTTCAGCAATTGGGCCCAAATAGTTATGAGTTGGTCAATGACTATGAGCTTCTTGATCTTTTGTCCTTGCTTCCAATTCAGAACTAACCAGAAAAAGTTAAATAAGCTCCCCAAATCCAAATCACATGAGATATTCCACTTCTATTTAGACTATTTTCAGTGACTCCATCAATGCTGTGCCAGTGACCTCAATCAGACCATCCCAACAAATATTTTTTTCTGTTCACTATAATGTTTTCTCACTGCCTTTCCTGCCTTTTAGTTTCTGCCAAACACAAGTGATGGTAACTGACTCTCTTGCTAGAGCAGGCTCTGAATAAAAAGCCTGTGTTCTCATTTGGGTGACCTTTACTTATTTTTACATATCCTGTCTCCCTTGCAGTTTTTAGTTAGGATGCTTTCTTCTCACTAAAAGCCATCTGTCCTGTACATCTTCTAAGGAAAAGGTTAATTGTGCTTTCCAAGATGACAAGCAGATAATTTGATGAGTTAATCTATGCACATATGAAGACAGAAGATTGATAAATGCCTTTGCTTCTTATATTGAAACCTTACATTTCTTATATAAGAAATATATTTTCTTATATTGAAACCAGAAACTCTTGAATCTCATTTTCTAAAGATTTTCTTTATCCCAAGGAAATATTAGTAAAATGCTAAACAGAGTTCAGTATAAACCAGCAGGAGCACCAGCGTCACCTGGAATCACATTAGAAATGCAAGTTTCTGGGCCTCACCTCAGATCTATTTCAAGTGATCTTGTTGCTCTGCGAAGTTTGAGAACCATTGGTCTAAACCATGCTATCTTGGACAAGTCCTTGAAATTCTCTAAACATTACTTTCTTCATATATAAAATGTAGTTATGGTTTCTTTGCTTCCAATTTTAAAGGATTATTGTGAGGATTGAGCTTTTGATGTACTTGAGAACTTAATGTTTTCAAGATGCTTTCTCTGAAGAAAAGATGAACTCTTCTGTGTAATACTTGAGAAGTCTTTAAGAGCAGAGTTGTTTCTTACTTTAGACAAGTAATTGAGGATAGGTAGGAATTATGTAAGTTAAGAGAAAGAGAAATGAAATTTTAGGTCAGGAGAATAGAGATTGTCACTTACTATACTTCTTTCACAGCCTTACTTAATACTGATTCTGGGCTATATTTGACAATGATCCTGTGTTTAGTCCCAGGAGCTAAGTGGATGAGTCTTTTACAGATAACACTTATTAGGTCAGCTGCTTCAGTGAACATGTTCCTTATCCTGTTTGAGACTTGGTTTTATTTTTCTTATTTTTTTTTCAGTCAACATACAATATATTATTTGTTTCAGGGATACAGGTCTGTGATTCATCAGTCTTACACAATTCACAGCACTCAGCATGGCACATACCCTTCCCAATGTCCAACACCCAGTTTCCCCATCCCTCCCACCTCCCTCCGCTCCAGCAACCCTCAGTTTGTTTCCTGAGATTAAGAGTCTCTTATTGTTTTTCTCCTTCTCTTGTTTCATCCCATTTCACTTATTCCTCTCTTCCCCCATGATCCTCCGCCTTGTTTCTCAAATTCTACATATCAGTGTGAGATCCTATGATAATTGTCTTTCTCTGATTGACTTATTTTGCTTAGCATAATATCCTCTAGTTCCATCCACAACATTGCAAATGGCAAAATTTCATTTTTTTTTAAAGATTTTATTTATTTATTTCACAGCGGGAGAGAGATCACAAGGAGGCAGAGAGGCAGGCAGAGAGAGAGGGGGAAGCAGGCTCCCTGCTGAGCAGAGAGCCCGATGCGGGCCTCGATCCCAGGACCCTGAGATCATGACCTGAGCCAAAAGCAGAGGCTTTAACCCACTGAGCCACCCAGGCACCCAAAATTTCATTTTTTGATGACTGCATAATAGTTATTGTGTATGTATGTGTGTGTGTATATATATATATATATATATATATATATATATATATATATATATATAATCTTCTTTATCCATTCCTCTGCCAATGGACATGTAAGCTCTTTCCAAAGTTTGGCTATTGTGGACATGGCTGCTATAAACATTGGGGTGCACGTGCTCCTTCACTACATTTGTATCTTTGGTGTAAATACCCAATAGTGCAATTACTGGGTCATAAGGTAGCTCTATTTTCAACTTTTTGAGGAACCTCCATACTATTTTCCAGAGTGGCTGCACCAGCTTGCATTCCCACTAACAGTGTAGGAGGGTTCCCCTTTCTCTACATCCTGCCAGCACTTGTTTCCTGAGTTGTTAATTTTAGTCATTCTGACTGGGTGTGAGGTGGTATCTCAATGTGGTTTTGATTTGTATTTCCCTGATGCCAAGTGATGTTGAGCACTTTTTCACGTGTGAGACTTAGCTTTCTTATCTGCCAAATGGCAATGGGAATGAAAATATTTACCTTATAGTATAATGGTAAGCTGTAATTAAGATAATATACAAAACATATTCTTTCCCAAGAAATATTAACTTGAAATATAAGAATAAGATATAAAATCCATATTTTCCTGCTTCACTACCATGCTTTGAGAAATGTAATTTGCCTTAAGGTCCTTCCAGAGAGTATTCTGAGAACATTCTGCAATATTTGAGTTGTGCACCAATAATTAGTCCTCAGGTTTAACTCTGGGTCATCTGTCATTTTCCTCTCTTCTTTTAGGTTGTTTTGTCTTTGATAAATGGCCCTGCTAAAAAGTAGCAAGTGAAATATGAGCCCACCAAAGTCAGGCTGTTATCCTGGTTGATGCTGATGCCTACAATGGGGGTGGATGACACCCAGGACCAAGGGGGAAAATGTCTGTCCAAAAGCACTCGTTCCTAATGTGGAGGTGCCATTGGTAGCTATTGGTATAGTCACCAGCCTAATGCTGTGGTTCCAATGGCACTTTCATCAGCACTACTATTATTATCATTCCTGGTGCCTCATGTTCTAAATGTCCCATAGAGATTAAAGGAGAAATAGCTTTCATTTTTTCTTCACTCTTTTATTGAGATTTCCTAAAACTTTAATCAGGTCCTGAAGCTATGGGACAGTTTGAGTGACATTTCTAAGGTATTTTTTTAAAAACTATTCCATCCCATCGGTGCTGTCCAGTTGTCCTTGAACGAAACTCAGTATCTCTTATTTACCCGGAGGCGCCTACATCCTTCATATAAATGGCTCCCTGAAGATTCTGTCCTACCAATTCTTTGAGCATACTCAGAACTGCCTGAGTCCGAGACTAAACACAGCTTAAGCTTGTGTTGGCTACTCTAATACATGTATTCATAGAAACAAACATGTATATGTAAAGACATTTTAGAATAATAAAGCATCATAAGAAATATATAATGATAATCCATCATTATTGTCATTACTATAACCTTGGTGTGGTGGGCAGACTTTAGGGTGGACCCCATGATCGTCACTTCTTGGTATTCATGCCCTTGTATAACCCCCTCTTTTACGACTTGCTTTTAAACAATAGAATATCAAAGGTGATGGATGTCACTTCCATGATTGTTACATTACATAAAACTCCATCTTGCTAGAAAACCCACGACAGCAATCTCCTTTCATGACTTTGAAGAAGCAAGCTGTCATGAAGTAAGTGGTCATGTTGGAGAAGTCTCTGTAGCAATGCAGAATGCTCTATAAGCTGAAAGAGACATCTAGCAAGATATTAAAACCGTTAGTCCTACAGCCTCAAGGAAATGAATTCTGCCAAAAACGTGTGAGCATTTGGAGGTGTATCCTTCCCCAGCTGACTCTCTGGTGAGAATGCAGCCCTAGGGGACACGTGGATGGCAGCATAGTGAGATCCTCAGGTGGAGGACTCAACTAAACATGCGCATATGCCTGACCCACAGAAACTGTGAATTAATAAGCGTATGTTGTTTTAAGTTGTTAAGTTCATGGTAATTTATTGTGGAGCAATAAAAACTCAATACACTAGGTTAAAGGAACAAAAATCCAAAGGGAGTCATTTTATTGTGAGCCCCCATAGTACATTTATAGGTAATATATTTACTTAATCTATTTTAGGTAAAAGTGTCTGTACATATTTTTATATGTATCAATTTTTATGGCTACAAAGTAGTACAATGGCTTAATTACTATTTCTATTACAGAAACAATTAACAGCTTATGCCAGATGAAAATATGAAGCTATATTCCAAGGCATGTAGCTTTCATAGTAAAGACTTAAGGACTTCCAGTTAAATATGATTAAATGAACATATGGTTTTATGTTTGCTTATTCAAGAAACTCACTAATTTAAAAAAAATAAGCATAAATTCAAAAGGAGCTAGAGAATGGAAAAAGTGACAGGGCTAGATCAAATATTCCCATAAAAATTTTGGTATTGGCTGGGGTGCCTAGATGGCTCAGTTGGTTAAGCATCCAACTCTTGGTTTCGGCTCAGGTCATGATCTCAGGGTTTTGGGATCAAGTCCTGCATTGGGCTCCATGCTGGGCATGGAGCCTGCTTGAGAGTCTCTCTCTTCCTCTCCCTCTGCCCCTCCCCCTTCAAAAAATTTTGGTATTGGAAATGTAAGTGGGCAAGTAAGAAGATAACTGACATGAGAGAGTAAAGAAAGTTCATACCCAACTGCCTATGGAAATTCAGAAGATCTTAGGAATTCAGCACAGCAGTAACTTATAAAGTTGACAATGTAGGATGGGATTAAAAAATATTAGGTTCTAAGTCTCAGTAGGAGCCATTAAGCCCTTGTATATATTCATTTCACCCAGGCAACTAACCCATCTGTGTGTGAACAGAAATAGAAGTTTGCTTTATATGAAGAATGTACGTTAGGTATTCTGGGATTGGAGTAGACATGAAGCATAGTAGAACAACAGCTGGACATTGAGATATAGGCTTTCAGAACTCCTCACTATCCTTCAACTTACTCGAACTCATCTCCCAAAAGAGATTATAGATTATGACTCTCTGGGAAAACTAGTAAGCCCAAAAGAGAAGCTCTCCGAACACGGACGGTTTGGGGATTTAGTAATAAAATATCCTAACCAGATATTTTTTCTGAGAAATAGCCTCCTCTTCCACATTTGCATATACAGAGTTTCCACTCAGATTCTTTTTTTTTTTTAGATTTGATTTATTTATTTATCTAGAGAGAGAGCACGTGAACAGGAGGAAAGGCAGATGGAGAGGGAGAAAGAGACTCCAAGCTGAGTGCGGAGCCTGACTTGGGGCTTGATCTCATGACCCTGAGCTCATGACCTGAGCCAAAATCAAGAGATGAACACTTAACCAACTGAGCCACCCATGTGCCCTTCCACTCAGATTTTTAATGCATCAAACTTAAATATAGATTCACAGTTTTCCTATTTCTAGTAATGACGGACTACTTATTTTGGAACAAGTCTTTCACTGAGGACAACTGCAAAAGTCAGGCAAAACGTTTTTTAAAATTCTGTTTGAATGCATCAAAGACTCCTAAAATAATAAAATATTATGGGTCCAAAACCTACTCTGAGAAAGTTTTCAGCATTTTAGAGGGCCTGTTTCTTCTAAAACAGAGGTTGGCAACCTTCTTCTAAAAAAGGTCAGATTGTAAATATTTTAAGTTTTGTGGTTTATATGGTCATTGCCTCAACTAATCATCTCTGCCCTTGCAGCATACAGCCATAAACAATATCTAAACAAATGGCCATGCTTATGCTTCAGCAAAATTTCATTACAAAAGAAGATTTGACTCCTGAACCATAGTTTTCTGACCCCTGCTCCAAAAGTATCTGTGAATTATGGAAGAAGTGGCTGATAAGATAAGGAGAGCTTCCAATATACTCAGTGCTAGAATAAAATGTAGAGTTAAAGGCCCACAAAGAAGGGCTGGTAAATTTTTGAGGCTTGAGTTTGGACTCTAAAGGGCTGTATCTTAGAAATAAGGGTAAATTAGGAGTAGACTAGTTCTCAAAGGGACAAAGCCTACCTTCAAACCATCTTTATCCTGATTGGATTAAGCTGACCTGTTATGGTTCCTGCCACTAGCCTAGCCTTCTTGAAGCAAACATAAATTCTACCAGGAGGATAATATGATCATTCATAGCTTCAAATTAATACTTTTAAAAATATATATAAAGTTTCCTAACTACAGAAAGAGACAAGGTTAATCGGTGCAAAAACAAGAGAAACAAGTGACAATATAAACTGACCTGAAGGGAATATGATAATGGAATAATAAGAAACCAGTTTTAAAATATGTCCAAGAAAATAAACATGTTGCAGAAAATAGGATACAGATTGAGAATTTTAGGCTGAGAACTGGAAGTAATATAAAAAAATTCTAGACTGAAAAATGAAATAACTGAAATTGAGAACTGATAGAACGGATTCAACAATAGAATATACAGAGCTGAAGAAATGAATGAGACTCAGAGAAAACTGATGGACAGTGGATACTGTGCATATAAGTTACATGACCTAGTAGAAAGGTCTAATGTGTAGATAAGAGGAGTCCCAGAAGAAAAGGAGATAAAAATAAAGAGCAAAATTGTTATTTGAAGAGATAATGGCTAAAAATGTTCCAAAATGACAAAATAACATCAACCCACAAATTTCAGAATAACTACATAATCCAAATAGTTTAAAAGGAGAAAGAAAACAAAACAAGACAAAAATGTAGGAAAATGTTAGTAAAATTGCAGAAATTAATGTGGTAGAGGTCTAATAACAGCATAAAAAAGAAAAAGTTTACCTTAAAAGAAATAACAGTGAGACTAAGAGTTACTTCTCAAAAGAAATGGTGTAAGCTTGAAGACAATAGAACAATATTTTCAAAATGCTCCCCCCAAAAAATCACCCCTAAATCCCTAACCTAAAATGTCATATTGAGTAAATTTATTATTCTAATAAAGTGGTCAGCAAACTATGACTTACAGGGAAAATACAGCTTTTTGTTTATTTTTGTAAACAAAGTTTATTGTTGTTGTTATTTTTAACAAACAGCCACACTCCTTCATTAATCTATTATCTATTAATGTTTTCACACTACAGAAAGAGAGTTTAATATGTGGGATGTTATGACTCAAAACCTAAAAAAAAAAAACTATTTGACTCTTTACAGAAAAATGCTGTTCTTTTTTCTAGAATAAAGATGAAATGAGGCATTATTAGTTTAAACAGAAAATAAGAGAATATTTTGCCAGTAAACTAGTTAAAAAAGAAGTTTGAAGCTTAAAAATAAAAGAAAAATTGAGCAGTAGAACAAGCTAATAAGTTAGTTACAGTAAATGAATATTGATGCTATAAATCATCATCATATTTTATGGATTTAAAATGTGTTTACAATAAGATATGCTACAGCAAAAGCATACGATTCAGGATACTGTTACTTAGAATTAAATGTTCTAATGTCTCTGCATTGTTTGGTAAGTAGCAAAATACTAATTTATATCACACTTGATACGTTGAAATTGCATTTAGAAAAATCTACATTTCTAGAATAGATTTTCTAAAAGAATAGATTAAAAAAAATGTTACCAAACTAGGCAAGTGGGGGGAAAATGGGAGGAAAATAAAAGAAACCAAACACAAAGGGAGCAAAAAAAGGACCATAGTGTTATTAAGAAAAGGAGAAGCAAATATTAAGATGGAAGTCTTAATCACAAACATACCTTTAACTACATTACATTACATGTGAATAGAATAAATACTGACTAAAAGTTTGAGTGTTTGACAAGATAACAAAATAAAACGACCCAATTTTAGTCTGACTCTGAGAGTCACACTTTAAATATAAGCATACAGAAAAGTTGAAATTAAGTATACAAAAAAGTTGTACCATACAAACATTATCCAAAATAAAGCTGCAGCTATACTAATATCAGACAAAGAGGACTTAAAGACAAAAACATTTGAAGTATAGTGGGATATTTCATAATGATGAAAGGTTTATTCCATAAGGAAAGTATAATACACCACTAGAAAACAAAGAACTAAGAGGAGAAGCAATGGGAAATTTTAACCCATTTTACTCTGTACATGAAAGAACAAATGAACAAAATAATTCTCAAGGATAAAGATTTGAATGATGTTCTTAACAACCTGCCCAACTGACATATGAAGAACACTACACACAGTAAAAGCAGAATACATATTCGCCCTGAGTACATAAGGAGCATTTACCAAAATTAACCGCATGCTGGGTTCTTTCTGCAAGTTTCAAAGGACTAAAACCATTCGAAGTAGTATATTCTTTGAGCGTAGAATTAAAATGGAAATTAATAACAAAAAGGTAACTGTAAAATCTCCACAAGTTTGAAATTTAAGACGTTTATGTCTAAATAGTACATAGGTGAATAAGAAAATAAAAATGGAAATAGAAAATATTTGGCACTTGTTATAATAAAAATACTATGTATTGAAACTTGGGGGATATAACAAAAGACAAGTATAGAGGGAATTTATGACATAAATACAGGTATTAAAAAAGAAAAAAGCTGGAGATCAATGATCTAATTTTTTATCGCATTAAGTTAGAAAAATAACAGCAAAACTAATAGAAAAGAGAAGACAAAATAATATAAATAGAGCAGATGTTAGCGATGTAGAATACAAACCTGCAATAAGGTAAATAAAACTGAAATTATTTCTTAGGAGCAAAAGCCAAACTAATAACATCCATGAAAACTTAGTGAGGAGAAAAGGAGAAATATGCAAGAAAGTCAGTAACACTAATAAAACAGTGCTATAATACCAATTCTATAGGTATTGAAAAAATGAAATATTATAAATAAATTTGAAAATTTAGAAGTAGACAAATTAAACACACACACAACTTACAAAAACCAAACCAGCAGACATCAAAATTTATGTAATCTTATCATTATTTAAGAAATTATATCTGCAGCTTAAAAGCAGCAAAAAGTGGCTTCATCATTAGTATCAAGTTAATGCAAACTCTTCCACAGAACAGACAAAAGGGGGCGTAATTACTTACGCTTTTTAAACTAGTAGAAATAGGGACATGGGACTTGGAAGGTATTTCACAAAAGAAGATATCAAAATGGCCAATAAATATACGAAAAAGTTCACAAATCATTAATAGTGAAGAAAATATAAATCAAAGTTAATGATATAAAGACTTATTGTCAAATTTGTGGACAGTGTAGAAAATTTAGAACTCTTATAAATAGCTTGTTAAAGTGTAACTTTGAAAACCTCTTAGGCACTCTTTACTGAAGTTGAACATTTGCATATCCCGTGATCAATTATTTTTACTCTGGATATATAGCCACAGAAATGCATGCATCTGCACACCAACATTGTGTATAAAAATGTTCCCATTTGCACCTTTCATAAAACCTCCACACTAGAATGTGTGGCAGTAGAATGAAATATTATTTAGTAATGAAATGAAATACTATAGTCATATGATACAGTGTGGATAAATACCACAAATAGAGTGAGGAAAAACTGGACATAATATAATACCTACTGCATTATTCCATTATACACAGATCTTTTTTTAAAGCAAAAGTAATCAACTGTTAAAAAGCTAACTAGTGATCACTTCTGAACAAGAAGGGAAGCTATAGTGATTGGCACCAGGCAAAGTGGGGCTTCTGGGGTGCTGATAATGATCTATTTCTTGACCTTCATATGGTTATACGTTGGTATTCTATTATAGTAATTAATTGTTATATGTTTATGCACTTTCTTTCTGAAGATATGCTTCAATAAACTATTTAAAAGTTAAAAATGTTAAAAATATGAACAAAGAGCAATGATTGTCAGACACTAAAGCAAAACTTCTAATATAGAAGACTTAAACCAAAACAAATTGATAGAAGGAAAAAAAATGAAGCAAGTAGACAATGTGGTGAACAGAAGAAAATTTCAACAAAATTCATTAATATCTTAGGAGACAAAATAGTTAATTGTACTCACAAAATCAAAAGACTATAATAAGTGAACTTGAAATTAAGAAGATATTTTGTACTGCAAAAAGTTGTAGCAGAAAATTTTAAAAAATGTGGAAGATGAGTTTGAGAAAATACCTTCAAAAATAAGAACAGCAACAACAAAAAAAGACAAAGACAAAGAAAAAAGAGAAAGCTGAAGAGACTGAGATAAAAAAAAGCCATTTTTTCCCCCGGTATGATATCCAACATACAAGTTAGACCCTTACTATTTTGGGTCTCTTATTTTGAGAGTCAATGGTTTTTCCATTCTTGTAAAATGGAGAGACAGATTAGTTTTAACCTGACCATTAAACTTTGAGATTGGGGAAAGTCCTTACCAATCCAAATCTCCTCGCTGAGCCCTATGTCTTTACTGTCTATGGCAGAGTTTTCTAAACTTTGTCAAATTACATATTGATTTAAAAATGCTACTCTTATGTATTTTATGTAATGAAATTTGTTATTACTTTGTATTTACTCAATGAAAAAAATGAAAAATCTATTTCAATTCATATATAGTTTTCAGAGAGCTTCTGCTGAGTCATTATTAAAAAAAATTGTAGTACTAAGTCTTAAATATTAGGAGCAAGAGTATTAAAATCATAAGCAAATAATAAAGGACAGCCAAGCTTCATTTATTACATCTATAAAATGGGAATGTCATAACATCACTGCAAATAGTTCACACTGAATTGAGCTGATATAACTCTATGCCAAAACAGAAAAATTTTAGTTTATCTGACAGAGGCTTATTCTGGGTAACTGCTCAGTTTCTGTTCTACTTTTTCAAATAATAAAAATAGATTCACTAACTCATGTTATTTTATAAATCACTATTAGTCTGAATAACCCAGTTTGGAAATTATTTGCTGAATTTAGAAAATCTTAAAATGTACTTTTACATTTATGATTAATAGAGTTATCTTAGAATAGTTCCTCTGCTTTTGCTACTCTATTTAAACCAAATACGATGTACTCTTAAAGCTAAAACTAAACATATTAGAAAAGAATCTTGAATAATAGTGAAATTATTTAGATGATGATTTAAATTATTATAAATGATTCACATAGATCTCTAGAATTATTCTTCTGGTCCCTAATAGATATATAAAATTATATGCATAAAATATGAGTAAGTTAATGCATCTGATATGCAAAGTGGTACGCTAGGTATTCTATCTGGATTCTTGTGAATCATTTTTAAAGAGATTCTTTTTCAAAGCCCCTAAAGAAATGGGGGAATGAAGGAAAGGTAAAGGCTTAAACTGAAATTAGAGAGATTTAAATTAGTTATGAAGACAAATGCTCAAATGAGAGAATGATTTAACACAGAAATGGGATTTTTGAGGAGCCATCTTTCCTAGAGATTTTAAATAATGCTTTCCAAGGGACTGGAGATTTCTATATCAGATTTCTAACTCTTTAACCCACTGTTTTGAGCCCCCCAAATACTAACCAAAGTCATTTTCTAACATTCTGAACGCCATCATCATACCCTCTCCAGTCATTTTGTGTGAAGTAGTGGTTCAAAACTCTGGTTTATGATGCGGAGATGACCTCACCTGAGAACCTTTGGAACACATTCCTGGAATGGCTGAGGGCCAAAGTCTGACCTTTACAAGGACCAGCCAACGTCTTAGGGTCCCACCCAGCCAGGCAGTCCCAGGCCAAGTTGTTTTTGTTGTTGTTGTTTATTTTTATAAAGAAAAAAAGGAAGCTCTTGAAGGAAGATCCATTTGTTGTCTAGATTTATGTAATTTTGCCATTTTGCCATCTGGTGGATTTCCACCGTAATTGCACCATTAGACAAGTTCATTAGTGCACAAGAAAGCAATTTCACCATCGATTTTCAAAGAACTCTTGTAATTTTGATGAAAAGGAGGGCAGACATATATATGTCCCTTTACTATGTGAGAGACTTAAGAATACCTAAGGAGAGTCTGAATATTGACAGCATGTATTTATGATCCCAAAGGTCCTACAGGAGATCTAAAAAAACTGAAGCCAACAGAGGTTACTATATCATCAGATGTCATGAAGACATTGCTGTCCGATGGGTGTGTGTGTGTGTGTGTGTGTGTGTGTGTATGCAATCGATATTTTTGCATCAAGAAAACCTAACCTGTGAGGATATTCTGACCTACTCTAGGAGCAAATTAAATAATGAACGTAATCGAGAATATCTCTTTATGGATCGAAAAATGAATATTTATATTAAAATGCCTACTGTCTGAGCTATGAATCTAAGATATTTAGTAAAACACAGGCATTATCTATTTCTCAGCAGGGGCTCTTGAAACATCTAAGTTATCGTTAAAAAGGAGGCTTCGCTATCCTGAGACCATGCCTTAGAAATTCATGGATTAACTGATCTTTTGTTTCACCTTATTAACTGCAGTATAATACTATAGAAATATCCTAGCCATTTGAATTCAGTAAGTTAGAAATCCCCATTATCTCCTGGTGTCTTATAATTTTAAGTTCCTGTTCAAGGGGCCTAATGATTCTATAGAGTGAAAAATAAAGCTATGAAACCTGGAATTCCTCTGGGCGTCTTCAAAATGATTCTTTCTTTTAACCTGTGAAGAATCTCTCATTAACAGGGCCATCCTTCAATATTTGAAAGGATTGATAATATACCACCTACAGCGCCTAAAATTCTACCATTTGCATTTCAAAACATCCAGTTTGTCTATAAGGAGAGAGAGAGAGAGAGAAAGAGAGCATGTGTCTTCAGTTTGTCTGTAAGGTGAGAGAGAGGGAGTGTGTGTTTCAGAGGCAGGAAAGGGAGAGATGAACATAAGATAAACTTTGTTCTAGAACCTGCAAATGACTGGTTATGACTATGGATTGCTCTGGAGAGCATGAGAGCGTGGATGGTTCCTCCCACTTATATGTTCAAGTATTAGTACTTCCATAGGCTAGAATCAATTTTTATGTCTGAAAAATACTTTATGCCTGAAATACATTTCTCCCTGTTGATCCTATGTTCAGAAAAATACCTATTTTCATTTGTTCACAAGAATGATTTTAATAGGAACAATCAAGGAATGCAGGTGCTGGGTGGTGCTCAAAGTGTCTGTCTTTGACTTTGTCTGTTGCCTGGAAAATCTTGAAAACCTCTGAGCTAATGTGATATTCCATCTTATTGACTCCAGAGATGCTTGTCTCCAGTTTTCCAGGCCAGTGGTTGTGGCCTCCAGGGATGAATGTCCTAGTGACTGAACGCAATCGTTCAACATCAGTGATAGGCTCTCCTCTATTTTCCAACTTGACTTGTATTTTAAGATTATTTTTAATTTTTCATGATGTAGTTCCTTGTATAATTTTTTTTGCTCAGGGCACCTGCGACCTTCTGAGACCAGCAGGGTATTTTTTTGAGAATATACTCCCAGTGTCTTATGTTCTATTTCTAACCCAATCATGGTGGACAAAAATGGTGGCTGCTGTGTTCTTGTGGTCTTCATATTAGTCTATAGTTGGTGCAGAAATAAGCATCTGGCACAATAAGACCAATCATAGCTGCCTCTTGGAGTATTTGAGAGTGAGAAGATGGAGGGAATATAAATCAGTTCCTCACTGGTGGTGAGTACTATAGGGAGTCATGTTTAGGAACTGCCGGCCGCCATGTTCTCTAGCTCATGAAGGCAACCAGTTTGCAACAGGAGAATATGAGGCTGATCTTTGGACAAAGAGAGATGAGAAATTTTCATAATTTAAGTCCTGGATTTCAGTAGATGTTGAGGTAAATAACCTTCCTGCTCTACAAAAGATACCTCCAGTAAATTTCGTATATATCCTTCCAGACTATTTTTTCTTCTGTGGAACAATTTGAGTTGATGTCTCTTGGAGAAAAGAGTTCTGACTGACACATAGAGCTTTTTCCAAGTATGGTATGTTTCTACTCTAGCAGTTTTCTCATGCACATATATTGCAGAAAAGTCTTTTCAAGTCTATGGCTTCTGACCATGAATGTGTAGCTCCCTTGTTTTCTCTCAAGGAGGCCAAGTAAGATAGAAGATAGTTGAAGAAAGAGTATAGGGAAAGGAGCAAGAAGGTGGCAACATAAATCAGTTTTGAGGACAATGGTCAAAACCAGTTCTCTTTGACTTGCCAAAGACTAATTATGCTATGATAATCGGTGCTAATGTCCCCCCCAGGACCTCTTGTCTAAACTGACTTAAGAATGCAGTGCGTGTCTCGGAGTGATTGTGTGTATTCATTACCTTTAATTATGGAAAGTTTATTTCTCTTTGCAAGGAGGCTTAAGCATAAGCCTTACTAGGATTTGGCTTCTCATCTGACAGAAATGCCATCCAACTCAGGAGAATCCAGAATAATTTTTCTTATTTGACATCTATGCTGGAATTAATATGTGAATTTGTAGTGAACCTGTACACATGTTTTTTTTTTGTTTGTATTAAAAGCAAATTGAGCCCAAATTACTCACTTTGACATTTACTACTAAATACTGTGACTTCATTGTTATTGGTGATGACTCAATACCTTCCCAAGAGAAGATTGTGTTCAATAAGAAGGGTAGTTGACCTTCTCAATGTGAGCAATTCAGTTGGTAGCAGAGTATATTCTATAATTAGGAAAATGCAAGAAAGAACTGAGAGTCTTATATATTATATATTGGAGAAATTGACCATCTCTATGAACTTATAAGAAAGTTTGATTACAGACACCATTGTAGAAACAAATGGATCAGGTGAAATAAGTGCCTTTGAAACATTTTTCTCCACTCAGTGAAGGTTGCCCCATGCTCATGTTTCTCACCAGCTGCCTGACCACTTCTCCGAAGAGTCTCTCTGCAGGGAGCCCAGGTTCAGAAAGAACAGCAGACCTTGATGTCAACAGTTTCCTCACAGTGATATTTCTTTTCCAACTCTTCTGATAGTTGGAGTCCCTTTGCTCTCTGACACCCTGTATTTCTGTAACTATCAAATGTTAAGTCTTAGGGTCATATATGGCAGGTCTACTGACTTCCAAGTCACTACTCTGAGATCACTTTATGTATTTAATAACTTATTTAAATATATTTGCAATGAGAAGGAGTCATGTTACGTATCAGCCTACTTAACCAACAAGTTTATCAAAACTATCTTGTAATAATGAGAAATTTATTTAATTCAGTAAATATCTGCCACCCCTATGTTTATCACCCAAACTGAGATTGTTTTGAGTGAAAGAGAATACTATTTATCATTATACTGGAGCAACAGGTATAAATTAGAAATTTCTCAGGGAATCAGGAGATATGGTTTCCCAAATTCAGTAATTATGATTCTATTCATACTTCTAAGGATAGACGTCTTTTGAGACTACCCACCCAGCTCACATTTTTTTCTCTGAAAACTACTCTTTCCATCTTCTTTTCTGTGGTTTGTTCTTGGAAAATTCTGGGTCATGATCCCTGCCCTTTCTAGCTTAAACTACAAATTGAGGTGCCAACTAGAGACAGATTTGCACCCAAGGTGGGCCAATCAGATGATTTATTTACAAAAATATGTATGTAAATATGTATGTATATACATATGTATGTATGTATGTATGTATTTATATGAAACAATTTAAAATTGGGATTCAGAGATCCTGGCTAGAGACTGTTAGCATTTTAAGCTGAAAGATCACGTAAAGCAAGACAAATAGGATCATATCAATGTCCTTACAAGGAATGTTGCTATGCTGAAGAAGAAAGAATGAAGAAGACATGTAGAGCAAGGCAGGATAGTAATTCCATTTGCTTCAGAGAAAGTGGAGTCAGAGGTTGGCTAGGCTTCTGACTTCTGATTCTGGGTTTTATGATGTGCCTGGGATCTGTGATATATTTGAATACTCTTATAAAGAAGACTCCTTTTTGCTTATGATGGTTTAAGTGTGTTTCTTTTGCTTATAACCAATATCCCCTGACATAGGCATATATTTGCTTAAGAAGCTCTCTTTCTATAAATCGGCAAATTCCAACAAAGTTAGCTAAGCCTTGGTCTCTCTCATGAATTGCAATGTAAGGAAATTAAAATTACTTTTTAAAAGTAAATATGCTTTCATTTCCTCATAGTCTCTAAAGACCAATTAAAATATGTCTTATTTTTGAATTGATGTATAATTAGCGTTGATGGAAGAAACAGTAGCAGAAATCTAATTTTCTCCTTTTCCACCTTGCTTCAGAGTTTAGCTGGTATTTGCCTTCAACAGACAAGAAAAACTAATGAGGTAGGAAGGCATTTGGCATATTCTCTCTACTTCTTTGGCCTCTTTTTGTGTTTTCAGGCCTGAATTACTTATTCCAGTTTCATCAATCTCCTTTAACATTTGAAACATTTGCTTTCAAGGAGATGCAGGTGCAACATTTGAACAGGCCAAGTTCTCAAGATCTAAGTCACAAAATGAAAGAGAGTGAAAAAAGCACACTTGCCAAATTCTAGAGGAGGGGTTAAAACTGTACACATGAAGGAAAATACACTTGTTTATATAGACACAGATCATCAGTATTAATGGGAGTGTTTGGACCCAAAGTGCTGCTTAACTTGTGGAGGGACAGGGGATGGATGAGTTTTGTCAGATAGGAGCAGTGTAACCTACTTTCATTCTTAGGGAGATGTCTTGCTACCATCAGAAAGAAACAGAAGGAAAATCAGCCATGGCAATTGAGTGTCGATTTTTTAAAAAATCAGAACTTCTTTTACTGTTATATGATGACTATTGCCTTCTGGCCTTAAGATAATAATTAAATTAGAATGATTTGTAAATATTGGAACTGATCCTACCTAAAGTAAGACTCGTATGTCAGTGAGTATGAGTCTGCTGAATTTCTTTTCTTAGTTTACAATTATAAATACACCCCCACATTTATTAACTGATATATTCATGCTACCAAAGGGCATCAGATGATGGAATATGAGATTAAACTTCAAAATTTTGATCCAGATCAAAGGATCTATAGTTAGAAAGTTTATGTATCAAGTTAACACCTCCTGAGGCATTAGCACACTCAACTTTGGTTAAGAAAGTTTTCATCAATCTTCATGAGGTCACATTTTCCCATATTTAGAAGAATATGTTAGTAGGCTGGATTCAGAAATACTGAGTTTAATAGACTTAAATATTCAATCGATTGCAGCTAATCAGTCATTTCTAAGATTTTTTTCAATATATGCTAAATAAATTTTATAAACTTCAGACCTCACATTAGTATAATGAACTGGACTAACCTCAAGATGAATTTTTAAATAGGGATTTTCAAAATGGGTATGGTATCATTAAGGTTTCAATTACAGAAACAGAAACAGTAGGAAATGTATACTGAGAGATTTATTGCAAGGAATTGGCTTATGTGATTGTGGGGCTGGGTGGCCAAGTTGGAAATCGGTAGGTAAGTCCATCAAGAACAACAGCCTGGAGTTCTTGGGCACAGGCTGAAGGTGCTGTCCGCAGGCTCAGTTTTCCTTTTCAGAGAGGCCTCAGATCCACTTTTAAGACGTTTCAGTTGATTGAATCAGGCTCACCTTTACTTAAAGTCAACTGATAACAGTGTAATCATATCTACAGAATACCTTCACAGCAACACCTGGACTTGTGCTTGGCTGAATGACTGGGGACTGTAGCCTAGCCAGGTTGACACACCAAGAAGACCATGACAGATGTCTGAACAGTGAACCAAGCCATAAGGTAAATCTTGAGTGTAATTATGTTCCTCAGGCCTATACCAAATTTGATTAACTCCTTCATGAATCAAACACATGGCTATTCCAAGAGACTAAATTGAAAGAGAAAACTTTTTTTGTTGGAATTTATGAAAAAGAAATGATGTGTGAGTGGCAAAGAGAACATTCTCAGAGAAACAAGTTCTCCACTTTTTAAATAAACATCTCTGCTTTGCCTTTTTTGATTTGAAAAAATTCTTTCTTTATTTCAGCTTTACTCTAACAGCGGGTGACTGTTACTCTGCACAAATGTTCTATTTCCCTGCCATTATCTCTAAACAATGATCCGAGGATAGACCTGGGAAGGAGTTCTAAACTACCACTTGCTCTCTGTGTTTCAGAGACCTTGGACATTTTACTGGAGTATGTCAGAGGGGATTAATAAAAGCATTTTCTTTTAGATCACATTTAAACACAGAGCAATATGATGGAAAAATAAACTAACTCATGATAAATAGCATGTGCTAAAGCTTCAGCCTGAATTTGAAATGGTGGTTTTCTAATAAATTTATCATGGGTTGGAGTTTTATTGGTCAGGAGAGGATATTATATTTTATATACAAAAAGATGGCATTTCTCCCTGGTGCTAATAAATTTTATTCATTTTAGACATTCATGTAGCCAAATGATGTGAATTTTATTGGAGTAAATCAGCTCAGCAGATAAAGATGACAACAAGATAGTGTTTGTTACTATCTTCTGAAAGCTGACTGACTGCCATGTTGGAGAGTTTGTTCAGGTCTGGTCACTCCACAGTTTCTCAGCCACTTGTGTATTATATTTCTAATAACTTGAAAGCATAAAATTTTCATTTTTATTCATGTTCATGGCTTGACAAATTTGTACATTCCACATAATTTCTTTTCTAGTTTAGAGCAAATGTTAAAATTGCACGTTAGGAATTTTCAGTGCCTCTGCATGTTTGGGAAGGGCATCAGAGTTATTTTGTTTGTTTTGTTTTCTTCTCTTCTTGTTCTATAATATAACCACAAAACCAACAATTTGAGAAGAGCATTAGCTACCATTTGCTGACTATCTAATGTCTGCTACTCATTATGCTAGGAGCTTTATAATCAACTCTTTTCATCCTTTACAAACATTTCTGCATGGTGATTCCCATTTTGTAAATGAGGAAATTAAGGCTTATGGAAGTTAAATACCTGGCTTAAGATCACAGTTTCTTGGCATTGAAGCTGGGATTGCACTGGTGTCTGCCTGTTTTCAAACCTGAATTCTACTCTAAGATCCCGTCAATTTAATTTGTTATTTGAAAATATGTAAAGATGTGTATTCCAAAGAAATGGTGATTCCCAAAGCATGAACTTTTAAGTCATCTTTTCCTGAAAGACAACTACCTGTAGAAACTGTCTTCACAAACCATAAGAGACTCCTAATCTCACAAAACAAACTGAGGGTTACTGGGAGCTGGGAGGGTAGGGATAGGGTGGATGGGGTATGGACATTGGGGAGGGTTTGTGCTATGGTGAATGCTGTGAAAGGTGTAAGCCTGATGATTCACAGACCTGTACCCCTGGGGCAAATAAAAAAAATACAAACAACAACAACAAAAAACAAGAAACTGTCTTCATACAACTTATGTGAAAATATCAAGAACAGTCAGAATCATCATGAACCTCTTTAATTCTGACTGCCTATTCTGAAATCTGGAACCATTGGATATTGGTATGGAGAATTTATTTAAATTATATAAAATTCACTTTATCCTATGTGTACATTTAAAATCGAATGATATCTAAGCAAATTAATCGTACAATTAAGATTATAGGGAACATGTTTAGCCTATTTTGTAGGACTGCCTGATTTAAAGCAGATTAGAAGTACCATTAACATGCAAATAATTGCTGTGCTCCTTTGAAAGCAGTCTACTTATTATCCATTCACTAGGCTGATGATCAAAGAATTCTGCTTGACAACAATTTTTAACCTTCTTCAAGTTACTATATTTACTTAAAAGTCATTAACCTGCACTTTCTGAAAATATTACATAACTGCTTCGGTTTCATTACTAATGATGATTTTTTCTTCCCAGTGGTTCCAATCAGTGAATTTTTTTCTATATATAGAATATGTTTAGGTCATATGCAGTGGGTTCTCCCCCCTCTTAAAAAAATCTTATTCAGATATCTACGCAGAAATAAAATGTTGGACTACGTTCAGAAATAACTGTTGGGTGACTATTTTGATTAATTTCACTTAGCGACACAAGGATCTATGGTCGTAATGTTTCCTGGAACATGGCGCTACTTAAAGACACCACCAGCCAATCAGTGGTGGTTGTTTGGAGTATTGTCCTTATTACCCTCATGTAGGGAGGTTCACAGTGTGACAGCTCATGCCCGTGTCAAAAGTCTTTATTAACACTGAAAAAAAACCTTAATTGGTACATAAGAACCCACTTACTTCAGCCCAAATTTTCACCATCTGTTTCCAAATTCTGTCTTCAAAACAGGTATACATCTCATCACACTCAGAAGGTGCAGAGGCAGAAAGAGGAATGTTATTAGGAGAAGGAAGAATAGCAAGAAAACGTCCCCATAAATTACATAATACTTGTTCTCAGAAGACACATTTTATTTGCTTTATAATCTCTGAGAATGCCTCCATGGACCAGGAAGGATATGTCAGTTACAAAGGTTTGGTTTGGGACCTTCCTCATGACAGATACACTCCAAAATTATATAGATTCTATACATTACCTTGTGGAAAGATGAAAACCATTTTGAGGCAATAGAACAGGTAAGGAGCCCACTTTAATAGGTAGGAAATCTCAAGATTTATAATACTGCTTATTATAATTGTCAGAGACCTAAAATAATGTCTCATCAGAAGAACACGAAAAGGGAGATTTTAACCTGAGGATATTTAATGCCATATAGGCACAGAGGTCAGAATAACTACATAAATCTGCATCATTTTTCTCTAATAAAATAAACTTTCTGTTCTCTCTCATACTAGTATTTTTATGTAGCTATTTCCAGAAACACATAGGTATTCGTTATACTCATGTGTGTCTTGTGGGACTTTTAGTCCATAATAATGCCATGCTTTGAACTGCACTTTAATAAGATGGAAGAGATATTGCTATCTTGCACTGTACCTTCTATGCTTTTTGCTAATTGCTATTGTCATTGAATATCTCAACTTCATTTCTTAAGTAAATAACATTGAACTTGTTACTGCTAATTTTCTCTCGACATCAATTAAGTATCCATATTGTAGATTTGTTTTTGACATGAAAGTTTAAGTTGGCTTCCTTCTATGTTTCAGAAATATGCCAAGGGAAGATCAGCTCAGAGAAAATACCTGTCATGAGCCAGACAAGACTGGTAAGTGTGTACATTGACTAGAAACTTCTCAGTTATAGAATTATCTAAAATAAATGAAATCAGATTATCTGTCTATAAACACAAATCATTTTGTTTATAGTCCATAAAAGAACAAAGAAAATATTTTAGTCATTGTACTGACCTTTTTAAGAAAAAAAATTCACATCAATTAGCTGGTTTTCTACCATTCATAATTCTGTTATTCCTAATTCTGCCATTATGCGTCTTGAGAGAGGTGTTGGCAACACTTTTTTTATCTTTCACAGTAGATATATCTGCAGGATAAGTTGTTCTTTGGGGTACAGTTTCTCCTACTCCTTTGAGAATCTAACAAAAGGCACAAAGGCACACATATACCATATTTTGAATAAAATCTCAGTGGATCATAAACCCATCTCCCAACAACCCCTCCCCAACCCGACACAGATATAATCATTTCAATACATGGATTCTGGACCATGTTCTAAAAGTACACCATTCTTTAAAACTGTGATCTCATCTTAATCAGTTTTACATACTTCACAGGTTCTGATATAATGTCTTGAACATAAGTTGGTTCTTAAATATTTGTAGAATTGATCAGCAATTCTACAAATAAAGGAGGGTCATTTTAAGATGTTCATTGTCAAGACCAATTACGTTAAAAAAATGAAAGATATCTGATCATGGAAACAGAATAGAGAGTCCAAAAATAGGCCCACACATATGTAGTTGATGGATTTTTTTTAACAAAGGTGCCAAGGTTACTCAATGAAGAAGTCTATTTTTAAAATAAACTTTGCTTGAAGTATTGAATGTCCATATGAAAAAAGTAAATCTTGACCATAACTCATACCATACATAAAAATTAGATTAAGTAGATTATAGAACTAAAACCAAAACTATAAAAATTTTATAAGAAATTGGGGCTAAATAGTTGTAACCTTGGGGTAGAAAAAAATTTCTTAGGACATATATTAGAAAAACTATCCAGCTTTTCCCTCCTGTGTTAGACAAAACCTCAGTTCTTTCCTCCCATGTGTCTTTACTTTTACACATAATACTTCACTTCTGACACTTCTGGTCACCAAGTGGATGTGAGTTTATTCCACACCAAGCAATCCTGCAGGTAGGACATGCAGCTGGGTGTCCTACAACTTAACTCAATTCTGACACCATCCTACTTAGAGATAACATCAGATCCCACAGTAAGGGCTCAGTCCCGCAAGACCACCCTCACCCCCATCAGATACAAGTCACAAGTCCAGATCGTCGCCTGTGTTTCTGACTGGCTAGAAGCCAGACATTCCAAAAACCCTCTTCTGGGTTTTATAAATTTGCTACAGCAGCATACACAACTCAGGAAAGCAATTTATTGATGTGTACTGGTTTATTATAAAAGGACAGAAAGGATACAGATGAACAGTTAGAAGAGATGCACATAGCAAGGTTTGTGGGAAGGGGCACAGAGATTCTCACCCCAGCTACACCCTTCCCAGCACTTCCGTGTGTCCCCAGACACTCTCCAAACCCCGTACTTTTGTGGTTTTGTGAAAGCTTCGTCACTAGGTAGGATTAACCATTAACTCCATTTCAGCCCTTCTCCCTTCCTAAGACGAAAAGGCATGGGACTGAAAATCCCAAGCTTCTAATCATGGCTTGGTCTTCCAGTGACCAACTGCCATGCAGGAGCTATCAAGGAGCCCACTCAGAATTACCGCATTAGAACAAAAGAAACCCCTGGCACCCAAGAAGTTAAAAGGGCTTCATGAGTCCTGTATAGGGAACTGGAAACAAAGACCAAATATTAGAACAAAAGATGTTCCTAGCATTCTTATCACTTAGGGAATTCCAAGGGTTTCAGAAGCTCTGTGCCAGGAAGTGGGGGCAGAGATCAATATATATATATATTTTTTCCATGATCTCATAGAACATAAAAATGCATACACAATAATTGAAAAGCATTGATAAATTAGCTTTATCAAAATGTAAAGTTTTTGCTTTTTGAAATACACAATGAAGAAAAGAAAGGGAAAGCCAGATTGGGAGAAAGTATCCCACTACAGGTCTTCCTTGATTTATGATGGAGTTATGTCCCCATAAACCCCTCATTAATTGAAAATATCTTAAGTCAAAAATTCATTTACTATACCTAGCCTACCAAACATGATACTTAGCCTCGCCTTCCTTAAACAAACTCAGAACGCTTCCACTCACCTACAGTTGGGAAAAATCATCTCACACAAAACCTGATTTATAATAAACATCGACTATCTCATGTAATGCATTGAATACGACACTGAAAGTAAAGAAAGGAATGGTATATGGATTCAGAATGGCTGTCAGTGTGTCAGTTGTTGTCATGTTACACTATGGTAAAGTGGAAAATTGTAAACCACTGTGTATCAGTGGTTTATACCATTTGTACATATCAGACAAATGCACTGTACATATCAGAGAAATATCAGACAAAGCACGGACCCAGAATTTATAAAGAACACTTACAACTCAATAAAAAGAAGATAAACAGCCCAATTAAATAAACGAGTAAAAGATTAGATAGGGACTTCAAAACAGAAGATATGCAAATGGCACATAAAGGATATTCAACCACTGAAAAATGAAAATTAAAACCACAGTGATATACCATTACACACCCGATGGAATAGCTCTAATTAAGGAGGCTGACAGTATCAGCTGTTGGTAAGGAGGTGAACAACCCGAACTCTCGAAACTTACTGGTGGGAATATAAAATAGTAGAGTCATTTTGGAAAACGGTTAATCAGTTTCTTATAAAATTAAATGTATAAGTACCGTATGGCCCATATGATCTTACTTTCCTAGAAATTTCCTAAGAGAAATGATAACATGTCCACACAAAAAACTTGTATTTAAATATTTTAGCAGTTTTATTCATAATAGTTCAGATAGGAAGAACAGAAATATCTATCGACAGGTGAATAGATAAGCAAATTGAGGTGTTACCATGCACTGGAATGCTACTCAGCAATAAAAAAGGAACAGACTAATGCTGCACACAACAGGGATGGATCTCAAAACTATTGTGCTGAATGCACAGAAGCTAGACATAGAAAAGTGCACACTGTGTGATTCCATTTTTATGATATTCTAGAATAGATCTAATGACAGAATGTAGCCAGAAGTTTTCTGAGGCTGGGTTTGTGTCAGGAGGCTCAAGAAATATTAGTGAATAAATGAATCGTCAGCAATGTTCACAATATTTTACTTCCATTTTACCCAAACAGCATTTTGATATAGGAAACCCTGATCAGATAAACCCAATATATGAGACTCTTGTTGGAAGTTTAGCAATGCTTGTTAAATGAATGGTTAGACATTTCTCAAGTACCCATCTCTTAGAAAAACACATTTAAAGGATGAAGAGTATATAAACAATGTCCCATGTGTGCTGTCATGCTTTCCTCTCAAGCCAACTGTAAAGTGCTGAAAATTTGCCAAATTGGCAAACACCAGCGTGTTTCAGTGTTTCTTCCTCTCATATGTAAGATAAAGCCATGTTGCACACAGAACTCCTCTTACAGGTCTCAGTTTACAGGTAATGTTCTCTGTCACACCCGCCATGACTCTAAGTCTGGGTCCAAACTCAGTAAATAGAAGCTCCATGCATTCAGGACAGTGTCTGTCTAGCATTCCCAGAGCATACAGTGGATAATCAGGAATAAATTCCTGAAAGGATGCTAATACGTGAAAAGATTCATGGGGTTAGAATAATGAATACAGCACTTTTGGCAATAGGCTACATGTGATGACTGAAGGTTCTGCAATCAGACTGTTTCTTTACTGGCATTTACTATTCAAATATTGAAGAAAAATTCATGAACACAAAGCATCAATAAATTTTTATTTTTCCCTGATAGATGATGGTCATTTTGAATGAGGTTTGGAGGTTCTTAGCACTCTGGGGAAATGCCAATGCCTAACGGGGAAATTTACTAGAAAAACAAAAGGACTTCGTTGGGACAAATTTCCTTGGCTGTTTAAGACTCTTTGGTTACTCTGATGATGTAGAAAAAAAAATTCTAAATAGAAACATTTTCATATCTCTTTTATATTAAATGTGTGGTTCAACACACAAATCTTTTTTTTTTTTTTTAGAGAGGGAGAAAGAGTTGGGGGAGGGGAAGAGGGAGAGAGAAGATCTTAAGCAGGGTCTATGCTGCTGAGCACAGAGCCCAACACAGGGGTCAATCTCACAACCCTGAGATCATCACCTGAGCCAAAATCAGGAGTCAGACACTTAAGAGACTGAGCCACCCAGGTGCCCCACAGGTCCATTTTTTAATGATTTTTTTCTCATTTATCTTCACAATCCATTTTGTTATTTTTATGGTATAAATTTAGACTGTAATACATGGAATGCTGAAGTGGACAGTGTCAAATTTTTTTACTCCTGAATACTTCTAGAAAGAGGACTGCCTTGTAGAAAGAGCGCGTTGTAGAAAGGGCACCTCTCTCTCCCTTTACCCACACTGCTGCTCCCTCCTCCGTTCCTCACCCCTGGCCCCTCCTCAGCGATATTGTTTTGGTTGCAATTGCCAAGCACAGGACCTTCTCCCTAGACACAGGTGTGGCCACTTGGCCCAGACTAGACCACCTGCCCACAGTGCTTGGTCCAAGTAAGGGCACAATCCCCAAGGTAGATCAAAGGGCTCTTCCCCAAAGGGCTCTTCCCACAGATTGCATTAACTACAGCTGGTACAAGAATATAATCCAGTAGTGGCTGCAGACATACTCTAGTCTTGTTGGAACGGCTAATCTGCTGGAGCACTCTCTGTGCCTGGTTTGCTTTTGTGCTTTCTAATGTTACTGAGGTTTGATTATATGAACCCACAAACTTCCCACTTTTCTTCGAGTTCAGTTTTGATCCCTAGAAACTGAAAGAGACACCATTAGACGGTTAGAAGTCTTAGCTTTCACATCTTGGACATTTGTTTTTTTTTTAAATTCAATTCAATTTTATTTTTTAAACAGCAGATTTATTTTTTATTAAAGTGTAATTACTATACAATGTTATATTAATTTCAAGCATACAATACAATGGCTCAACAATTCTATACATTTTCCAGTGCTCATCAATATATGTACTCTTAATCTCCTTTCACCCATTTCACCCAAGTCTTAAACATTCTTGAGGATGGGTCTAGAAGAGCTCAAAGTCACTTCAAACTTATTCTTTTTTTTATTGTTCTTTAATTCTTGTGTTTTGAGAAGAAAACTTTTACTTTTCTATTTTCTTTTTTCATACTTGGATGCTAAAATTATTTTGTGTAATTCCACACTAAGATGCAATGCTTGTCAGTAGCAGGAGCAAAACTGAAAGATGTTTAGGAAGTATGGAGTGAGTGTCGTGAACACATTCGTAGATCCGAAGTTCAAAAGTAACTGGCATTAGTTGTCATTTCCTAACTTTTACACAAAGAGACACTGATGTTTGCGGGCCTTATTTTTAGTGGCTTAAACTCTGAGGTTCATCTGTGTTCAAAGTAATACCTGAAATAATCTCTCTAATTCACTCCTCCATCTAATATTAACATTAAAATATAAGCTATAAATGGAGAAAAATTATGTAACTGTGGTGTTTTACATATCTACAGATATTAATAGTTATTTATAACTCTTACGTGTAGCATAGTCTTAGCTACTATTCTTCAAATAACATTTTTCTACATTGAATTGTTTATCTAAAAAGACGTTCATAGAGAGAATTAAAATGAGCTGTTCTCCTATATAAGAAATCTTGAGATGACTTTAGAAAGCTCTGTATTTATTCTCAATCTGATTTCATTATGACTGGAAGAAACATTAACTGATAGCTTTATTCGATATGTGAAAATTAATATTTCTTCAGTGTTTGCTGTATCTGCAGAGGTGCAAAGTAGGGTTGAAGTGCAGGGAGCAGATGGGACAACAGCCATTTCAAAAAGAAGAACAGGACAATAAAGGAGGCAATGATATACATTATGAGGTATCTATAATAACAAAGAACAGGAATATTGGCTATGGTTTTTCTCAGGAGTCAGAACTTCTGATAAAAAACACTCTGACATCCCTAAAGTTTTGAAATGCAATTATGGGTAAAGAAGCTGCAGAAATCAAATTGGTTCTTTTTGGGTTATCTAAACACCTAACTTTGGAGTCTAATACATCCTTTGGGATCGAAAGAATCATTAAGAAACCACTTATCTATAAGAAATATCAGCAAAAAAACCACTGAATCCAGATGGTTATAAAGTTTTATTTTAGGAAATATTCAGTGATAAAGTATATCCACTTTTAAATGAGAGTTGCAAATAGGCAGTAAAGCTATTTCATCTTAATTTGGTAAATACTTTCTTTTTTCAAACTGAAGCAAAAACTCTAAGATGTGAATTTCCAAAAAGCTCAGTTTATAATTTAACATGAATCCAGTAAACTTTACAAAAAATATTATTGGATTTTTAAAAATATGTAAACAAAAGAGAATTGAGATAGACTCATTTTGGTCCATTTATCTTCTGTCTTCTTTGGATGAGTATATGTCCAAGAATATAATAAAATGTATCTCCTTCAGACATGAAGATGATATGAATAATACTGATGGTTTTGTGGAGTAACCTGTCTGAATGTACAGGATTGGAGGACAGTACCTTAACAAACAAGTTATCTTTTTTATGATAAGGAACACTTTCCAGTCATTTGATTTTGATAGTTTCTTAAAGCAGCTGGCAGTGTGTTCTTATGAACTTATAGTTTTACCTAGGGAAGTCTAGTGTATATCTGTTATTTTTGCCACCCAGCATCCACTTCCTCTTCCTTCTGATAATGACCCATTGTATGTTCCCCTTCCCTCTTCTTACTCCATGGGCTTCAAGACAATTGACACCACCCCTGGGCTTCAAGGAAGGAGTGAATGAGCAAAATCAAGAAAATAGCAAATCCCATCTACCTGATCATAGCACTTGGTTCAGGGATGGACCTATGATCTACATCTGGCCAGCCAGGGCCAAGGAGACTCAATTCTGGAACTATTGGTACAATCTGACAATAAAGATGTGTCTGAAGTTAGTCTACCCTAAGTTGTTCAGGTATCTAACATATATATATATTATTTATTTATTTATTTATTTTTTAAATTTAAGTTAGGAGTTTATATTGGATTTTCTATTGAGAGCAATAGACAGAGTTCTTACTGATATGAGAATAGAAATCAACCAGGGAGCTTGTTAAAGTTACAGATTCTCAGACCTAATCCAGACCAATTGAATCAGTATCTCTACAACAGGGACCTAGGATTTATTATTTTAGCAAGAGTTCCAGGTGGATTTTATAATCACTAAAGTTTGTGAAACACTCTCTTAAGAAATTTCTTAGAACTAGCCATTGAAAGTTATTCAATTTGGTGATAAAAAACACAGAACAGAAGTAGGTTTAGGACTCAGCTTTTCACTAAATAGATGACTTATGGCAAGATAAAGTAGCAGTTTAGTGTTTCTCACCAATAAAGTAGCAATAATAGTGTTTCACACATCAAAGTGTTTGCGTAGTAAACAAGATAAGGTATACAAGTTTCTTAACACAACATGTATATATCAGGTATTTAATTTCATTAGTGTTTATTATATTACTGAATTTATTATCAGTGTAAGTCAAACTCTTGTGCAACATTGGGAAACAGCTCAAATTGAGGAGACTTGAGTCATACCTTCATTTTTGAATGTAAGTCAGATAGAATTGAATAATGACTTATATGCATCAATGATAAATCTATAACTTAGGTTATTTAAATATTTGGGTCTTGACTTTACATGGTACTTTATTTTTCACAGTTGATAAAACAACAAATTTAATTGAATTTATTCATTCATTCTATAAATTCATTCATTCATTCAGTTCATCAGTCTGTTTGATCTCCATGTGCAATATTAACAGGCCTTTGGTCTACAAAATACATTTGAGAACGGCAAAAAGTTAGTCTGAAAGGAATCACCTCTCATAACTTCAGCTTCAAGGAGGGTCCCATTTGACATGAGATGATCCAGAGGAAGAAGAAATATTGTTTCTTTGCTGTGAATTCTGGCCTAGAATTCTTCTCTGGTACTTAGATAAATGTGAGAAGCTGGGGTAAAGTTTTCATTTTATTTTATCATATAGCAGGGTAAGCACTGTATTATCATAACAGTTGGCTACAGAATTCCTTCTATAGAGGAAATGGTCTTTAGGGAGAAAGAACATTAATTAACTGCTTGGGTTAGGAGGTAGGAGTCTAAAGCTCTGTCAGCAATAGGCTGAACAACAAAAGTCAGTGGTAACTCCCTGAAGGAAAGAATGGGAGGAATTTGTATTTCTACTCCTGGAAGAAAGGACTAGAACAGAACAGAACAGAACAGAACAGAGAGACGAAGGGAAGGGAAAGAGAGAAGTCTGAGAGATGTGTAAGGACAGGGACTGCAGGGTTTCTGGGTCAGTGGAACTTTCCCTCTGAGAAAATGGCAGAAGAATATTTTTACGTTGGAATGTTTGCATTACTACAACTAATGTAAAACCTGCTTCCACCCTTTCTGTTCCTGTCTTCAACCCAATCTCAAGTAAAGTCTGCCACTTACACATCTCTGTTTTTGTCTTGTTTTTAATGAGGAAATAGTTGCATCAACGAGATAGCCAACAGAATCTGGTTGTACACCAACAAGAACTGGAGCTGACGTTTCCCACTCCACCTCTCTGGAAGTTCACGGAAGCTGTAAGGAAGGCCTTGGATCCTAATCGGGTATGGAATTTCTGGTAAAATCCCTTACAGATGCCTCCACTTACTTATATTTTAGATCTTGAAAGGCGAATAGGTCACCGTTCTCTGGGTACAAGTATTGATAATGAATATCACTGGAGCTTTGTAAGGTATAAAAAAGCACTTTATAAAAATTAAATGTTTTTATATATGGTATCCAATGTGATGCACATAAGAAATCTTTGAGATAGGCAAGCCAGATATTCTTATCTTTGTGTTACAGATAAAAATATAGGGAAAACAAACAAACTCAAAATCAGAGAAATTAGGCCTCTGTTGAAAGCCCAGTGGCTGACAACGCTAAGGTCAGTGCTCTTGGCTGCGATCTGTATCATTCCAGATTCATCCTTCCAGTGGATGAACCTGAGCTGATCTTCTGGGCAGTAACCAACGACCCTCATTTATGCCATACCTTTAAACATTTGAACCCAACCTGCCTGTGCAGTCATACTGAAACTTTACATTCCATTTCCTTGTCTCCACCAAGATATCTCCTTTAATCTCTTTGGCCTTGGAATTGGTCTTTTAAAAAATCTTTTTGTTTCATTTTAGTATTCATGGTCTTGTGGGAACTGAGCTTTACTGCCATATTGGTTTCTTGTAGTTGCTGTAATAGTTACCACGAATTAAATGGCTTAAAACAACAGAAGTATATTTACCCATAGTTCTGTAAATCAGAGTCTGAAATTAGGATTGAAATCAAGGTGTTGGCAAGGATGCACTCTCTCCAAAGCCTCTGGGGAGAATATATTCTCTCCCTCTTCCAGCTTCTAGTGGCTGCCCCCATTCCCTGGTTTGTGGCTACATCACTGCAATTTCTGCTTCTGTAGTCACACTGCTTCCTCCTCTTCTATGTCTGTGTCAAAATTCCCTCTGTTTCCTTTTAAGGACACTTGTGATTGCATTTAAAGCCCATCCAGATAATCCAAGATAACCTCAAAACCTTTAACTTACATTGACAAAGACCTCTTTTCCATTCCATATAAGGTAAAATTTTCAGGTTGTAGGTATTAGGATCTGGTATATTAGGATTGGTCACCATGATTTCAGCTTATCACATTCTATCCTCTTGAATAAAGCTACTGCATGTCCTTTTGCCTTTGGTTCTAAAGAGTTCCATTTCCTACTCTAAACCAGGGCAACCCTCACTGTCATGCAACACTCTCTGGAGGGTTTAATTATTACACATAGCCTGAAGATCTTTTTCTTAAATCATACTGCTATTCATTCTAAAAATTTATGACACAGATGAATTTGATTTAGAAGTTGCTCAATTTTCTAGAAGAATCTTTGTGAGTGATATTGCAGTTCGTTTTTGAAAACATGTAAGATCCAGTTACCCTTCCAGTTACTTCCCATTTTTCTGCTGTTCTTCAGAATATAACTTCTTCACCGTTATTGTATGTGCCTTATATTTACTTCATGAGTTCCCATTCCATTTATGATCCATTATAATCTGACTTCCATCACGACCCTTTCACTGAAACTGCTCTTGCTTTAGTCACCAATAGCTAGTATGACTAGTATAAACTGTCATCCAAATGAGGATATTTTGAAATTGAAAGTAAACATTATATTATGTTAACTGCTATTCTAGAAATTTACTACATGAGGGCACAGTACATAAACTGGGGTTATCACAGGAAAACTAGGGGGTCCTTTCCCTTTGTATGATCTTCACACTGACAGACTCAATACACACTATTTTATAGTTGCCTTACCCAGCATTCCATCAGCTTATTAATACAGCTGAACCCTTCCTCTGTTTCCAATGCTTTTTTCTCTCTTCTTCTGCCATACGAATGTTGTTTTCTATTATTTTCTTCTAACAAAAAACTCCTGAATTTTTTCCCCAGTTTTGCTTGTCATTGGCCACCCTTCATAAGCCTGCTTACCTGGTTGCTCCTTCTCTACCCATTATCTATATTTTTGATTCTCTCAGGGTTCAGTGTAGGCCCAACTTTCTTTCTCTGCCATGTATATTCTTATGACTTTAGATGCCATTCATATCTTGGAAACTTCTGCATTTATGTCTCTAGACCTGATCTTTCTTACATGTTCTCAGATTCAAATATTTATCTACATTTTTATATCTCCTCTTGGATATCACACAGGCTCTTTAAAAATTATACTTTTATTTCCCTATGTATACCATACCCAAACTGTTTCTCATCTAGTCTACTATATAGAAAAAAAGTTACTACCAGCTTAAAAGTGTAAACCAGAAACCCACCCCAACCTGTCTATTTGCATATGTGCTTATTTCTACCTCTAAAACACAGTACAAATGTACCCCACTCCATTTATACCTTTTCATCACCATTGAATCTACTGTCAAACTTTTCCTGCAACTTTTCTTTTTCATTTTTGCTACTTGGAATTCATTCTCTAAACAATAGATTGATTTTTAGTGCATGCACACACACACAAACACACATTTGATATACTATTTTTATAAACATTAAATTCATAAAATTTCTATTCAGTTTTAATCTTGATGTCTTGTGGCCTCATAACCATTGACCAAATGGTTTCAGTGCTTCAGAGGAAATGAAGATACTAATATAATACACAAATAGTGAAGATTTCTAAGATATGACATAAGGAGAATTTTCACCAGACCTGAAGAGTAAGCAGAAAGTTTCTATTAGACAAGACATGGCATATCAACAGGCATGGGTGTGCAAAGAGAAATGAAAATATTAAGAAGGATTCTGGCACACCTCTATGAGGTAAAGCCCTGGAGGCAAAGGTTAATAGAAAATCTAGGCAGGTAAGGAGTGAGGCCAAAACTAGAGGACTCTTATTTGTTGTGGCCTAAAGCATTCTTGGAAAGGAACATCCCAGAAGGCTGGACACTACTACAGAAAAAAGTGGTGTCTTGTTTTGCTGGGCAGAAATAAAACTGGTTCTACCTCTTATATATAATAAGTAAGGAACCCGGTTATTCCAGGGCATTTAGGAGATACTCAAGTTGAGAGTTGAGCCTACCTTAGGATTATCAAAGGCAGAGGAGAACTGACTTTTAAATAGAGGTTATGTAGTAGATAGCCTAGTTCAGGGCCAGGTGGAAGACAAGGCTGAGACTCAGAGATTTAATAGTGCCAAAAAAGAGCTTAGATTGGGCCAAATCATTGAGGAGAATCATGGGATTCTCTTGTGCTGAGAGAAAAGATTCTCAGTGTCTCCATATGCAAACCTTGGTGCTAAAGGTCAGTAGAGTTCCAAGAGATGAGATGGAATAAAGGGTCACTCACTGGAAGCAGAGAGGGTCTATTTGGTCAAGCACAACATGAGAACATACCTGCTTCCCCAGAAGCCATCTTGAGAAAGACTGGCAATGGTAGGGAACTTTGGGAAGAGAAATGAAGCTGTGGCAAGGAGTTAAAACTGAATTTAGCGACTTTATCCAAAGGGCTTGGTTGGGTGGCTCAGTGGGTTAAGCCTCTGCCTTCGGCTCAGGTCGTGATCTCAGGGTCTTGGGATTGAGTCCTGCGTTGGGCTCTCTGCTCAGCAGGAAGCCTGCTTCCCCCTCTCTCTCTGCCTTCCTCTCTGCCTACTTGTGATCTCTCTCTCTCTCTCTCTCTCTCTCTCTCTCTCTGTGAAATAAATAAATAAATAAAAATCTTAAAAAAAAAGGGCTTGGTTAAATAGAAAGAAGCCACTTTAAATAAAAAAGAAATAACAAACTCCTTTCATTGGAAAGATTGAGCTTTAGTTCACTGCCCAATAAGCATTGGGAATATGAGCAAGACAGAAGCAATTATAGACGATAAAGAATGCTACATAATCTTGCACATCTGAGGTAGTGTGCACATTTTTTTATGTCAACACACGTAAATCAGATTTCAATTCTCTTCTTTGTGCCTTCAATTGGCTACTATTTCCTTTGGAATCTAAACTTGGTAGCAAGCACTGCAGTATGCAGCATGGTCTGGCCTAGTTCTAAATCCTTAATCTCTTCATTCTATTTTTCTTCCTGCTCAATGAAATGCAACTGCACTAACCATCTGCCCAGTCCTTGGATAAGCCAAGCTTCTTTCGCAGCGTGGGCCTTTGCTCAGTTTTTCCCTCTTTCTGGAATGCTCTGTGTCCCCAATATTCACATGGATGGCTCTTTGGTATTCTGTGGTTTCAGTTTAAATGTTACCTCTGTGAGGAAGTCTTTCCCTATCTAAAATAAGTGTCTCCATTCTCCATCAATAATTGTGGGTAATTCCTAAAGGTATAATATTTCATATCATAATCTTAGTTTATAGTATGCCTTATAATTATTGTACCTATCTGTTCTTTGTCCCCACAAGTAAATTATAAACTTCATAAGGGCAGCAATCATATTCATACTGGTCACTGCTGTCTTTCCAGTTCCAGCTCAGTCATTTGTACATAGTAAATATTCAATAGACATTTGTGAATGAAAAACTAAAACTTCCATTTTCAATGTGTCTTTATTAGTTATAGAATTAAGTATCTTAGATCACCATTATATAAGTTCCATGACTTTGTAAATATACTTCCTACTTTTTTCCACAATCCACATACTTAACAAAAAACCTTGAGATATGTATTTGTTCCATTTTTAGTCCTATAAATTCTTACTTTTGTATCTTTTTGCTCATATAATTTTTTGATCTGAATAGCTCTTTTCAATCTCTGAAGATTTTAGTCTTATTTATTATTTAAAGCTCTTCCCACATACCACCTTCCCTATGAGGCTTCTATCAACCTTAGTTTGATGCTCTGTAAGCTAATGGAATTTTGTCTTCACCTATCCAAAACTATCTGTCTTACCTGAACTATCCCTGTGTATATATGTAGATATGTATATAGACACACACTTTTTTCTTGTCTGTTAGTGTATAAATACATAATATGCATGGATTTTGTCCTTTGGTTCATTGGTTCCCTTAGTACTATGTCTTTCCTGTGAATTAAAGCACTAAATAAATAGTGGATATATATGTTAAAGAAAAGGAAAACTATTTTATAACAGAGCCATCCTTTTGCAAACTGCTTTTGACATCTGTATGCATGCTATAAATAATACCTAAAAAGTCAGAACCACTCCTAAACACATATTTGCTTAATTCCCATTTATATTTTTTAAAACATAGGAAAATGTTCATAAGTATTAAAGGGAAAGATCGAATGCAGAGACAGAAGGAGCAGAAGTTACATGCAGTAGACTTTGGCCAAGTATTAGAAATTATACTAAGAACTTTATTTACATTGTCTAATTTAAATTTAAGCCTACGATATCTCTATGAAATAATTGTGATAGTTAATTTTTTGAAACATCCGATTTAGGGGAGAAAGAGGAATAATCCATGACAAATAAGGAGTCATATTTGCAAAATTAAAATGCCACCATTGCTAAGAGAGTTCCACACCAAAGAACAATTTTCAGTTGAGTAAAAAGAAAAGTAGCTGAGGGAATCCACCACAGATTCAAAGAATATTATAAGAATTAAATCCTTAAGAAGTATTAAGAAGGTGAAAAATTGTTCTACTAAAGGGTATTTTGTCAAACTTACATAAAGAGTCAGAATAGATATTAGCAAAGACAGGGAAATTAAAGGACTGTCATTAATTTATAAAGAAGAATGTTAATTAAAACCCAAAAGGAATCTGGGAAAAATTACTTCTGTTATTTATTTCAAGAAATCTTTTGAACTGCTAATGAGAATATTTGGATTATCTCAGGAATAATTGCTTAGGATTTATTGTATCAAATTATAAGTTTCTAAAGTTAAGGTGAAGGAGAGAGATTAGTCACAGATGAAAGGAAAAATAATGTAGCAACACAGAAATAAGAAATTAGTAAATAAAATGTAGGTTAAGCTTAGACTTCAGTCAATAGAAAGTAGGATATATCATAAGCACTTAAAAAAACACCTAGGATTCAACAATTACAATAGCATCTGGAGACTTGCCCCTCATGGTTCACCCCACTTTCCCATTATTACATCTAGGGATTCAGAAAACAGATATTTGAAGAAAGAGCAGGAGGGAGAAGTGGAAGAAGAAGGCATTATTACTGAAAAGATGGACTTCTCTGCAGAATCCAGGAAGTTGTTTTGTTGTTTTTTTTTTCAGACTCTAAGGCCAAGAAAATGTTAAGAAAGTGCAATAGAAGGACCATCCTCACCATCTTGCCAGTGATTTCCTGCAAAAGGATCTTCAGTTCACAAGTGAAAAGTTTGTACCAACCAGAAATCCAGGCCAGTATTACTCTCATGGCCTTAAAAAGCATCAGGCACACAGCAATTACTTATTCCTCGCTCTGATCTCTCTCTCCACTACATTCATTTGTTACTACAAACTGACAAAACAGGACTGGGCAGAAAGGATAAGAGAGGAACTAATGAGCTTAGGTAATTTCTCATGTCTACAGCATTCTTCGTAGAGGTTGAGACAGAGAGGAGATGGGGCATCTGTATCTTCCTGAGTTTTGCTCATTTTCGTGTACTCCAGTTGACAACGTAAGAGCCAGGTAGGCGAGAGGGAAGACACTAGATGAAAGCCAGTGAGTAGTGGCAGCTTTACTGGGACCTGTGGAGGACAACCGTGTGGCTCTGTGTGCCTCAGGAAGAAGTCTCACAGAACACAAGGGGTCATAAAATGGGGCCACAAGCCATTCACACACACAGAGAGTTGACACACATTGACCTGAATGGATTTTCCTTCATCTCAGAGTAAATAAATAGACTGAAAACACTTAAATCTAAAGTAAAGATAAGAATAGGCTGAAATAATGAAACATAAGGGGCCTGTGAGATAATTCTTTTACAAAACCAGAAGGAGTTTCTTTCAAAGAAAACTGGCATTTTTTTCAAGTGTATAAAGAAATACCGGCTCTGTGAACCAGAACTGGAATATAATCAAGAGAGAATGGGATGGGATAAAAAGACAACATGATGAAATAAAGAAGGAGATGGGTAAGAAAAAGAAAAGTCATAAGGAGATTAAAAATACAATTGCAGAATTAAAACGATTATTAGAGGAAGAAAAGAGATTTAGTTTTACAAACATAGAATCTGTACGTGAATGCAACTGAGAGGCTGCGAATAATGTTTAGGAAAAGAGTAATGCGTGAAAGAAATGAGGAAGTGGAACAATAGGATGGAGATCAGGAAGCATTTTTAAGAATTAGAGGTACACCCTCAAAACACTTCAGACTAAATGGAACAGACAAGTGATCAATAAATTGAAGAAAATTTCCATGAAAGAGAGGCAATGTTAGCCTTTCTGGATTTTAGCTCTGGGTGGACCTCTCTGACATTTTACCTTCCTTCAGACCTATTAAACTCACCTGCATACATATTAATGCAATTTACTCTAACAATAGCATCATAGGGTATTTAATATAGAGGGTATTTCGTTCTTTGACCACTCCAAAAATCTCTTCCATAAGAATATTTGCAATGCAAAGAGTAATTAATCTCTTAGTCTTTTCCTCTCTAGGTCAGACACCAGTAATCCATTTTATTTTTCTTTAAGAAACCAGTTTTCCATGGAAATAATCATCTGTGATAGCCTTCTGTAGTAGCACAATATTCTTTTGTAAGATATGGTTACATCAGTTGAATATGGTCGTGTACAATGTGTGAAAGAAAATAGCCTGTGGTAAATATGTTTCTTCTATTTCTTGTATATCAATCTCCTTTAACATTTTGGTGTTAACATATTTATATTTCAGGAGTCAAAGAATAAATATCAGCATTTATAGCAGATGGCTCTGGAATATCCTTATTTGGAGATTTTTTTTTAAATTGTGTAAAAATTTACGTAACATAAAATTTACCTTTTTATCCGCTTTAAGTGTACAGTTCAGTAACATTAAGTACATTCATGTTTGCAACCATCACCCCTGTCTATCCCCAGAACTTTTTTCATCCTCCAAAACTGAAACATGATACCCATTAAGCAATTATTCCCCATTCCTCTATTTTCCTAGCCAATGGCAACCACCATTCTACTCTCTGTCTCTATGAATTTGACTACTCTATATACCTCACATAAATGGAATTATACAGTATTTGTACCTCTTTTTTTTTAAGATTTTATTTATTTATTTGACAGAGAGCAAGATATCATAAGTAGGCAGAGAGGCAGGCAGAGAGAGAGGAGGAACCAGGCTTCCCACTGAGCAGGGAGCCCGACGCAGGCCTCAATCCCAGGACCTTGAGATCATGACCTGAGCCGAAGGCGAGGCTTTAACCCACTGAGCCACCCAGGCGCCCTATTTGTACTCTCTTGACAGGCTTATTTCACAAAGCATAATGTCTTCAAGTTTCACTCATGTGTATCATGTGTCAGAGCATCCCTCATTTTTAAGGTTGTGTAATATTCCACTGTAGGCATAGACCATATTTTGTTAATTCATTCACATGTTGATGCATCCTTGGGTTGCCTTCATCTTTTGGCTACTGTGAATCATGCTGCTATGAGCATAGGTATCCAAATATCTCTTCAAGTCCCTGGTTTCCATTTTTTTGGAGAGTAGATTTGCTGGATCGTTTGGTAATCTATGTTTAATTTTTTGAGGGACCACCAAACTGTTTTCCACAGTGGCTGCATTAGTTTACATTCCCACTAGTCATGCACAAGGGTTCCAGTTTCTCCAGGGTCTTGGCAATCTTCAACACATTTTTTTTTCCTCTAGATGGAGTGGTTATGAATTGAGAAAGATAGGAAGATCTAGGTGACCTTTAAAACCCCACCTGTCTTGTCACCTGTGATGCATTGCCTTGAAAAAAGAGCTTACTGAGTAGTTCTCTGCTTGCCCCAGTTAACAAAACTTGTAATAATATGTGGCTTTCTCTTAGAGAACAGATTACCTGCCCAACTTAATCTTTCAATACTCATAGCAATGTACTGTTCAACGCATATGCCTCCCCAATTTTGCTATCGATGCTATAAGAACAAAGGATCTGGAGGGTGGAGAGAGTGTTACATTTATTTGGTATTGGTGTTTTCAAGTGAAAATAAAAATAGAAGGGTCTTGTCTTGGATTAATTACCCCAAAATGGACCTCAACAAGAAGATCTGTCTAAAAGTGATTAATTATGAAGTGCTCCCAAGAGAGACTGTAGGGAAATGGGGGAAGAGGGAAAGAGAAAGAAGGCAAGCCCTGAAAAGGTAGCATGTGTAGGATGCAATATAGTGTCTCTCTTCAGAGTCACTTTGGCTCAGTCCCGCGCAGGAACTCTAGAGGTAAGTTGGGTTACACCACAGAGTTGTCCCAATCAGGGGCAAAGGGGCCAGAGTATTTTACAGCTATTGCTGAGGTATCGTGATCAGGGGTTTTCAGCTCTCCTGTGCATGCAGGCAAAGTGGGTTCTGGCAGCCTGAGGCAGTCCCCCAAAGAAAAGTCGTGGCTATTGGTTGTTGGGATTGTAGCACTACTGGGCATGAGCATGAAAATGGTAGAAAGAGCCAAGGGGATACAGCAGAGCCCTGCAGCCTATGCCACAGATGCCAAAGAAGACAGTACGTATCCTGAGGATAAGAACAGACAGGCAGGGGTGAGGGTTGGGTGCTGTTAGCGGCAGCCATTTGATATAAATAAAGAGAGGATTTTGTATCAAAACTTTATTTATTAAACAAAAAATGCACCATTGGAATAACATTTCTATAAAAAATGAATATGAGACTGTTCTACTGTGATTACAAAACCCCTTTTTTCCTCGTGTGGTAGTATACAAGTTCGTGTGTAGAAACAGTCGTTGTTTTAAACTGTAAGCAAGTATCCTTTCTCATAGAACAAGATTTACACTTAAATATTGCAATCACTAGTCTAATTTGGTTAACAATGCTAGAGTCTTGACAATTTAAAGAAACTCTTTGTAGGCCCAAAATACCTTTTTTTTTTTTTTAAAGGTGTTTTGTAGCAACAAAAAATTTCTTTTTCCACTAAGGCTAGTTAAAGCTGTAGTATACCCATTTCTACCAAATAAACCTACCACTAGCACAATAACAATTTGAATTGCAAAGCCCTTTGAGAGAATGAGTAGCATTGATCTACAAAATGCTAGGAGGATATTTTAGATTTTGGTGTTATCTTGTTTGAATGACCCTGGAAAGGGAGAAGGTGGTCATGGATGTAGCTTCAGCGGAGGCTTTGCCTGGACATATCCTCATACTCAGCAATGGACAATTCATTTCCAAAGTGGTCCCTCTGAGATATGGAACACTGCAGCTTTAATAGCCGTATCTAGATTCCCAACCAGATCTCCCTTTTTATCATAAATTATCCAAAAAGAAGCCACTCTAAATAATAAATTAAATATTACTTATAAAAAGTACACCCCAGACCCACCCACCCATCCCCCAAACAAGCTGACAATTCACCAAGGTCAGAATTGTCAGGTTTACCCTACGATAATAAAAAACAGCCTTTCTCCTCCTCTCCAACATTCCTTTCTTGCTTCTGAAGATAACACGTTCAGCACACAGTGAGATAGATCCCTTGGCCCATGCATCTGTGACATCTTGCAGAGTTTAGCTGTTGCTCTCCAGCCAACGAAAAATTATAGGATGACACATACAAAGGCTCTCTACTGAGAGCAGGAGAAGAAATCCTTCAGAGAGTGCAGCCAGAAGTCACCAAGTGAACGTTATCCAACGGTGGCAGTGCAGAGCCCAGAAGTAATATTTATTTGCTGATATGGGCATGGTATTGGTCTCTTCTGCAACCTCACTGACCGGGAAAATACTCAGGCATTTCTTTTCATCATTACCTTTTGGAAGTGGGTATTTGGATAGCAAAGTACACTGAGGCATGGGAATGCACATTTTTCATTGGAATGGAATATCACACAAAATATCTATGATTTTCTAAGTATCTAATTTAAAACAGTGGAATCCTGTGAAAAGCTCTTCCGTGCAATATTTAAGTGATTTCTGAAAGTTGCTAGAGAAATAGACACCATGACGAGAATGTTGCTTTGAAAGTAATTTTAAAAAAAGAAGAGGTAGCAGATATGAACATGGATGCCTGGTTTTGAAGCTCTACTAGGTTATGGGCTCTGTATCGTATATATGGTGATGAACAGGTGAGGGATGTCAGCCTCTGGCCTTCAGGACAGTCAGCGATTGTATGAAGTCAACTAGTTGACTGAGGGAGAGAAAGCAACCTTGTTTCACATCTATTTGAAAATCCAGATGATTTTTTTTTTCTAAACACACACAAAACTGGGGAATTTTTTCTATTTGTCTCTCTCTTATGGACTAGAGATGGAAATTGTAGAACCACAAGAAGTCTGAGTCTGGGATACAATCTCATCTGAAATGGTAAGGTGATTTCTTTAAAGGTCATTTTTGTTGTTGTTGTTGGAGTTACAGTCCAGCTGCGATAGGAAACCCTCTATTAAATTTGGAGAAGACTTTAGATGTTTCTCTAAATAAAGTCAACAGAGAGATGTATCAAAAGGGTGGAGAAGAATGAGCGATCTCCAAACGCAGACTATGAAAGATCTCCAGGAAAGCCTATGCTTAGAGATTCTTTATTGGAAAAGCCTTGAGGGCCAGACTTCAAAGTTTCCAAATATTGATGGGAATGACACATGAATGCTGGGCCACTCTCCTTTTGTGGCTCCTACTGAGGCAGAGGACCAAACATATGTGTCATTTCAAGCACCCCTTATTTTGAAGAGAACAATGTTATATCCAATCCCTCATGGGAAACTTTAATAAATTCACCTCTTATATCCCTGGCTTGACCTATTTCTCTCTGCTTTTCCCCCCAGATTATTCAATTGAGTGTGCATTTTATAATACCCAAATGTGAAGTTCCATTGTTTACATATTCTAGAAGCTTATAGCACTATTCTACAAAGAGGTAGCTATGACTCTTTTTTTTTAACTGAATATGTATCAGGAAGAAATATTTAACTTTTGGTTAGAGCATCCTCCAAATATGCCTTATGTATTTTGAGCTGTCTGCATTTTTGTGAGTTTAACAAATGCAGAAATTTCTAGAGGAAAGAAAAATAGCTTTCTCATCGGTATGAAATACAAAAGAAAAATACCAAATTTTTCAAGAGGACGCTCTTGCCTGACAGTTCAGCCCAGTGCAAGGGAGGCCTGAGCATGCCCTGCCAAGTTTTATTTTCTTCTTTTTCAGGGAGAGATGAGTCCTGGTGGCAGAGCTGCTGGTTGGCTGTCAAGCATCGCCCTATGGGAGTCAGAGAGATTTATGAGCTTAAAGAGCCCTGTATGTTATGAACTAGGCTCGGAGTAGGAACAAAATAGAGGCTCTCTTGCAGTCTTCACAGATTGCTTCTTGCCAAGAGATCAGAAGACTGGGAAATTAAAAAGTTAACTGAAAACTTGAGCAGGCTGTTGTATACATACGTGAACTCTGACAGAGTAGGGAACAGAGCTTTACAAAAGTTGTGACAAAGTCATTGCATTTTAAAATCATTGGGTAAAGCACACAAGAGTCTCTCGAGAGAATTTAAATGGATTCTACTATATCTTCAAGGCATGAAGTGAAGACTTATTAACATCACCAATTACTAAAATAAACCATTGTATTTCTTTAATGAGGAAAGCTCTAAGAGCATGCACCAGAAATGTACCTCTTGCTGAAAACAAATAATGCATATTTTCATGTAGTTTTAAAAACTTTTATATGTTAAGGTCAGTGACTTTGACGACAGTCATCGAGGATTTTGTGAAGAATGCTAGTTTTCTTGATTGTCCAGATACAATCTATAGATTGAAGATGTGACTCTGAAATTTGAGATTTGTAGCCCATTCCAAAGAGAGCACTCAGGATAACATTCCTGGGGTAACAAATACCATCAGAGAATGTTCCTTATTTATTAGTATTAGAATTGGGGGGGCATTCTAGGACCTCGAGAGGGTATAGCTAGCCTACTGAACATTTTCTGAAGTCATGAATTATTTCTGCAAGAGTCAACATTATATTAGGAAATGCCTTGTTCCCAGTCAGTGGAGGGTTGTCTACCTAAGTGCCCAGATTTTGAAGAGTAATCTGCCCCATAGAATAACGTCACATAGCTCTTCAGAAGGACTTTAAGAAAATCTTAGTAAATTGAACAAGCACTCTTGTTGAAGGAACAATTTCACAAATGGACCGGACTTTCTAATGAACCATTTGAACAAGCCCTCTCTTTGACATCAGATTTCCTTCCCGACATAAAACTGTAAAAAAATAATCTGAATTATTACTTCTGTTACAGTGCCATTTTGCTCAAAATATTTTATTCAGGGATTCATATATAATTACCCACCTAATAAAAGGAGCTATTAGGTTGTAAAGATCCTATCCCTTCCATGCTCTTTTAAAATTATGACCTACTCAAGCTTGAAATCAAAGACAGAGCTGAAAGGAATAATTCAGCTGAAACTCTCTTATTGGGTTTTCAAGTCGCCTAACTGATAAATATGCAAACTAGCTCCCTTTTGGCAATTCAGCTGCATAAACAGGGATTAACTCCAAATGCAGCTGGAAATTCAGAAACTAAAAGGGTGCACACAAAATGTTCTTAATTTCACCTACTTCCAAGCTGTAGATAAACATGGCGTTAGAAGTTTAAAATTCTAGTTCACAATGATGATGCAGCTCTGAAAAGCATCCACTGGATTTATAATGTATCAGAAGTGTCAAGTGGCACCTTCCCCTCTGCTCCTCTCTGACTCTGGGCAGGCATAGTGTAGAAGGTTCCCTTGACAACAGGGCCTGGTGGTCGCCAAAAACCAATACTGCCCCTTCTAAGTCAGTGAGGAGCCTGTTGGCGGAAGTGACATCACTCAAGAGCAGGTACTGTTTGAAACTGCCTTCCATTTTCCTTCCCTTCCTCAGGGCCTGTTCTCAGGGAGTCTGCCATTTCCACAGAGGGTGACAGGGACGTTGGTCAGGAGGCCAAGCGATGTGTGGAGCTGGCTACCTCACCCAAGGCTGGCTGCCAAGGAGAACTCAGGGAGGGACAGGATGAAGGGCGGGGGGAGTTCTTCCGGCCAGACTTCTAAGAGAGATGGCCGCGGTGAAGCTTTGAAATATCATCACAGTGTGATATGGCACAAAAGCCACCCAAATTGAAAAGTGTCCTATTAAAAGCTTAAGCACGTAATTACCGTGTGTCTGAGAAGATTGCATATTGTATCCTCTTTCAGGAAACAGACTGCTGCTGGCAGGATGCCCCTTGTTTCAGATTTTTATGTTCCTGTTCTCCAGACATAAATATTAACCAAGGGTGGATTTTACAAATACTTGCTAAAATGGGTGAATTTTACAGCCACTGGCTAATATCCACCACTTGTGCAAGATGAATGTCTGAGTTACAAAACATAAGCATTCGCTGCCTTTTGTTTGTTTACTTATTTACTTTTTGTGCTGTCAAGAAAACATCCAATCCTTTGGTGCTATGTAGCAAGAGAACTTCCATGGGTGCTTTGTACTTTGAAGTTGAAAACAAAATAATGAGCTTGCACTGATTTGCCATGGCATGGTACAGGCTTTGATAATGCACTTGCATTTTGTAAGACGAGACCTACACAGAAAGGAAATGACAGGCCTCCATGAGGGAAAACCCAAACCTTAGTTATGACAGTGTGGTCACTGCAGTGGCAAAGACCCAGGACTAGGCTAGCAGCTTCGGCTTTGACACTGCAGTGAGGATGCATCTTTGCTTTTGGGTGGGACCCCATGGTAATCATTGTGAGATTCCTGATGCCTATGGAAGAAGCGATGCTTATTCCTTCTGAACTGCTTCAGGATCTTCCATAACTGAGTGGTCCTGATGGTTGACCTGTACACTGATTAAGAGTTCTTGGACACAGGTGTGCTGTTTATATGGGTAATTGGTATGCTGCAAAGTTCCCGGAAAGTACACCTCATCCACTGGGTAAGACGTGTTAAAAGGCCGAGCCTGTGATGGCATTAAGTTGCTTCATTAGCCCTTCCAAGCTTGCCATTTGTTCACTCAAATCATCCTGTTCATACACCTGCAGAAGGAATGAGAATAAAGAGTTAGGACAGGTGGACATCGATACCTCCTTTTACGAAGGCAGTGGCCACATCTAGTTGGTGTACTTTGTATTACTGAGCATGACACAGTGACCCACAGCCGTAGCAATAGGCTGTGCTCAGAATATAATCACTGAAGGAATATGCTGGTAATGAAAGAAGTGGTGATGAGAGGAATGATTCCATCGTGTTTCACTAACTTCATCCCTGTGTTGAGGAAAAAGCTTTAGAGTAAAAAAAAATACATATATATATATAATATATATATATAATATATATATATATATATATATATATATATCTCATTTCACATCAAGTTCTATGCATAGTACAGTGTGGTCTTGGATAAGTTAGTGAGCCTCTCTGATCCACAGGTCTTTTCAGCTATAAAATGATGGTGATCATCTATTTCATAGGCTATTCTGAGCAGCTTGTGGCCTGTTTAGTGACTATCACAGTGATCAGCACATGGTGCGTGTTCAGTATGTTTCTCTCCTTTTTCTTTCCCGTAGGTCACCCACCCAGCAGGATCTGAACAGAATGCATATCACCATGTCCCTGTTTTCATAACACAACATAGGTACGTTTTTGTGTGGGAGTTTGATGGGCTTTGCCTTGACCAATGAAAGGTCTGAGGATTATGACTTTAGTTTGTGTGTGGAAACAAAGTTCTCAACCCAAACCAGAGTTGCCTGTATGCACAATTGTAAAGGCGCTCTTCTAGCACATTTGATTGTTGGGTACAACAAAGAGGTTGTACTAAGGAAGTCTTGGAAGTCTTACTGAACATACTCTCTAGAACTCTTACTCATTGGGAGCCACTGGTCTGTGTATGAAGGGGGAGGTTGAAGGGAGGTGACCAGTTGGTAACTCATTTCCTAACTGTTGTTTGGGTTGTTTTTCTTAAATTATCTAGCTATCATTGTCCAACATAGCAACCACTAGCACAATGCAGCTACTGGATTTCTGAAATGTGACTAGTCATTTTTGAAATGTGTTATATATATAAAATACACACCAGATTCTGAACACTTAGTACCAAAATGTAAAATACCTTTTGACAATCTTTTATATTTATTGCATATTGAAATAACATTTTGGAAATACTGGGTTAGATGACAGACAGTATTAAGATCTCATTTATTTTTACATCTTTTAATGTGGCTTCTTGGAAATTTAAAATTATACATGTAGTTCACATTATATTTCTATAGGGCAACGCTGATCTAGTTTATTTGCCCTATTTATGTGTATCTTTTAATGTATAATCTTATAGTGGCTTTGTGAGTTATAGCTTTGGCTGTCACTCTTTAGAACCAACCTTATATACAAATATGGGCCACCTGACATAATTCCTTATGAGATGAGATATATTACATAAATTTAAGAATTTGACCTGACTTGAGATATGGCCAACAATCCTGAGACTAAATGAATATTGTACTAACTAGCCAAATCCTGACAAAGTAGTGCAATAGATTCCTATAAATTTGAATCTTTTTAGAGTATACAAAAGGTATATTAATTATATAATATACTTCTGCCAAACATTCACACACATACACATATCCAGATTCCTTGGTTTCCATGTCCTTAAAATATCTTATTTCTTGCAGTACTGAAAACAATAAAGTCAAGAAAAAATTTATTGTTCACTCAAATGAGATGATTCTAACTTGTTTTTCTCATCTTTTTTTCTCTCCTTCCACTGTGATTTTTCAAGGTATATGATTATCATAGTTCCTTTTTCTCCTTTTAAATGCTTTCTCTTGAATTATATTCAGAAACACTCTAGAGTTTTCTAAATCTCTGCCTTTAGGCAACATCTTTTCAAATCTCTTTTATAATGCATTTTTGGGAGAACTGTTTCGCTTTCTCAAAATTTAGATTTTTTTGGTCTCCATTGACTATCTTTCTGACTTTTCTAATTTGATCACATTTTAACTTTCTCCTCTAGTTAGCAAACGTTTTCTCTCAACTAAATTTTCTCTTATTTTCTAAATATGTCTGTCCCTTCCTTTTTTCTTCTTAAACTCCTTCCCTCGTTTCTTCATTTTGTATTTTCTTCTTGTTGATTCTATATTTCTAGGCTACCGTATGATTTTAGAAGTAACATGTCTAATAACTTCAGAAAAGGCTTCAGAGTATAGCTTTTTGTTATTATTGTTTTGTTTTGTTTTAAAGAATCATCATATATGTAGTCAAATGCCAAGGTATTTCAACCCATTGCAAAGAAATACGTATACACATCTGTAGACATATATAGATGTGTGGGTGTATAAAGTCATACATTTTTTAGTCATCTGCTTGATTTTTTAAGATTGCTTATTTAGTATAGTAGTCATCACTGCTTCACCTGACACAGCATAAATTTCAAGGATGACCTTACATTGGCTGGATCCTCTGCTGCTTTGTGGCTCTCCTCAGATACTTCAGGGGCTGTTGGCACAGATACAGGAAGCAAAGGAGATCTTGCCTTTCCAGCCAACCCAAGAGAGGCTGTCTTAACGTGAGTCTTGGGAAGAGTAGGCCCTGAAATAGAAAACACAGAGTGAGGAAAGTAATGTATAAAACATTCTGGGGAACGATCTCTCAGGCGTGGAAGCCAACTCCAGTGCGTTGGCATTGATTTTAGGTTATTGTTCATTTTGTAGCATAGAGATGAATTATGATACAGTGAATGGGCTCATTTTATTTCTACTGAATGGAAGACAAATTCTGATTAGGCCTCTCCAGACAAAGCTCTGCCAGTCATGTGTAATTTCAAGTGGATTCCAAATCACCCTGTGAAAGGTTGCCCGGGAGCTCTAGACTGTTCATCACACCCTACAAAGTGTCAGTGGAACTCATTTGGTGCCAGTTCCAGCTTTGGGCCAGAAAGCCCTGTGCTAGCTGCCTAAATAAAGTTTTTAAATTGTTTAAGAGGAATATTTGTGCCATTAAAAGAGATGGTCACTCTTGATCTACAAATGACTATAAGATGTTATAGTAAAATTGTTTAAGAGGAATATTTGTGCCATTAAAAGAGATGGTCACTCTTGATCTATAAATGACTATAAGATGTTATAGTAAAATAAAGTCCTACTGGCTAAACTCATAGAATCTCATTACCAATTCTCTTTTGGGGAAAAAAAAAGATATTATTCTGTTGTAATTAGTATAGCTTCCCTCAATAAAATAATTTGTAGGAATTGCTGAGTTTCTACTAGATGACATTTCTGTCTATTAGAAAAATGGCTACCTTTTCTTTTTGGATCTGAAATTTGCCTCATAAATCCTGCTTAGCTTATATCAGTAATATAATTTGTCCTTGTAGCCTAAAATAAAGGTTTTATGAAGGCTTATGAATCAGCTAGTATACCTCACATACCTAAGGACTTTGTCATTCTTAGCTTTGTAACCAAAACCTCAGCACAGAGGGTGTTGAAATAAGTCATGGAAAGAAGTTTGCCCGAATTCTTTCATATCATCAACAATGACATTTGAGTTCTAATGATCCCAATGGTCTATTCATATGTATTTTTGGGAAAATGTTTTGTTTTGATCATACTTTTGTAAATCTAATTCTAATTAATAGAACTTAGAGGTTATTTTACAATCAAAGAAATTGTGGGCATTTGTTTATTGGGGAAAAATAAAGTGAACAGTCTAAGAGGCCAGCAATTGGGTATATGTTAGGCAAAATAATGATAGATCATAATCTAGCACCTTTTCTCATACCTTCATATTTATTTGGCCTAGCATGAATTCCTTCATACTTAACATCTTTCACTCTTAAACTTCAGGGATCAAAAGTTTGCAGTTTGAGTGATTTATCACTAGAGGGTGATCTTAAGTTTTTGGTACCTCAGATAAAAAGAAATATAGAAACAGGAAGAATGTGAATAATTGTCTTTAAGACAGGAAATAATATTTACTGAGTGTCTACTAAGCTCCAGACCTATAGTAAGTACTTTAAGTCATTTTAGGCCAAAAAACATAGTGGGGAAGAATTTGGGATATATCAGTCCAGTCTGCATTCAGAGCCCGGAAAGCTCACCTATGTACTAGCCACGTAATCCCTTGGTCAACTGACTTAACTTCCCTTGGCCTGTTTCTTCTTCTGTAAAATGGAAATGATAATTTTTGAGGATTAAATAAGATTATGTAATTAAAGGGGCTGATCCCTATAACTTGTTCAAAGAGGGCAAGCTATTAATCATATTTAATTGACAAAACATTATGTGAATTTTCAGTTCACATATGATGATGTTAAAGTGGAGAGAAGAAACGAAGTAACTTACCCAAGCTCACACATTTAGGAAAGGGCAGGCAGGCTTGTACCAAGATCTATCTAACTCCACTGAGCAAATTAAGGATTTATCATTAATATGTTGATTGAGCTTATTCAATTTAAGTTACCTTTTTGAAGAAGCAATGTAAAAGAACATGAAATCTAGTTCAAAGACTATACGTAACTTTAGGGTAGAAACTATTATATTGTTCTGTATTTTCTCATGGTTGAATTGGGCTTTAACATAAAGGGGAAAATAACATTCTATTAAATTCCAGCATTTAAACAACTTTTATGTCAATGTTATTTAAATATATACAAGCATAACACATGGCCTAGCTTTCATAAATTTGTAATTCTTATACTATGCTCTAAAACCAAAGCACATTTAAAATTAAATAGCAAAGTCCTATAAAAATAGCACAGCTAGAATCAATATCATTAGTTCAATATGATGGATGAGTTGGTTTGGCCAAAACAAAGCAGCCATAGAACAGGACTGGTTGCTATGGCACAAGTCATTTTGGGTTTGTCCTATGTGCTCAATTTAAGACTACCAATTTCCTCTGGTTGAATAAGAGGAAAACCTTCTTTCTTCTGGAGAATGTAATGCCAGCTGGTCTCCATTGGATGTGAACAAACTCTTTGTATAGTAAGTCTACTGCTATCATTTACTCTTTAGCTTCTGACTATAAATGCAATGTTCCTGGGGCTAATTTAGTTCTAAACTCAAATACAGAAGCAGGAACTAAAACCCCTGGCAAAGTGATGCTATAAAATGGCTCTCCAGATGCTCCAATATGTGTAATTCACATTAATATTGTAGATAATCACTTAAGTGAAAGCACAAAGTTTAAAGAGGAATTTTCATAGAGGACTGGTGAACCTTGAGAATCTATTGAACCCCTACCTTGAGTTCCATTTCCTGCATTATGTTTATTTTCCCTTCTAGAATGTTCACCATGTTCTGCTTAAACCTGCGTTAAGCTTTATTGCCATAGAAAGCTGCTTCTCTTAGGACATTCCATGAGCCACCTCTTCCTTCCCTATATTTAATTAAGTAGGTGCATTTTAAAAACTAGCATAGATTTCTGTACATACCTCTTTTTTATTTTTGCTACAATTATGACTTAGGTGTTCTTGATTATGGAATCTATTTTATTTTTAAATTTTTAGCTTTAAAATTTTTATTATATATATATATATATTAAAGGTCTATGTATGTATTTTAGAGAGAGAGAGCGTGAGCACAAGAGGGAGGGGCAGAGGGAGAGGGGGAGAGAATCTCGAGCAGACTCTGCACTGAGCTCAGAACCTGACATGGGGCTCCATCTCATGACCCTGAGATCATAACCTGAGCCAAAACCAAGAGTTAGATGCTCAACAGATTCTGCCACACAGACTCACTCCCCCAACTTTAAAATTTTTAATAAACTATGTCTGAAAAATTGACAATTCAACTCTTAAACACCTGCAGTGTGCATCTAACGCATACTGCAGATCAATTCACTTTAACATAGATTTCTACAAAGAGAACGGCACTAGGAGAAGTCAGTGACAAAGGCAGAGCTTATTATGTAGGAAATTCAAGCAAGCTGGGTCTATTTTATACCAGGAAACATACAAAAATAAAGATTATTTTAGAACTTATTAGAGTGTTCTGTAAAATTCCCTAATATTTATTTGACTACCTTTTTTGTAGTTTTGCATGTGGAAAAATTATAGTTCTCTCTGTAAAAGAATATTTTAATGGTGTATTTTCTGTCCTGGATCCTAAACACTTGGGCAGAGTCACAGTGTATTATACTGTATCTAAAATACTTATAGTATTAGAGTACGATACAAGTATGCCTAGAGTACCATAACTCAGACCTATTAGAAAGAAGATCATTACAATTGATTTTCTCTAGTGTCCAGGCAACACTTACACATTCAGAACCTATGGAGTGTTGAACAATATATAAGACACTGCATTTTACAAAAGGAACTAAAGACATTGTCTTGGCTTCAAAGACCACACAGAGTGTTTAAACCTCAAGTGACTGCCTTTTCTCAAGTAATAGTCACAGATTCAAAGAAATTCAGAATGCAGTCCCCTCAGGAGCTCTTGGAGTTCATCTAGTGACCTTCCCTTTATTTTGCTGAACAGAACACCAAGGTCCCTGGAGATCAAAGAATCAAGGTCAAATTAATTTCAATAAAATTCCAGTGTAGGGGAAGAATTTGAACAGTTTTTAGAGTTCATTATTAGTGGGGTTTGTCTGAGGTCATTTATGGCCTTAAATATTTTTCTTTCCTTTTCCTGGATGGGGAATTAAGACCATGAGGGACATTTCCCAGGAGAGTTACCAATAGCCAAAAAGATAACTTTGGTTTCAAAACTGCCCTTTAGTAAAGGGGAGCAGATGTTGTAAAACAAAGACTTCTATGAAAACATGCTCTATTCAAAAGCGGATGCCCATGCTCTTGGGCATCCTATGCTATGTTTGGTAGATTTCATTTGGGTAGATTTCAGCATTTTCTACTCTGAACCAGCAATGTTTCAAGCCTGGACACTGGTGAACACTGGGTCCGTACAAGCTCCCCATGCTGAGCTCCTCTCCTTACTTATGTACTTGTAGTTCACCATGTGTTAGTGGCTCCCATTTGGAATTTCTAGTCTTCATCCCCACCCTTCCACAGGACCATAAATCGTGCCTTTAATCCTTCACCTCGTGCTGGAGACCCCACCAGTGTCTTGCCCCAGTAGTTAAATTCTGAATCCATTTTCTACACCATTCAAATCAAGCAAACATCTTTATACAAAATCACCAGTCTCATGGCATGAACTATGCTCAAGTGAGTAATCATTAAGCATTAATATAGAAAGCGGCAGCTGGGAGCTCAAGAGGACACTGGGAACTGTCTTGCTGCCTCTCACCTATGGACGAATTGTGATTGTTGTGGCACCATTTATTTTGAGCCCATTCCTTCATATTGAACCTTCCTAGATTTCAGTAACAGGGTGGGGGGTTGTCACTGACCCATTTCCTCCGCCGTTGTTGGTTTTTTTTTTTTTATATTTTATTTATTTATTTGACACAGAGAGAGAGAGAGATTACAAGTAGGCAGAGAGGCAGGCAGAGAGAGAGGAGGAAGCAGGAAGCCCAATGTGGGGCTCCCCCTGAGATCATGACCTGAGCCGAAGGCAGAGGCTTTAACACACTGAGCCACCCAGGCGCCCCTCCTATGCTGTTATTTGTNCTGAGATCATGACCTGAGCCGAAGGCAGAGGTTTTAACACACTGAGCCACCCAGGCGCCCCTCCTATGCTGTTATTTGGTTTTTTCTACACTGTCCTCAGCAACCAGTTTACTTACTTACTTATTTATTAAAAGACTTTATTTCTTTATTTGACAGAGAGAGACACAGCAAGAGAGGGAATACAAGCAGGGAGAGTGGGAAAGGGAGAAGCAGGCTTCCCGCTGAGGGTGGGGNTTATTTGACAGAGAGAGACACAGCAAGAGAGGGAATACAAGCAGGGGGAGTGGGAGAGGGAGAAGCAGGCTTCCCGCTGAGGGTGGGACTTGATCCCAGGACTCTGGGAACATGACCTGAGCTGAAGGCAAATGCTTAATGACTAGGCCACCCAGGGACCCAGCAACCAGTCTAAAAGCCAGCTTTGTTCTTGGAGCCCTGGTCCCCCCTATTCTCTGTGTACTCATTCCTCATCATGGGCTGCCTTAAGGCATGGTAGCCTTGTTGTGTCCAGTGGTGTTTTGGGACACTGAAAGAGAACCACAATCTTACCTTCCCAAAGAACTAATGGAAACAGTAAGAATTAGAAAGCATTTACACCAGGGTATTAAACTTCTGTTCTTCAATGTTGAGCAATGATAGAGTGTTTTTAGTTTTTCCTATTCTTTGTAGATCTAGGGAGTAACCAACAGAGAAGTCTTCGTATTTATTTCTTTGCTTTGGAGAACTGAACTTATTTTATTTTTTTTTTAAAGATTTTATTTATTCATTTGACACAGAGAGAGAGATTACAAGTAGGCAGAGAGGCAGGCAGAGAGAGAGGAGAGAGGAGGAAGCAGGCTCCCTGCTGAGCAGAGAGCCCGATGTGGGCCTCGATCCCAGGACCCCGGGATCATGACCTGAGCCGAAGGCAGCGGCTTTAACCCACTGAGCCACCCAGGCGCCCGAGAACTGAACTTATGATGATAATTGGTCTCAACACAAAAAAATTCAATGAAACTTCTATGAGTTTTATCAGAGCTACATATCAGAGCAAAAGCCAATGAAAGACAAAAGTTAAAAGAATTCTTTTCATGGCTCTCAGCCAGTAGTTTAATATAATCTTAACCTGACAGTCAAGATCCTCTGTGATCACTCCCAAATATGAAGAACAACTTTGGGATGGGAACAAGAACACCCATGTCACCTTCAGAGAGGATGTGAGCAAAGCGGAGGGTGGCAGCAAGTGAGTGGTAAGAGGGTTGTCTTTCACAGACAGGCCTTTGAGAATTGAGGGGTTCCCAATCCTGAAGACCAGCTGGTCTTCATGACAAAAGGTTTCTGATTTCCTGTATTATTTACCTTTTTTTGCATGATAGTAAATATATATACGACCTGCACAATAAATTTCAAGCACAGAGTCTGTGTTCAAATAAATATCTAAATATGGAGGAAGAGTCCTAATCTGGGACCTCAAAGACCCAGTCATAAGGTTTTGTAACTTTGGCTCAACAGCCGACTTTCTTTGGGTCTCGATTTCTTTATAGCTGGAAAGGTCAAACAATTTAATCTTTAAGCTATTAACTATAACATTATACAAGGAAGGAGAATACAGCTACTCTACCCACACTGAACTTTAGATTTCTTTGCTCTCCTTAAGATTCAGGAAGCACTAGTTAATCCATGGCAAAAAATGAATCAAAAGAAATCTCCAAACGATCTTTTAAATCGTTAAAATCCAATTACAGTAACTTATGAGTTAAACTGGCACTTTCTAAAAAAAAAATTTCTATCATTTCTCTTAAAGTTATTAATGAAAAGCATAACAATTATGGTTGTTCTGCTTTTTTAATTCAAATTAACAATAGACAGCTCAACTAAAAATAGTCAGTGTTAAATTACAGTAAGTTTACATTACCCATGATTAATTGAAAAATTTAAATTTACAGACGCTCCATCTGAAACCACTATAGATTTTCCCCTACCCAGGGTGCATGTTGAAGAAGTGTTTCAGGCGACCCTTAGGTAGAACACATCATGTCGATATGCTAAATAAATAGGTCTACACCGGTATACAACTAATTAAGTGAGCTGTGCTTTTGTTTTAATGTTACTCTCCTCAGCAGGACCCACTGGGGATAAAATACAAATGAAGCTGAAGATCTGAGATGGCCCAGCCGTGTGCATCAGGTGCAGATAAGCAGCCTTAGCAGGAATTTACTGTTTTAAGCTTTATTTTCACAGTACAGTTATTAAACATTTCATTTGCTCATTAGGTACATAATGTATGACTGCCAGGTGCAAACTCCTGCTAGCATCTCTCTGCAGAGGGTTCTCCCAAGTAAAATGATTCTTGGTGAGAAATGCTGGAAGAGGCTGCAGCGGGAATGGAGTGAACGGAGTCCCGCGGGTCAAATCAGTGGCCAGTGGGTAGCATGATTTTGATCTCAGTATTAATTTTCCCATCCTTGCCTACTTTTTCCTATTTCCTAACTCATTTTCCACTTCACCACCCTTAAGAATATGGATAAAATGGATAGTTTTGAGGTGGCTTCGTTTCACATCTCCACTTGGTCTCTGACCCATTCTGACAAATGAAATGGCCTCTTTCGGTCTAGTTTCTATGTGAACCATAATATCACTCTCACATGTATGTACTATTAAGTAACAACTCTGTACAGGCTCAGGATGTCTGGCGGAAATGGAAGTATATAGTTGTACACACTTCTCACACACGAGAAGCTTTTGAGGCTCTGGAAAAATAAGAAACATGTACATGGGAGATGTGTAAATAATCTCTACATTTTCATGTTAACAATATTTTGAACAAAAAAGGTAGGGCTGTATTTACCCAGATACAATAGCCTCAGGCATTCCTCATGAGTGATCGAATTTCAAGTATGTAAGCTTTGGCATCAGTCTTAAAGCATTTAGTCTACTATGTGTATTCTGTTTTAAAGGTGAGGAACATACCTCAATGTCACTTCTGGGGATAGAAGCCTAGTCGTCTTTTCCTAACCCTCCTACCTCGCTTCAAAAATAAGGAAAACACTGAGGAAGTGTTGATGAGGTGACCAACTGGGTTGAAGCCATGAGGTCAATATTGTCCCAGATGGTTTTGAATCCATAAAAATCCTGTATACAGGGGAGGTGTTTATTTTGCATTTATAATGGGTAAGGGAGAGCCTTACAGAAAGATTTAAAGGGAGTTAAGTTTGATAATTATGCTGAGCGAAATAAGTCAATCAGAGAAAGACAATTATCATATGATCTCTCTGATATGAGGAACTTGAGGGGCAGGGTGGGGGGTTGTGGGGGGTAGGGAGGGAAAAATAATGAAACAAGATGGGATGGGGAAGGAGACAAACCATAAGAGACTCCTAATCTCACAAAACAAACTGAGGGTTACTGGGGGGTGGGAGGGTAGGGATAGGGTGGATGGGTTATGGACATTGGGGAGGGTTTGTGCTTTGGTGAATGCTGTGAAAGGCGTAAGCCTGATGATTCACAGACCTGTACCCCTTGGGCAAAGAATAAAAATAAAATAAAAAAATAGTCATTCTATAATGTTTATGTTGGGAAATAATGACTAAGAAAAGGATGGACAAGAAGCCCTCAAGGACAAAAACATTTCTAATGTGTCTTTTTGTCCTTAGCATTGTCTAACGTGTCTTTTTGTCTTTAGGACCTACGTTAGTGCCTAATTTATACAGAATAGAGCTGACACCATACTTTGTAGAATTTGTTCCTGGAAATGAGACAACAAGAAGCAGAGGAGACCCCAGGGACTCTGTACTCATAATCCTGCTTGTTTCTGCTGCTTCTTGATTTAGATACCTTCTGGATAAGAAAGGTTTCAGGAAGATCATCAATGATTTTGAGAAATGAATTCACCAGAACACTTCTAGGTCCCCCCTCTTTCTTTGGATGCTTTTCTGAGATTCCCGGACCATGTATTAACGAAACAAGAACTACAAAATCAAAACTAAACAGCTGTGTTGTTTATCAGTGGCTCCCACAGCCTAAGTTTATTAGGTCCACAGTGACTTCCCATGTTCTTCTGCATGTAATATCAAAGTCCAGAGGCCTCTCAGTTAATTTCATGGATATTCCAGACCATTTTCAGATATTTTGTTATTAAAGGGACATTTGTGTCCTCCTTTTTTCTTTTTCTACTCTATTTGCAATAAGAAGCAACAGGTTTGAGTTCTTTATTTACATCAATTCATTGATTCAGATGTGTTGTGCCCATAGGAGGAAAACTGTCAATTCTATTTTTCACCAAAACTAGGCTTAAAAACCTTTCTTGTATTATCTCAGTCTTGCTGATATTCTAGTGATCAAACTTCAGAGGAACTACATTCTGAATTCATAAAGACAAGTGACACAGCATAAAGTTTCCTTATCATTTCATGAAAATCTCAGAAAAATGTATAAACAATGCAGAAATCCAGGCATTAGTCTCACACAACTTCTGTAATTATGTACTTTGTGTAGAATATCATCATTCCCAAATTCATCCACATTAGTACACAAAGTTTGCATCATGGTATATTTCACATGATGTATAAATACAATGATTCTTACTTTCCAAAAATCAATTATTTTGTCAATATTGGAAATATTTTCTTTTATAAAGACAATTAGCCAAAGAGGATTCTGTTTTTATAGTATAATCTTGATTATTCAGTCCCAGATTTCTTAATATCCTGATATACTTGATTTTTAAAACTGGTTTTGTTTTTTAATAGAAGTGATCAAATCTTTCTTTGTCTCTCTCTCCCTCTGTCTCTTACACACACACACACACACACACACACACACACACACACACACACACGGATATTAAGACACTATGGCCAGAAATATAACTGTCAGAATATATTCTGGTGTTAGTACACTATCATATTAACCCAATCTCTTCTAACTTTTACAAGTATACTTTTCAGACTGACCAAAGCACAACATGAATGGTATTCATGGCACAAGAACCTTTTAAAAACTCAGAGTATTTACTTAGTCAATGAGGTAATCATATATGTCAATGATCATATAACTTCAAAATATTTCAAACCATGAGCTAAACACCATCACCACTTCCATCCAGAAGAATATGTGTGCCATTGAGGAAAGTAACAAGTAAGAATTTTCATTTTCTCCATCGAGAAGGCAACTTCTTTTCTGTATTTTGCTGCCATACTTTTAGGGGTTGTCTACACTTGCACATTACCTATTGATTTATTCACCATGTCTTTCTCGGACACCTGGCTTTTGACCTCCCCAATCTATATAAATGCCAAATACAAAGGTCATAAATACTGTCATAATTTTTCAGCCTAATGGGTATCTGCCTTATAACTCTACAGGATTTGTTAGCATTACGTTTTCTCTGTTCTAGGATTCACAGCAATATTATTATAGTTTTTATTTTTTCTATTAAAATTGTACAACTAAATCAATGGAATACTCCAAAGACTTGCTAAGGTATGTAGGAGTAATGTGAACTGATGTCTGAAATTTCCATTGAAATGCATCAAAAATTAAGGTGGATAGATAGATGAATAAATATGAGGCAAAAATACAGAATCTAGATGGTGGGTATAGGGAAGTTCACCGTACAATTTTTCTGAGCATTTAATATTTTTATAATAAGATATGGGAAGGAAAAAACGATGGCAACTTTGAATCAAGGAACTATTGTGTTTAAAACTGCCTTTTCCTTGACGTGTTCTCCCTTCTTGGCTTCTGAAAAATTATATCATTGTTCTCCTACCTCTAGTACTTCTTTATTTACTCCCTCATAAAATGTAGACTTACCTTATATTTCATTTTTTGAATTTCTTTCTTTTTCTTCGAATTCTTTCTCTGGGAGTTGTCATCTATCTACCCTGTGCTAAAACTCTCGCCTTTCTGAAAATGATTCTCTAATTTACCCTTCAGTTGTGATTCCCTCTTGAATTTCTCCCAGTTCCCCAAACCCACTTTTTAGCTCATTGAGTTGTCCCCTTCCTGTTCGGACTCAGCAAACTCCACTCTCTCCCACTCTCCCTTTCCCCTCATGGAGTACCTTCTCAGCTCACTTCACTTCTGTTTGTTTATAACTGTGTTCCTAAAGACACAGGATTCAAACAACTGAGTCACCTTGGACCTCACTTTCTCCCTCATTCTTCATAGCCCATTATTCACTCAATTGCCTGTTTCTTGTTTTGGAACTTAAGTCCTGCAGCTGTCTCTTCCATTGGTTCTCACTTCCATCAATCTACATTACACACTTTCCACCTTCATCTCAGTTTGCGATTTGATTCTCCTAAGTCACTACCCTGCTTGTCCCCAGCTTATTATCTTGTGATCACACTAGGAATCATTCTCTCTAACAAAAGAGAATTACCTGTAGACTCTGAAAACATGTAGTTTCTCATCCTTGGCATTTTCCCCACTCTGGTCCTTCCTGGTATGCTTTTGTGATTCTCCAGCAATCAAGGAAAGAATACTGCTATCATGAAGAACTAGCTGTACATCTGGTCCCTGCACTTTAGTAACTATGACCTTGGAGATGTTATTCGATTCTCCTATACTCTGGGTCCCTTGTATATAAAATGACATAGTCTACTTTGCAGAGATGGTGTGGGATTTACAGACAAGACATGTGTAGAATGGCATTCTTCATAATCCTTATTTATAGCTATCATAGGATTGCCAACTGATAAATATTTTTTATTATAAAATGATTGTATTTTACCCTGAGCTACCCAGAAATGCAATTTTCTAAGGATAGTCTATTCCCCCAAAGCTACTGTTGATTGAGATTTTATTCTTTATTTGCAGTGGAACAAAATGTCAATGAAAAATTCTGACTAATCCTTGTCATGCTGGGCCAGAAAGATCTCTTCAAGTCCATATATGGGAAATTATTTATAAGGAAAATATGTTGTTATGCAATGTTCCATAACTTTTCAATATTTGACATGTTCTGCAGCATGAAGTTTCTGAATATTTCATATCTGTAAGATGATTGGAAGCTAGTTGTGAAAAATAGGCTATTGGATATCTTGTATTGGACTAATAAATAAGCCCATAGTATCTCTGGGTTTTTGACATTTATATAGATATTTATTTTAGCCTTCCAACGAGAAATAAAACTTTCTCTGGTTGGATGTGTTGGGCCAATTCAAGTATGAAAAATATGTAATCAATACATATTTGGAAAGGAAAATGAGAAAAAATAAAATAAAAACTAGTGCAAATGTAAATAATAGGCGGAGAAAACAGAAGTAAACAAAGTCCATTTTTTTTCCCTTTTCCTCTTGTGAATGTATCTGGAGTTTTATGTCATGGAATAGTGTGGGACTACCTTTGGAAAAAATAATCTCTCTCTTTCTATATATTTACATGTTAAGGGAGATGCTAAAATATATGTACAGTGTTTATTATTTCTGACATTACTAATTACATAATCATTGGCCCTTTATGTACATGTATTATTATTATATAGTTGTTCAGAAAAGCAGGCTTTGGTTTCAGAAAGTCTTAGGTTCAAATCTTGGCCCTGACATTTTGATATAATGCAACACTGAATTAATTATTTTATCTCCTCTGATCCCAAGATCCCTCATGAGTCATTACTTTCCTCTCTGTGTGTAACACAGTTCAATGTTTGCTAATGGCAACTGTCAATAATGAAGTTTGCAAACAGATCACCATGCTTAGAATCAGTTCATTTTTTCCTTGAGTATCTACTGGGACCCAGCACATACTAGGTTTTATTGTGATATTAAAGAATATTGAAAATTGGTGTCTATTATGATATTAAATGTTGGCTTGGAAAATAGGCCATGTAAGTGTGAAATATTTCATTAGAATCATACTACATGTAGAATAAAGAGATAAAATTTAAGAATACATTCAGGAACTAACGAAGAAGGGACTGACTGTGGGGCAGCTAGAAGACAGTGAGTGCAGTGAGATACTAGAGCTGGGGTCTGGGAAATTCCATGGGCTTTAGTCACGTTAAACTGGTTAAACTGGCTCAGCTGGAGGAGGAGGGGGGGCGGAACGTGAGCAGTGGACAGGGCCCCCGACTGGCACAGGTTTCAGAAACCGGATCCTGTACCATCTGTCTAACCCGGAGTACAAGGAGAAAGGTGAATATGTGCAGAAAATTCTCGAATATTAAAAACATCAAGAAATCGAAGGGGAAAAGTAAGCATTTTTCTCATGACACTTTCTAATATTTTGTCACTGTTCCTCTCTCTGATCTGTAATTTCTCAAATTCAGATACTCAGGTACTGGTAGGTACTTGTATAGGACCTGTTACCACTTTAATTAGGAAGCTGTGATATGGGGTGGGAGGTCAACCAAACAACCTTTTAATGCGAAAGAAAGAAAAAGAGGTCAGTGGGGAGAGAGAGAGAGAAGAAGAAAGAGGGGACACAGAAGGAGGGATTAAGACTAATTGCTCAAACATTTATTGGAGAAGCAGGTTCTTTTTCTTTAAAAACACCCCTCTTGGAGCCCCTGGGTGGTTCAGTCATTAAGCCTCTGCCTTGAGCTCAGGTCATGATCCCAGGGTCCTGGGATCGATCCCCGCAACGGGCTCCCTGCTCCGCGGGAAGGCTGCTTCTCCCTCTCCCACTCCCCCTGCTTGTGTTCCCTCTCTCGCTGTGTCTCTCCTGTCAAATAAATAAATAAAATCTTTAAAAAAAAAAACCAAAAACACCCCTCTCCCCCACCAGTTCTTTACTATTACCAACCCTCCTCAAGCATATATTTACTCCTTAGAATGGTTTATTGCCCAATAAATGATTATGATGATATTTTTCAGGATATCATATAACACAACCTAACTTCTTCACTACTCAAATAAACATTTCTTTTATTACTGCCCATTCTCCATGATTTAAATTACCAGTGTGTATAGGTTCACTTACCTTATCACCACCAAAAAATTTTTAAAATATTTTTTATAGATTTCAAATGCTCATCACCCGGTTATGACACTGGATGAATCTGAAATTTTCATTGTACAATGAGTCACTGTTTGAGGAAATGTGTGTGTAATCATTCAGTCTTTGATGAAGCACTTTGCATTGCACACCAGAACATGGGACACCCCGGACAGGTTATGATGACCTCCTTAAATGACAATGCATCTCAGTTTCCCACAGAACCTCCCTTTCTGGAGAAAACATCTCAGATGGTTATGAATCTTATCTATTAGTCTTCATTTTTTTAAAGATTTTATTTATTTATTTGACAGAGAGAGAGAGAGAGATTACAAGTAGGCAGAGAGGCAGGCAGAGAGAGAGGAGGAAGCAGGCTCCCCGCAGAGCAGAGAACCCGATGTGGGCCTCGATCCCAGGACCTTGAGACCATGACCTGAGCCAAAGGCAGAGGCTTTAACCCACTGAGCCACCCGGGCGCCCTCTATTAGTCTTCATTTAAAAAAACAACAAAAAAGAGAAAGTTTCAGAAGTGGGATCTCTTATAAGACATTAAAATATTAATTTAATGGCTTCATCAGGCATTGACAAATATACACTAAGGCCCCAGGTGTTTGCACAAGAAAATGAATGACTTAATTTTGCAGAATTTCATTTGAGCAGGGCCAAAGTGTTCAGCTCTTGGCCTTAGATTCCAGAAAGTTACTTCTTACTAAAGGCTTTTGGATTGGTCTAAAAAACAAAACAAAATGAAGCAAAACAGAAAACACTTTGTTGTTTACATTGCACAACTGAGCCTAAATGCAGGATGATGATGAAGTGGCAGGTTAAGTGGTCCTTAACTTGTTATAGATAATGAACAGTTTGAGACTCTAACAAAAGCTATAAATGCACTCACTGGGAAAAATGTGTGCGCGGTCGCGCGGTCGCGCGCGTGCACACACACACACACACACAAAAACACAGGTGAATGTAATTTCAAGCGAGTTACAAAACCCTTGAATTCTTCCATAAACTGCAGGTGAAGGACATGTGGTGTGTTCTAGAACCTCACTACTCGAAGTGTGATCTACAGAATGGCAGTATCAGCATCTTCTGGAATCCTCTTAAAAATGCAGAATCTCAGGCTCTCCTTCAGAGCCACTGAGTCAGATCCTGTGTTTTAATAAGATCTGCAGGTGATTCCCAGGCATGTAAAATTTAAGAAGGATGGCTTTAGACAGTCATGTTCATGAAGAGTTTAGAACTAAAACCTTACATGTTAAATCACATTTGGAAATGAATCATACTATATATAATATTCCTAATAAAATAAAATATATGAGAAGACAAAGATGTCAGTAATGTTTTATATATATGCAATGAGAAATAACATTTCCCCCATTTTCAATAGCTCAATTCTTGCTCTTTACTATGTATTCCTCCTTGCCCTGCTATTCTCTTTGCAGAGAGTTAACACAGGGAATAGCTAAGTCAGATACTAGAGCTGGGGTCTGGGAAATTCCATGGGCTTTAGTCACGTTAAACTGGCTCATCCTGAGAAGCAATTTAGGAAATGCAGTGTTTCTAAGAGAGAAAGTCAGGCACGTGACCACCAAATCTATTCACCGTTCAGACATAAATCCTTACTGGGTTTGAAGAATAGGCTTTCATACCAGTTGGTGGAAACAGATTAAGAAATTGGAGGGGGAATGTTATTTAATGCAGTTTGGTCATTTAAAAGGGCTGGTGGGAGCTTCCTGGCTCTTGGACGTATTTATAATATGAGAGCAAGACCTGTTCAACTGGAAGAGGCAAGGCTTCTCTCTAGACTCAGGAAACAATATTCAGACAGTTCTCAGCAGACACTCTGCTCTCGTCTGTTCACCATTTGTTGTGCAAGGGTGCAAGGGCTGACCTCTCTCTGGTACGTACACTGGTGGTGAAATATAACATTCTGGAGTTAGATCTTGTTTCACCAGTCACTAAACCATTAGAATTTACTTTTAAGCCCCTCTTCCACATGATCCTGCAGCTTCTGAATATAAGGTGTTGCAGACTTCACCAGGCCCAATTTATAAGACAATGTGGTCTCCAGCTTATATCAAATCATAAGCTCCTGGATGCAGGGCTCCCATTTTTAACTAGTATAATTCATTTTACATGAACAAACCCTTTCCAGACTAGATTTTATTTTCACCATTTATAGTTGTGAGACATGAAAGCATAAAGAGGTTAAATGACTTATTTGATGCTAACCCAGCCAATGAGCAAGGAAGCTGGGTCCTAGAGCTTTCTTATTTTCTTCCTATAAATGCTCTTTTAGCCCTACGTGGCTCCTGCTAGAAAGGAGACCGAGGAATTGGGGTATACTCATCACACAGCCCCACTGTGCTGCCTTTAGTCCTGCACTGGGGAAGGCATCGGCTCAGATCGTGTGCACAAAGCCACCTATTTCAATGAACTAACTGAGGAACCACTCCAGAGAGTAGCTGAAAAGAGAACAAACAAATAACTATACTTTTACATGCGACACCGGCCGAAACCAAGTTTAAACTAGCCATCTCAACCTTGAAAGGTAGACTAGGTCAACACATTATTATAATTGGAAATAGGCTGTTTCTGTTAAAAACCGTGGCTCAGGTGACCACAGAAGTACAAAGATACCAACACCTGGGTGAAAGGATGGGCTATCGGAAGAAGGATGTTTAAGAAGGGCACTTTGGAGTACATGTGAAAAGAGTGTCGTTGCGAATATCATTATTCCTCATTCCTACAAGCCTCTATCTACAATCAGGTCATAATATGTCTCTTGGTTTGAATTCAATAGGGCTTACTTATCATTGTTTTTCACTAAAAGAAGGAGGAGAGAGAAGAAAGAGGAGGAGGAGGAGCAGCAGCAGCAGCAGAAGAAGGAGCAGAAGAAGAAGGAAGAGGAGGGGAAGAAGGAGGAGAAACAGGAGGAGGAGGAGGAGAGGAAGAAGGAGCAGAAGAAGGACAGGAAGAAGCAGCAGCTTTTGCTAGAATCCCTTTACCACAAAAGATAAAGGGATTCTTTCCTGAGAGTCTTGACATTCTTTCTAGTAAATAAAAAGATGCTGGTAATAAGAACACCAACCCTAGCTATGTTTAACAGGGCACTTGAATTCTCCATTAAGTCCCTGCTAGTAAGATAAACATTACAAACATTCAGAAGGAATGGTTTTAACAATGGTTTCCTTACTTTACTTTAATATCACAGAGATTTTTTTTGTTTTCAGTGTGTTAGATTTTTCACAACACATTTTCAATAGTCCATTAACCCAGAGTTTTAAGTGAACACTTCATTTGTTTCAAAACTTCCCCTTGTTCCCAAAGGAACCAAAACCCGACACGAATTGATGAACCATAAGGAATTCCATCAACTACTGTCAATACTGACAGTGCACACGATGCAGTTCAGAATCTACTTGAATGAAACCCCTTCTCTTACTCATACTTTTTCACAAAGCAAAGAAAAAATGCAGACAGAATATCCACCCTTGTTTCTGCAGTTAATAAGATTGCTGGAATTTTGTATGTTTATTCCTCTTTAGAGATGAAAGACTATCAAATTTCGCAGATGAGAATGAGTAGGGCTCGGGGGAGCAAAATTAATTCCAAAATTGGCATACTTGAAAGACTCAGGACTCTATTTCCACTGAGCCGCACTCCCTCTTCTTACGAACAAAGTGGATGCCATTCTCCATTGTAGTATGGATGTTAAATTAGGGAATGGACTTCCCAGGGTTGGTGGATTCATTATCGTTTTCTTCCACTCAATGCAATTTAGTTCAGCTTTGGAATAAGATGTTATTCATAGCTCAGAACATAATATTTTAGGATCAGATCATTGTGACTTTGTAAATTTTTCGGCTGATCTAATCCTTTTGCTAACTCTCAAGTTGCTTTGCTTCACCTGTAATCATCATTCGACTTGAAATTGAAGACCTGAATTCAATTTCTGGCTCTTACCTTTATTATTCTATTCTGATCAGCTCCACAAATATTTATTGAGTGTCCACTGTGGCTTACATAAATGTCCCAAGGCTAATGACATGTGATCCTAGAGAAGTTACAAGTTATTCAACCTCTGTGAATGTCTACCTCTGCATCAATAATGGTGATTATAGTTACTTCTCTGCTAGGCATGAATTCACTTGGAAATGTCCTTTATAAAGTATAAAAGGTGGCAAAATCTAAAGCCTTAACCTTATTAATTTCACATAAGTTTATTTTTAAAAAAAGACACTTTGATCCTCAAGGTATTTCATAAAAAACAAAATTTACATAGCAGAAGTTAACCACGTGACCTATGACATTCTTAGGAAATGTGAAAGGAATGTGTGCTGCTTTGAAAAGAACTTATTGCTCACCCTTTTTCATGTCATTCTCCTGCACTCACACGGCCACCCACTCCCCAGTAAAATCCAAGGACATTCTTAAATCATGTTTCAAATTATGTAGAATACTTGGTAACAAAGTTCCAAAAATAGATATTTTTCATTTTCTCTTATGATTATGTAGGTGGTAACTCAATATTATAACCCCAGAGTTTAACTGCATTAGGTGGATACTTAACCTCAATTTTATGTATTGATATAACAGTTTCCAGTGCAATATTTTCTCTTATTTTTTTTTAATCGAGCAAAAGTTTGACTGAAAGGACTCAGATTTTGACTCAACTGTCCTCCCTCCTCCCAACAGATTTTTGCAATTCTAAAGAAACACCAGCTGTTTGTTTTTCATGCTCATTGACCCTGACATTTTCTAACTCACAACCTGAGTAATATTCTCATGTGCCTTAATTTTTATCCTCATTTTAGGCTTCCTTCTATTCTTCTTTATTTTTGCTCCTGGACTCCAAAGCCCTGGCTACCTGTGGTGTGTGGTACTGGGAGCGACAGATGTCAGCTCCCTCCCTGGTCTCAACTGTCCTGAAGACGGACATTGGCAGGCTGCACAAGTGAGTTTAAGCAGATAGGAGCTAGTCCCGAGTCCCTGGCTAGTCACTACTCTTGCTAGAACTTCTTTCCTCCATCTAGCCTCTGCGAAGGAATAAAACATTTACTCAAATGCTAAGCTAAATAACTCAAACTACCTTCTATGAAACAATTCTTTCTAATGGATATTTAATAACTAGGAATATCCTAGAGGCCCTGGCAGGGGGGGAGCAGTTGATCTCTAAGAATAGCTATTCACCTCACAAAAAAGTTAAATAAAATCCTTTGTTTCTCTTCAATGTTCTATTTCTCTGAATTCTTATACTTGGTCTTTAGCTCAATTGTTGACCTTGGGCAAGCAGCTTAGTCATTTAGGCTTTAGTTTTGTCATTTATAAATGACACACCAGGCAGGTGACTTATTCCTAATGTTTTCCTCTAGCAATCATTTCCCTCCCTTCGAGGCATTAGAAGAGCTCTTTCCTATTTAAATATTGGAACCCCATACTAGAGGAAATAGTATCTTATTAAAACACCAAGTAGGCTCCAGAGTCACAAACATTGGTGATATATAAGGTAATTTTGACTTACTTTTCCTAAGGGACAATTAAGGATGACTAGACCAAATGAAATTAGATTTCACCTATCAAAAAAATCTGTTAGAAATGAAGACAGGACAACTTCAGGGAACTACCTACAGAAACAAACAAATGAGAACACAGATGATCTTACATATGAGATGAAATGTAACAGGAGACAGTGTCATTTTCCCCGTTGGAATTGATTAATGGTATTGGCCCCAATAATGTCAAATCGACGGATCTCTCCTCCTTGGCTGTGCCAATGATTTATTTGGTCTGACTGGCCTGAGAGGTGACCCTCTTGTTTCACCTGCGGAAGGATGTCTGCTCTCCCATGACCTCTGCCTGTGACTGATTTCACAAGAACGGAACACTGCTGTGGTATCCTTGATGAACAGCCCCTGTGGTGGCCTACAGGTGGCTCAGGAATGCAGCAATTGTATTAATGTGTTATCGTAATTTATTGGCAGTTTTGTGTGATAGCATATTTACTGAAATGAGGCCCGTCAAAAAGATCAGGTTATAGCAGGAACACATGATTTCCCAACCAGCCATAAAATATAAATCAAACGCCTTTCCTGTCCACTCTCAGCCACCTCCACCCACTCCTTGTCCTCAGTCCTCAGACAAATTGAAGCACATGCCACAATTTGCAGAGGGAAAATCAAACTCAATTTCGTAGTACAATGAGGTGAGTTTTGGTCTTGTCATGTCCACTGACATATTGATCCCTTGAAGACTGGAAAGATCGGAATGTTCTAGGTTTTTGCTTTCATAACATGAAAACGTAGGGAGATGCAACGTATCCATGGAGGGCAAAAAAGCCGGTGGCCCCTTTACAAAGATGCAAGAACTCCAGGGGGCTGGCCTCGTAAAACAGTTACTAGTTAGTATAAAAGTCACTATTTAAGAGGTCACATTTTCTTTCTCTTTAGAATTACAGCCTCAGAAGACAAACGGTCTCTTAATCCAGGTTCATTTAAAGTGCAGCTGATCATTTCACAGCTAAAAGGAATTTTCACTAGTGAAGAAAAAAACAAAAAAAAATCACCCTATCTTGGCCCTTTGTAGAATTTATGTCAGATCTATACTGCCAGAAGCGCAACACTCCATCAAACATTTTCTATTTAAGCTGAAAGGGGACGAAGCCAAATCACTTAGATGTCCACATCTGTGATTTGCAAAGTGCGGTGATTGCAGCCTCCCTGAAATGCGCCAAGACCGCACAGTTACTCACTGTGAAGCGTTAAGACACGGAACCACTTTATCACGAGGGGATGATGAAATTGTAAGAAACGCCATAAAGGACTCAAGTCCAGGAAGCTAAATTTTAACTTGGCAGGTGGAAAGCAAAAAACAATGAAGGAATGAATCTGTGTTTTCAAGTGGGCAGAATTTCAGTCGTTAGGACAACCGGCTGACTTTCTAATTACCACTTACTCTAAAAATACCGCAAAAGTCTCCCCCACTCGGTGGAGACAGTTGACTGCGTACTATGCGCTGCCCTACACGCCCCACGCCGCACCCACAGCGCCGCGCGCTTGACGCGAAGTCCAACTGAGGCACAGATCAATGATGCTGCCCTTAAAAAATCCCCCACACGGGGAAAGAGCTTCTTCATTGATCCTCCTTTAAGCGGTTTCAGAGCAGAAGGAGCTTCTCATTTGGGGTGATCTTTAAAAATTATAGCAATGCCTCCCATTACCATATTCTAAAGTAATTACTTGCAGTAAGTAAAGATAAATTCATTAGAAATTACTCAGTCCTTTATTGTGGGACCCGAAGTAAAATTATTTGAGGTATTTTTTTTTAAGCCGGCAGGAGAATGACTTTACTTCATCCATCAGTTTGACTCAAGTAATGATTTTCTTAGAATTAAAATTTGTTGAAAGCTCTAAGTATTTCATCTTTTAGGCTAAGAAGCATGTAGTTAATGTCACAGCTAATACATTTGTCAGTCTGCTAATTTTCTTTTTCTATTAGAATAAGTAAACATCAGCCCTTTCTTAAAAGCATACTATTTACCATGTGTCAGAAGCAATGCAGGGAGAACTTATTTGAAAATCATGAGGTAAGACATTATGAAATGAGCAGGAATCACAGGGAGACAATGAAGGAGAAAGATGAAAAGGAAAGGCATTTAATAATTCCAAAGTGATGGCAGGATATGCCTCAAGGTGAGTGGGGGAGGATGGCATTTAAAGGAGAACCATGAAAAATAATATATCACCCCAAAACCCAGAGATATCGGAAAACATAAAAGAAGAGATCGTTTTTAAGAAACAGTTTAAATAAAAACAAGAATTATAGTTAAAACGAGATAGATAGTTAATAAAAAGAAGGCTCTTAAGTGTACAGTGGAAATAAAAGAAAATGAGATCTTGCCCACATGGCATTAGATCAGAGAATGGTTCTTCAGATATGCTTATTTTTAGAGAGAATAGGTGTAGAGACAGCAGAAAGGACTCTAATACACTTATTTATGCTACATTGTGTCAGACTTTGTTTAAGGTCGCTTTCCTATTATTGTAACTGGAAGAAAACAATAAGTAGTAAATAACAATGCCAGTGCTTTGTTCTGTCTGTTGTCAGATGTTCTTTCTAAAATGAGGGTTCTTTGTTACCACAGTTCTCTGGAGCATGGGCTGATTTCCAAGCGTTGTGTTCCAAGGCAAATATTTCTGCCTTGGTAACATTTCTTTTAAAAGCGACTTCAGAATTTTATTTTCATCTTTTTTTTTCCCCACTGTGATAACATAGTTAATTTTTTACTCCCAACTAAAGGGAGTAGTTAATAGTATGAAGTGCTTTGGCACCTAGTTTTTTGGTATTATAAAATTGGTGTTTTTCCACATAAAATAGTTATACCTCTTACCTTTTCTCATTTAAAAGGTGAGCGAGGAAGGCTTGTGAGGAAAAAGTATCCCTCAACTCAAAATTACTTCAGATGTTTCTCATTTTTCTTTTTATCAGTTTTGGAATGATCTGAGGTGGTAAGTTTTTAATTAAATCCTCTTTGTTATTGTCATTAAATAAGTTAGACACAAGCTAACAGGTGCAAATGAGTTCCTCAAATTTCAGAACCTGTGCTTTCTATAGTCAAAAAGAGTAGGAACAGATGCATCCCTCAGTAGCTGTGCAGACTTAACTATGTTACTTAAATTAACTGAGTCACAGTTCCGGTAACCATGAACTGGGGTTAGGAAAGTAGCTATCTTACAAAGTTGCTCTAAGGATCAAATGTGATGTTACAAGTCTTCAGAAGCATGCCAGGCTTATAACACATGTTCAATAAAGGGTTGAATATCAGTCACTTCCACGGTCTAGTCTTTTGGTTGGTACTGCAGTGGGAAACAGTGTGACCAGAAATCACCAGGCAGTGAGCTCTTGACACAGGAATTTCGTTAAATGAATGTTCTTGCTTCCAGCTGTCCTTGTCTTAATTAGCAAAAACCTCATAGTTTCAGGGCGCTATAAAGTAGCAGACTCTACCCATAATGTGTATGGAGCATATAGATGTGGGGGGGTGGGGAGAGGCGTTTGGGAAATATAGATCTGCTTTAAATCCTAGCGTGGGCTTCTTTTGGGTTAGAAGAGCTATTTCCTGTGAAACGAAGTCACAGTCCATTGAGCCTGTGTGTCAGAGAAGACATTCTTCATACATCCCAAAGGCTGTAATCCCACATCCTCTCCGCACTCCACCCCACCTTCCGGGGTCAGCTGGTAGCTGAGCATCTATACCACACACCACAGGAAAGGCAGAACACCGGAGGACTTGAACACAAATCACTTAATATGGTACCAGGAACAAGAAACATTCTTCGTATTAGATAATATTCATAATTGCAATTGTAGCTTTTCTAGTTTTTGCAGTCATCATGAGACTTATAAATTAATGCAGTGACTACAGCTGCTGTGGGTACGGATCTGAGTAACAGAAACTTACATATATTTGCCAAATGGCAGATTGGCCAATCCAGCTGTGTCCATCCACCTCTATTTACTTGGGACCACTGAACTTTGCTATCTTGTGCTTGATACATTGGGGCTGTTAAGAATTATTTGAATCGTTCAAATAATTTTAAGCACTACATAGTTCTTTATGTACTACTTATCTATGGATTGGTCTTTCATCCTATCTGTTGCTCTTCCTCTTCCTTCTTCTCCTTCTCTGTCCTCTTCTTCTCTCCCTCTCTGCCCTCCCTTCTCCCCCCTAATCCCTAACATAAACAAAGAGGAACTCTGGATTAGTGCCACTGGATACCAACTGAGGGGATAAAATGAACACTGTATTGGGAAGAGGGGACTCTGGTTCTCTTTTCTGCCAACTGATCTTTTTAGAAAGGCATTCTTTAAGGTTAGTGTTCCTAATTCCAGTGTTGTGGGGAGGGGCTCCCCCCACCAATACCAACCAATTCTCAGACCCCAGCAGGATGTCTAAGAATTCATCTCAATTCTGAAATGATCGACCTGGAAATAGTATCAGATTCCACAGGGTTCAGCCACACAAAACTGCCTCCCACCCCCGACTCCAGATGTTACTCACAAGCTTCAGGCTGCTACCTCTACTTTTGACCTACTGGCCACAGACTGGTGGCTCTAAGGACCTCCCCCTTAGGTTCGATGAATTTGCTATAGTGGCTCACAGAACCCAGGGGAACATGTTTGCCAGTTCATTAAAGGCTATGATAAAGGATACAAATCAACGGCCAGATGAAGAGATACATAGAGTGAGGTCTGGAGAAAGGGCATGGGGTTTCCATCCCCTCTCTAGTCACATCATTCTCCCCACATCTCCACATGTAAACCAACCTGGAGGCTTTCCAAACCCTGTCCTCTTAGATTTTTATAGAACTTCATTGCATAGTCATGCTTGACTACGTCATTGGTCATTGGTAGATTCCACCTCTAGCCCCTCTCCCCTCCCAGGAGGTTGGGAGTGGGACAGAGAAAGTTCCAACTCTCTAATCCTGTGGTTGGTCTTTCTGGCAACCAGCCCCCACCCTTGAGGGGGTTGACCAAAGGTCACATTCAGAAGCAAACAAACAAACAAAAACCACCAAAGTCACGTTCATTAACATAACTAAAGATACATTTATCCACTTATCACCAAGGAAATTCTAAGGGTTTGGCAACTGTGAGCTCCAGGGTACCCAGAAACTGTGGAGGAAGTCCTAATGTAAATGAGAACTATATTTTGATCATCTGAATGACCAAATATGTATTTCTCATAAATCACACTATCACAGTTACCATAGAGATGATATTTCCTATCTAAGTTTTTGTGTTGTCATTTCTAAAATTAAGAAGTTGCACTCTTCTCCTTTCTGGCCCTGGAACTTTGAAAGAAGAACTTCTGGAAGATGACTAGTAAAAGGCACAAAGCAGGGCGCCTGGGTGGCTCAGTGGGTTAAAGCCTCTGCCTTCAGCTCAGGTCATGATCTCAGGGTCCTGGGATCCAGGCATCAGGCTCCCTGCTCAGCAGGGAGCCTGCTGCTTCCTCCTCTCTCTGCCTGCCTCTATGCCTACTTGTGATCTCTCTCTGTCAAATAAATAAATAAAATCTTTAAAAAATAAAAATAAAAAAATTAAAAGGCACAAAGCAGAATTACGGGTTTATATGCATAGCTCTAAAAAGTGGTTTTCTCAGGTTTTTGTACCTTTACATCTAGTCTTCACATCTAGCCTTAAATTCTAGGATCCAGGTGGCTGACTAAAGAACCAGGAACATTTCCAGCAATGTTCAGGATCAATGAACAACTTTCCAAAAGAATGAAGGGCACCTATAACCAGGCAGTTGACTGGCAAGGCAGATACTTATGAGCTACCCTACGAACCTCAATGGTGAACAGATATATTGCATCCCACCTTCTCAGAAACCCTCATGCACTTAAGGAGAGGCACAAAGGATAACAATGATTTTAAAGGTCAACAAATGGGCATTTACCTGTTTGAGACAAGAGTGGCATGTAAGGGACTTTCGGTTCTATTGCACTCATTGGTGGAGGTAGCAAAGGATTAGCAAAGCTGCGGAGTGGGTGGGTTGGTCGAACACAGGCCGTGGGGATGGTTCTGCTTGGTGCCTCCTCATTGCTGGGATGCTCAGGCTGTGCTGGGGGCAACATGGGTGGCTGCTGGCTGGCTGGTCCTTCACTCACTGCTGCAATGGAGACAAGAAAAGCCATTCATTGTTCCAGGATAAAGCTTGCTTTCTCTAAATCAGCTGTGGGGTCTCTGGATCTATTTAGAGAAATATGTCAGGATCTGGCCAATCTCTTCTTCAAGTGATGAACATTCTCCTTCCTCTTCCTTTGTATATTTCTGGGATGTAATAGCATGTCCCCTTTAAAGAGTGGAAACAGATCCAGCAAGACAGGGATCTATCTCACAGGAAGAATAGTAAAATATATACAACAGCATTGGCTCTATTGCCTGAACTGGCAGGGCCCTGTAATCATAAGTGATGAAGCAAGAAAAAAGAGTTATTTCTCCTTTCATAAGTAGCAGTGCCAGTGAAATTCAATATCCCAAACCCAGCTACAGCTGCATTATTATCTCCTAGCCAATATGCCAATTTTTTTCTGTGATTTAAACATGCCATGTCAACTGTCAAACAAATCAGAGTTACCAGGTATTCAAGGCATCACTAATAAAATGATACAAATAATAGCCACGATCATTGTCTTCCATGACAAAAAAAAAAGCATATCCAGCTCAAAAGTTATATAAGAGATGACTTTGCTGGAACAAGTTGCCTGAATGCAGAATTGTAATTTTTCCTCTTTGGTAGCAAACCTTATAATTTTCAGTCAGGTTACTGTAGTTGAAGAGGTTTCCCATAGTCATTTGTGATCGCCTTTGGGCATTTGGACAGCTCCGTACACAGAAACACACCTTTTCTCCAGAGAACACAGTTGAGTGGGACTAAAATATTGGCAAGGCAGTATCTTATGATAAGAAAACTGTGACTTGACCTTATCATTCGTATTCAAAATCAACAGGTCCAGGTCAAACTGTAAATGCAAAGAGCTGCTTCGGAGGTATATGTGTTGATGAAACAAGATACCTCTGATGATTTATTTTTAAAGAAAGTTCCATTGAGTAAGTGGAAAAAAATGCAGGGCTGGAAGATACTATATCTTACTTTTGAAAAAGAATTTTTAACTAGGAAATATTTTGAAATAATTAGTTTGTGAGATAATTTTGAGACAGCTCTCTGGGAGGCTCAGTAAGGTCAGCAAAAGGCAGAGGAGCCAGAAAGAAAATGATAATGCTGAAGGGGGTAGAGATTAAAGATACCAAAGATCAAGACATTATATTAAAGATATGCAAGAACGAAAAGTGCCTTCAGAGGGTATTTGATATTAAGTCTCACTTTTCTATTCAGAAAGGGATAGAGATCCCCTGGGTCATTGAGAAGCCTCCAGACCTACCCAAATCAAAGACAGAGGCAGAGGATAATAGGGTTGGCTGAGGACAGGATATAGCCACCTAGCAACCAGAGCTAGTAAACCAGCAAAGCCTTGAGAAAAGATTTCTTCAAACAAAGCAAATGTAATCAAGACAGCAAACTGGATAGAACTCTGGCAAGAGGAGTTTCCAAAAGTGCCTTGTCTCTAAGCTAGGAAGTCCTATCAAGGAGGGGAGGGGCACATGCATGTAAAATATCAAGGTTAGAAGGTGTTGATGTTGGGGCACCTGGATGGCTCAGTCCATTAAGAGTCTGCCTTCAGCTCAGGTCATGATCCCAGGGTCCTGGGATTGAGCCCTGCAATGGGCTTCCTGCTCAGTGGAGAGCCTGCTTCTCCCTCTCTCTCTGCCTGCCAATCTGCCTACTTGTGCTCTCTCTCTCTCTCTTTGTGTCAAGTAAGTAAAAGATAAATAAATTCTAAAAAAAAAAAACCCAAAAAACAACAACTCTTTAAAAAAAATGTGGGGCTGCAAGGACTCTTGGTCTCAGGGTTGTGAGTTCAAGCTCCACACTGGGCATAGAGATTACTCAAAAATAAAACCTTAAATTAAAAAAATAAATAAAATAAAAAGGAGAGAGACACAGGTGTTCTTGTATTTAAATTATGCAGTCTTGATTGACTACAAGAACACCTGTGTCTCTCTCCTTACTATTGTTAGGGGCACCTGGCTGTCTCAGTTGGAAGAGCATGTGACTCTTGATCTCAGGGTCATTGAGTCTGAGCCCCACATTGGGTGTAGAGATTACAAACAAACAAACAAACAAATAAATAAATAATAAAAACTTTAAAGACTGCATAACTAGATGGTTGACAATATAGTTTTACAGGCAAAGAAAATTATGCCAGTTTTACTCTGGATTCATATTTAATCTAAAGGAGAAAATGACCAATGGTCAATATCCAAATAACAACACAATATCTCTTAGTTCTAGCTCAGAGAGAAGAGGTTGTAGGAATCTATATCTGGGTCTTTTTTCATTACCAATGGGTCGATTTTTATTACAGGTCCATACCACCATATTAAGAATATCTTTCCAGGGAAAGAAAGTTCACAATTTTCCATAGAAATCTGCCCTATCATATTTTCCTTTTCTATTTCATTTTTGAAATGAAAAAGATTTATGTTAAAATATTATTGTAACATTAAGCTTAATAAAACTGACATGAACTTTTTTAGTTTTCTAAAATCTAGTTTCTCAAAAACCTCAGGCTTCACAGGAATTTTGATGACATCACGGAATGTTTGGGGGGGTCACTTCCATTCCTATTCTCTTTAATGGCATTGCTCACTGGCATCTCTAAAAACACAAATTCTCCACATGTCCGGTCCTCCATCCCCATGTCTTCAGACGGTCACCATGATTCCCACTGGGAACACGTTTGAGGGAATAATGGTAGCTCCACACAGATGGACCAGCTCTTTGGCAAAATCAACCCTTAGTACCACACATAGTGGAAAGGAAAGTACCTAATCAAATGTGCTAAGTGGGAATGGGAGACTGAATACATCACTAATCCATAAGGGACTAGTTCTTTTTTGTTCAAAAATGACAAGTTTGTTTAGTATCTAATACAATGGATGAGGTACAGATTTTCCATAGTCAATTCATAATTGCAAAAGAAATGCTTTTCAGAACTGGTTGACATTTGAGGGAGTCAAAGCTCTTAAATGCAATAGCCATGGCTTCCTTGGAGCAAAGCCCTCACGTCAGATAAGCCCTTTGGCCAGTTCAGTCACCAGTGTCAGGACACCTATGTGAAGCAAACTGGCTCAGTGACATGGTATTTCAGAACTTGGAAAGCAAAGAAAACCTCCCTTCACCCACGAAGCACAGTCTTCCTGCAATTCAGAAAGTAAAGGGAGAATCAAGTAAGTGTTCGCCAAGGCACTTGTTTTCAAATGATGAAATGGTGGGAATTCATTCTACAAATAGCATACAATTACACAGCAGGGTTGAATTTAAGGCACTTTATTATAATTAATGTCAACACATAAATAATTGCTATAGAATAACTGGCAAAAATATTGCAAAAATGGAAATGGAGATTTTTCTTCTATCTCAAATCGTAATATTTGAAAGAAGTAGAGCCTGCCAGTAAGTAACTCCATGCAAAAACTTTGAGACATGAACACTTAAGGAACCCAATTTACTCATTAATCTCAGAACAAAAACTATGCGACATTCCTGAGTAATCCCAGTTTTGGACAGTGTGAATTTTTGCATAGACCCTAGAGAGAAATTTATAAACTCCACTATGCCCATGATTCTATCTAGGTCAAGTCCCATTTATTATTTGATTTCCAATCTGGGGGAGAGTTGGGACAGAAAAATAACATGGGTGAGGCTGACCAGCCTTCTCACTAAGACAACACCCAGACTGAAAGGAATGGTAAAAATCATATAACCTCTGGTATCTACCAGTTTCAAGGAGAAGAAAATGGGGGCACCAAGTTTATAGTGACTTGTAGAAATGGGGCCTCAAGACTACCTGTTGGTTGAAGTTTTCAAAATATGGCACTGTTTTTTGTTCCCCAGGGACAGTTTGCCTATTGAAGCTAAGACCAGAACTACAGTTTATTAGTAGGAAGAGGAGGTATTTGTCCATTAGAACTATATAAATCTTTATCACTGGATCACCAAATGTGTGTAATGCAAATGGACAATATCCTACAACTTTCTTTTTCTTATGGTAGGAGAAAAGTTCAGCTTTATTTGTGACTTTCAGAAAGGAGCAGCTCTTTGGGAGTAGAGTTTTAGTGATTCATTTCTTGTGCAACTCAAAGGTCTTTCAGATAACTTTGGAGGAAGGAGAGTCTCCACACTTGGCACAAATTTTTCTTTTCCTGTGTGTGACTTTTGTTGTTTCTCAAGGTGACTAATAAGACATCTCCAGCCAGAGTCATGAAATGTTTTCTGCTTGAGAAAGAACAGGGACGTTTAGTGGTCTCCAAGGCATTTAGAAACCGATACTGAATGGCTAGAAGTTAACTGGTTCTGACAGTGATTTAGAGAATATTTGCTTTCCTAGAAAAGAGGGTGCTTATTTCTTTTCCTTTTCTAAGCCATCACGTGGAAGCACATATTTGTGCCTATTTCTTTCACACTGCACATTCCTTTTGCTCAAAAATTACCTGATGTATGACTGAGTATATATTTTAAAAAATCTGTGAAGTTTTGGCCAGGATCTAAATATCATGCCTTCTGATTTTAGATCAAGTTCAAAAATTAAGCTAAGCACTCTTTTTGGATCCTTTATTTATATAACTTTATATAATAGTTGCATTATATATTTTATATTTACATTATATATTATAGCTATATAACTACCCTTATTTAGTAATCCTTATTTTTAAATAAGTTAACCGAATTTTTAAAATTACTAAAGAGACTAAATTTTCCTCTTATTCATTTATTTATTTACTTATGCATTCATTCATTTATTTCTAATAGGGCAGTTTTAGGTTCACTGCAAAACTGAGTGAAAGTACAGAGATTTCCAGTAGACCCTCTGTTCCCACGTATATACAGCCTGCTCTATCAAAGTCCTGCACCAGAGTGGTACATGAGACTCTAACCACAGACATAAACAAATCTGTAGCATTTAACCACAAATTAAAACACATTTTAACTTAGTTCATTTATTGTTCTTTGGCTTGTGCATGCGTCAGTCTAATCTCTGCCTCTGTTGTCACACTGCCATCTTCTCCCTGTGTGTCTGAGTCTCTTCTCTTCTAAGGACACAAGGCACATTGGATTAGGACCCTCCCTAATTCAACATGAACTCACCTTAACTTGGTGACTTTTAAAAAGATCTTATTTCTTAATAAGGTCGCATTCACAGGTATTGGAGGTTAAAACCTCAATATATCTTTTTGGGAGACAGTTCTATTCATAAAAGTTTGCTCTCTGGGCTCCTGGGTGGCTCAGTCGGTTTAACATCTGGGTTATGATCCCAGGCCCCTGGGATCGAGTCCCGCGCTGGGCTCCCTGCTCTGTGGGGAGCCTGCTTCTCTCTCTGCTTCTGCCTCTCTCTCTCACTCTCTCTCATGAATTAAAAAAAAAAAAAAAGTTTGCCCTCTGGCCCCCAAATATGTCCTCAGAGGTCTGGGTGTGTATGAGCTCTTCAGGCAGAGAGAGGATGGCCACGTGAAGGCGGCAGATACTGGAGTTAGCCACCACAGCCACGGGACACCTGGGGCTACCAGAAGCCGCAAGAGGGAAAGATGGCGCCAACCCTAAAGACTCTGGGGGGAACACAATCCTGACAACACCTTGATTTTGGAGTCCTAGCCTCCAGAACTATGAGATAATAAATTTCTGTCATTTTAAACCACCTAGTTTATGGTACCTTATGATGGCAGCCTAAGAAACAACTACATCCATGGTAGAAGAATGTGCATAGACTCTGAGATGAGAAATGGTGACTCACACAAAGTCTTGATGGTGAATGGTAATCTGTGATAAACTATTAGTTGCTCATAACTCACCCTTCCCTCCCTTCCCCTGCGAATTCTCTAGTTCATGTTGGGTGGAGTACATATTTCCCTGTCCCATTGGTTCTGACCTTCTCCATGGAACTGATTTTGGCCAATGGGGAAAGGAAAAAAAATATGCTAGCTCATTTATTATATTCTTTTTCACTGAAATTTAAATTCTGGAATGATTATGCTTAGGATTCAATGAGACAGTTTTGCATGTTGCACCAAATCAAGTGAAAAAGAAAAGAGTGAATGGGATGCTGAGTTCTCAGAAGGAAACTATGCCTTTAAAAGGAAAAAAAGAAATGACAGGAATATACCATGAATAAAATAAAATAGCTAATTTCCTTAAAAAGCATAGTGAACTTTGGCTTGACTTGGTCTTGTGTAGTGAAGAGATAAAGGTTATTCTACACATTCTTGTCACACTTTTAAAGTCAGAGGATATAGATGAAATCAAAAGAAAATAGTAGACAGTGATTTGATAAGAGAAAAACTAAGCAAAAAGTATAATCCTTTCTTTTCACCTGGGTTCGTTTCAGAAGTTGAAGAAGGGACTTGTGGGTTCTGAATTCTTTGACTGGAATCACCTTCCTAGTTGTCCTGGGATTTGGAAATTTTTGGGGTTTGGGCTTCCCATATCTTTCTCATTTAATTCTCTACAATATGGTTTGAGAAACTATTTTTCCTTGAGTTTCTGCACACAACTCTATTCTGTAGACATGATATGCAGTGAGAAAAGGGAAAATAAATCTAATTCTCTTTTGGCAGATTTTTGATGCCTTTTAATTCTAACCTTGCTACATCTAGACGATTTATGATTTCTTAGAGCTGTCCCTGTTGGGTTGGAAAAAATATAGTTTACCTCACAAATATATTTTATTGCTGTTACCATCTTATCTATTACAAAACATCCTATCTCACATGAGCTGCTGAGTCACCTGTTCCTAACTAAGAAAAGGAAGCCATAAAATTGATTTTAAAATGCTGTGCTTGAAGAAAAAAAAAAAAGTCAAATGGCATAGGAGAAACCACCAGGGTATATATAATAGATTGAGAATCTCTCCTTTCCTTAAAAAAAATGAAATACTACTTTCAGGATATAGAATTGATATACAAAAATCAATTACAGTTATATATGCTACCAATGAACTATCAGAAAGAGAAATTAAGAAAACAATCTCATTTACAATTTTGTCAAGAAGAATAAAACACTTAGGAATAAATTTAACCAAGGAGGTAAAAGATCTTTACACTGAAAACTGTAAGACTTTGATGAAAGAAAATGAAGAAGACATAAATAAAAGGGAAGATATTTCATGCTCATGGTTTGAAAGAATATTGTTAAAATTCCCATACTACCCAAAGTGATCCACAGAGTCAATGCAATCCCTATCAAACATCCAATGCCATTTTTCACAGAAATAGAACAAACAATCTCAAAATTTGTATGGGACCAGAAAAGACCCCAAATAGCCAAACCAATATTGAGAAAGAAGAGCAAGCTGGAGGCATCACACTTCCTGATTTCAAACTATATTACAATACTATAATAGTCAAACAGTATGGTAGAGGCATAAAAACAGGCACACAGACCAATAGAACAGAATGGAGAGCCTGGAAATAAACCCATGTATACATGGTCAATTAATTTATGCCATAGAGCCAAGAACATACAGGGGTAGTGGGAACAGTCTAATAAATGGCACTGAGAAGATTAAATTGCTTCTTGTAAAAAAAATAAAACTGGATTTCTTATGCTGTACACAAAAATGAACTCACATGGATTAAAGACTTGAATTGAAGACCTGAAACTATAAAAATCCTAGAAGAAAACATAGGGGGTAATCTCCTTGACATTGGTTTTAGCAATGACTTCTTGGAATTTACAGCGAAAACAAAAATGAACTAATGGGATTACATCATTATTAATTAAAAGGCTTCTGTACAGCTAAAAGAAAACTATCAACAAAATGAAAAGCAGTTTACAGAATGGGAGGAAATATTTGCCAACCACATATTTGATAAAGGGTTAATATCCAAAATATGTAACACATTCACACAATACGATAGCAAAAGAACTGGATTAAAATGTGCAGACGAACTGAATATACATTTTTTTCCAAAGAAGACATAGAAATTGTCAGCAAATATGTAGAGAAGTTATTTGACCTTACTAATTATCAGGGAAATGCAAATCAAAATCACAATGGGATATCACCTCATACCTGTTAGAATGACTATCATCAAAAAGACAAGAGAGAAACGTTGGCAAGGATGTGGACAAAACAGTGCACTGTTGCTGAAAATGTAAATTGGTGAAGCTACTGTGGAAAAGAGTGTAAAGATTCCTAAAAAAAATCAAAAATAGAACTACTATATAATCCAGCATTCTCACTTCTGGGCATATATCCAAAAGAAATGAAAACAAGATCTTAAAGATATATATACACTCCTGTGCTCATTGTAGCATTATTCACAATAGCCAAGATATGGAGGCAACCTAAACATCCATCAATGGATGTATGGATAAAGAAGATGTGGTTTATATACAAAATGGAATCTTATTCAGCTATGAGAAAGAAGGACACGTTATTGTTTGCAACAAATGGATGGACCTTGAGGGCATTATGCTAAGTGAAATAAGTCAGGAAAAGAAAGACAGATACTATATGATATCCTGTATATGTAGAATCTAAAAAAAGACAGACTCATAAAAATAGAGACTAGAATTTTAGTTACCAGAGTCTGGGGGATAGAGAAAAAAAGAGTGATGTTGGTCAAAGAGTACAAACTTCCAGTTATAAGATGATTAAGTTCTGGGCATCTAATGTACAGCAGAGTGATTATAGCTAACAACGCTGTATTATATACTTGAAAGTTGCTAAGAAAGTAGATTTAAAACCTTCTCACCACAAAAAAGAAATGGCAATTATGTGACATGAGGGGGGTATTAACCAATTTTATGGTAGTAATCATTCTGTAATATGGAAGTGTATCAGATCAACACATTCTAAACCTTAAATTTATACAGTGTTATATGTCAACTATATCTCATTAAAATCAGAAAAATAATAATAATACAAAAACAAATGAAATACTGCTTTGGAAATCTTTTTCTCCAACAATTATTAATCAAAAGATCAAAAGATATTGGTTGATTTAACTAAAGAAAGGTAAAGCATTCATTTAAGGATTGGTCCATCGGGAATCAATGAGACACCTTTAAATATAACCAAGAGACACACAAGAACATCCTGGAGAAGTCACTTGATTATTCATTTCCTATTTGACAGAACATAGTAATTTCAAGCACCGATCACATCATTGCTTTACTGTATCAGCTAACCTTTGTTTCCTCACAGCTTCCCATATTATCCGTGGAAAGTGCTGTGGAAACACTCCCAGAGAATCAGTCCTCTGATTTTGACCCAGGGCAGAGGTAAACCAATTTTTCCAAGGGATGAGAATGTCAAAATGCTATACATTTAACACGACATCTTGGTTATTATTCATTTCTTAGTAAAAAGAAAGGAACATGCATTCCACTGACTTTTTCCTGCTCCGAAGCCTCGGTCCACAGACAGTGTGGGGAATGGCACGGGCCGGAGGGTGAACTGCGGGTGGGGGTACCCGCACGTTGGAGATGGAAGGATTCCTGGGTACTGGGCGCTTTCCAGGGTTGGCACAGGGATGGCGCTCACGACAGCTGCAAAAACAGAGATGTTGTTGTTATTATTATTTATCTTAGGTAGCCACCTAACGAACAAAAAAGGAAAGGGCTAAATTTTCACATCTTCAAACCCATGAATACTCTTCATAGGTATCATGTAGGTTCCTTTACTTGCTTCTCTTTCCAGTCTCTTTCTTACTCTAAAAAAGACTGCTGCCTTTTCCAGGACCTTACTACAGAGCATTACCCCGAGATTTCAAACTTCCCATAGTTTCACAAAAAGAAACAATGAATCGAGCCACCATAAAGCCACATTAAGGCTCTGTGGTTTCTGCTTTGTTTTGTTTTCGCCTTTTTCTTTTTCCTAAGCAAGAATTACAGTGTTAGAAATGTTGGGTTGTTTAGAAACTGAATATGTTGTGTAAAGTGAGCTACAGAAATAGGAATTTTCTGTTTTTCTGTGAAAGAACATAATGCTCTTGAGAGAGAGTCTGGAGAGAGAAAAGCGAGGTATAGTCTCAATAATCATATTTAAGATTTTTATTTAAATGGGAAGAAAATGCCTTCGAAGAGCAAAACAGTACACTTTAGTGACACGTTAATTTAAATATAACTCAATGTTGTCTGGGAATACCAAACATTTTTTAGTGGTACTGGCTTAAACCCACAGATCAATATTGTACATAATATCTCCTAGGTGTATTGAACATTATTCAATTCCACTATTCGATATCTATGAAATTATGTCCCATTATAAAATATTGATTCTGATTGCAGTCACTCTCCATCTTCCATCAACGTATAAAATGTTTAGATTTCCCTACCTCTTATTAACAAAAAATACAATCTAAACTAGATACTAGAATGATCTTTAGCAGTATATTTCTATTACATCAATAAAGTTAGTCCTATTATATGCATTACTTTTATTTAATTATACTCTAATACCAACTACTAGAGTTTAACATGCATGACCATGCTCATTTACCAAAGGGAAACCTTTCTTTTTATCATATTCCTCTTACATAAGTAACTTCATGATCATTATTGATTATATTGCATTATTTTAAATTAGTTAGAAACGTGTAGATTTAAAAATACTTTTTCTAACTTAAAATGAAGATTCATGACATTAAACATACAACACTTTAAATCAAAGGGGCTGCCTCTAGTAAAATAGTTTTTGAAACTGCATTCTGGAATTTATTTGTTAGTGTATTTATAATACTCCTTGAAATATATATTAATGTGTTTACTTGAATTGAAAAATTTAAAAAAAGTATATTGATTTCACAATAAGGACTAACTCTTTTAAGTAGGTTAAATGATGGGTGTTTTCCATGAAATGAGTACAAACTATACAGATTTTAAGAGAATAAAAGCATTTCTCAAAAAATTATACTGGTAACAGTATATTGTAAGTGATGTTTCGATGGTTCCAATCCTGTCATAATATGCTGTATTATATAAAGTACTTCTTAGTGGAAAAAATTTGCAGATGTATTTTATAATTACTCTGTAAATCTTGGTAAAGTTTCTTATAGGTGAACGTCTTAAAAATGAGAAAGCAAATAACTTGAATGAGTAACAAATACTTATGAAAGTCAGGCAGTTTCTAAAATTTTTACTTCCGGCATAATTGGAGGACAGTATCTAGTTCATTGAAATATTATGAAAAGTAACTTCAGATGAGAGCTCACAGGTCTGATTTTGGAACATAATTTGGAAGTTCAAATCATTGAGTGACTGCTATAAAAATCTCATTGTTCTAACACTCACCCACACATATACACAAAGTTTCTCAGTGTTTAGATAAATAAAACACTAAAAGAGAATTTATGCAAAAAGTAACATTCATCCACAGATGTATGCAATGATTGTACAAAAAAGCCTCATTTGTCATTAAGTGGTAGAATTCTAATAAAATCTTACTTTATACACAATTGTACAGAAATACTATTTGTAATGTTAACCCTGAAGAAAAAACCCCCAGCAGTTAAACCTAAACTTATGCTCACATAAGTTTATAATAAGAAGCAAATAATTTCAGTTTATTGAAATATTACATTGCAGGGGCGCCTGGGTGGCTCAGTGAGTTAAGCCTCTGCCTTGGGCTCAGGTCATGATCTCAGGGTCCTGGGATCGAGTCCTGCATCGGGCTTTCTGCTCAGCAGGGAGCCTGTTTCCCTCTCTCTCTGCCTACCTCTCTGCCTGCTTGTGATCTCTCTCTGTCAAATAAATAAATAAAATCTTTAAAAAAAAAAGAATATTTCTAAAAAATAAAATAAAATATTACATTACAAAGAAATAAGATAGATGATAAATAACAGACATAAAGACAGGTGACATTTGTATATTATTCTTTTCGGAAAGTGAATTGCAGGTACTAGGTTCAAGGATAAACGTGTTAATTTTTCTGTTTTTTTTTTTTTAAGTCCACCAACTTTTTTTTTTTTTTTTTAGGATTTTATTTATTTATTTGACAGAGAGAGATACCGCAAGAGAGGGAACACAAGCAGGGGGAGTAGGAGAGGGAGAAGCAGGCTTCGCGATGAGCAGGGAGCCCGATGTGGGGTTCAATCCTAGGATCCAGGGATCATGACCTGAGCCAAAGGCAGATGCTCAACCGCTGAGGCACCCAGGTGCCCCCAATTTTTCTCTGTTAAAGAGAAGCTTCCTCATATATTTTGTAAATGGACGATGGTGGATATCAAATTGCTATGGTATTTCTGTGCATTTGGATTTATTTAAAAGAGTGCTATACCAAAGCAACTACATCCTTCACAGATATTTATTTTAAAAAAGGTGTTTTAAATTTAAAATGTTTGAGGTGCTACAAAGTTTTCTAAATTATTTTTAGGAAGAGTTGAGTGAAAGTTTGAGAATAAGCGGTACATAGCACAATGTCTTTAAAGATATTTTATAAAGAGTAAATTGTGGATAAACAAACACATGAACAGACTTCAGAAAAAGGAAAAGAAAAAAGGATGACAAGGAAAATTATAAAAAGAATCAGAGATTCAAGCCAGATATCAGCTAAAATGTTTATAAATTTCTTAAAGGAAGTGGTTATAATTTTGTAGTCATTGTATCTCTCACAGCACAGTGCTAGAGATAACTTAATATTTTTCAAGTGAGTTAATAAGAAGGATTTTCTAGAAGCAATTTTTAGAAATCTGTCATTTTAACCCACTGGAGACTATTTAAGTGGTTTGATGTATTATTTAGTTTCCTGGGGTGTACAGTACTATAGTTATAAGAGTAATAATAATGGACTTGAATACATTTGTAAATAAGAGCCATATGATAACATAATGTCTATATTCAGGAAACTTAAACTCTCAGTCTCCCAGGCAGTCAGTTTAATGATTTCACCTATCTTACTGATCAAATGGGATCACTGCATAGTCATTAATGTTGATTGCCAGATTGTAAAGCTGTCTCTGGGTCGACAATTTTTACTCATAAATAAATGTGACAGTGATAGTCTCCCTTAGATATAGAAGGCACCCACTCCACAAATTGTGCACATTTCCTTATCAATATTATTATGTGAACTTAGACAATATTTTATAATACATTTAGAAAAAGAACTTCATAAATATCTCCTGGTTGGAGCTGAATAAACTTGAATGGAGAAACATAAAATAATTTGGCAAAGCACAGAATATAAAATCAGAGAACTAAGAGAACCCAAGAGATTAAATTTATATTCCAGTTCCAAGTCTTTCATTAAGGAAGAGAGGAATTTTCCTTTCTAAGTTTTGCATTTTCACTACTGACCTGGGTACAAATGGCTTAAAAATGATAAAGGTTCTTTAAAAAAATAATAAATCTATTGTATGTTTCCGCATCTCAACAATTCCCATTGTTCTATTCCCTGGCATGAAATAGAATAGTCTGTATTCCAAAGCTTTAGTTTTGAAGTATTTTGATTTATGATTCATTTCTAAAAGGGCACAGAAGTCTACACCTACTTAGAAGACAGTTGTTGCAGAAATAATCATTCTAAAGTAAGTTGGATACAGCACTATGTATTGAAATGCCATTTGGTATTTTTCTCCTACATGCCAGGGTTGAGAGCCAGAAACACACACACACACACACACACACACACACACACACACACACACACACACACACACACTCTTTCTCTCTCTCTCTTTCTCCCTCACGCTACAGTTCAAAGCATTCACTGCACTTCTATGTTTATGTAAAACAACTCAGAAACTGATATCATCAAGAATTTTCAATAAATCTCTGTTCTGTGGCCAAATATGACAAGAAATCTGCTCTGACACAGCTTGCTGACAATTGAATTTATATCTCACACTGATGCACAAAGATTTTTCAAGTAGAAATTCCCTCACCAAATTACTTAGCTCTTTGAACAGAGCATATTGATATTGGAAAGGTTTTACAACATTCTTAAAAATGTTGACACTAAATGCAACCTACAGGAAATCTAAAGTAGAGTTTTTTTTTAAGCTACAATTTTAAGAAATAAAACCCTCTGTAGGTATTTCTCAACGTGGTACTTGACAGAGTTGAGAGATGTGTTGAAGAGGAGAGGTAGAAAAATTAGAGTAAAGATACAATTTTGAGGTGAAAAGAATTTAAGTGAAATGATTTCTCATTCTGCCTCTCCTTACCGTGTCTTTTCTGCAATGACCTATACAACATCTGGACTCTTTGGAAATTTAGTGTCTATTGCCCTTGGTAACTATTTTCATCTCCTTTGCATTTTCAGGTGTTCTTTAACAAGTACTTACCATGGAATATCCAGAACTCCACCACTATCCTCATATTCCCCCTAGGAAATGTACGAATATTCACAAATGTGTGTTCTGTAGTTATTCTCAACATTGTGGTAAAGAGCCCAAGCACTGAGGTCAAACTGTGTGGGTTCATGGTCTAGTTCTGGCTCTTGGTAGTGAGTCCATGTTACAGCCAAGATCTGAGATGCTTCTGAAAGAGTCCCACTGCATGCTGTTCACTTCCTTGTGGAGTTCCCGGACACATTTCACCAGGGTTGGTCTGGTGACCAATGGAATGCAGCACCAATGCAGAAGAAATTCCACTTCCAAAATCAGGTTAACAAAGAAGATATACAAATGGCCAACAGACACATGAAAAAATGCTCAATAACACTTGGCATCAGGGAAATACAAATCAAAACCACAATGAGATACCACAGTGAGACATCACATCACATCAGTCAGAATGACTAAAATTAACAACTCAAGAAATAACAGATGTCGGCAAAGTTGCAGAGAAAGGGGAACCATTTTGTACTGTTGGTGAGAATCCAGACTGATGCAGCCACTCTGGAAAACTATGGAGATTCCTCAGAAAGCTAAAAACAGAGCTACCCTATGACCCAGCAATTGCACTACTAAGTATTTATCCAAAGGATACAAACATAGTGATCTGAAAGGGCACCTGCACCCCAATGTTTATAGCAGCAATGTCCACAATAGCCAGACTATGTAAGAGCCCAGAGGTCCATCAACACATGAATGGATAGAGAAGATGTGGTATATATATGCAGTGGAATATCTCAGCCATCAAAAAGCATGAAATTTTGCCATTTGCAACAAAGTGGATGGAACTAGAGGGTACTATGCTAAGTGAAATAACTCAGTCAGGGAAAGACAAATACCATACAATTTTACGCCTATGTGGAATTTAAGAAACAAAACAGATGAACATAGGATAAAGGAAGGAAAGATAAAATAAGACAAAAACAGAGGGAGGCAAACCACAAGAGACTCTTAATTATAGGAAATAAACTGAGGGTTGCTGGAGGGGAAGTGTGTGGAATGTTGGGGTAACTGGGTGATGGGCATTAAGGAGGGTATTCGAAGTAATGAGCACTGGGTATAATATGCAACTGATGAATCACTAAATTCTACCTCTGAAACTAATAATACATCTATGTTAATTAAATTGAATTTAAGTTAAAGAGTTAAAAAACAAAAAAAAACCCCTTTGTTCTTTGAACAATGGCATTTTTATATGAAAGCATTCATTAAAATTGGTTTTCTGACATGAAATAAAAGACATAAAAAGAAAAAGATCATCCTCTCACTCTTTTATTTTTATTTTTTTAAAGATTTTATTTATTTACTTGTCAGAGAGAGAGAGAGAGAGCCCAGGCAGGGGGAGGGGCAGAGGTAGAGGGAGAAGCAGACTCCCTGCTGAGCAGGGACCCTGACACGGGGATCATGACCTGAACCAAAGGCAGAGGCTTAATCAACTGAGCCACCCAGACACCCCTAAATGGTAGGTTTTAACTCAAACTTGAACCTGAGGGAAATGTGATGTTAAGATTTTTGAGATTAGACAGAAAAATTCTTCCCTTCCAGGGGACAATAACTAGAATTATGATTATAAAACGAAATCTAGGTTTGTAGAATTACCAAATTTTTGTTCTGTCCTTTATGAGCCAAGGGAAGGCCTCATTTATTTAGACCTAACCAGCCCAGAGATGAGGTCTGATGTGGAAGTGACAGGACCGCTGTCCACCACAGGCTGGCTGTGAGGATGTACTGAGGTCAGATGGAGGATACTGTGAGCAGGGGACTTGAAAACCCTTATGGGATCCTCCAGCCTTGCTCACTTCTGTCTGACCTTTCTCAACTGAGATTTTCTCCAACAAAATATGGGTGGAAGTCTGGCAATCTGAAATCGTAAACATCCAAGGGTTCATTTTGATACCATGAGTATCAGACTGAAGATGAGACCATAGGAAAGGGAGTCTCTGATCTGGGTCTGAAGGAATCTTTTGAGATAAGCTTGAGTCACCACACTGGTCCCTTTTCTGCAGATCCATGGCTTTTTTTTTTTTTTAAGATTTTTTTATTTATTTATGTGTGAGAGAGAATGAGAGAGAGAGAGAGAGAGAGCGTGAGAGGGGAGAAGGTCAGAGGGAGAAGCAGCCTCCCTGCTGAGCAGGGAGCCGGATATGGGACTCGATCCTGGGACTCCAGGATCATGACCTGAGCTGAAGGCAGTTGCTTAACCAGCTGAGCCACCCAGGTGCCCTGATCCATGACTTTCTTAAGACATGGTGAGGATATTCTGTCTTAAGTCTTTTACAAGTTACCCCAAACTGCCCAAAAGACTTACTTAGGTGAGAAAGGTTTTGGTATAAAAGATGGTGTATTTTGGTGTAGAAATATCTAAGACATTAGGAATTAGAAAAGAATTAGGTGACACAAATATTAAAAAGCAAGGGATTCTTATTTTTCATATCGCTCTAGGAAACCTTTCCAAAAGCTATGTTTGTGTTTCTTTTATACTCCAACATTCAGAAATCTTTACCTTTATCAATTCTTCATCAGCATTCTTGATTATTTCTATATCTCTGATAAACTTTTTTTTTTTTGCTTTGCAATATCCTCCCTAAAAACAGAATTGCATACTCCCAGAGGTATCTTTTTGAGCTTAAAAGCCATATCTTGACTTTGCACAATCCCACTGACCTGCTGATTTTGCTAATCTAGTGGAATTACCAATCAATTTTATTTAATAAGTCATTTGCTTATGGAACTAAGACAAAACAATCTCTAGGTTTTCAGCTCTCATTCATTAACAACTCTTCTATAAAGCCATTCACACAGCACTGTGGGAGCTAGAGAGGAACATAAAAAATACTACCTCCTGCAGAAACTCACAGTAAGAAGAATGAAGTACGTCATTCAAGATTCAAAGAACAAAAACGGCTCTTAATAATGTAATGATCAAATTATTATTTGGAGTCACAAACATATTAGAAAATGACATCATTTCTAATCCAAATTTAAATGAGTGTTTAACTTTCTATTTCTTGCCACTGCTCCCATGGTTCTGAATAGTTGAAAACTTGCATGTGTTGGTGTTTACAATGGTACTAGAATAGTTGTTTCCACTCATTACTTCTAAGAAAAGCACTCTTAAATGTGGGCATTCACAGAGCCTGCAGGGTGATGGAATGATTACCCAGTTCTAGAATCTGTTTAAGCAGGACCAGTCTTAGGATAGTGGCTTCTTACACCATGAATGCAAGGTTCACAGAAGGATTCTGACTTGGAATCACATGTTTCAGAGGTTACAAGTATCCTCATATCTGGGTACAAGATGGCCTTCTGGGTAGCACAGTGCCTCAAGCCATCAGAACTCTAGCTTTTAAAATCTGCTTTTACTCAGGAAGCTTTATTTCACTTCTCAATAGCTTCTCCAACTCATTGTTTGAGTTTTGCAATCAAGTGACTAAAGCAGATGGTGGGAACGGGGGGAGAAAAGAGTTGACTTTCACAGTAAATGTTCTAGAAAGCCCCAAACCAGTAGTCATAAGCAGCTCCTAAGATATCACAAAAGCAAAACTTTTGCTTTCCTTTGCCTCAGTCTTTTTACTAGATGCTTCAGGCCACTTTTTTGAGACTTCTTTTTCCCTTTAAGAGCTGATATTATATTTTTCCCCTCAAAGATGTATAGGGAAACAGAAAAAAAAAGAAATTCAAGAAAATTCTGTCTAACGAACTCTTATATATTAAATTATCAGAATTTTTTTTAACTCATGTCATCTTAAAGGTCATCTGTTTCAATCCAAATTCCTCCTAGTTCTGATTCCCCTCCTCTCCTCCAGCATTTTCCAGAAGAAAACACAGGTTGAAAATGGAAAGGGGATCTAGGGTTGAACATATACTTATGTTCCATCAAGTAATAAAATACTAGAAATGTAAGTAAATCTACATCTTTCCAGGAATGGCTCTTAGCCAGAGAAGTTGCTCACCCAAGATTACATCCCACTTCTTGGCGGGTGGGGGTGGGGCGGGGGGCAGCCTGAATCAAAATCCAGACAAAGACTGGAGACAAAGTCCAGAATCCTCCTTTGGGACAACTCTGAAGGACAATCTATCACTAGAACAACATGGAGGGTCAGCTGAAGCCCCCATTAAAATGGACCATCAATTCCATTTCTCTCTCCTCCCAATCCTGCATCCCTTACCCTCACAGGTATTATTCCAGAAAGCACTTGCTAATAAATTGCCTGTATTTGAAATTCTGTATCAGAGTCTGATTCCTGGAAACCCAGCATCTGACCCTTATATAGCCTTTACAAATTCAGGAAAGTTAGACTTGATGCTCCTGATTTCTTATAAGTAATTTCATTTCTAGTATAAATCTTTCGGCCATTGTAAAAATAGCCAGCCTTTGCCACCATTTTACAACAAAGCACACTGGATCAGAAAATCAAAATACCTGGGTTCTCCTGCCTGTGTTCTGAGTTGGTGTGCTTCTCACAAGCATTAGCTTACTTAGTTGTGAAATGTGTTTAGGGGTAAGGAGACACATATGCCACGTAATGTTTTCAACCAATAAGTTGACATTATCTTAGACAAATAAACAGATTTTTACACTCCAATGAAATTAAATACATTTTCCCACAGATATGAAAAAACGAAAAAGCACTTCAGATAGTCTATATTTGATCTGCTAATTTATATTTTATACAGCATGATGAGAAATGTCAAAGAACAGAGGAAAAATAGTCTTACAAAACTAATGATTCTTAAGTGAAACAGCAAACATCTTCATACACGTGACTAGAAATCAGCATGGCGCTATGATGTGGTTTATACAAGACTTGATAGATAAGACTTCAAAAATATAGAGAACTGCAAGTGGGGCCATCAGAAAAGGTATCTTCTATTCTGCATGAAATCATTGCTCTGCCAAGATAGAGATCTACAATTTGTTCAGCAGAGCTATCTAAGGCCTATCCACCATGTCAGTTGCAAAGAGCTTATTTTATTTATCAGAAAGCTGGAGAATTTATTTTAAAATCAACTTTGATTATGTGTTGAAGTAATTTCCTTTCGTTAGATCGAAATTTACCAACACAGAGCTTGGAGATGACAAAGAATATAATGTGACAAAGTTATTTGAAAAGATATATTTTCTATCAACTCTTCCTTTCTATTCAAGTTTTATTTAAGTATAATATACGCTTTGAAAACATGGAATATCCAAAGTAGTGCTCAGTGATTTTCCAAAGTGAAATGCCTTGCAACCATATCCAGGGTATGAAATAGAACATTATCAGAAGTTTCCCCATATCAGTAGTTTCTGGTCACTCACTAATCGCCTCCGGTCAAGAGTAACTCCTTTTCAGAATTCTAACCCCATAGATTATTTTGCCTGTTTTTAAATTTTACATAAGTTGAATCACAAAGATGTGTTAGGTTTCTGCCTTATAACTTATTGTTTGTGGCATTTTAGTTTGTTCAATGCTGCATGGCATTCCACTGTGTGAATATGTTACAATGTAATAAAGATGTGACATGAGGAGAAGGACTGTGCACGCATTCCTCTGTGTGTCTTTGGTGAAAATATTATGTATTTCCGCTGGGTATATACTCAAGACTAAAATAGGTGTAAGAATGGGATTGCTGGGTCACAAAATCCTTATCCATTTTGAAAACCTATTTAACTGTTTAAAATAATGTGCCCGTAATATATGATAATTTTTAAAATAACAGCAAAATTAATTGCTGGTCATTTTTGGGCCCCCATTCACTTAGAGTAAGACTCTAGGAATACGGAAAGGTTTGTTGTTTTAGGCAAGAAAATAAAGCAACCCTGAGCTCCAAGAGACAACATAAGGCAGCACAGTGTGATAGCCAGATCAAGCACAGGTTTTGGGTTCGTACTCTCAGAACCTTAGTTTGTATGTTTGTAAATTGGAGATGCTACTGTCAAAAAAAAAAAAGGATAGAAATAATACAAGGCATTCAAGGCATCTTTATCCTTGAAAAAGCAGTGTACCATAGAACTTCAGAGTTTGCCCAGGTATCTCCCACAGTGAGTCAGTAAGGTGTTTGGGTCTTTCTTTGCTGTCTGAAAAACCAGCATAATCTCACCACATGATAATATTATGAGAATTTAATGAAATGCTAATTAGTAAGCTATTTAGTAAGTGAATAATATTCAGATATCTCAGTATTTGTTAGATTTCATTTCATTTTTCCTACTTTCTAAGCTCATTAGTTCCTTTGCTGTTTAATGAAAATAATTTTAACTGTCCTTAATATATCATAAAATCTTATTAGAAGATTTTCTAACTATAACTAATTAAAAAAAACTTCCCTAAACTGGTGTGTTACAAATACAAGGCATTCTTATAATGCCTTTACTTATTCATTCAGTCATTTGACAGATATTTAGCAAACACCAATTTTGTGCTAGTATTGAGCTATACAATGTATGAATGTGAAGATGAATTAGATACATTCCTTCCCTATCATGAAGTAATTCACAACCTGTTAGAAAAGGAAAGACTTGGACTTGAATACCTAAGCATATGAGGCAGCACTATGTATAATTAATACCACAAATGCAGTAGAAAGAAATGCTATTCAAACATGAGAAAGGAAGCTATCATTTCTGGATATAACATTCAGAAGAGAAAGAATTTACGAGAGCAGCACTTTGAAAGTGACGTGTACAACTTTGTTAGGTAGAAAGCCAATGAGTCATTCCAAAAGGAGAGCAATGTTCAGAGAGAAAAAACAAAGAAGGGGAAATTATATTTATGGACTGGCAATTAGTCCAGCCTGTCAGGAGTCTCAGATATATCTATATATCTTTCTATCTATATCTATATCTATCTATCTATCTATCTATCTATCGATCAATCTATCAATCATCTATCCATCCATCCATCCATCCATCCAGGCATAGCAACAGGAAACTAGAAATGTAGTCTCAGGTGTGAGATGCTTAGTGGTTTGTAGTTGTTTTTTCTTGTCACACAATGGGGAGCCTTTGGAAAAATTTATAGAATGAATGCCATATTTCAGTTGTTTTAGTAAGACATCTAACAAGCAGGATACATAGGAGTCTGGAAGATGTTAGAAGGGGCTAAGACTCATTATGAAGCTGCTTTGACAGTTCAGGTGTGAGGTCATAAAGAAGAGAATTAACATTTGACTCTAGGGAATAGGAAGGTAGCCAGGGGTTGAAAAGATATTGTGGAAGAAAAATCAAATCAACAATTTATGGGAACTTACTGGATAAGGAAATTATGTCCGGAACATAAAGGTCCATGGAGGATTTTTTTTTAAAAAGTATAGTCGACACATGAAGCACAAGGATTTTTAAGAAGAAAGCTATAGAAGATTGGCACACATAGAGCTTCATTATAAGAGGAAAGTAGTTGGAGGCGAAAAGAGAGGCAGCTCAGGGTAGCGCCTCTCTATGTAGTAAAAGGAATGAAAGAAGGACAACGGCTTCACAGAGTAGTGCAGCAGGGAGCTTAGTGATTAGGAGCTCAGAACTCTGAAGCCAAACCTTCCGAGTCCAGATTCTGGTTCTGTGACTTAGTTGCTGTATGACTAAAAGCTAGCTACTTAAACTTTCCAAGCCTTAGTTCCCTTATTAGTGAAAGAGGCTTAATAATCATATCTAACCCATGCGCTGAACAGTTGGAATTCATTATAAATTCCATAAAAAATTTTGTACTTATTAGAGTAAGACTGAGAGCACTATTAGAGCATGGAGGAAACATGACATCTAGTAAAGTAGAAAGAGGCAGCCATTATTAATTCATTCACCTAAGTTGTCTCCACTGGAGCCTGCCAATTGCACCAGGTTCTGTTCTGACCGTTGAAGATATGAGATTTTGTTTTTGTTTTTGTTTTTTTCAAGATTTTATATATTTATTTGAGAAAGAGTGTGTGTGTGTGAGAGAGAGAGATCACTAGTAGGGAGAAGGGGTAGAGAGAGAATCAGACTCCTTGTTGAGCAGGGAGCGCAATGTAGAACTTGGTCCCAGGACTCTAGGATCATGACCTGAGCTGAAGGCTGATGCTGAACCGACTGAGCCACCAGGGTCCCCAAGGACATGAGGTGATCAAAGAGTCAAAATATCCTCATAGAGATTACAATATGGGGAGCACATAATAAATAAGCAAACACAAAAATGCAAGCAGGATGATCATCCACATTAATAAAGAAAAATTAAGCAGAATAAATAGAACAGAGAGTGAATCAAAATGTTGTGGTAGACAATGGTCAGGGAAGACCTGCGGTGGTGGCCGCTGAACACAGACTTGAATGAAATGAAGAAAAAGCCATGTAAATATTTATGAAAAGAAATTCCAGGCAAAGAGAACAGAAAGTGAAAAGTCCTTGAGTTTGAATGTGTGCTATTATCCAGAGAACGGAAAGGAAGGCTATGATGCTGAAATGGATTAGAGTAGTAAAAGGAGATGAAGTGAGGGATGTGTCCAGAGGTTCTATCACATGGGGCCTTGTATGACACGGTAAAATCATGGATTTCATTCTACATATGATGGGAAGTCAAGAGGAGTGACAGGATCTAATTCCAACATTGAAAGGCTGCTCTGTAGATAACTTACTATAGGGGAAAGAGCTAAAGAAAAGAGACTAGTTACAAGCTTAGAGCTATAGTGTATGATCTGAAAGAGTTGGTGGTGGCATAGGTTAGGACAGAGCAGTAGAGATGGGAAGGCGTGGTCAGATTTGGGACAGGTATTGTAAGCAAAAACTATAAGACTGATGATGGACTGAATTTGGGATGTGATGAAATTTGGATAAAAGAGCATGAAACTACAGTTTTGAACAAAAATAAATGGATGAACTGTGGTACTGTTTATTGAAATGGGGAAAACAGAAGGTCAAATTTGGAGGTGGAGAAAAGAAATTATGAAAAGCAGGATTTCCATTCTAAACGTAGCTGACTTGCCTATTACACAGCCATATGGAGAAACTGAGTCAATGGTTGATATGAAAATCGATATGGATTCTGATAAGAGATCAATGTAGAGATAAAATTCAGCATTTATCAACATTTAGATGGCATTAAGATCCTCAGAACCAGATGGCATTATCAAAAGAGCTAGGTAGGCAGAAGAAATAAGGCTAAAGACTGAGCCCTGGGGCACTTTCTGACTCAGATTGGGAGTAAGAGGAGGAATAAGTAAAAGGTACTGAGAAGGAGCAGGCAGTAGGATAGGAAGAAAACCAGGGGCATTTAGCATGCCATAAGCCAAGTGAAAAAAGTGTTTCCATAAAAAAAAAAAAAGAAAGAAAGAGAGAGAGAGAGAAGCTATGTCAAATTTTGCTGAGCATCTGAAAATGGATGATTTATTTTGACAATGTGGAGATTATCGATCACCTTGCAACTGTGGTTTCAGTGGAGAGAAACTGTGAAAATCTAATTAAAACTAATAAGGAAGATTACAAAGAGGAAAAAGTGGGTATAAACACATTTTAAAAGAGTTATTCAGGAAGAGAGAGGGATGAGCTTCAGTTGGAGGAGAAAGTGATATCCAATGAGGGTGTTTTGAAACAAGACAGATTTGCGATAGAATGCTTGTATGCCTCGTGGAGTTATCCATGAAGAGAGAAAATGAATGATACAGGAAAGGGAAGGCATAATTACAAGGGTCCCCCTGTGGGTGAGAAAGGACTCCAACAGAGGAAAGAGCTGGCTACAGATGGGAGCACAAGCTCTAGATCTGAGGGAAGAATAAGGATACCATTTCTCAGTGCTTCTCTCTTCTCGGTAATATCATAAACCAGATTACTAGCTGAGCATGGGGAAAGAAGAGAGGTTTGGGGAGTCTGAAAAGTAAGAATAGGTATAAGACATTCACCTTATAAACTGAGACAGTGAATGACTAGAGAAATGAGTGGTATTTCCAAAAACATGACTGCTTGCCTTGGATTTGTGATCATTAATGCCTGGCAAGCAAGTCATGTGTTTTTCTCCAGATAATATCAGCTGTTAGGGTACATGGTGAGAGCTGATAGTGGATCTGATTTAATCAGGGTTGAGTTTTTTTTGTTTTTTTTTTTCTGCTAAGTATGATGGGGAAGAAGGACCAGGGAGATGAGGGTGTTCGCAAGGGACTGAGGATAATAAATGACTATGAATTCTCAGTTGAGTTTGGAGGTAAATGAAGTCATGAGGCAGAAGAGGGATGGTGGGAAGGTGGCAGAGTTAACAGATTGGAGTTCTTGGTGGGATTGAAGAATTGTAGGAAAGGAGGCAATAAAATAAGTGAGCAGGAAAGTAACAAAGTATAGAAAAAGGGATGATAGAAACTGGGGCCTATAGAAGTTACAATGATTGCTTTAGTGGGTGACATGGAATTGATGAATTGAGGTGGGAAGGAGCCAATATCATTGCAGATACCATAAAGGAACTAACAGTCTAATGCATTGGATGAATTACCTGCATGGATATTATAATTATCAAGATTAATCATAGAGGTAATTGGAAAGGAAGTGATCCCCAGGTGTGCTAATATCTTCAGTTAATGTGGGAATATGACAGAAAACTTCAACGAGAAGAGGGTAGTAAGTGGACATCCGTTAACACTTGCTTCAAGGGTGCTAGATTATTTAAATCTGGAAATTGGACCTATTAAAAAAGCACACAGAAAACTATGAAGATGTGATCATTAGAATAAGACCAATAATAGTGACATAAGCTTCAGCTCTCCAATTCATATTTTTTATAATTCCTTAACTATGTAGCCATCTGTTTTGCAACAGAGAGACCACTGGATTGCACACAACAAATACAAGAAGTAATAATTTTACTTCAAACTGTAAATGATATCATTTTAGTCATTCTTCATTTTGTCCAGTTTCCCAGAAAATTCAGAGAAAACTCTAAATATTTTTGATAATTCAATTCAGAAAAGATGAAAACAGAAAACACTTTATTTCTCCCTTGTGATACCAATCTTTACCCACCAGGATTGCTGGTCTGGGCATCCATAGGAATCATAAGCTTGGCCCGAGTGGCTCGACGTGCAGCCAGTGACCTTTCCAGGGTGGACATGGAGCTCCCTGCTTCCTCTGTGTCTTGACCTGCAAGGAAACCAATATTCCTGAGAGACACACCTTCTTCAATGTTGCAATACTTTACATAATTTCTAGCTAGGCATGCTGATGCCCTTTTCATTTCACTGAGGGGATTTTTGTTGGGTTTTTTTTAAGATTTTATTTATTTATTTGACAGAGAGAGAGAGATCACAAGCAGGCAGAGAGGCAGGCAGAGAGAGAGGAGGAAGCAGGCTCCCTGCGGAGCAGAGAGCCCGATGTGGGGCTCAATCCCAGGACCCTGGGATCATGACTTGAGCCGAAGGCAGAGGCTTTAACCCACTGAGCCACCCAGGCGCCCTTCACTGAGGTTTTGAATAACTATATCTACTTTCTCAGTTACCCAATCAATATAGTCTCACTACACAAACATTAATAAAATTTACTATAACCCCGTTATTCATAAAGACCCATTATTTATATGTAGTTCTTTACAAGGTTTGCCTATGTGTTTATATGTAAAAGTACAAAAGTAGCTACATACATATTTTGTACTGAAGTGGCATTTTACCATACATAGTATTTTGTTAACACTAAGTATTTGAAAATACTAAGAACATTTTTCTCTGTCAAGTCAGTTTTACAAAATTTATTTATTTATTTATTTAAGGCCACTCATATTTCTTCCATATTCATGAGCACCACCCATTTTATTTATTTATTTTTATTTTCTTAAGTACACTGTATGCCTGATTGTGGGGCTTGAACTCACGACCCCGAGATCAAGAGTCACATGCTCTACCTACTGAGCCAGCTAGGTGCCTCAGTTTTATCATTTTTAACAGTTCCATAGATAATCTTGTTGTATGAATTTACCATAATTTATGCAACTAGTACTTAAGGCCCAAAGGCATTATATCCTCTTATAAAAACACAGGAAATGAACTATATTTTTCAAAAGTAAGGCTAGGTATATTTATATAAATTTATTATGATTCCATAAAATACCACGCTAAAGAGTCACCAAAAATAATAAGAAATATATGTGTAGATTTAAAATGTTAACAAAAATATATGTTGAAAACAATAAAACTGAAGTTCTGAAGAGTACCATATGTGCCCATTTGTGTAATATATATATATAAAAGCATAATGTATATTTACACATTTCTGTGCATGTATATCTATATATAAACATATCTGTACATAATATATGTATATATGTGTTATGTATCTGTATATAATATCTGTGTATATGTGTGTGTTTATATATCTCTATAAATGTGTGTGCATATATCTGAATAGAAAGGTTACACACAAAATGCTCAACATTGCCTTCCTTTCAGGAAAGGGATAAGGAATTTGGGGATGGTGAAAAGGCAAACATACTTTTGATTCCTTTGTGTATTGTTTTGAACAACTTTTTGTACTATTTTCTTTCATTTAAAATTACATAAATGTATTCTTTTTTGGTTAAAATGGTAGTTAATGAAGTTCAAAATTTAAACCAATGCTGGGGGAAATTTCTACGCAGTCAAGATAAAGACAACTGCCTAGATCTGAATCTGGCCACACATCCTCCAAAAAACTACACAGACTATATAAGACAATAAAACAATGCAGACTATACACTTAAGGCACAACTAAAAGAGAGAGAATGCAACAAATTTTGAATCTCTTGAAAGTACAGAAATCAGTAATATTTTCTAGCCAAGCTATGACTCAAGTGGCTGCTACCAAGTCTTTGTGGGAAGTTGAATATCTGAGAAAATTATACAAAAAAGAGAAGAGGGGAATAAGCCTCCTAAGACTGACCTAAAATCATGCGCAAAAGGAGAAAGTCTACCCCAAATGTAAAAATATTATTAAAGTTTCCTAGTAGACCAGAGCACTTACGAGTATACTATTCATTGACATGTAGCTTTGTTCTTTTAACCAGGAGAGTATAGAGAGCGCTTGATATAATGTAAAATATACCCAGCAGGATTTTGAGTGCTACTTTCCTTTTACTATAGAGTTGGCAAGTAGGTCCTCAAATAAAAACAGACAGGCTCAAGTATCCTCTCATTCTAAAGGAAACAGCCATTGTTTGGAGTTAAACTTCTCCCAGGACTTATTAAATGATCAAAAGTAGTCTGACTGTCCCAAAATGTCATTTCAGTATATAAGAGATAAAGGGAAATGTAAAGAAGGAGAAATCCTAGAAATAATCGGTAAAAACCTTCTGAGGGCTGAGAGACAATTCTATCCCCTCCAACGGGAGGCAGAACCATGCTGTCCTCCTGATGCCCTCTAGGATCCAAAACGGTCCGAATAAGCATCTGTCAAGTGTGGAGGTTCTTGCAAAAAAAGATCTGCCTTTCATTCATTCTCCAGGTATTAGCCTGCTCAGGCAGCAGGCTTGCTGGTCTACCCTGTGTCTACTTAAACAGTGGAAGACGTTATTAAGGAGAGCAAGACTGAAAGAGGGCCAGGACTGGAGTACAGGCTCTCTCATCATTTGGCCTGGCAAAGATGTAGGAACTTCTTCTGGGTCAAGGGAGCACTTGGAAAGTTGCTCAAGCTTGAGTCATCTTCCTGGAATTTACTCAAGTGCTGACTCAGCAGGCGACTGTGAGGTTGACAGAGCTGTTCCTGGTAGGAGTGGGTTAAGCCCTGACTTGACATCTCACATCATGTAATTGGCCAGTGGAAGAATCCCACAGGGTCTCATAAAGAATTCGAACTTACTTGTGTTTCACAAAAGAGAATTTGGATGTCACATGAGGATAGCCCACGTGCACAAAAAAGCAGCACCAAACTTCAAACTATGCTTTCTCTCCTCCCTCCCTGCGTCTCTCCTCTTCATCTCCCCACCCCATCCTCCTTACAGCCAGGAAGAAGAGACGGGTAGGAGGAATAAGTAAACCAGACTGTACTCTCTCCTTCTGTCCCACCCCACCACCCCCTTTCCTTCTAAGGTGCTGGAGGCTTTAAACAAGAACATGACCCCAGACCTCAGAACCAAAAGTCCAGTGGGCCATAAGGGAAGAAGAAACTTTAATTTAAATTTCAGATCATGGTGTGTAATAGAGCTAGAACATAGTTTAACAACTGAAAATGATGTAAGAGTCAGGGGATCTGCTTGAGATATTTTTTAAGAGCTAGAAAAAGAACACTCAACAACTCAAAAGTGTAATAAACCAGTTACACATTCAAATAACTAAGATATTTTAATTCAGTTTAAAAACAATAGCTACTTATTCTGCAAACACATCATGTGTAGACCAATAGGTTGTGTGTGTGTGTGTGTGTGTGTGTGTGTGTGTGTTGAAGAGAGTACTTGGTTGATTATTCTGCTTCCCATAAGCATTTTTAAAATATGAGGAACAACAGAAAATGAAATATCATATAACCACTGTCTAGATTTCTCAGTTATTCCTGCACATGGATTGTTATGCACCTATTCATCAAAGACTAGGCTTTTTCCTTCTGATCACTTTGTATATCAACATATTCTGCACATAGACTCTACCAAATCAGGCTAGTGATCATATAATGTCATTGCATGGGGATAAAAGTTGATCTTTACAGTAATCAAGGCCAAAGTAACAGAAGAGTCAATGTGTTCGTGCGTCATGTGTGCCTAATGGGATTTTTTAAAAAAGATTTTATTTATTTATTTGACAGAGAAAGAGAGAGATTACAAGAAGGCAGTGAGGCAGGCAGAGAGAGGAGGAAGCAGGCTCCCTGCTGAGCAGGGAGCCAGATGCAGGGCTCTATCCCAGGACCCTGAGATCATGACCTGAGCTGAAGGCAGAAGCTTTAACCCACTGAGCCACCCAGGCGCCCCTAATGTGATTTTTTTTAAATGCAAGAAATTGAGAGCAAATTTAAAATCAACGTACAATTACCCATGGACATAAGGAATTAAAAAATGTAAAACAGCTTAAAATTTCCTTTGACAAACCTTTCATTCAAGATTTAACAAAAAGCAACAAATTCATTTGGCTTTCACATTTCAGTATTTCCCAAGTGTACCACCTGTTACCTCTGTGAAGTTTTAAGAGACATTGCAATTATAAAAGGCAGGTAATAGGATGATAGAAAAGAAACTAGTTAATCAACCAAATTTACGTCAGATGATTTTAATTATTGGTAAATGATCTGCGGACTGAAGGGAAGGATGCCTCCATCAAAAAGGGAGTGGAAAACTCCCCTGTGGGATTCAGGATGGGGGTTTTTTCCTGATGCCCAAGAGGAGAGAGTTACCTGAATGAGAGGTGCTTTTGCTCCCCAGTTGGGTCTCTGACTGGCTGTGGCTGACTGGTGTAAGGTCTTGGCAGCTTTGGATGGGAGAGCCCCTTCCTGAAGGATCAGTACCTGATGGCTTCTCGATATTTTTCATCTCCATTTCTTCATGATGTATCCAAAGGTCAGGGGGCCTGAGGTCCTTCTGGCTGCCCTTCCTCTTGCCAACACTGTGGGTGGCCCGCTTCCTATGGAACAGAAAATCAGGTGAATGTAAGTGCCTCTATTCAATGGTCTTTCCTCTCTTTTCTCAGTCAATTCAAATTAGAAGCAGGGAAAGATTCAAGAGCGCTCCCAGGAGGGAACCTATGAAATCCAAGAATTGGCAGGTGTGTCTTGGCTGCCTTTCCTCCTCTCCCCTGGAGCTTCAGGGAGCAGTGGTGCTAAATCCCCAAGGCCCCGGCTACCTGCCAGAGAGCACCTGATTCTAGCTTCACCTGCTACAAATTCTCATACAAGGTGACAATGGGTTAGATGGAGCCATATGCCAATCTTTGGAACTAGTCATAAGGTACTTGACTGAAACATCTGTTGAGGAGATAAATGAAGGAGTTGGTTTGAAAGGGCAAATAGAAATAAAAAAGGCCAGCATTTGTGCCAGCCAAGTTTGGGATTTAGAAGAAAGTCTATAGCTCAGCTGTATAATTTAACGTGCCATTTGAAGACAAAAGCCAGTATGAGGACATTCTAAGGAGAATAAAGCATTTGTGCCTTGAAGTCACTAAGTATCTGGATGCAAACACAATAAGACCCATCCTTTGAAGAGAGAAGAACACAGTTTAGAAGTAGGCTTCAAATATCTCTTATTTTCCTCAGTAAGAATTTAGCAACTATAAATTCATTTTTCAGAGGTAGTCCCAAAGGGGGGCTAGTGAGATTCAAGTGTTCTCTGTAGGCTAAGTAAAGTATCATGATATTCCTGCCCACTGTTCTCTACACTAAGGGTCAGTAAACTATGGCTTGTAGACCAGATCTGCCCATGGCCTGATTTTGTAAATAAAATTTTATTGGAATTCCACTGAGCTCATTTATTTTCACACTGCAGTGTGTGGAGCGACTGTAACAAAGACCACGTGTCCCACATGTCTCACAAAGTCTCAAATATTTACTATTTGCCCCTTTTCAGAAAGTTTTCAAACTCTGCTTTACAGTTCTCCATTTTAAAAAATCTCCACTTGTAGCTTCTTCTTCTTCTTCCTTTTAAAAATGTAATAATGTCTCTTCTAAGACAGAATTCAGATAGCTAAAATCTAACCTCTATAGAACCCCAGAAAAGTAACTCAGTCTTACTTCCTCACTTGCAACGTATGGCTTTTGGGGATTAACTGTTTTCATGGCTGCGAGAAATGGTTCAAAGAAACCACTTCGGTGAAAACTCTTTGAAAACTGTACAAGGCCACTGTGAGGGGCTCTATATTCCAATGCTGAAATGGACCTTTATGCATATGAGGCAATTAATGAATGTTTAGTGGTGTGACTTGTTTTTGTTGTTGTTTTGTTTTACCTTGTTTTGGTCTTTTTTAAAGCATGCTGATAAGGAGAGGAGACAAAGAATGCCAGACTTAATATTTATCGAGTAGTTTAGCAGAGAAATGATGCAGTATTTTCTGTTCTAATGTTTTCCCTACAACTACCTACATTTTGCTGATTTCCTGGCAGGAGTCCCACACTGACTCTAGACAATGGTCTGTAATAATCCTTAGATCATTTTCTTGAGTCTAAGATAATAACTCTCTGCTAACCATCCGTTCCCTGAATTCATTTCCTTCTACTTCACCTGCCTACAGGAAACAAGCTGCAAGTCACACACAGCTCTCTATGTAATCTATCCCTGGTAACTACTTAGAACAATTTAATGTCATCATCCAACTTGGAGTTCTCACCCTGTTATCTTTCTAACAAATCAAAGTGCTAAATAACTTTTTAATCCCAGTGCCGACAAAACTGCATACAGAGAAGTTCCAGTTCCCACATTCAGGATAAGACAGTCAACCTTTTCATAATAACTCAATATTTAAATAGCCTGTGGGGAAAAACATATCAAATAATCTTTGAAACTAAAAATAAATTATGATTCTCTCATTTACACACATGGCTCGCTCATTCATTCATTCATTCATTCACCAGCCCCCATAACCTCAGTACCAAGCTTCCCCAGATTATTTTATTTAAAAAAATTCCAAACCTAACTGAGGTGGGGCCTTTTTATATGATGTGATTTATAACCTCCACCTGGGGAAAAAATATCATTCCCGATAAAATGCATACATATTTTTCTGATGGATTTTAATCAGATCAAGACCTTTTCTGAGAAGCTTCTCATCCACTCAGCTGTCAGTCAAGAATCTAAAGACTCTAAACAGACTTTATTCCCTTTTTGTATTTATTCTATGAAACACCATCTACTAACTACTTTTGTTTTCTCTATAATGTGTCTTCTCAAGAGAGAAATCTTTGACCTTGGAGAGGCCTCCCTTCCCTGCTGGTGGTAGCCCAGCCGCCCATGCAGCAGGTTGGTAATAAAACTGACATCTGCTCATAACTAAATTGCCTGAAATTTGTCTTAAAACCTGCAGGAACATTGTCATCCCAGCCTTCTGTCCATCTGCTGGTTCTCTGACATAATGACTGCTGCTCACTGTGGCCCCCTAGCTCTTCTGTCTCACCATTGGAATCTTCAAAATTAGTATGCAGATGAACCTAACACAATGGATCCTGAAGTATGGTCCCAGGATCAGCATCACCTGGGAACTTGCTGGAAATGCACATTCTCAGTCTGTACCCCACAGAAACTTGCAGGTGTGTATGTGTGTGTGTGTGGGGGGGTCGTGAGAGGGCGAGACCCAGAAATCTGTGGTTTAACAGCCCTCAAGGGAAATCAGAGGCACCTAAAGTTTGAGAAACACTGTCTTAGTGAATTTGACTTTGTTTTTATTTTAAACTTAGTTTTTGTATTAGATATAGAATATGTCACATGTTTATCCCTCCCAAATGCATCTTTTCTCACAGGTACCAGTAATCTTTCAGCTTCCAAACACAGCTGTAGGATGTGAGGGTCTCTTCCTACCCCATGAATTCTTGAATAAAGGCTGTGTTCACAGCATGATCAAATACTGGTGTTTTTGTTCTCTCTCTCTCCATCTCTGTCTCTCTCCCTATTTATCTCCCTCTCTCTCTCATCTATCTCATCCTACTTTTGTTCAGACTGCCTTCATAATCCTATTTACTTACAAACTACTTACTTTTAAAGATTTTCTTCAAGTCTCTCTTCTTCAGGAAGCCTTCCTGACTATGTTAGGTCAGTGTAATCTTAAACATATCTAAATCATTTTCCTTGTCTCTTTCTTTACCACTCATCTTGCATTGATTCCTGTCTGTCTTACTGAGCTGGCCAGATGCTCCCTGTATATGAATTGGTTTCCTCATGATACTGGAGCAAATTCTGTTTCTTTCACTTGTCCAACATCATCTATGGTTTTACAACACTTATTCACATATTTACTCAGTGAACATTTGCAGAATACTGAGTATGTGTCAAAAAATTTGCTAAGCACTAGAAATGCAAAGATAGGTGAGATATTGGGAGCTTTATAAATGAATGAAAAATGGCATGACCACTGTGAATTTCTGCATTGTGGGAGAGAGGAGCAACCACTGGGACTGGCAGTTGGTAAAGCTGTAAAAGTAGAGGGACCAAATCATAAGAGGCCTTGCCTCTAACAGAAACATTTTTCATAATATCAGGAAGTCAGTGGGAAATTGCAGAAAGAGCTTTAGATCAAGAGTTAACATTAATCAGATTTGTTACTTTGTATCATGCAGATGACATACTAAGCACATAGTAATTACTTGAATTAAATAATAAGAATTTTTCATTATCAACTTGGAAGGATTTTTTTGCAAGGTTCTCTGATTCTTTATTGGCCTCTCTGTTTCTTTCTTTGGACATAGCCTATTACATAAGAGAAGTTTGTTTCCTTTTCACTTTTAATTGGGATGTGAAGGGGTAAAAACCAACATTGGGTTAGGATCCATTTTATTCATGGCTGCACCCTTTGAAATTCTAAAATACTGTAATCTCATAGATTCTTTTGCCACATTGTAATAAATTATTTTTTTACGTTGCAATAACTTATTAAATTCCCTTCTATGCTTAGGCGTCATCTGCTCAAGTTATTCACAGGAGGCTGATAAATATCTCTGCACTAATTTTCCTGGTCAGATACACATGTGCCCAAGATCTGCTGGGAGGTTGAGGCAAGGACACTTTGCCCCACTGAAGATTTACAAAAGATTTCAGAAATGAAGAAGGCCTGAACTAAGTGTGAAGAATGATTCAAGTTAAGAGGGAAAAAATGCATTGGGATGGATAAGTACCTGTCCTACTTCCATCCAAATCTCTGCCAAATGTTTTCAGCTTCCTAATTCTCTATATTGATTATTTTTATTCTGCTAACTGCTATTAAAAGCAAAAACAAGCAAACAAACAACAACAACAACAACCACAAAAACAAAAACAAAAAAACTTGTACTGGAATCCCAGGGAACATGTGTCCTAGATACTCAAATAAATCTGCATTTTCAGTGGCGGAATTAAGTTATATTGAAGAGCAAAGCGGTTGCCTCTGTGGAATACTGAAAAACAATTAAAATGTTAAAAATTTGAAAAATCAGTGAAAGAAACCAAAACTACAGTAGATTTCATTTAAGAACTTATTATTTATTTATTTTTAAAGATTTTATTTATTTATTTAACAGAGAGAGAGAGAGCAAGCACAAAACCTGGGGGGGGGGGTGGGCGGCCAAGGGAGAGGGAGAAGCAGGCTGTCCACTGAGCAAGAAGCCCAATGTGGAGCTCCATCCCAGGACCCTGGGATCATGACCTGAGCTGAAGGCAGATGCTTAACTGACTGAGCCACCCGGGCACCGCATTTAAGAGTTTAAACATTTGACTGTCAGTAGTGGAGATAATTATTTTTGTGAAGATTTGAATGTGGACTAACATGTACAACCTGTTATATACTTTTTAAATCAAACAGGAGGCTTAGTCAACTGGTGACTCTATCAAGTGAACCTTGAATTTTATTTACATATTTAAATTTAATGTATTCAGACAAGTTGTTGATTATCTACCCAGGTCACTGCCTTAGAAATGTGATAAATGTGTGTCCTGGATTTCCAGGATATTCTCAATGTCAGCTCTTTTGTCTTTGGTATCTATAGATATCTTCTAACTTATAGTGACACATGTTCTATATTTTGCCTAGGAAAATGTTATTATTTTATTAAAAGGCACAGAACCCCTTTAATTTAAGCTTTCATAAACACATTTTTTCTATATTATAATATTCCACTATACTTACATTAATTCAAAATGTGTATCGGGATTCTCTTCAAAGTAGTAAAAAAATTTTAAGTTAATATTGAAAAAGAAAGGCAAAATTATTTTTATTTCCTATTAGTTTGAAGCTAAGCTCTACCATACAATTCTATAATTTGATAGTATTCCATGGGGAATTTCAATGTTTTAAGATAGAGCAAATGATAGAAAGTATTTAGCCTTGTTTCTCATTTCAGGAAACTGACACTCAGGAATTAGGTCTTACTTTAGGCTTAATTAAGCATCACTAATTTAATTCAAGAAGTGGAGAATTACGGGGCGCCTGGATGGCTCAGTGGGTTAAGCCTCTGCCTTCGGCTCAGGTCACGATCTCAGGGTCCTGGGAACCCTCTCTCTCTGCCTGCCTCTCTGCCTACTTGTGATCTCTCTCTCTGTCAAAGAAATAAATAACATCTTAAAAAAAAAAAGAAGTGGAGAATTAGAATTAGAACTTGGGTTCTAACTTCTGTTAGTTATTTTATATCATAAAAATAAGATCTTACCAACTGGAATGCGAATCAGTCAGATAACTACATCATTATTAAATAGATAAACCATAGAATAAAATGTGTGGGCACTCACTTGAATAAAGTGTTACCAATAGCACACAAGAATATGTTTCAGATTCACTGGGTATAATTCAAGAGCCCCAACCCAACACGAAGACAATTCACATTCTCCAGCACCAACAGATAAAGAGGTATTGAAGAAGCCCATGAAGGTATTTCTTATTTCACTTTATTAATTACATTAAACTCTCATTTTTCTGAGAGTTCTGTGAGGGACCTTATTTCTGTCTTAGATTGCCATTGATTTTGCTTTCATCCGCATCACTTAATTTGCTCTAAAAGACTCAGTGGTGGTAGTATCAGGAGGAAGGATCCTCAGTCAAATCAAGAAAAGCTAAATTAAAACTCAGGAATATCTTGAAGGAGAAAAATTTTTCTTTTTTTCCTCTGTTAACATTACAAACAAAGAGACCGAGATGAATGCCAATGGGTCCATTACAGGAGAAAGATATATGAAGCAAAATTGTGAAAATATGCCAAGCAAATATTAAGAGACTTTGGGTGAAGGCTGAGGAAAAGTCAAAGTGGCAGGAGCACAGAAGCTATAAATCCACTGACTTTGGTTTCCAGTCATTCGTGGAATGATTTACTCTTTCATTCATTTCCTAATTTTAAAAACAAGTCATACCCAGGGCTCAGCTTCGATTCTTTCTAAAAAAAACCTTCAAGCTCTTAACAAAATGCTTAGAGTGGGATTTAAGACAATTTAAGAGTTTCTCAAAATAGCATCAAATCCCACTTTTGCACTTTGAGAAGACTGTTATTTTCTCTCTGAGGAAGCAACCTGCCCATGAATCTGGTTCTGCAGGTCGATGTAACCCTCCAACATTCTTCTCACAAGGATGAAAATGGAACAAACAGAACACCCTGCTACATGGAGATGGTTAAGTTAATTAAACTTAGTTTAGTGAACCCATCCCTGTTTTTAAAGCTCTCGTGAGGTAGGGCCAGTTTGGCTTTGACGCCCTCCCCACTTCCGTGTCTGTGAGTCTTTTCCAGCTCAGCTTCAGAGCCCTGCCCCATTGGTGTTTTACCATTCAATAACTGCACCATCCCTTTCCTGGGGTAGCTCAACTGAGAGACTGTTCAATGCCTTCCTCTGTTACAGATCTTTCTTCTCCAGAGCCTCACTAAGTGTTGAGCGTGTGGAACTTCTGTGGGTGATTAGGATTTCCCAGATGCTAACACATGAGAGTCGGTTAAGCTCAGTGGGGCTGGTTTCTTGTTTAAGCACAATGATTAGCACACTAGCGAGCACCAGCTGGAAGATGGTCCAGCCTCAGAAACGCAACCAGATATAAAATGTGCCCTGCCACATATGTCAGTTAAATACAAAGACTGCATTGACGCCCCTATGTCACTTTCTTCAATTTGTACATCTTCCTGTATCCTATTTCTAAATGCTTCACTTCAAAAGGTTGGAAGATACAATACAGATCAACAAATGGGTCATAGGATTTTTTGAAAAGAGAAAGAAACTAAGATATTAGCAAGGGAAGAGGAAAATTATTTGTTGGAGAATCTTTCTCTGACACTGTGTGTAGCATAGAGTTGTCAAACCAGCCACCTATGGGCCCATGCCTCAGGCTTTCAAGCTGGCACCGTGCCTGAGGCCAAAGAGGGGGAAAATCAAGGGAAGAGCTTATTCTAGTCAATTCAGTGAGAAAGTACAGCTGAAAGGGACATATCAGGCAAGATTTGAAAAGTGCTAGAGAGGCAGAGGATAACCAGGATAGTATTGCTGATTCCCACAAATGGCTGACACAAGGTCAATATGCTGGTTATGGATGTTGCTGGGAGGGGATAAGCTGAATTAAAACCAGCTTTTCATTCTAAACTTTGACTTTGATGTATCATCCACTGCATGTGCTATAACCTAGAACTGCATAATATGAAAACATTTTTAAACCTCTCAAAAAGTTTATTTTCTGAGAATCATCTACAGCCAGGAAATCTGAACTGTTCTGAATTTCTAGAATCTCTCTTCTAACTACTATCTCAAAACTAAACACTCCACAGTATTGTAACTGCCTTGAGTGCGGCAGTCATTCATGCAACAAACACTGATTCAATGCCTACAGTCTGCCTCGCCGGAATGGGGAAATACTTTCAGAGGATCACACGTTTCCAACATTTTATGCATAATTATTCAGAGGGCCATGAATTGGAACCTGATGAAGTCCATTCTCTAAATGTTGCTAAAGGAACACCTGCTGTCCCCTGAAAGGAAGAATCTGGCCGAGAAGTAAAATCAAGCAGAAATGCCAAGTGGGTCTCCAGGTGGATTCTATTATTAAGTCTGCAAGTCTGGCCCTCACTCACTCAGGTTATGGACCTGGAACCAACAAAAGGCAAGGTTTTGCTCAGGTCAGAGGATAAGGGAATATGCGGTGAATTACGAAAGAACATAGGAAGAGACTTGTCAAAAACATAACTCAAGAAGGTGATAGGTCAAATAGTGACCTCTCCCTTCTTAGGAACCAGCTGTTACCTACTTTCTCTGCTGGGCTGAAGAGCGCCGGGTGCAAATCACGGCCACGATCACTACCACCAGCACTGTGATGACGCCAACGGTGATCACAATGATCACAAGCAGGTTGCTGTTCTTCTGAGGAGTGACACTGCCATGTGGGGGGTGCATCTGGCCAATGGGTGGTTCTGGGAAAAGACAGGCAAATGGAGATCAGATTTAGGGAGATGCGACAGCTTGGTGTTCATCAAGCTGTTAAGGATGTGAAAGTTCCTATTACTCTGGGCATTCCTGAAGCTGGGAAAATAAAAAAAGCAATGGAAAAGTGAGAGGAAAGATCGAAGTTATCTACCTAAGATAAATGAAATATATGTCCACACAACATCTTTTACAGAAACATTCATAGCAGCATGATTTAGAGTAGCCCAAAGTGGAGACAACTCAAATGTCTATTGACTGAAGGATGGAGAAACAAAATGTGGTAGTTCCGTACAAGGGCGTATTACTCAGCTATAATAAGGAACTTACACGTGATACATGCTACAATATGCATGTACCTTAAACTCGTTATTCTGTCGGAAAGAAGCCAGACACAAAAGGTCAATATTGTGATTCCACTTATATGAAATGTCCATAATAGGCAAATCTAGAGAGACAGAGAGTAGATTAGCGTTTGCCAGTGGATGGGAGGAATGAATGGGGAAGGACTGCAAATGGGTATAGGTTTTCCCTTGGGGACGTTGAAAATATCCTGGAATTAGATAGTGTTGCTTGTGGCACAACCTTGTGGATATACTAAAGACCACTGACTTGGTGCACTTTCAGAGGATGGATTTACAGTATGTGGATTATATCGAAGTCATTTATTTATTTATTTACTTATTTATAGAGAAGAATTAACCTACCATATTGAGTAGAAAGTGGGGAGAGGAGGAAGAAGGCTACTGTACTGTGAATATTCCAGGGTGATGAGAATCAAGGAGGCTGTGCTTCATGAGAAAATACTTTTTATTAGATGGTGTGAAAGGCAAACTATCTGACACCGATCAGTCACAATTTATTTCCTTTTTTTAAAAAAATGAATCTACTTACAGTACACATTATTTAATGTTCAACCTGTTAAGAATGTATGAGCCCCACTTAAATGTCAATCACTGGGTTTGAAAGAGTGTCATAAAGTCCTGATATAAATATTCTCCTGTGTTGCAATAATATCTCAGGGTAGACAATATTTAGCTGAAAATAACAGACTACTAACAAGGTATTTTTTATAATTTGCTTATGTAAGCGAGAATGGCTAATGACCATTTAAATTGCTTTCTTTAAACCCTCCGTGATCAGTTAGAAAGACTATGTTCTGTACATCTTGTGATTCATTAGAAGTCACAGTGTTTTAAAAAGTAAACATTAGCTTATTTTATTTATCACTTAATTTTAAAAAGTAGCAGAAAGCAATGAGTTCGGATGTTTTCCTAGACCTGAGTTTGAATGTGCTTCTTTAACAAGCTATGTTAGCTTTCTATACCTCCTGAGTGAAATATTTAGGCCTTTGGACCATCAGTGCCTTTGCCTATAAAATGGAAATAATAATACTTATTATATACAGCTATTGTCAGAATTAGAGAAAATACATACAAAATAATCGTCTTAGCACCTGACAGGGAGTAGTATAATTTCATTATACTATTGAAACATTAAATAAAATGTTGCCTAAATTAATAATCTACCATACCATTTGGGATACGTCTGACGTAGACTTCCAAACTACAAAATTGTTAGAAATAATACTCAATGTGAAAAATAAATTAACATCTCATAAATGAATAGAATAACCCAGTTCTTGCTTCAAAATCAAAACACTATCTTTTGACAGTTATTTAATAATCATTGCTTTTTTGAAACAATAGTCACCTAAATTTAAGTTATTGCCGAGTCATTATTATTGGAAAAATATTAAGCACTTCTGATATAACTTGAATCTCAGGGGAGGAACTCATCAAAAGTGTTTAAATAGCACTTTCTGTTAAAAGATTCTGTTTCTAAGTGAAAGAAATAAGATTTCCTTGAAGTAATTTTTACATTTACTACAAAGGAACGAGGCAAGTAATGAAAGGTCAGAACTTTCTGTAGCATAGTTTTACTTACCGTTTAAAAAGTCATTTTACAGTAGTATCTCAATATGCCCTTTCTGTGCTTAATAAATTAATTGATTGGAATAAATTAACCTTTTATGTGAGAACTTACAATGAAGACAGTTGGAGATATCATGGATTTTTATTAGCATGACTTAAATTTAACAGTTCACCATTTCTGACCAGCTTAGTTTGAGTCCTACAGAGCAGTACAACTTATGAACATTTTTAAAACCTTGTAAACTAGAATTTTTCAAATTTCTACTTATTTTTTTTCCTTATCCACCCAGAAAGTCATCCCATTTCAAGTCAGAAAGTAATGACTCTGGACTCTCCTGCACATTAATGAGATTATATTGGTGCCATTTGCCTTGGAAAGTTAGGGATCATGAGGACTCCCATTATAAATCTTTGATTCCAGGCCTTTATGACTTCCTCATAAAAGTTCCCATCAGTTTAAAACTTGGTATTCAAGGTCTTTCATTAATTTCCCAATCTCAGTTCAAAGGGTGAATAATCAGAATATTTGATATCAAATACACAGTTCAGAAAGTCAAGTGGAATGGACTCTTTTGATGCCGCTGACCCTCATTTTTTGTAGTAATTTGTTCAATAAAGTTGCTATAAACACTGAATTAAGGAATACTAAGTATTGCTTCTAGAGGAAATTCAGTGTTAGGTTCCTGGGAGCCTCTGGTGACAACATTTTTATCAGTCAATGCATAACCTTGTTTTATGTGTGTTTCTGTTTAAAGACACTTATTTAATATATAATGTGCATTCATTAACATTGAACTTACACTCAACAACATTACAACCCATGCTTGAGTGAAGCTTAATTAACATACACATTTTTTCCCACAAGGTACATCACACAGCCTTTCGCACATAGGAACACTAACCAGCACTTCATCACTACATTTCAGGGCCACTTTAAACACTGAACCCACCACCAAAAAACTCACAAAAATAGGAACAATTGGCGGTAAATACACTCTAGAAAGGACACTTGTTCCTGCTGTGAGAGCTGAAACAATAAGGCAGAGGTTCCCCTTCTTCCATTTTGGCTGTTTGTGAGAATTGAGTTACTTAAATTTTTGGCTTCTCTGCACATGTGCACAAATGACCATAAAAGCTCCACAGGTACTGATTTTGGTGCTTAAAAATAAATTTTAGCAGTAGGTAAATTCATGAATGTGGGCTCTGCAAGTAATGGCCATCCACCATGCATCTGGATGCATCAAAAGACTGCTCCAAATCAGGAAAAAAATTAGAGCTCACAAAACTAGATCACTACAGTTAAGAGTTCTAAATGACAGCCTGACTCTAGAAGAGGCCAGATGACCCTTACCACCTTTGGGGCTTCAGACCGGAAGCTGCATGTAATTCAGAGATTTGCAAATATCCTCCAAAACTGGAATAACTTCATGAGATGATGGATGTAACATTGGCTACAGACCCTGGCCCAGAGTTGGCCCTTAGTAGATATTATGATGTTGTTCAATAAATTCATTCTCTGTGATCTTTCCAAATTAAAGAAAAATACGCTGTCTTAATGCATCTTCTCTTGGTGTTACCATAAATAGCTCGGAAATCCATTGTCTGAGTAATCAAAAACCTAGATGAGTCTCATTGAAATTGGTAAGGAGAGAATTAAATTTTTAAAAGTCACATGGGCATTCCAACCAGTTTTTATTTTCATGATGTTTGATTACCATAACAGGTTTCATCCTTTCTCTACTAAATTTGGTAAAAACAAATATATATTTCATAATCCAATGGGCCTAAAGTCTTAGTAATAATTGGAAAACTGGTTTCATGAGATAATAATGTCTTTAATTTTTATAGTACTTGGGAGAGAACAGATCCAGTGATTGTTTGGGGACTGGACTTCTTTCCTACAATTGTAGTCTTCGCTGATAACAGTTTTGTTATCAAAGTGTTATTAGAACACTTTGAGCTCAACATATGTCTCAATAATTTTACAGGTTTTTGAATTTGAACAGAAATTCTTATGGCATTGAATATTTCAAAGCATCTCCTGCTGAAATAAGGTGCTATATAGTCAATCAGCTGGAGGAAATTTCACAGATAATCTAGCCCAATGTTCCCTAAAATGAAATATTAATCAGCATTATGGGGTGGGGAGGAAGTTCCTTGGCAAATTTAGCTGGAAAACATATTTCTTTTCTCAAATCTCAGAATTTTGAATATGCTAATGTGAACTGTGAATTGCCAGGGGAGATAGGGTAAATAATATATACAATTATTCTAGAAAAATATATTGAAGATCCAGTTAGGTGCTGGTGACATGATGCTCTGATCAAACCATAGGTGGACCTTGAGGGCACTATGCTAATGAAATAAATCAGACAGAGAAAGACAAATACTCTATGATATCACTTGTATGTGGAATCTGAAAAAGCTGAACGCATAGAAACAGAGTAAAATGGTGGCTATCGAGATCCGGGGTTGGGGGAAATGAGGACATATTACCCAAAGGGTATACATTTCCAATTACCAGAAGAATAAGTTCTGGGTTTACAATATACATCATGGTGATTATAGTTAATAATACTTTATACTTGAAAGTTGCTCGGAGTATAGATATTAAATTTTCTTATTATAAAAAATACGTGGTAATTATCTGATGTGATGGGGTGTCAGCTAAAGCTATGGTAGTGATTGTTTTGAAATATATAACTGTATCAAATTAACACACTGTACACCTTAAACTTATGCAATGTTATATGTTTATTATACCTCAGTAAAGCTGGGGGGGGGCGGATAGGGAGAGAGAATTCATTCAAGGATTCAAACAGGCAGAAAGGAAACTATAAGAGGCACACACAGTTGTGATGTAGCCATAAGTCTGCCCAACTGGTTAGACCAGAGAAGGAAAAAAAATCAATGTATATTAAATGGCCTATCTTTTCCATTTCTAGACATGTACCTTGTCTGGATCACTGTAACTTGAGTAGAATGTCGGGTTACCTCTCACCTGGGATCAACCCATAACTGTTAGAAGGGAGCTGTGAAAGCTCCGTTTCAGGGCTGTTTTTCTGGAAGAACAGAGAGGAAACAATTGCCAGGCTATGGGACCATTAGAAAGTATTTATAGGGTCACGCGTATATTGTTTCATAATAATTTGCATGTCATTGTCTTCTTGTATATTGTGTGGTTTGAGAATAGTTTCCAAATTTGAACATTGTGGGATGGCGGCAGAGTAGGAGGATCCTAGGTTTGTCTCCTCTGAGGAATATGACTAGGTAAGTATCAAATTAGAACATTGTGATTGCTCCCACCCCCCACATGCCTCTCAAAAAGAGGCATGATTGTTGACATCCTGGAGCTTATAACATCCTGGAAAAGACATATTAAACAAATCATGAAGTAAATACATAAAAAATTACAACTATAATTGGTATTTTTAAAAAACAGTAGAGCTCAAAAGAAAGATGTAATATGAAAACATAATAGCCCTCGGAAGAGGAGGGAAGTCATAATGAAAGACCTCATTATTATAAAAGTCACATTTAGGCAGAATCATGGAGTATCCCAGGAGTTAGCTCCTGTTTCTTTACAGGGGAATTGAGAGTAGATCATGTGTTTGGAACACTGGGAGCAAAAGGGAACTGGCACAAAATGAGGCTGAAAAGAGAAACAAGACCCAGTTCATTCAAGAGCCTTGTAGGTCACATTCAATTATCCTCAGAACAATGACACACCACATAAAGGCTTGCCAGGAGAAAGGGGTTGGTGGTGGAAGTGGAGAGACCAGTCAAGAAGGTGTTAATGTTCTCCAGGAGAGAGACAGTGATATAGCTTCAACTGAGTTCGCAGCCAGGCAGTCAAGCAAAGTAGACAGGCACACAATACAGTCTACAAGTAAATGAACAAAGCAGACTGCATGTGGCAGAGTTAAAAAAGGAAGTGTCAGGTTCAGACTTAAGCCATAGTCCTATGTCTGAGGTGAGGGAGAGGGTGAAAGACGAGTGAGAGAACAAGAGCTCAGCCTTGACTATGTTAGGGTTGAGACCTTAGCTAAATTATAAGGAGACAGCTAGAAGGTTTGTGTTAGAAATATAAATTTGGGAGTTGGCACATAGATGGGAGTGGATGAGGTCACCGAATCAAGAGTGTAGAGTCAGCAGAGATGCTTTTTCAAGACTAATACCTCTAGTGTTCAAGTAGAAGGGGGGGATTGGCAAAAGAGACATGAGTGGCCCAGAGAGGGTCCCAATCCTTATTTGACAAAAGGACAGTTTTTTTCCTCAGAGCTTCTCATAGGACCTGTTTACCTGGAAACAACCTTTGAGGGATGGTGATGAAGATCAGTGGTTTTTAACTGGGGAGATTTTGCTCCCCAAAGGGAAATTTGGCAATTTAGAGACATTTTTGGTTATTACAACATGGTAGAGGGGAAATACTCCTGCCATCTAGTGTGTAAAGGCCAGGAATCCTATGCTGCGTAGGACAGGCCCCACCACAAATAATTATCCAGTCTCAAGCAGCAGTAGTTCTGAGGTTGAGAGACCCTGATCTAGTTTAACACTTTTTGTGTTCAGATAAAAAACTGAGATCCCCAAACTTAAGTGACTTGATTCATACAGTCCTAATTCCTGGAAGTCATTCTAGAACCTAGGACTTGGGATTAGTCTGGGATTCTTAAAATCATTTGCTGAAGATAATGGTTGGATGGTAGGTAGGCAGAGCCTCTTATAGACTAGAACTTGAGACCCTGGACCACTCCAATGACTTTCTATCAGGGAAACAACATAAAGTTTTATTTCTGGACCTTTCTTTTTAAAGTGTTTGTTCAATAATTTATAATAGCTCGCCAACCTCAGAATGATCATTTCATGCAAATATGGAAGAGCTTTACTGCAGACTTTATTTAGATTAGTTAAAATGTTACTGAGTTCTGAAAATAATAAAACAAAATTTTTCAAAAGTAGGGGGCAAGTCTTTGTCGTTTCTCCTAAGCACACAGAGTAAGTCATGTTTTAAGAATACCTAATATGACTCTGAACATTTAAAATTAATTAATAAAAAATAAAGAAATAAAATTAATTAGCAATACTGACTTTTTAACAATATTTTACAAAAGCATCAATGCCTATCAACCTTAATTTGTTTTTTAAAGGTTGAGAGCTATATAGTAACATATTTGGAGAAATCACAGATTTCTTAGCTAAAATTACTAATTTCACAAATTACAGGAAGAACCACCGACAAAAAGAAATTGGTGATTTATCTTCCCCAATGAGAAAAGCAGGATTGAAGTAATTGTCACTGTTTTTCTTCTTCGTACAATTATAAACTACAAAATCACATTTTCAGAAGTTGAAGATTTTCCTGCTTTAAGAATGTGGACCATAAAATGGAATGCACCATAAAAGTAAAATATGAGCATATCAGTACATATTAGCTTTGATTCTACCTGCCATCAGAAAGTAATTTAGGATGCATCTTCAGTTTCCTCAATTTAATTAAGGGCTTCCAACTACAAGAGTAAACATGAACTATAGCTTTGTTTTTCTTTATTTGAATTCCAAGAGTGCATTTTTAACAGAGCGGTATTCTGTTAGAGAGAGTAAGTGATTAGTGAGGTTTAAATTTATTTGGAACTAGCTTGAGTGTCCTGACAATAAGCCATTATTCTATTATAATTCTTTGAAGGATGAATCCAGAAGGTGTATGGAGAGATAGGAAAATTTGATAATTTATCACTCTAAGAGGAGCTGTATGAAATATCCCTTGGTTTTGAGGTTCAAAAACTCAGATTTTAAAATGTTTTTGTTGATGCAGCCTAGGTTGCGTGGGGTCAGAGTTTTATCAGTCAAGGCTTCATTTGCACACCAATTTAGAAATTACACCCCCTTCTTAAGGCTTAAGACTTTAGCAGAACTTTAACTAGGAAGGTAGGGTTTTTCAAGATGCCTTAGCTGTTTGGCTTGTAATAGCCTGAGCTAAAGTTAAGTTATGTATTTACCATCATTTTTGGGTTAGCAAAATAGAATGGGAAACAGATTGAGTTCGCCCTCTGCTGCCCATGTCTCTCGGGGGTTATCAATTCACCTTAGTCAAGTAGCCTATAATAATTTGTTATTCCAAAAAAGATTCTAGAAATTATTCAGGTGGTTTGTTCATCCCATTCATTTAACATGAAATACCTAAAACATCATTAAGTGATGCAGAAAAGTATGAAGGGGTGATGACAATAATCTATCTAAACTAGTTCAAAGTCACTGGCTGCCATTCCTCTATTTTATCTCCATGACTTTCTCTGGTCAGATAATATATATCAGACTCAATTTAATTACAATTATCTTTCTCATGAGGAATCTTCAATGGCAAAAAAAAAATACAATGACATGTATTTGCCTCAATTACTGTCACTGTCATTCTCTTCATTTGAGGTCTGACTCCTGTGTAAAGTTCTTGTTGACCTACCTGTTTGTGTCCAGTTTAGTGTGGGGTTTCTTTTCAGAAACTTCTTTATCTTGAACAGCAAGTTCAAATAGTTAATACCGAACTTTTAAACTTGATTCAAAATTAGGACTGCTAGATTTAGTAATTAAAAATATAGGAGGCTCAGTTAAATTTCAAGTACTTCTACTTGCCTGTACATATGTACCTTGAGATGCACACATACATTGAGATGGAAACTCTTTGCAATATTTTCCTTTATCTCATTTTTAGAGGCAATTAGAAATGGTTGAAATTTTAGTGGGCCTCCTGTATTTTGAGTGGCTAAATTTGGCAGTTTTATCCAAAATGAAAGCTCTTTAGGATGTGCAGCTGAAGAGAACACATGGCTCTACGTCTGAGTCTTATACCTGCTCCACCTTTAACACAGGTGACCATGTCTTAGTAGAGAGTAGGAATGGTAACGGGACAACCGTTACTCCTCAATTATCCATTCTGACTCTCTCTTAATCTCCTGGCACTCCGTCTCTTCAAAAACCACCATCTTATTCCAGGATAGATGATCATGCCCTTAGCTGTGGATGAATTCCGATTTAAAACCCTCTATAGAACAGCATCTGAAAATCAGCTCTGCAGAATGATTTGAAAGAAGATGATATTAATTCCTGGCATGGACTCTAAACCTAGAACATCCGTATCTCAGGGTACAAAACACTACAACGTTGTTTCCCCACACAATTTCAACAAGGACCTTCTTTACCCTCCCTCACATCCCTGGGTTTGTTTCATCTTCCTGGAGTGTATTTCTCTGCTTTGTCCTCCTGGGTAATTCTCCTTCTTCGTTTGTTGCTCCTGCGGAGGTCTAGTTTTCAATATGTGGGCTTAGCTCAAAGTGAGCTCCCTGCATGAAGCGAAGGCTTATAGCATTTCTTAACTGACTGCTTGAATGCATGAAGAGTGTTTGATGTATTGTTGAGACTTAAGATAAAATTTGAGACAAAAGAATGAGTTGATAAAACCTTCATGGGAAGGGAACCACTGTTACCTAAACCTATTTAAGGAGCTCACCATTGGTCTGTTTTCAGTCCCAATATATCCCTCCTCTCATCTTCTTGCTGTGAGCTCCCTAAAGAGTCGCTTGTGTGTATGAGAGGCTGGAAACTACCAGAGCCAGGTACTAGCTATACCAGGTGTCTAAACCTGAAATACCTATAGGAGACAATAATGTTACTTAATGCGGGAAGAGGATCTGTGTGCAACACAATAGGAAGTGGTGAGGATTGTAGTAATTTGGAAAGAACATTCTGGATATAACCTTAGATAGGTCTGATTGGAATATATTGAGGAAGCTTAAATGTAAGAAATTATACTTGTGTGGTTAAGTAAATGCATTATTAGCAGAAGAGGGTATGCTTGGCAATTACGAGAGAAGAGTCAACAGGTAAAAATACGTTCCCGAGTCCACCACTGGCCAGAGGAGGGGACACTGAGTCTTTAACTGGAGCATCTGGTCTACTCTACAGACACATATGTCCTCTTTGAGAAAACCGATGCATTAGGTTGTCATAGCCTATAATAGGAAATAATCATGTAACTCACCCCCTTATTCTAATTTCTCACCCAGAAAGCAATTTTTAGATTGCAATTTTGGCTTCCCACATGGATTTTTTTAATAGAAGACCACCCAAATGAATATTTATCTACTCAGAAATCAAATTTCTCATGAAAACCTGCTAAAATGGTTTATACATCTATCTATACATCTATTATACATACATATATACATCTATTGTGTTATTTTCACAAAATAAAATACTATACAGCAGTAAAGATAAATGAAGGAGAGGTATTTGTAAATACATGGATAAATCTTAAAAACAAAATTAAAGATGAATACAATTTGCAACAAGATACATATAGTATGATGCCATTCCTATAAAGTGGTAAAAGTGTATAATAATGTAACATTTAAGGGTATGTATCTGTATAGTAAACACCACATTTGGGAGAATGGTTATATCAGTGAAGAATGGAGGAAATGGTGGTGAGCATGTGACAAGTCAGAGACATATAAGATATCTCAATTGTATGTTGAATATTTTATATCTTCACCTTGCTGATGGGTACACAAGTGTTCATATGTGTATTTTTAATATATGGAATATATTTATAGTAAACCAAACCAAACAACAGCAACTGGAACAATTTCTTAAAAACCTATAAAAGGAATTTAGCATATATACATCAGTCCCTTGGGAGTTTGGCTAGTATTATTCCATTCTCCCACAGTTTCCATTTTAGCAAAACTGAGGCCAAAGTCCTAGAAGACAGCTCCAACACCAACTTGCTTCTTTTGTGTAGTTCAGATATTACCTCTGTCTGCCCAACCCCAAAGCATGTGAATGATCCATTAGAATGAGCAGAAATAAATGTTTAATCTTGAGAGTGTGAAGAAAAAATTAGCAATAAGGTGCTAGAGGATTCTGAAGAGTAAACTCTCCAGGGAAAAAGGTCCCAGTGACTTCATTTTAGGAAACTGAGGGGGTTAAGTTCAAACTACCTTAGATATCACCTCTCTCTAATAGTATTAAATTTTTGGAAATATTTTAAATACATAAAACACTTTAAAATCTAGATATTCTATTGTTAATAACCCTACATCACTTATAAAAGTGATTTTTCTAAGCTTTTCTAGCTGACTCTATTTTGTGCACTTGACATTCATTGGCATTGTCTGCTGGTAGAATATGCTACAGGTTTGCTAATAATTTCATATTTCTATTATTCCCACTAAAGCCCTAGGTCTGTGGCTCTTAACACTTTCAGTGAGTAAAAAAATTTGCCTCAGACATTCTTGAATTAACCATTTAATTAATATAACTAATCCAATAGAACCTAATTGATAGACTTACCATTGAGGGTGCTTCTATCAATCAAATTAGTATCAACTGGCCAATAACCTCCATCTCCATGACGACCTGTTTGTTGGAAAAACATAAGAATGTTAGGGATACAGAGCATGAAAGCACAATGAAAGAAAAGAGACAGAAATAATAAATATTTTAAAACACACAAACAATTGAACAAGGTATTTTGGCCACTGAAGGGAAAGGTTGAGAATATTAATTCCGGTATACTTTCTGTGAAAATGTTATTTTCTACGTGTGAGAAAAATCTGTCATGAGTATAGACTCTTTTAAAAAAGCTAAATTCAATTCCTCTCTGAAAAGTCATCCTCCCTCTTCTTTTTTTTTTTCCCTAACCTTCTTGCAAAAAGTGTCCCCAGAAGTGACAGCAGAGGTATGAGTCTCAACGTTGTTTTCCTGAACATCTCAGAACAGAAAGGGTGCTGGTCATGGCTCCTAGAGAAGTAAAGGCCCCCTCTTTCATGCTGCAAGAGGTCCATCCATCTGACATGACTTTGTGGCAAATTAGCATTATTACTCTACAGCACATTTTGTCTTATAAATGGGTTTTGAGCAGTCCTTGTGGTATGTGCCAAATAGGTACCTGGGAATGAGATATTAGATAGGGAGTAAAGAATGGGGTTATGGCACCACACACATACCTGTTCTGAATTTTTTTTTATTTAAAGATTTTATTTATTTATTTGACACAGAGAGAGAGATTACAAGTAGGCGGAGAGGCAGGCAGAGAGAGAGGAGGAAGCAGGCTCTCCACTGAGCAGGGAGCCCGATGTGGGGCTCAATCCCAGGACCCTGAGATCATGACCTGAGCTGAAGGCAGAGGCTTTAACCCACTGAGCCACCCAGAAGCCCTGTCCTGAATATTTCTTACAAACACAGCAGGGAAGGAAGAAGGCTTCTTTAGTTATCACATTACTGGAAACACTGCTTTCCAGTAGGTGTGCAACAGTTGTAAAAGCAGTCTTTAAGAGCACTGAGCCAGGAAATAACCAGAATGGTACCATCATCCAAACTGAATTAATGGTGATTCACCACAGGTAACACCTTTTTCTACTGACATGTTTGTAGACCTGTAATTATTTTAGTAGATTTTGAATTCTAGAATATCTATTAGGTTGACAATTTATAGGAACACATTTAGGAGTTGAATTTATATGCAAACACAAACAAGAATACAGCTAATATTCCATTTATTCACTTCAGAGAGATATCCGAAAGCAGTTCCAATCAGTGGATGATGTAGAGGAAGGTAGCTGAGGCAGTCAGCCCCAATAACATAGGTCGTTTGCTCACATGAAGAGATTTTATTTTGCTTCTTTTTTTTTTTAAAGATTTTTATTTATTTCAGAGAGAGAGAGATACAGGGAGAGCGCAAGTGGGAGCGGCAGGGGAAGAGAGAATCTCAAGCAGACTCCCCCCAAGTGCAGAGCCCAGTGTGGGGCTATCCCAGGACTCAGGGATCATGACCTGAGCCAAAGGCAGATAGATGTTTAACCGACTGATCCACCCAGGCGCCCCTATTTCTCTTCCTCCTTAAGACTTTTAAGTCCTGCTCTTCTGACACTGTTTGGCATCCCAAACAATGCTCTTGCTAAAGCTTTCCCAAGATGTCATTTTATTTGCAAAACTGTTGTGAGGGAACAACTTAAATCTTGTTAACAGACCATACGTTCGGAATTTTAGAAATTCTTTTCCTATCAAACCAGAGTTGGAGTTAGGATGTCAAGCTTCCAATAAGCAACGCATACATTAATCTAATCACATCGTCTTCTGTTTTAAGCATAAACTGGTAAATTTAAAGTCTGCTGGCTAGTGACTGTGGGTCTATAAAGCAGGTATTAGGATGGAGGCTCCCCATGGGGAAAGGCAGGAGAGTAGCAAATGAAATAAGCAGCAAATGTGGACATTTTGGTGGGCTGATTAAAATGTGGACAAGCTTTTTCCCAGATACCTTACTTGTGTGACTCTGACACATTTGGGCTTTCAGTGAACAGAGGATAAGCTTTGCCCATGGGACATTGTAAGATCAATGCTGGAAGAAATGAAGTGAGACAGAAGTTCTGTATGACTATTAAGATAGCTTTTCTCACATCTGAAAGCAGCTAGATTGCAAAGCAGTCAGCCAAAAGAGATGCCAACAGTCCCATCACTTAGGCCAGTAAAGCAATAAATGATTCCTGGTGGGAGTAATCCTGTATTGGCTGGAAATTAGGTAAATAGTCTGTGGAGGATTTTCCTTTTCCTGTAGCATCCTGACAAATGTCTTTTAAATGAAGCTTCTCTGTCTCCCAGCTAGTTTGTGGGAAGAAGCACAAACAAGCCCACAAGCTCATCCATATATTACTCAGACATAAAGCTCTAGGAGTAGAGCACCCCCTGGATGTAGTGAGGCTATTGATCACACAGTGAATTTCAATAGGTAGGAGAAAAGCAGATGTCATATGGTTACGACTCTATGTTAGATAAAGGAATTCTGGAAATGCTTTCCATAGAAGAGAGGGCAGCTTAAAACTTGAACATTCTACCCACATAATCCAGTGTATTGACATTGCTTAACTTTTTGTTGGTAATGATTAGATTGATACCACAAAAGAAAATTAAGTAACTCTTAACAAACCCAACAGAAAGTACTTTAAAGAAACTTGACATCATCAGCAAGCAAGATTGGATTTATGGTAATTTAGAGTCCTTGAACCACTTCAGTAAGGAAACACAAAACTCATTTCTGGAATATTGGTGAGTCTGGGCATCTCTTCATCTAAAGACATGAGAATAAAATTTTAACTTCGTGTGCTGGTATGTTTCTATTCTGTAAAGTATGTCTTTTAACTTCCAGAAATGCTGCCTTTGTGAGGAAAATAATAAGCTAAAACAAACCAAAAAAAGACTCTCCCATTGCTCTAAGGCCAGAACCACAAAGTTGTCATAGGAGGGGACACTGAAGACCAAAGAGGACACTGAGTGTCATTGCTTGCACTTCAAAGTATTTTTAAGGGCTTTTTGATGTGGATCAAATACTGAATGTGTTTAGTTAACTTGGTTAACTTCATAAGCACTGATCTAGGGAAACAAGAAGACGAATGCGATTCTGCAAGATGGAAAGTCAGTCGATGCAAAAGTATAAAGTACTGTCTGATCCCAGAGGTCTTTGTTTTATTAGTGGAACATAAGACTGGTAATAATTCATTCAAAATTTATTAAGGGCCTGCTAAATTCAAGGCACAGTACTAGATCCTCAGGGAAGTGATAATATAAAGACATGTATTAAGTGAGGATCCTGCCATGACAGATCGAGTTGGTTCACTATATCCTGATCCTACATAGGATTAAAGACCAACTGCAGATGGTTTTTAATTTGTGCTGACTTTAAAGATTTAAGAACAAGTTAGCCCATCTTTTACTATAAAATCGCTATTAGGTTTAATTACAAATTTTTTTATTTGTCTAGTATTGTTGAAAGAAGTACATGCAAATAAAAATGTATTATTTTCAGTCTTTTGTGTTCTACATTTATATTTAGATTAAAACTCCTGATTTTTTTTGCATACTGCATTAAATCTCTAACATTTTTTGAAATTAAAAACTCCCCATAATAAATATATGAAATTTACATATAACATTAGTAGAAATAATGTAATACATTTCAAGGTATACCGGCTTTTTTGTACTCAAATAAAGCTCAACATAGCTCAAAAAAATTGGAAATGGGAAGATTTTCTCTCTTTTTTATAGAATTAGTAGTATCATGACTTTATGTGACACAGTAATCACAGTGTACTATATGACTAAAATACTACATTCTGCAGAAAACCTTGTGCTAGTCTCTACCCATGTTTTCTTAGTAATAGAAATGAGGGTGAGGAAAGGAATCAAGATGCTAAAGAGTAATGAATTCATATATCATATAACCAACTAGGTATTTTATCCAGGTAATTTCATCCAAAAATCACTTCTTTCAGAAATTTTTGATAATTAAAACAGATGTTTTCTACTTTTCCTTAGGTTTTGAAACCATGAAATGGTACCTTCAAAAAGAACAGTAAAACAAATGAGCCCACGGTTAACTTTGAAAAGAGGAAATGTATAACTATTTTGAGTTATTAAAAATTATTTATATATTTCTAAAATTTATTTTGTGTGGGTCCCTATTAGGTGAGTCCAAACCAGAAATTTCATGTCCCTTCCCTTATTTCCATTTTTACAGTATTATAAAGTATGAAGTCATTTAAAGAGTAAACTTTTATATTTTCCTCAAAGGATAAAGGATAGATCTTAGTAGGAGACTTCTTTTCATCTTTTTGGTTTTTTTTTTTTTTCTTTTTTGGCAAGAGACATATGCTCCCTTGGGCAAAAGTTAAGTCTCCATGATTCCCTTGCCATTTACTCTCTGGATTGAGGGAAAAAGTGGGCAGAGGTAATATGACTTCCTGTAGGGAGTGTGCTTATTGTGATATTCCTTGGTGTTTACCAGAGTGACATGTATACTGTGTTCCTGTCTTGATGAGTGACTGATGTGAGTTACAATGTTCAATGATATATTATTAATGTGAACAAGAGTTTAAGTTATAATTATTATACAAGTTATTTTCTATGTTCTTGTTCTTACATATTACTTAAAATATGGTTTTTATATTTTTATATAAAAACATTTTTATATATATGTGGTGTGTGTCTCCGTGTGTTTGTATAACATGAAACATTATGGGCGCCTGGGTGGCTCAGTGGGTTAAAGCCTCTGCTTTCGGCTCAGGTCATGATCGCAGGGTCCTGGGATCGAGGCCCGCATCGGACTCCCTGCTCAGCGGGGAGCCTGCTTCGCCCCCTCTCTGCCTGCTTCTCTGCCTCCTTGTGATCTCTCTCCCTCTGTGAAATAAAAAAAAAAGATGAAACATTAATGTTTACATTAAGTCCCTACTTTTAGCAGTCATGGGCAGATGGAGAATATTTTCCATGATAAAAAATTTATCAGCACCTAACAAGGATGAATTTAATTGGGATTTCTAGGGTCTGGTTTTTCTGAATAGATATTTACAAGTTCAGGGAAGAGTTAATGGAAAGTTAATGTGCAGAGGACATGGAGAAAACTGGATGTGGTAGTTCTGATTTATTCTTTAATCTGTCTTCCCTGAGTGGGGATAAGAGAGGGTCCTCCAGAATGGCACCCACACAATCAATACTGAGCAAAACCTATGGTCCATAATCTAAATTGAATGAACAGGTTGGTCATCTAACAAGTGTTCAATATACATTCTCCCAAGGATGCAGAACACTCAGGTATCTTCTTGATCTTAGAATTGGTTCTGTGAAAATAATTCTGGTGATAATGATGGAAATTGAATTGATTTTGTGTCCTGTGTATGAGTGGATAAAGGATATCTATTAATGACACCTGAATACAGTTTTCAGTCCAATACACAGATCATATGGAGATCTATTTTGAAGCAGATGATTTTTCAAAGGCTGGGAAAGTGTCTAAGAGATCAATTTATCATGAAGTTGATAATACTGCTGACTTTGAACAAAGGCATCAGGATATCTAAAAGCCAGGAAGCAAAATCATAACTCATGCCTAGGATATTTCAAACATATACTAATGGAAAAGAATTAATGAGCTCTCCCCAAGATATTGTTTTCAAGTAAACATGACATAAAGCTCATTGATTGAACAAAACTAGAATGTTACAACTTCATGTGTAAGAGAAGCTAACATGCCTGCTACATACTGAGACTTGGTGCTCAACAAATCCTTTTTGCCTTCCTCCCCTCAAAACATCTCTTTATATTTGTCACCTGTGGCAAGTCTAAGAGCAGTAATTTTCAAGAATGGGAATGCATTTGGTGACCTACTCTGAGTTAGGCACAATGTAAGAGAAACAAATATGTGATTATCCATTTTTCCCTGACCATGAGAAGCACTTTTTTTTGGAGTTCCAACTTCTGAATTTTTTTTTAAAGATTTTTATTTATTTGACACAGAGAGAGACATCACAAGTAGACAGAGAGGCAGGCAGAGAGAGAGGAGGAAGCAGGCTCCCTGCTGAGCAGAGAGCCTGATGCGGCCCTCGATCACAGGACCCTGAGATCATGACCTGAGCCGAAGGCAGAGGCTTTAACCCACTGAGCCACCCAGGTGCCCACCAACTTCTGAATTTATGCAATAAAATATGGACAGAACAGAATACAATGAAAAGCAAATTCATTTTTAAAATCTTTAGTAAGCAGAGAAAGTCAATTATCATATGGTTTCACTTACTTGGGGAGCATAAGCAATAACATGGAGGACATTAGGAGAAGGAAAGGAAAAGTGAATTGGTGTAAATTGGAGGGGGAGATGAACCATGAGAGACTGTGGACTCTGAGAAACGAACTGAGGGTTTTGGAGGGGAGGGGGGTGGGGGGATGGGTGAGCCTGGTGGTGGGTATTAAGGAGGGCACGTACTGCATGGAGCACTGGGTGTGGTGCATAAACAATGAATCTTGGAACACTGAAGAAATAAAATAAATAAAAGGAAAAAATAGTAATCAATCTAAAATCTAAGATTATTTTTTCACATGCAAATGTCATGAACTGAGTGACCATAGAGTTATGAAAACCGGGCCACTTTAAGAACGAAACAGGATGTTATTATCAATTATGCCTGGATCTGGGTATTAATCAGGATGCTCCTGGGCAAAATGGAAATTGTAGCCATCACAGACATAAACAATTTCAATAAATGAACCTCTAATTCCTGGCTCTTGGTTGACATCTCAGTTTGATTTTCAGTCCTGACTTCCTGAAGTTTTTTCAGTGTGGCAATTGACAGGTGAAGAAGAGTTGCCTGAGAAATGTTCTAAGTTAGGAAAAAAGTTTGCAAACATTGCATTCTTCTTCCTTTGCAAGGACCAGAGTAAAGCAGCATTATGCCAGACTCCCTGGTATCTGGATTTCTGAACATGATGATAGATGTCAGCCAATGAGAAGAAGAAAATACATATATATGAATCATATGGAGATTGTGGAATTTTCTCCCGTCTTCTTTTTTTTTTTTAAGATTTTATTTATTTATTTGACACAGAGAGAGAGATTACAAGTAGGCAGAGAGGCAGGCAGAGAGACAGGGAGCAGAGAGCCCGACGCGGGCCTCGATCCCAGGACACTGAGATCATGACCTGAGCTGAAAGCAGAGGCTTTAACCCACTGAGCCACCCAGGCGCCCATTTCTCCCGTCTTCTTGTATGCATTCTTACCTATAGTATATCTGGAATAATGACCAGTATATAGGTCTAAGACAACCCTTTTTAGGTGTAGCCTTGTCTTCATCAGAATCTAAAAAGCCTCCTATTTCTCTAAACATGGACACTGTCCTGGATGATTAGATCTTCCCAACAGTTAGCTCATTCACCAGACTAAAATGTGGAGGATAAGGGAGAATCTTTCACAGATTACAAAAGAACAATAGTTCTCAAATCTACTGAATGATTATGAAAATCTCCCTTACCTGGATGGTCCAGAAGCTTATCCCAAAGGCAGTGTGAGATATGTTTGTGTCTGAGTAAAGTTACCAAGCAGTGCAAGGAGAATTAAAAAAAGAGCATGAAAGCTCTTTCTTCTCCAAGTGACTGTATGTCAGGAGGTTGCAAGTACAGTTGGAAAACACTAGAATGTCCGGATCACACTAGTTGTGCCACTAGTATGTATAAATAATGACAGTGTTGGAGCACAAAATTTTTTCATTCATGTATCAGCTCATGCTCCATCCATCTAGTCAAAAAATATACTGAATGGACCCACTATTTTAGGTATTGGGGATATAAAATGACTATTGCAAAGGCTTGTAAGGGGGGAAATGTTGAGTAATAATAACTATATTGTATGGCCAAAAGTTTAAAAAATATTTTAAGTAGGTGCCACAATGGAAAAACAGGATGATTGGCAATTTACGCCTAGTAATTTTATGAAAGACTTTTTAGGGGCACCATCTGAGTTGAGAATTAAAAGATGAGTAGATCAGGTAGAAAAGATTGAGGTGGGTAAGCTTAGAAAGACAGGCAGACATGAAATAATAAAACTCCCTATATACTCTACCAAAGAGTCTAGAATTTATCTTGCAGAAAACAGAGGTCCATTGCAGATATTTTAGGCAGAAAACTAACTCAGGGCGCCTGGGTGGCTCAGTGGGTTAAAGCCGCTGCCTTCGGCTCAGGTCATGATCCCAGGGTCCTGGGATCGAGGCCCACATCGGGCTGTCTGCTCAGCGGGGAGCCTGCTTCCTCCTCTCTCCTCTCTCTCTGCCTGCCTCTCTGCCTACTTGTAATCTCTCTCTCTGTGTCAAATGAATAAAATAAAATCTTTAAAAAAAAAAAAAAAAAAAAGAAAACTAACTCAATTAAATACATGTTTTAGAAAAAGTATTTGGCACAGTGTGAAGAATAACTTATAAGAGATTATTGCAATAAGTAGCATGAGAATAATATTATGAATTCACGAGGCAGACATTTTTAGTTCTATTTTATAGGTGAATAAACTGTGGCTCAGAAAGATTAACAAGTATACTCATTTTAAGCAGCTGAATAGGTCTGACTCTGACTCTGGTGATTTTACCAGTAGTGAGTGAATTAGCAAATAAAAGAAGGACTGGGGCGCAAGTCAGATAAAAATTAGAGCATCTCTCAAAGTTGATTCTGGTATATGACTTGAAGTGGTAGCTTCATTTTCAACAGAACACACAGAACACCACAGACATTGGAAGAAAAAGGAAATAGTTCAGTTTGCAACCATGCTGAGCACTGGGACAAGTGAATGTGACAGTTCAGAGAAGGCACAGCAGAAGTAGGCAAGTAAAGCTAGGAAAACTCTTCAAAGATCAGGGATACCTAGGTCCTCTTTTTATTCCTATTCCACATATTTTTCCCCACACACACACTCCAACCACTCCCTCCCTCCGCTCCCCCACCCCCCCAAGAAGCAAGGTATGATTGGCATCAGCAGCCAAGAGTGAACGGGGTTGCAGGGTTCTGGAGGCTAGCATGCTGATCTTCGGTGATCAGTGTGGATAGTAGATACTTGATGTGTTGAAAAGTAGGAAAGCCAGAGAACTGCTGTGTTAGAGCAAAGGGAAAGAGCAAAATCTCACCAATTTATCTCTCTCTCTTTCTCTCCCTCTCTCTACCACTGCGCATTATTCTGCAAAGTGGCCCTAACTGTCCCCCGAATATATCTTGCAATCCTCCCTCAATGAGCAGCTTCTTGGCATCTTGATTTCTAATTCTAGGATTTCCCTACGTAAAGGTTCAAGTAATCTCTCCCTCTGCAATCATTTGTGTTGAATTAAGTTCTACTCATATAGTAAAAGTCCAGTCTTGGGTTTAAACAGTCTTTTCTGCTATTACCAATAGTGATTGCCCATCTGAAACCCTATAATGACGCTATACATATGAGATGGTACCAACTAATTCACATTTCGTACTTTTAATGTTGGGCTGGGAGTCTTTATGTATTTCTCCTAACTACATTGCACGCTTCTGAAAATGGACCCACGGAACTGCACTCCTTTCTCATGCTTCACCGTACCCAACATGATGCTAGGTACTTTGTTACCAGCAAGTTGTGAAAAGGGAGTCCAATTCTTTTCATACTTCATGTTTGAAATTTCAAAACCTTATCAACACCTATTAGTTTTGCCTTTTCTCCTTTCTGTACTCAGAATTACAAGCAGTCAGGAAATGCAAGAAAAATAAAATTTCTGCTAACAAGAAATGACAGGAAGGGCAGAGATCAAGAAAAGTGCACAGGAGGTCAGAATCATCTATAATTGTGACCACCATTTTATGAATTAAAGAGAACTTGTTTTCCAGTTTAGCTTTAACTTATTAGATGACTATTCAAGATATTTTTGCCTAGTGGAAACATATTTTCACATCATTTTCATCTTCCCCAAGATCACTAACATATACAGTATCCATAGCCATGAGCATTATTGGTTTTAGGTCCCAACTATACTTTTGATCAGATGGTAAAGTGTTTCTTTCCAAATTACTCTGTGACTGTTTCCTCAAAGATGTGTGTCATAATTAGTTCAACAAACGCTTACCAGGCAACTATAATATGACAGATTCTCAATTAGAGACTGAAAAGTGGGGATGACAGTGTGAATCAGACCAGTCCTCTGCCATCAAGGAATTTGCAACCTGGCCCAGAGGTTGGGGATATAAATAGCAAGATATAAGAAATGAAGAACAGAGCAAGGAATACATTGGGTGTTATGGACATACAGAAGAACAAAAGACTGGAAAGGCAAGAAAGGCTTCTTGGAAAAAAGCAGAATGGGAAAAGGAGTCTTAGAAGATGATGACCTGACTCTGTAGAAGAAGAAAGTACTGCTAAAGCTAAGAGGGTGGTACCAGTTAGAGCATGGAGTTGGGAAAATGCACCTTTCCCATAGTGATTTACACACGTTTGCTAGTAGACTGTGATGTATATGGAGGAATGAACTAGTCTTGAGACTAGAAAAGGGCAGTTGGGGCCTTGATATCAAAGAACTGACTTTATTTCATAAGCATTGGTGAGCCATTTGTTTTGGAAAGAAAACCGAAGAGGCAGAGACCAGTCTAACAGTAGTGGGCAGAAAAATCAAGCCAGGAACCTGGTATTTGGCTGATGTCTACAGCAAAGAAGGACATTGAGCAACAGAGTAGCTCTTACAAAAAGAACTTGTTTAAGAAATCTTTTTGAGGGCTTGTCTATCTTTCGGGTCTGAGAAACTTACAATTATGCCATGAATCACATCAATTCTTAAGAGTACTATGTGTTTTCTTTCAAAGTTACGTATTGAAACGTAAAAGCTCCTCAGAGGTTGACTTAGGCAACTACTTGACTGCTTGCTGGGAACAGGAGAAGCACCTCAACACTTTATCAAAAGCACACTACTCATTTTTCACCCCCCATTTTATACCATAATCATAATTTCTAGAATTGCAAAATTTTGAACCTGAGAACAGCACAGGTGAGAATAGCTCTCTTTCAAGGGGGTGTAGCAGCAGTTGAATAATAGAGTAGTTGAAACTCCGCACAATAATAGGGTAAAAAGAGGTTTTAATTTTCAATTAAACCGCTCCCAACAAAAAGTGCTAAAGGCTTCAATTTTTCAAACAGCACCCTGGCTGGTGTAATCCAAACCCTGCAAAGTCTGGATTACATTAACTAAATTCCAAGCTTGACTAGACTGCCTTGAAAACCCTATTTCCTTGAAATTGGAAACAATTAACATTCTGTTTATTCATGAGATTAAACCTGCTGAGGTGTAAAATGGCAGGTGTAGTGTTAAGTACTTTGCCTGAATACCCTACTGAGGAAAGACAAAGAACTTTAAACTAGGTGAACATATGGTGATGCCACGTAGGTTTTACTTTCTTGATAACAAAGTAGGAACCAATTAACTCACTGCATTTCCAGAAATTATACAGCGGTTAAGGGCAGAGACTCAAATTACTTAACCCGGGGTCTGTATCTCAGGCTAACCTCTTCCATACTGTGAGTGTTTGGGCAAGTTGGAGCACCTCTGTGTCTCATTTTCTGTATCTGGATGTTATGAGGATAGGATAGCACACGAGCAGTGCATAGAAGAATGGTCGAAGCATCCTGGGGATGCTAACAATGTGAAGTACTATGCTATGTGAAGATGCTATGCCTGGGTTTTTTATCCTAACACTAATCCTCAAGTTGGATCATCTGAAATCTTGAAAGAAAACAAAAGATACTTTGTCCAGGAGTCATCATTTGAGAGGTGAGGATGGTGAGAGAGGTCAGTCACATGCTCCAAGTCACACGAAAGGTCACAGTGGCAAGATTCTAGTGGCACTAGAATTTGAGGTCTCCAAGCCCATTCCACCACTCTTGGAGTATACACCGCATGCCGATGGGAAAGCCAGGACATTATCAGCTGTTACCATGATTCAGAAGTGAGTGATTCTCCCTCCTGGTGGGAGGGCAGTTCTCAGCAAGTCACCTGCATCTAAATGTATAAACTGACCTGTGAATTTCCACCTCCTTTTGTAGCTCTGATGTTTTAGATCACCCCTCTGCAGGCTATGGAGAGGGAGAGACACTTGAGAGTGCCTGAAGCCAGCATTTTCTTCCTGATTCATTTCAGTGATGATACAGATCATCTCATAAAGTTTCCTGCCTTCTTTCCGGTCCTGTGACATGGCCCTAGCACCCTACGCTGCTTGCCCCAATGGGCGCCCCAATGGGCAGACATGGAAACACTCATGACCTTGTAGACATTCGTGCTCATGCTAACAATGACCACTTTTTACACATCAACACCTCAAAGTGGAGAACCACATTGGGAGGTTAAACGGAATATAAGGATGTAAAAACAATCCTTTAAGATTAAAAGTTTGATTTGATGATAATCACTTTCTGAGAATTGGTTTTATTTTATAGTCAGAGCTATCCCCCTTTGCAACCCCAAGCAGAGGCTTTTATAAATGCTTCTGTGAGAAACTCTAAAAGGTTTAAGTTTATTACAGAAAATCAAAGAGTCACATTTTTCACACAGAGAGCAGCAATCTACAGTGGACAGACTACATTCTGGGAGTCAGAGAGAAACATGTTGGCATCCACCTCTGCCCACAACTATATTTGTGTGGCCTTAGGCAAAGCACTGCCTTCTGCGTCCTCATCTGAAACACTGGGGAGATAATCAGTGAGAGCGAGAGAACAGCTTTCTTTTTGAAGGTGGATGCGGTGAACTATGTTGTGCTCGCCGCCCCCCCCCCCAGAATCATATGCTGAATTCCTAACACCCACTGTGAGGCCCTATGGAAGTAATTAAGGCTAAATGAGGTCACAAGGGTAGGGTCCTGATCTGAGGGGAAGAGATATAAGGGAGCAGGCTCTCCATCTGTCATGTGAGGACGCAGCAAGAAGATACCTGTCTACAAGCCAGGAAGAATGTTCTCATCAGAAACCAACTTGGCTGGACCTTGATCTGGGACTTCCAGCCTCTAGAACTATGAGCGGTAGGTTTCTCTTGTTTAATCCACCCAGTCTGTGGCATTTCGTATAAGCAGCCTGAGCTGATTAAGGCAATGGAATTAGCACCATCCCTGTGTTTCCTGAGATAACTGACTGTCAGGATCACATACTTAGTGCTGTGACTTCCCACTGACAAGATGACCTCAGGTTGAAAGCTGTTTTATTCTTTGTTCTTTGGACTATCCACAGTCCAAAATATGGGGAAAGGAAAGCTGATCCTGGGAAGATATCCATACACAAACTTCAGATGCAGCAGCCTTATAAATATAGGTTAAACATGAGTGTGTGGTCGTGTCTGCATCCATATACAGACATAGGGTGAACATACTCTGGTTAAGAACAGGGTTTGAATCATGGCCTTGCTACTTACTAGCTGTGTGTCTACAGACAAGTGACTGAAACGCTCTGAGCTTCAGTTTCTTCATTGCCAAAATGAGAAAAATAACTGTAACTCACAGTATAGTAGTGAGGATCAAATGAGAATTCTGTAAATAGAGACAGTGGTTGGGCTTCACAAGAGTTCATTTTACCATTACACACGTCCACACACACCCACACAAATTGACAGGGTTCTTATCAAAATATGAAAAATAAGAAAGGAAAAAAAAAGCGCAGCATTTCTATGTCCTCTGAACTCACTTCACATAGCCCATGAGATGTTCTTTTCCTACCTGACCTTCCTAAAAATTAAATCCTGTGGTTAATCTCTAAAATCTCATGATTACCTTCAAACTTATTGGCCACTTATGCCTGGAAGACACTAGAGAAAAAATTTAAGTATAACAAGAGATAAAGGGCTGCAAAAAAACAGGGAATTACAGAGGAGCCTGAGATTAGAGAGATAAGGAAATGCTAGATATAATCAATTTATAACTACATGAAGGGAAAGAATTCAAAGCAAATTGTCTATCATTTTCAGACTACTCCTGCTATTACTCGGGAGAAAATATTTTCCTCAAATCACAGCTGATTCAAATATAACTGACATCTTGTTTTCCCATTTATGTACTTCAGGACATATATCAGACTCCAAGAAAAAGTAACTGTGAGAAAAGTCTACAAAGATATTTTGTAAAAATAATCAAAACTTTTCCTCCTCTCTCGCAGGTAAATTAAATTTGATCTCCTGTTTTTCTGTTTGGGATTCATCTTTGCAAGGTTCACTCTGACCCAAGGTGTCGAATTTTCTCTCAACAGAAATTCAGCTCCTGTCACAGACGCAACAGTGGGATGGATCACTTCAGCATGGGGAGGGGCAAATAGGTCTAACTGTGGGCACAGCAAAACATATTCAAATGATTAGTTCTGTGCTGAGAGTGGGAACATTCAGAACAGCTTTTTCCGTTTATTTTCATCAATCTTAGAAGGATCTTCAATCGGTTATTTTTCTTCTACACAGTCATCAACACAGAAGACTGATCTGGTTTACAAAGAGCTTTGATGGCCAGCAAATCTGATATGCTTTCTTCGTAAAAATTTAAAGATCTTATTTATAACCACTAAATTATCTGTTGTCAGTTCCTCTCTATTTTACAAGCGATGTGAGTTTGATGTAAAATTTAGAACCTATCAGTTTGAACAACTGTTTACCAGCTGTGATTGAATAAGGCACCAAGTAGTATAATATGTGAAGAATCTTTTAAGTAGCATTAGGTGAAGAAAAAGGACAATTGCTGAATAAAATTAATAGACTCAGCCACCGGCAATAATTCTTGGGAATTACTTTTTTCCCTGATAACAGATCTGATTTCACTACTGAAATGAAAATCTGAGGAAAATCCGTGGAGACGGTGTGATCAGAGGGACTGGGGAATTATTTACTCTTTTTTTTCTTTTATAAAAGGACCAATTTACAAAATACACTTTTGGTAGCTTAAAAGAATATCAAATAAAACAGGTAACTGAAAAATAACAACGAAATCCATTTATTCAGAAACTTGGGCATGTCATTGCCTGAGTGGCTAATAATGTAACATTTCATCTGGTTCACTGACATAAAAACATTTTTTTGGCATGTTTTCTCTCTCTTGTTCTATATATTTCTCTAAATATTATTTTAAAAATTAGGAATTATCTGCCTATGGAAGTTCCAAATTCATTTAAGTTGAGAAGGCTATGCAAATTTGTTGTAATTATTTTATAAGTCAAATAATAAAACCACTTCTGCTAGTTAATTATTCCAGCTTTAGATCTGGCCAGCACTAATATTTAATATACCTAAGTAAATATAGGCTAACTGATCAGTATTCATCATTAATAGTTTAAAAATATTACCATTTAGTAGATATTGATCTTACAAAAATATTTTAAGTAGAAATAAGCAGGAAGTAAGTCGAGGTGATTAATGGAAATGTGAACTCTGGGTAGATATTTCTTTGTATTGCTCATTTTTATTACTTCCACGTATGAAGTCCCAGCCATGTTCTCTGAAGCACAGGTGTGACATAAGGACACAGGGGTAAACTGGCACACAGAATCATTAAAGAAAATACTACTCATGTAGACAATCTTCTGTTAGTGAGCCTTAATATCCAGATGCTTAATATTTAAAAGTCAAAAAGTATTCTTGTCAAAAAGAATGCTTTCCTCCATCTTACAAGATGGTGCCTTCTAAGACATGATGCCTGCAAGCAGATTCTGTTGACAGATTGTCCAAAGCAGGGTACAAACGACACCAAGTGTAGACTCTGGGCCAACAAATGTAGACAAAATCCAGATATCACCAACTACAACAAGTTGCAAATACTTCCCAACTCCCCCTTCTTTAAAGAATATAACAGGCTGAAAAAATACAGCTCATAACCTATTCTTTTTCTCCTCTAGAATTCTACCAATTACCTTTAGTGTAAAAATAATTTATCCGTCTGCAAATCATGATAATAGCAAATTCTTATCTACCTGTGAATTGATGGATAATTCTTATTTATCTCCATTTTCCTTTGTGTAAATCCATGCATATTTCTCTACACAAATCAGCTTTTAACAAAAGAATGGAAGGAGAATAAAATACTCTGAGTCGAACCAGCATCTGATTCATGGAGTGAAAGCTTTCTGACTTCAAAATGAACAATAGGAATGCCCTAAAAAAGTTGTCCTAACTTTGTCTTTATTTATTAAAAGAAGCTCACTGTAGAGAAAAAGCACACTTGATTTATGGTTTTACTCTGTGGAGCTACAGAACTTTAATCCATAGCTCATGAAAGGGTGTAAGAGCAGCTTGAAAATTATGCTGAGCTTAATTATACTTAATGTGAATTATTCAGAAGTGCAGACAGAGACTAAAAATTTATTTCATACAAAGAAGCTTGACATTTTAATTGGTCCTTCAGAATAGAGACAAAACAATTTCCTCTCAAGAAAATTTACATCTTCCCCAACAGACCTGCAGCTTCAGCCAAACAGAACTTCATTAACAAGATTAATTATCACGCCAGTGTCTGCTTCATCAGGTGTATGGCCCAGGTGAAAAAACGAATACAAAATAATGACTGACATTTCTAACAGATAGAATTGATTCAAGGAGAGAAAAGATGACAGATTGAGCCACCATACCTTGGTCATTAGCCATTTTGTCAGGGTGTTCTACTGTGGGGGAGAAAGAAATATTATTAGACATTGACACTTCCTAGCAAGGAAGCTGACACTTCGAATCGACAGTTTTGTTAGCAAGTTTTCATATCAAGGCCAAAGCCCTGTTGAAATAAAATTGATAAGGAACCAAGGTTGATGTGATTATTTCTATTAAATAGTAGTCAGAAGAGAAAAATTAAAAATGATTTTTGCTATACATGTTCTTAAAAATGTTATTTGTTTCACACTTCCACACATCAACTCCAAAAGATCATCATGTAGATTTAATTAAAAACACAATACATAAAAACTCATGTGATCACCAAGTAATTATCACCCATATATTTTAAATAAGGTAAAGAGGCTATATTTTTGTCTTCAATTTTTTTTTTAAACCAGAGAACTTTACCAATTCTCACATGGATAGGGTAAAATAATAGCATATTGTAAATGTGTCTTAATCTAAATGGTTTAATAAATTTTTAGACCTTGTGAAGAGAATTCTTACCTGTTCACAACTTCAGGTGCATTATGAATAATATTCTTGAAAATGACTTTTTAATTTAAAAAATATATTTAATTTTTTTAAGTGGCTTCTTTTCTATTAACCAAATATAACTGTATAGGAGATAAATCCACAATATCATCACTTTTACAGAAATTGTGATAGGACATTTTGACTAATGTAGATCTTTGTCAGTCTCCATCAATTAGAATTATTTCCCCTATACCTGAGCTCAAATCTTCTAAGTTTATTGAACTCAATTGCACTAAAACTTGACATGTTGGCTACCACACTTGCTGCTGGCTTCTTCATATATCTCAGTTAAACTCTCACAGAAAAATACAATAGTGTTCCCATGGGCAGGAACCTATAACCTAAGACCCTGGTTCTCTCATTCTGGGAGGCAGTCTCATAGCAAATCCATCATCATTGTTTGAAAGATAAAGCAAAGGTCTGAGAAGTGGTAATCTTTCCTTTACTAATTGATAGGATATGTATCCTTGCCCAAAAGAATATGCATAATGGAAATACTCAAAAAATGATGCTGTTAATAAAAACCTTTTTCAGATAAGCAGGGTTTATGAATGTCACCTCATAGAAGGACATATTCTATGTGTAAGACTGATGATTCACAGACTTGTACCCCTGAACCAAATAATACATTATATGTTAGTTTTTTAAAAAGGCTGTATTCTAAACTTAGTTACAAATTTCTATCACTTATAATTTTTTTATTTTAAAATAATATGTAAACATATTCTATGGAAAAGGATAGACCAAGAAAGGTTACCTTAATAACTAGTAGACTTTGAACTGAATGACTCTTTGGAAAACACTAAACATACAAGAGTGCTTATTATATTAAGATTGTACCAGTTTTAGGTAAGTTTTATAAATGTTATTGTAGCTCCTCAAGATTTAACAAACATTTCTTTTTAAGATTTTATTTATTTATTTGAGAGATAGAGAGATCACAAGTAGGCAGAGGCAGGCAGAGAGAGAGGGGGAAGCAGGCTCCTTGCCGAGCAGGGAGCCCGATATGGGCCTCGATCCCAGGACCCTGAGATCATGACCTGAGCCGAAGGCAGAGGCTTTAACCCACTGAGCCACCCAGGCGCCCATTAACAAACATTTTTTTTAATTCGCCAGGCCGTCCAAACTAATCTTTCCCTAGTCTAATCATCACAGCTTCATTTTTATCTTAATTTTTCTCTCCTATTTCCCTTTAAAGACTAATGACTTCTCAAGATCCATTTTATTACAGTATTAGGGGATTACTGATGGAAGGTGTTTTTGATAGGCAACTGCATTATCTGTAGTTTATAGACAGGGATAGGGTTTTCACTGAAATCCTAACTCACTTTTTGAGAAAGGATACTATGTTGTAGGGTGTGCCAAACCAGGTCTCTGGTAAGAATGAGAGGGTATGTAGAGATCCCATGTGACTGTGCAATTCAAGAAGGGTAAAAGTTTGGTAATCAGAACAGGACACACTTGAGAAACTACCTTAATTATCATCTCATATTTAGGTGAGATATGTTTGGAATGACATAAAAAACAGAAAAGAAAATCAATCTCATCTCATTTTCATTCTCCATTTCTCCATTCATCTGTAATCATATGCACACATCATCTACAGTCTAAGAAAATTTTTATCAATCGACAAATAAATATACATTATGGGTAACAATGTCATCCTCATTCTCACCCTCTGGATTTGTTTTACTGTTAGTAATCTGGACTGGATATAACTTGAGAAAATTTGCATGTCTCAAGAAAGTTATCAACTAAAGAGTATGTTCCAACAGGGATAAAACATATCCTAAAAGTTACTTTTTTTTAAAAGACAAATAATGGCTTAAAATGTTCATAATTTGTGTCTTGAGTTTTTATTTGTTCCTGCCATTTGTCAAGAAAATCATGTATTTTGTCAAAAATAATGTGAAGACTAAAACTTTTCTGTATTCTAGTATGGAACTCTCAGTTCTATATCCTTGGATGGGAAAGATGCACATTTCAGAATGATGATTAAAGATGCCCAGAGAACATACTACACTCTAGTGCTTTTCATTGCTGAAGACTCTTCTTTTTTGTGTGTTAGAGGTGACTCCATCCCACTATATATTCCATTTAGGTCTATTTCAGCAGAAGCATCCTTTTTCCTATTATTTGACAGGCCAATATGGAGAAGCTCAGCTTACCTGAGAGAACAACCCATGTGAAAGACAGAGATTGACATGCCTCTTGTATAGCTTCCAAGGGTTTCACTGTGTATGGGTATCCTAATGGGGAATATTTGAGGGAAGGGAGTTGTGTATTTGCAGAGTCCTGTGTGGTCAGAGAATCAAGTTCAAGATTCTTTTAATTAACATTCCAAAGAAACAATCAGATGTACCACATACAGGCATGTACACAAGGGTATTGTAATTTAATCCCTTTTTAATTATAAATGTCCTTTTCATTAACCAGTGATGGTGCACTGAGTTTCCTATATGTCTCTTGCTGGTGTCCTAAAACCAAAGACAAAACTCTAGTCTCCAGCAGTAAATGCTACTGTCTTTGCAAAGACTGCATATGAAAGAATGAAGCTTGTAGACACCTGCCTGGGGCATGATTTGCAAAGAAACACTTGCCTCTTACCCAGTAGACTACTGAGAGCTTTCTCAGCTTCAGGATAACATGAGCCTTTCTTGCTGTCAAATAAAGTTACATTCTGATGAACAGAGGCCTTATGTCTTGAAGCAGCTTTGCGAACTGAAAATCTTCAACCAGAGAGCAGTAGCATGATGTGATGTGTTTAATGTGAGTTTGGTTCACTGTGGCTTCAAATCTCTTAAGAGTAATTTATTCGTCTTAGAATATTTGTCACCATAACATGTAGGATGCATGCATGTACAATGTCAATTATTGATAAAGATGGGCAAGATCAATATCTCTAAATAATTTAGAGCGCAATCAAGGCACCTGAAACTTGGTTTGCCATGTGAGCAAGATTTGTTTTAAAATAGAATTGACTATTATTTGAGCACGATATACTGAGGATAGACAATGTTAAACATTCAAATCAGGATATTAGAAATAATGCTTGTGAATTATTACAACATAACAAATTCCTGAATTTGTTCTCAGTTCTGAACATCATTTCATAGATGAGTTTAGGGTACTTAAGGTAAACAGTACCAAATGAGATATGGAGTTCATTAAATAATCTCCAGGATGGTTATCAGTGTGGGCCTGTAAATCCTGTCATAACTCATCACTCTGCTGCTTAATACATGTGGGTGCCTTACAGTCATTCTAAACCCTCCCTGAGATCTCTAGTTAGCACACAATGTGAGCATGAAATTAATTTGGCACTTGTCTATAGATAAAGATGAAGCATTTGTGAAACAGTATCTAGTTACATTTCATGCTCCCACAAAATGAATAACCAGTTTCCTTTCGATTGCTCATTTAGAGCGAAACCTGATTTAGACATGAAGTCCTAAAAACCCAGAAAGAAGAAGATTAGCTCATTTCCTCCTGCCTCCCTCTCAACTTCTACTCCGTCGCTAAGAACTGTCATGAAGGCTTAAGCTGAATGCTTGTTTGTGTGTTCTTGGCAAACTTTCAGATTCGCTGTTACCAAGTCCAGCTTTGAATGGCTAGCTCCTTCACCAGAATTCAAAAATCCACTATTTATTAGGGTACCTTTCCTAGGGGAATTGAACGGCTATACAATTATTCTAAGACCCTTCTCTTAATATGTCAAGCACCTGGGTGAAAATATCAACCATTCTCATATTTCTAATTTTTCAGTTGTTTACCATGATGTATTATCAACTTCTCAGCCGGGTATTTCAGTAGACATAATGTGGTCACAGATTTAAGAGCCAAGTATCCTTCTTTAGAACAACACACATCATGCCTAAATATACATCTTTAAATATCAACTAAGAAACATTCGATTTTTTTTCAATTGCTAAATAATAGAGGCTCTTGAAACCATTTGTCCTCCAGAAAAAAAATACTGTTCTAAAATAGTAAGGACTAACATGAAGTTTATTTTGATGTAGTCCCTGTTCTAGGGCCTTAGCATTTTTTCTGTATGAACATGTAACTATGCTTGAATTGAGCAGCTATTTTTACTCTTGCAAGCATGGGGTGTTTTTTTCTAGTAATCATACTGTAAGACTCTTTTTTTCCCTTGTTGCTCTTCTAGGTCCTTAAAATAAACACATTCATTTTGTTTGAGATTTTCTGTCTTGCCATATCAAATTTTCTTTTTATGTGTAAGTACAATAGTTCCTCAAAGAAAACATTTAAAGTTGGCAGTAATATAGCATTCGCCTAATTCAATGCTTTTTAATTTTTATTTCCTTACATAAAATGACTAAAATTTTTCATTATATTTTGAATAGAGCCAAAATACATGAAATCAACACAAAATTTCAAAAGGATTGTAAATGGGGAAAATATTAAGTTAAATATCCCTGCCTTGTGTTGAAGGCAGAAAATGCGATAACACAATAGATCTTTCTCTGACATGTTGGCTTTCAGCATGAAAAGGTACATTTTAATTTATTTTGAATGTCCATTGTAGTCATGTTGCCAACAGAGAAGGCAAAGACAGTTCCTAATGCAGATGCCATGAGTATTTTATAACAATCCCACAGGAAAAGAAAACCACTGCTGTACTAGGAAATGATTCAAACCTTTCAGAGTCCTGAAGAGGATGGGATCCGAGAGAGGCCCCACTCCTTTTGCATTTCGTGCTTGAATTCGAAAGTAGTACATTGTGTCAAGGTTGAGATCCATGATTTGGTGAGTAAGCCGATCGCCACTGATTGTTTCCATCACCCAGTCATCAATTGGTATGTTCTTGTCCAAGGTATAAAACAAGATGTAAGCTGCCGAAATAGATGAACGTGACTGTGTTTAGTGTACCAATCACATGCTATACTTCTGCTTCGAAACACTCATGTTTTCCCAAATATAATTTGCAATGATTATTATACACTCGCAATCTATAAACTACAGTATTCAGGTAAGCAAGTAATAACTTTTTTGATATTGCAAAGATCAGACAAATCATTCCCTAATGTACACAATCTGAAAATGGAATAGACCATTGGAAATAAAAATGTCTGCCATCTTTAAAAAATACGAGAGTTTCTGATGCCTATAAATCTTGTGCATGGACTCCTGACTGACAGAAACACTGAGATTAAAAAAAAAATGTGTGTTGTTTTAAGCTGCTAAATTTGTGGTTATCTTGTTACACAGCAATAGATACCATAATAGGCTAATGGTGACCTTGGCAATCTGCACCCCAGGTGATTTCTGTGTTCAAGCAAGGTCAGGAATCATTGCATTAGTCGGTATGTGGAATCTGTAATATTTTTGGTATTCGTTGAGATGATGGTGCTGCAGCTATGAATGTCTTATGACGCAGAGCACTCAGTAGAAGATCAAGATTAAAGATCAAGGTAAAGAACCAGTAAAAGATTAAAGATCAAGGTAAAGAATTCTGCAAAACTTAAAGGTTGTAGGACTATCTGGTTAATATTAAAATTGGAATACTATAATTCAAAAGAGACAGTGAAATATCACTGGACAAAAGAGTTGTTTATGACTCATTTATAACTCAGCCCCTGTGATCAATATCAATAAAATCTTCTAATATTTTTTGAGTCAGAGTGTCTCCATTCTTGTCCCCAAAGAAACACATCTTCTGAATAGAAGACCCTGGTACTGGTAATACTTTTTTTTTTTAACTTTTATTATGTGCATGTCTTATCTCTTCAAAAGGATAAAAACATTCCTTTAGTTCAAAAGCCATATCTTATATTACCTTTTATTCTTTAGAGAAACCAATAAAATTGTCTTCACATAATAGGTATTGAAACTCACTTACTGAATGAAATCCTCTAGCCAGTAAGCACAGATGCTTTACATTCATGACATTTAATGCAATTGTAGAGTTTTCATGGACTGTTGTAGGTATCCGATGACACTGAAAGTTTGGAGAATTGTTCTCACATCAGGTCAGCTACATTTATTACTGATTTTGTTGATTTGTCAAGTAGGAATGAAATATTTGCCCTCTTTGTGTTTTGGGGTTGGTTTTTTTTTTCTTCGTAAAAAGTATTCAGTTAAGCATTTAAGAATGACAGTTCTGGCATCAAGTAACTACGATTGAAGGTATAAGCATCAGGTCCTGACAATTCCAAACTGTATTTGAAGAGATTTCCTGGTATTTATGGGGAGGCTGATCCTGTGTGTGTGTGTGTGTGTGTGTGTGTGTGTGTGTGTGTGTGTGTGTAAATTTGAGAACTGAGATGCAGAATAGAAATAAACTAATACAACATTCAAAACCTTAAAAATTGGTCTTAGGGAAAGCACAGAATTTCATCTGTATATATGAGTTTGGTGTGTTTGGAGAATATTAAATCTGTTATTGAAGACTTACTGTAGAGATTTCTATAACCACATAGGTAGGAACAAATTCATTGGTTTCTCAGAACCTTTCTGAACCTACATGTCCATTTCTCCACGTCCAAGCTTCTTTCTTCATCTTTTTCTTTTACTTTTTTCTACTTCATTTTTGTCCTTACTCACCATAACTAGCCAAATAATGAGAACTATCTCCTGTCATAGGTGATAAGATCTGGAATTATTCACTCAAGTGGACACTCCTGTGTTAGAATTACATTTGTTTAAATATATATAAAATGTAACATCATACATATGTCATTTTTGACTACTTCGACAAAGAAGTTGTAATTGTAAAAAGAAAGTGTCAAAAAGTCTTTCCTCTGTTTTTTTCCATACTTCCTTCCACAGATCACCGATTCCCTTCCATGTTCAGCAGCTAAGTACCAGGAAGATCAAGATGATGCTTACCAGCAAGGAGCTCAGCCCAGGGAGAGCTCCTCATCTTTCGAAAATTGATTCTGGGGCGCCTGGGTGGCTCAGTGGGTTAAAGCCTCTGCCTTCAGCTCAGGTCATGATCTCAGCGTCCTGGGATCGAGGCCCGCATCGGGCTCTCTGCTCAGCAGGGAGCCTGCTTCCTCCTCTCCCTGTCTCTCTGCCTGCCTCTCTGCCTACTTGTAATCTCTCTCTCTGTGTCAAATAAATAAATAAAATCTTTAAAAAAAATTGATTCTGATAATCATGTCTATAGATAAATACATAATGAAGGACCCATTTCTTCCTTCCTAATAAAACAATTATTAAAAAATAACAGGCTAGGGCGCCTGGGTGGCTCAGTGGGTTAAAGCCTCTGCTTTCGGCTCAGGTCATGATCTCAGGGTCCTGGGATCGAGGCCCGCATCGGGCTCCCTGCTCAGCAGGGAGCCTGCTTCCCCCTCTCTCTCTGCCTGCCTCTCTGCCTCCTTGTGATCTCTCTCCCGCTGTGAAATAAATAAATAAAATCTTTAAAAAAAAAAATAACAGGCTATGGATTCAGGAAGACAGGACCTCAATTTGTAGGCTGAACCTCAATTCATTTCCTGGTTTTGCAACCTTGAGCACCTTGCTTAATCTAAGTGTGCTTCCATTTTCTCATCCGAAAATAAGTTGCTCTCAGATAATGTATTCTAAGAAATTAATATAGGTGGGTATCCCTATGATATTATCTTCTATATAGTGACTACTTAGTAAATGCTACATCTATTCTTTTTTTTCTTTCTTTCTCTCCTTCCTTCCTGCCTTCTTTCTTTCTTAATATTAGCCATTAAGGAAGTATTATACTTGGAGCAGCTGGAATTTTTATTTCAAGTCAACAATAGATTTAATAGCAAGTCAATGATTATTCTACTCAACAAATATTTATTAATTACCTACTAAGTGTCAGTGATATTGATCCGGAAGAGAAAGCACTGAACAAAATCTGGAACCTGTTTCCATAGAATTTTCAGCCCTGTATTTGAACATTTAGATTTTTCTCTCCTGATTATGTGGGAAGGGGACATAAAGGAAGAAGTCAGGATGGCTAAATTTCCAACTTTTAACTAGGTAAACATGAAAAATTTTTATGTGATGGGAGTAAGAATATTTAGACACATATGATTGCAGCGAGTGCCCAGCTTGGTCCACAATCTCGGATGGTCTTATAATCTATTATGGAATATAATAGTGCATTATTTGGTTGGGTATGGTGGCAGATAGACAAAAAAACAAAACAAAACAAAAACCCCACAAACAAACAAACAAAAAAGAAAAGAAAAAAAGAGGAAGAATGGAGAGAAAGAGGGATTAGGGAATAGAAGGAGGGACTAATAAGACAGGCAAATGAAAATGTACAAATGAGGTAGGCTATGTGTATTTAGAATTCCTTGGATGGAGATATAGACTTTAGAGACATAAATTTGTGTTCACTGAAGCACTGGTTCTACACTTTTTCAGAGAAAGTAAAAAGGGACTAAAAAGATCTGCTTAAGAAACAAGTGGAAGAAATGTCCGCTAATAAGACCGAGAAGCTGTAGCCTGAAATTGAGAAGAAAAGTAAGTAGGTGATCTTAAAAAAGTCAGGAGACAAGAGAATTTCAAGAAAGGGAAACTGGACTAAGGTATCACATGACACACAAAAAAGATAACATAATCTTAACCACTGGATAGTATTGATAAGAACAGAATCTCTGAAGGCCTAACTCTTTTAACTATGTTGGTCTCGGATCATAAATAATGTTGGATGCTGCATTTATTTGGATCAATGTTTCAAAACCTTAGCTATACATTAAAATCACTTGGGGAGCTTTTAAAATATAGCATGCTCAATCCTTCCTCAGATAAATGAAATCATAAATCAGGTAAGAGTCACTGATTTGGACTAGTTGAATACTAATAAGCCGGAGCAAAACATAGTGTAATAGTCAAGAGTCTGAACATGAGTTTTAAATCCTAGCTCTGTTACTTCTTGGTTATTTGACTTTGGGGAAGTTACTTACCCTAGAAACCCCTCATCTCTTCGTTTCAACATGGAATAACAGGAAAAGAGAATCACTTAACAACACTAAACTGCTTAGCAGGATGCCAAGCATACAATGAATGCTTAATTCCTTCTGAACCATTCTCTCCTGAAAATGTCCATCCAAATTCCTAAACTGCCAGTTTATAATCAAGGAATTTAGGCATTGGCATTATCTAGATCTCCTTCTTTGTCCTCTTTTTTTGTTTAATTTTTTTGAAGTACATATATTTACAAATTGATGATCTGGGTTCTATGAAGAGTGCATTAATAAAGCCTCACCCTAGAATGGGTTTCGAGTGGGAATAATAATAGTTCATTTGTTTTAGTTCTCACTGAACATCAGAGACTTTGCTCAGCACTTCATTATTACATTCAACAAAATGGTTCTACTACTATGCGTATTTTATAGATGAGAGAGTGAACTTAGGAAAGTTAACTTACCCAGGCATCTCCCTCGGGAACTTGGGTTCTTAATCACCCTGCTTTACGGCTGTGTACATGCAGAGATGTGTTTAAGCAAAGAAATGTAATGGTAGGATGTGAGCACCTTCTTCCACATAGGCACACACATGCTCTGACACACTGGAAAAGAGCTCCCGTTTCCTTTGTACCTTTGTACTTTAAAGAGAAACTGAGTATAGTAAATCTGGGCCCTCTGCTACATGGTATTTTGAATATTTTATCAACTTGTTTTCTGGACGTAATTTGACTGAAAGAATCAAAATACATATGGAAGAGAAGCTGTCTTAAGGGCTCTTAGTGTTTGCTCCCAGTTGACTTGAGTCAAAATATCTCAACTTCATAATAACAATTTGGTTTTAATAAATGAACTAGGCTCTTAAAGGTAAGAAGTATTGTCTCCCATACTTTTACTTTACCATTGTGAGAGAAGGGATACTGAACATACAACTCTAAATAAAATATGTGAGGAGGTTTCTTACACATGCACTGTAATTTTGCCACACAGTATTTTATTGCTCAGATTCATTTGCATTTCTTAATATGGAGCAGACTTTGATTTTTTTCCTCAAAAAAGCAAAACTAAGCTTCTTCCAGAGTTGAAAACACATTCTACTGTTTACACTGACTATTAGATGAGATTTATTTAAATAAGAGAGGAGAATTTGGATGGTATATGGCTTATTTTATCCTTTACCAAAAAATATATTTTTCCATCAGAACTTATTTTTATTTAGACAACTTCTGTTCTGTTTTTTTTCTTCTTAAACTTATTATCTATTGATTTACCATATGCTTATAAATTACTGTTTATAACAATAAAAAAGTCATCATGTAAGCAAATCAAAATCTATAAAAGTACTGAAGTAGAACCAATGAAAATAAATCATAACACTGAGGGGAAAAAGTAAAAGAACATTGGAATGATCCAGCCTCAGTTTTAGAAAGCCGGGCAGAGTGACAACTAAGCATACACGATTTTGGGGAGATTTAATGTCCCTCCTCTTTTTCCATATTTGTCAGCTCAAATGAAATTTCTGTTTGCTATTGCGCTCAGAACAATTTCCTAGAGAAAACAAGTCTTCAGCTTAAATTTAAATCACAATTGGAATTTTCACATTATCTTTTCATTTTGGAAAATTCTGAAAGTAACTCATAAAGTAAGCGTGCCATCTGAACTATAATTTCCATGCTTATCTCTGTTATCAGAGAATGACTGAATTACTTTGTTAATTTATAATAGTGCTATCCACTTCTTGTATGCAAGAAAAGAAAAAGGAGTGACTCTTACATGTGCCTAACCCAATGGTTCAAGTTAATTAGACTATAATGTGCACATTTTTAGTTATATAATATTTTTCATAATAATTATATGCTATGGAGACATCTATTAAAAGCCTAAAGTGATCATTTAAATGCAAAATCCCTGATAGAACTCCATTATATTTTTCATACTAAATTAACATTACAGGCTTCTAATGGATGCTTTAATTAGGCATTGATGTTATCAGCAATATTTGGCAAAATAAAATCTGTCACTGTGAAATATTCATTAAGTTCAATTTCTGTCAGTCAATATTAAGTATTTTACGAACCTTCTGACTTAAGAAAGAAGCTAGAAGCTAAGTGAGAAACTAAAAATGCCCAGACAAACCTCCTTTGTACATGCCATTCCAAAATACACGGTCATTAGGTGTCTTTTGTATTTTATAATTGCCAAACAACCAGCTTCTTTTTAGTCATTTATGCTCAGAGACATTCCATTAGAAGATTGTCCTAATGCTCCACAAGATGGAAAACAAAAGATCTAAACTAATTGAAATATACATCATTAGAAAGCAGCTCAGAAGAAATGTGTGTGTGTGTGTATTTGTCGGCACCATCAGAAGAAATTCCATAGTTAGTGGGGGGGAGTGCGTGTGTCAAGAAGACACAACCACAAAGGGTTGGGAAGTCCACTGAGATGCTGGGACAGAAAACAAATACACAAAATCCATGAGACCTGCCCATGAGGTTAGCAATTGCAGGCCGAACAGAGCAACGCTGGAAATAAAGCAGAGATGCTTACCAGTAATTTTCCCATTGGCTTCCAAGGGAGGCTGCCAACTCACGATGACAGCACGAGGCTTCCCTTCTCGAGTAATGACTGTCAAATCCTTGGGAGCAGAGGTCGGGGCTGCGAGATGAAACAGAGACAAGGCCTTGTCATTGGAGGTGAAAGAAAGCAGACATTTATGGGACTTCTAATCATGATGTTGACGTTCAGAATCCACCATGCAGTGTATCATGCTGATCTTACCATTGACGATTTATTTCAAGTATTTTAATTAAACAAGCAACCAAACAAATATATAGAAATGAATATTTTTCCATGAAAGCTAAGCGACTTCTAAAGGTGTAAATATAGAGAGAAGAACAGAATATGTATGAATGCAGAGGAGAAAAGTATAATGGATATTTCCAAGTGAGGACCACACTAAACACGTAAGAATCATTATAAGAACAAAGAAATGTACACATACTTAGTGAGACTGATGGCTACATGTCTCCAAGAGACATAGTCCTGTTACAACTGTAGGATTTTAAAACAAAAATGTCGCCTGATCCAATATTTTCTTAAAAGCAAGAAGAAGAAAAGAAAAAGAATGAATTTAAATGCAGGTTAAGACATCTTGCTTAGGTAAACATACCTAAGGTATCTCTTAGTAAGAAGGCAAAGGAATATTTGAAAATAGAGGAGGTATTGAATCTGTGAAGGTCTTAGGGTCAGCCTGGCATGGAATGAGAAGGCATGAGACCGTGGCGGGGTCTCGGAGCTACTTTTCCCACATGTTGTTGAAAGGGACCAGAATTTATCACCCCAAAATATGCCTCTTTGGCATAAAGGTTATTTTACGCTGATTATTTTTAAGAAACAGTAGACACAGGAAAAGCTGTGAAACTTAGTGGTGTTACACTTTTATAAGAGAAATTTGTATTTGTACGAGTGTCTACCTCTCTGTACCAGGAAGAGGAGGATGATAAAATCTCTAGAAACTCTCTTATTAGGGAGAAGGCAAGAACTTAAATCTGCATAATAACAACACCCTTGTTTATTGTGATTTGCCTGAAAACCTCCCAGGCTTTCAGGTTTGGCTCCGCAAACCCCAGTGTATTCTTCTGTTTGTAGCTGGAGACTATATTTAAGGTGATGGCTCGGGCCATTTCAGGGAGTTACTCCGTTCCTGGGTATCGCCCATGTATTATACCGGAGGTGTACATGTTGTGAAACTCCTGTTTGTTTTTCTGCTATTAATCTATCTTTTACTATAATGGGGTCTCAGCCACAGACCTAAAAGAATAAAGAGAAATTATTTTTCCTCCTACATTGTGCTCAACAAAATTTTAAATATATTTTAAAGGTAGCTATAAACTGGCGAAGCCAGTCCAGTATCTTCCAGGCTTCTTTAGATGTGCTTTCTCACTGCCTATGATTCGAAATGCAGTGAGTTTTCCTTCTAGGCAAGGCATAACACTCCAAGTCAATTACCGACAGTCTCTTTTCGTTACTCTTAGTTTGACATGGGAAATTTTGGAACATGTCTAAGATCTATAGTAGGGTTCTGGAGGAATTTCTAGATCTTTGCATGAGAATGCTTGTGTCTTACAAGATAGGTACGACTTAGTCTAATTCTGAACTCTCCACTCTTTCCATTCTCTTTGGCCCTTCCATTGGCCCTAACATGCAGAATCTGAGCAACCCTATTTCTGTTTCTCTTCCCGAATATAATTTCAAATGGAAGAGACACGAAACATTTCCATCGATCATAACATTTTATTTTTAACGCCCTGATTCTCAAAGCCACTAGTATTCCAGGTTAACCAAAGCTGCACCTAATCATAATATCCTGATATGGTACTTAATATATTTAAATTAAGAAGAAAAAAAAAGGAAGCAGAAGGAGGAGCATACATAGGCCTAGTGTAGTTGAATTCTGAGTAAAGAAACTGCATATGTATATGGCTTTAATGACACAAGAGCGAAGACATTCTTGCAGGAAAAGAAGACTTGTTGTAGCAAAATACCAAAGAAGCAATACTGCCTTGAGAAGGGTTATTCTCATAGAGTTCATTCAAGATATTTTCTAAGCCAAAGATAGGAAGGTATATATGGTCACAAATTGACTTAGAGTATTATACCAAGCATAATAGGAATTGTCTGATTATGTAAGTAATTAAAAATCTTTCTTTCTAACTAGTCAGAATAATCTGTTGTTTCTTAATTGGGTTAAAATTCAAATTGATGCTTATTTAGAAAATAGTCAAATGGTAATGATTAGATTGCTTCACTGAATCTGTTATGACTTCAACTTCACCTAGCAAAATAATATACCAAAGAGGTGGATAGTTTTCAAAAAAACCAATCTAACAACTAATCTATTTTAGGTGGCACAGATTTTTCCTTTTCCTTAAGCCCTGTGAATGTTGGTGAATAGAGATTCTGGCATTGGAATCAATAGCTCAAATGTTTAGGATTATCTTATAAACCGCACACTATTTGGAGAGGAATGTGGCCTTAACAACCTCAGGGTTGCCTACTGAGTCAAGCAGAATGGCTTTGGTTTGTTCCTCTCCAATCTCATGGGTTCTGCCTGGAGGTGACCTTTCAGAAATTCTTCACTGACTACCAGCCCTCTTTGGAGTAAATGTAAATAAACAACATGCAATAAGAGGGGCACCTGGGTAGTGCAGTTGGTTAAATATCTGACTCTTGGTTTTGGCTCAGGTCTTGATCTCAGGGTTGTGGGATGGAGCCTCAAGTTGGGCTCTGTGCTCTGCAGGGAATCTGCTTGAGTTTCTCTCTCTCTCTCTCTCCCACTGCACCTCCCCCCTGCCCTCTTGCCCTCTCTCTCTTGCACTCTCTCTCTCTCTCTCAAGTATATATATATATATATATATATATATATATGTATTTATATTTGGGGTGCCAGGGTGGCTCAGTCAGTCATGATCTCAGGGTCCTAGGATTGAGCCCCAAGTTGGGCATCCCGCTCAGTGGGGAGTTTGCTTCTCCCTCTCCCTCTGCCCCTCCCCCACTGCTCCTGCTCTTTCTTGCTTGCTCACTCTCCCTTGTTCTCTTTCTCTCTCTCAAATAAATAAAGGCTTTTAAAAATGTAAATAAATAAATAATAAATATCAGGCCCTGGTATTTACTGGACTTTCTTTTATAGCCTCATTTCCCCTTGTTGTCTGATGAGTACTGTGCTCCACTCCCTCTGAACCATTCATAAGTGTCTCTAGAAGACATCTTTCTGATACTTGCTTGTGTGCTTTTGTACAGGCTTCTTTCCTTTGAGGTTCCTGGAATGGGTCCCTGATGATCCACCCAGGCCATTGCTCAATTATTATTTCTTTTGTGAAACCTCCCTTTATTTCTCCAGACAGAATTTATCCTCAGATCTGTTTGTTCAGATTCCAACTTGGCCAAAACTCTGTGGTTGTATTTCTTACATTACTTAGTATTTTTGGCTTTTTTTCTCTGCATTACTTCAGGTGTCCTTCCATTTTTTTCTATTTTACTTAACCAGAATAAAATTAAGGATTTATTACCTGGACAGAATGAAATGTTTTATATATCAAGGATTTGTCAACTGCTCTTACCTTTATCACAAGCAATTTCAGCAGAAATGTGTAACTATGCAGTCCCATACAGTCTTTATGCTACCGCAGAATTAGAAGCAAACCTAGAATTATTTCATTCACTTCATTTCATTCTCACAGCTATAAAGTCTTCAGACACTTGTGAATTACTTCTTGCTTCTCATCATCACCCAGAGATCTCATACACATGCTATTTACACTTTTGTCTAGATCATTATCTGTTTTGACAATCACCTTCCTACTAACCACTCTCCAGCACTTAATATCTTTTTGTCAGCAATGGGTCTCATTGTTGGTGTCCCTACAAGGCTAGGCAGTTGACGGGAAATGAATAGGATATATTTATCAAGCCAGATGTTAAGGTGCCCTTTATGTTTATGAAAGGGAGAAATGAATGAATTTGCTTGCTTTAGGAGGAAATAACTGCTCCTTCTCTTTCACTCAGGGAAGACTTAATGTCTTACTTGTTTATATTTAACTCCTTTATCTTCTTTTAAGTAAAAAGGAAGAGCAGGACCCTTACTCTCCCATAGAACATAGCCCATTCAGCATGTCTTATTTGTTCTAAGGAGCTGTGAATATTGGCATCCAGGGCAGAATTCTAAGAGAAAGAGTTAATATATGTAAACATGTAAAATACAAGATTAAAAAAAGAAGAATGTTGAAATTAAATCAAACTAGAAAACTTCTTATAGAAAGAAGTATCCACAAAAGATAAAAAATATTATCAGTAAACTCTGAGTGAAGGTAGTAGCTTGGAATAAATGAACTGCAATGTCATGGGACAAATTCTAATGGAAAAGAAATTTAACTTACACAGAAAGTTTTATTGGTATATATATTTTTTTACATTTGGAAATGTGTGGTGTAGTTTACTCCTAAACAGAATACCATGAAACCAATCAAACACTAGGTTAAACCCTGTATTCTTCAGATGTTGGATTTCTGTGAACTGTAAAAGCCAAGTGCACTGCATGTCTGTTAAGGTTATAAATTCAACATTTATGATCCATAGTAAATGTGACTGGTAAAATTTACAGTAAATTACATTTTCCTGTGATTTGAACTATTCCAAATTGCATGAAGGTTTTTCCATTGCGTTGTCTTATTTCTAAGGAGTGAACATAACCACCCAGAAACTTTTTCCCATACCCAGCTGAGGTTATTTAGGGTAAACATCAATGCAATTATGGTTGTAATGTATTGTATCTAAAAAAAAGTAAATAACCATCATGACTACTAATCAAAGACTCAAATATTCTGGACAGAGTTCAGTGCATGGATTTCTGCCTTTACTTAAAGGTATTAGAGAAAAGATTTATATTCAGATCTCCCGAGTTAATGCCCAGATTAAAACCAGATTACTCAAGCCACTGGGGACTCATTTTCTTCTTTTCTAGAGTGGAGAGGATATTACTAGATATAAAACTGCTTTGAACTACAAAGTATAAAATATTTTCTGCAGGATAAGGTGTAACTTAGACATCACAGCGCATGAATGTTCCAACTTCCACAAAACCTGGGAAACACCATCAAAAGTAGAAATTTGGAAGCAAGGCTCTCTTCACATACCTGCTTCATATGTGGTGGCATGGGCAGTCATGCTCCATGTGCTTGATCTTCTGTGTTTTGTTACCATGACTGAGAACTCATACATCGTGTTGGGTTTGAGGCCTGTTGCTGTGTAACTCAGAGATGTTGTGTCTTCTGACTGTACCAGTGGGGAATAAGCAAAGAGAAAAAGATAAACTCTATCAGCTTGCTTAGTCAAGGCATGTAAAGAGATGACCAAATAACAAAGAGCCTATTTCCAAATAGCATAAGACCTAGGACACAGTACTCGCTCTACTTCCTTTCTGTCAACCAGTTTACACTGGCTAATTGTAGATTCAAAATACAATAGATCAAATCACGTGCGAAGTTGTTGAGAGGGGCAGCTAGCTGATCAATTTTCCCAAGTAGGGCAATAACCACTGTGTCAGGACCAATTCTGCTTGCTTCCGTCAATTCGATTTTTAAACTAATCTGCGCTGACTTTAACTTTCATTTGTTTGTAATAATCAAAATCTTTTTTTCAGAAGTTTTAGTTTATATATTTTAAATAGATCATCATGATTATTTTCCACTCATAATAAAAGTAATTTTTAGAGATCTACTACTTATGATTTTTTAAAAATTCTTTATAGCACAAACTTTTAGTAATTCCAGAATCTGCTGGGCTATTATAAAGAAAATAAACAAAAGCAATGTTGTATTGTGTGGTCTTCTTTTTATGCAAAGTTCACATGAAATACAAATTTAAGTATGGTCGCTGGAGCAATTGTTTAGGAAGGGAACAACAAATTGGATATGTATTAAAAGATTATAATTGTGTTAATATTATTTGTATTTTGAATTCATTCTTTGTCTTTTGAATAGCAGGTTAAAGATATCTTAGTAGAAAATAAAGTATCAATTTTAATTGCTTACTCAAGAGATCAAATTGGTAATGAAGAAAAAAACCAGGTTAATCTTCCAGGTTAATGAATATTTTCCATATGATCAGGCAAATTTTGCCTATTTATGCCTCTTATAAGTATCAATTTATGCTTGGTATTTAGATCTTGATCTTTTCCCAAAGTTTAATTTTTACTTTCACTTTTATATTTATTACATTTGTTAATATCTCTGTTTAGAAAATCAAGGGAAGCTCTTTTTCCCTACCTATGTCACACCTATCTCCTCCTATACTGCTATATCTTTTTTATTCTACAATGAATCCTTAGATTATAGCTATGAAAATCTTACATTTCATTATAAAACCAAATAAATATTTAACTGTACTAATAACATTTTGACGATATGCCCATCCATCCTATTAAAGTGATGACTTCATAAACATCTATCAGAAGCTCTTCTTTAAAATAGCTGTAAAAACGTGGGCCTTAAGTAAATGTAAGAATACTGTGTCGACTCAGGAAGAAAGATAGAATTTCATCAAATAAAATACAACATGGGCAGCTAGTATCTGACAGGCTGAAATATAACTCCCAACCTTGTTTTTCTTCACTATCATGAACACCTCTAAGTCTTAGAAATGGAAATATGGGGAGAAATGGGACAATGAGAACTATTTCAGCTAGGAGGAAAAGATCACACTTTTATACAACTAGTCTCTTTGAGCATAAACATCACTGGGGTTTGGGAGGCTGCTAAGCAATACTGTCCTTGTTTGTATTTTAGAAGGAGACACTTGCATTCTAGAAATACCATGAATTCACTGGGTTTTCTCAAGAACTTCATGGAAGGTTGTTGATCAGAATAAATCACTAGCCTAGAAGTACTCTGGAAAATCATGGCTAGTTACTTTTGAGAGAGTACAGTGCAACAAGTACTACTTCTCTGAGCCTCAACTTCCTTGTCTATAAAATGGAGATAACCATAGCACTGACCTCCTACCGTTATTTAAAGTGTCTGTAAAGTAGTATCTGGTTCAAGGAATGTATTAAGTAAATGTTACCTATAGTAATTAATGCATAGTCTAATGTGATATATAACTTTGGCCATATGCTAACTTCCCTATTGAATTGTATCTTGAGGGCATGACTGAGTCTTGCACAACTTTGTGTCTTCTGTAATAGTCATGTTATATCTGGTAAGCAGTAGTCAATACTCAGTGAATGTATTTCAAATAGAAATTTATATAAAACATCATGGGATTAATCATTTCAATAGAAAGTGAATTACAGAAAATTCCCCCTTCTGATAAGGAAAATCAAAACAGAGTTTTAGATAATCAAAATATAAATGTCTGGAATACGGCTTGATTTGGGATTAAATGAAGTAGAAGGGTACTCCTGTGGAGATAGTCTTGGATGATGCCATTAGGTCACCTGAGCTCCAAGTGAAGTTTGATGGGAAATCTTTTCCAAGTTATACAACCTAATGACATTTTCATAAAGATATCTACATAGATAGTTAACTACGGAGACTCTTACTCTTTCTACAGTAGATGTGAATATTCCAGTCATATAGATGAGAATAATGAGATTGGGCAAGTTCAGCGACATGACAGGCATAGCAAAGCCAACTCTGGCACCCAGGTCATTTGACTCCATGTATTTATTTATTCTTTCTCCTCTATCTTGTATATGTTCTATCTGCCTTATAAAGCTGTGCTGGGGAGTGAGATGAAATAAAAGGTATGAAAGTAGTTTGAGAAGTTCACAGTGTAAAACCAAAGCATTCTATTACCATTACTTGAAAAATGTAAGCTTATTGTATCACTTTCCAGAGGGTTTGATATGGTCTGTAGTTTTCCTTGTTAAACTTACCCCGCCCTTTCCTCTAAAACTCTTCTTCTCAGGGTGAGGATGGAGAGTGTAGGTGTGTATGAAGGGGGGCAGAATGTTAGTAACTGAAAGTCTTAGGTCAGGGAAGATGGTGGGAAGAGGAACATTTAAAATCTTTTTTTTTTCTATTCCCATACTTCAATCCATGAGAGAAATCAGCTTCTGCTTACAAGGAATAGTTATCGGGTTGAGTTACTTTACAGGCATTCTTTGTGAGACTCAATAATTCCATGTGTGCTGTATTAACTCTTCAACTGAAATCATGTGCCTCAAGAAATTCTGGAACTTAAGCCATTCTACAGCTAACAATCATTGTCCTTCAGAACATTTCACACACTGGCAAAGGACCCATGGCCATTCTGTGAAATGAATGTATTGACAAAGTACAGCAATTATGAGCATAACATTTTTAAAGTAGTCTTTTAAAAGTAAACTTAGAATTGGGCAATCTGTATATAAAGAGAGACTTTTTTTTTCATGTCCTCATATGTTTCATTGGTTGTCTTATCTGATAGTGTTATCTTTATTTATTGTTCTGCTGAGCCTTAAATCTAATACTGCAAGGAGATGGATAGGGTACTTAAAACATATGTTATATCAATGATACTATTTGGACTTGCCTGGAGAGTTTTTCCAAATACCTGTCCTAGCAGGGTGACAGCACCGAAGAAAGCTTTCTAAAATGGTTTCAACTAAAAACTGATTTATGATGAAATGTGAATTTTATAATACTTAAAAGTTGAAAGAGACTAGAAGCAGATCCAGCATGCCTACAGGAAGAAAGAGGCAGATTTACAATATTATTGGTGGGATTTTGCTTTATTTCTGGGGTCTTTAGAGTCAGACACTCCCTAAGGAAATTGTCATCCCTGAAATCACCACCGGCTAGAGGCTAGATTAAGCAAGATTAGTGGAAAGAACACTGGATGAAATATCAGGAGATTCAAATTCTCTCTGAGAGCTACCCCAGTGGAGCAGTAAAGAGGAGGGATCTTCTGTTCTCAGATAAGGAGTATCTGAAGGAGCTGGAGTCCCAGGATTAAACTATTGGCTCCTTGGTTACTGGGTAACATGTATGATCTTATTTTTAAAGCTATCTTTTTCATCCCAAATAATCATCTTGGGAAGCTTTATGTTTTAAATGTGTTTTCATATATAATCTCACTTGAATAACTTATGGAATCTTTGAAGTGTATCAGTGGAACTAAGTGTCTTACTCATTCCAAAATTATAGATAATATGTTAAGTAGCAACAATTAAACTGTGTGTAACTGCCTCTATAATCTAGCACACTTCTAGTTACATAGTAGGTACTTGATAGGCATTTGTTGCTTTACTCATTTCAGACTATATTTTGTGTATTGTTTGCATATACTAACATTGTGGCAGGCTTAGGAGGTAACAAAATTTTCCCTGTGTATAACTATTTGCTGGAGTTGCTAAGGCTGGCTGGGGGATTTAAAAGAAGTAAAGACAATGCCTCCACTGTTTGTCTCTACTGAGCTCTTTGCAGGGTTGTAGGATGACTCAGTTAAAGGGGTTGGTCTAATTCATGTAAGTTAAAGGGGAGTGTGCACTGTGGTCTTCTTTACCACACGAGTGTGTTTCAAGGCTGAAGAAGTAGATGCTAATGGCTTAGAGTGCTTTCTAAGGACTTTATAACAAAATCTTCCAGCTGTCCTCCCAGGCATATGCACTATAAATTGGGTCTCTGTACCTTTAATAGGGTTGCCTTTCGTGTCCATCTAGATTCCAAATAAAAAGAAAGACACCAAGATCTGTCCTGAAAATGAATGTGGAGTCCTGCTATTTTCAAAGGAAAAGAGCATTCCCTTGACCAGAAGCAAATCATTTACACAAACGCAGCATCTGGTGGCATTCAAATAACATTCTGCTTTTCTTGATGTCGTTCTACCTTGCCTTAGAATTGCTCCCTAAGATACAATCATTCCTATTCTAACTTTAGATATTGAGTTATTAAAATGCTTTGTTTTCCATTTGGTGCCACTGCAGCAAAATGACTCATGACAGTCCAGGAAGCATTTAAAACAAGGTATTAAGCAAATGACAATTCATTTAAAATTTTACACTATCAGTTAGAACTTCACCTTGTATTTCGCATTCGCAGAAAAGCTGGTCCTCCACCGGACAGTGTAAAGTCGCACTTCAGATGTTTTTTGGTTCTTAGGGACAGAGTTGTCTGCCCAGCTGACCCTCACGGCATCGTAGGTAAGAGCCACAGCCTGTACACCTACTGGTGGGAGCATGGGGGTGGAGACATCTGGGACCGAGGTGGGGAAATCATCAAGCAAAGGATAATAATCAACTGGGTCAGTGGGATCTGGGTTTAAAAACCCGCCAAATGAAACAAACAAATAAATACATAAAAAAAAGTTAAAAAAAAATAGCAGTGGTAACACGTCACAATGAGTTAAATGCATGGCAGTAATGATGAAAGGGAACATGAGAAGAACAGAAAAAAACACAATTAATTCAATCGGAAAACTCATTAGAAACAGTATTGCTTTATTACAAAAATAACTGACTATTTTCTGTAATTCACTCATTTCCCATAAGTGGTTTTATCAACTCCACTTTTGGTGATCACTTCTAGCTATATATTCTAAAAGTCCATTTCTTCTTGGAGTGTTGCATATTGCTTCCTAAAAGGCCTAGTATAGAACTCATCAGTTTTATAACTATACAGATAACTTAAAATAACAAGATCAAAAGGAGTGTCTGGTTTATTTCCTCAAATAAATGCCAATCCAATATCTGGGTTTTTGTTTGTTTATTTTTCTTCTTTTCTAACTTGATTTGTATGTCTAATGCTTTCATTATTGCCTAGATTATATCTGCATAAACATTGTTTAGGCAAGAAACAAATAAAAAAGCCCAAAGGGCTCTGCGGTCTACAGCAATCCATCTATGGCTATGATTACGTAAAGCCAGACTGACCAAGTCCATGGTCCACGTGGTCCAATGGTATGTTTGGTAACTAGGTTTCTCCTAGCACTTGGTGTGGCAGGTTTTCATAGACTGAAATCCTTAAAGAAAGTATGTGAGTAGCTGTTTTACCCACTTTCCCACAGAGTAATTCACTAAGGCTCTGAAGGCATACCTATATTCTGTATTTCTTGTTCCAAAATGTTAAGTTCCATGGGAAGACTTTATGTTATTGACTAGGGAGACAGAATGAACTGTGTGAGGTACACACAGGCTTTGATCCTGATTAACATAATCAGAACCTGCATAAGGACATGTGTGCTTTTATAAAATTCTCTAGAAAAATTTTGTACTCATTTTTATGCTGTGGATATCAGAATCAGAAGACTTTATCTTGTGGCCATATCTTGTGGTCCAATTTTGAGTCTTTTGTACCTAAGACTTTGCAGTTTTTGAAATTTTACCTTTAAATCATGTAATATATATAATCTCACTAACAACAACAACAACAATAAAAGCCCTCAGGCTGGGCATATGATGACATTTGGGGAGCTGAGTGGCTAAAATGTAGAGTATCCAAAGCAGTGTACATAAAGAGTTTACATTTTTAAATAGCCTAGGTCCAAGCACAGCAGCTGCCGGCTGGTTTTGATGATTACTTCACTTTGTCCACTGTATTTCAAATGCCTAGCCCCTACTTATCACTGTGTTTTCCAATGAATTATTTAGTAGTTTACTGGGCTGTGGTCTTTGGAGCAAAATATAAAACCTGAAAACAAAAACAGAACAAAAGGAAAGGAAAAAAAATAAAAGAGAAAGAGAGAGAAAGAAAAATGTGTGTTTAAAATTTAATGACAAGAGCCCAGGCTTTCCGTACTTCCTTTGATGTGTCTTTTTATTAAGGGCTCCTTTAAACCCAAATGGATTTATGAAATGATGAAGGGAGAGCTGAAGAGGCTCCAGGAGAATCCCATTCAGTCATCAGGTTGGTGCTTCGGTGGCAGGTGTTTTGGCCAAACTGAAGCAGGCGCTGCCTCCCTTGTTTCTCAGCCGACTTTCCAAGAAGAATGTTCTACACATAGGAAGGCTATTCTGAATCACAAACTTCTTTTTTGACCAACCTACATACTGCGTTATACCGTATCTGTTGTTTCTTTGCTTAATCTGGTTTTTAAACCTATAGGAATTTAATCATTTGCCACAGGAGTCATAGATGAGGTTTTGAAAAGTAGAGATTCTACTTCGAGAAAGGTGACCACTCAATCTGGCTCTTTCTGGATTGTACGATAGTCCATTTTTCACAACTTGTGGAGTTTCTTGGAGTCTCCGCTTCCAGAATGCATCCCTCAAATTTCAAACAATGTTTGTTGGTATTTATCTATGGACTTACATAACTTCAGAATTTCTATCCCTGGCCAAGTTTATCTTGAGTTTTTTAAAGCAAATTTGTTTTCAGGCCTGGATTGTCATTCCACTTGCCATCTCTTTTAGATCTGTTCTAATATGAGAGACGCTAATTACATGTACAATTTACATTTAAATCATTAAAATTAAATACAATTTAAAAATCATTTCTCCTGTTGCACTAGCCAAGTTTAAGTATCCCATAGCCATATATGCTGATCTAGCTTCTTGGATAGTATAGATCTAGAGCTTTTCCAACAAAGCAGAATGTTCCAGAGGATAGCTAGCGCTATTCTAAGTACATACATGCTACATTACACTGCCAATTATCTTTCTCTCAGCACAGAAACTGAGTAGTTAAATTAAAAGCATTTTTTTTGTTAAAAAAAACATTTTTTGTTGCTAAATAACCTTTTTCCAGCTTTCAGGGGCCTTATATGCTGTTGATTTGCAGTGGTTATAACCAAGAGGAAAAACGAAATAAATTAAAAATTAAAAAGAAAAAACATAGCCTCAAAACTTTTTCTAAAAGAGAAACCTATTCAATTCCCAATAAATATTTTGGTAACAGTTCATGAATTTTCAGTACACATACTATAGTTCAAAACAAGCTTTTAAAATAATAACATAATTTTACATCTGGATTATAGTTCTTTCAGACAGTGATAAAACAGTTGAGAATAAACAAATTCAAACAATACACCTCCTCATTCCCCTGCCTTCTTCAGGCTCAAAGTGTCTTGTTCCTGCAACAATGAGAGCTAAAAAGCTCTACTGCACAAAGAAAACTCTTAACGTCCATTTGACCTGGTGAGACTTTCCTCAGCTCTAATACTAATACGCTCAGGATGAGATGAGGCTCCAGAGATGAGGCTCCACCGAAGAGCAGGTGTTTGTGGAAATCATTGTGGCCTGATACTTACTCCTGCCTGATACATTTATTGCCTCCGATTTTTTATTTACTTGTTGCTGGCCTCTTCTAAGTCTGCTCATGGGAATACTTGCAGAACTCAGAGACAGACAATGTCTTCTCTGTGGCACTATGACACATTTACTGATAGAATTTCTCCCAGAACCTTAACCTTTGATTCCGTTTATTTGTCCTTTGCTCTCCGTGGAAACCACAAAATAAGTCTGCCATATCCAGGAAAAATGTATGTTTTTCCTTTAGAAGGGAATGGTTTTATTCATTCCTCTTCAACCTTGCCCTACTGACTTGACTTCAAGAAGAAAATGCCTCACATCATTTCCAACTTTTGGTATCCATTCATTCCCCCTGCCCATTAGGATTAGAGTCCTAGCAGGGTAATATAGTCTTATGGATCACTGGTGTTTTAGAAACCACTCCGGGAATGCCATATGCCAAGGATTAAAGAATAACAAGTGTGAAGGCAGAAGTTAATGTCCCAAATGGTTCTTTGTGAGCAGTTTATCTGTGGTTTATGTAAACTCTAATTTTACTACTACTGCTTTCTGTTCAAAATTGATTTTTTTTTTTGTCACCTGAGTGTCCCTTCTTTGTGGGCTTTAGTTTTGGTAAGAAAGTGTTTCAAGTGTTTGAAAAGAATAGCCATAGTATAGTTTGTGTGGCCTGATCACAAGCTTAAGGACACAATGATGAGCAAGTCCTCAACATCTTTTACCACAAACGGGAAAGAGATGGCTGACTAAGTACAAATTATGGAAAGGACGAGAACAGCTGAAGTGGCCTGCTATCCCCCAGAGAACCCTGCTACTGACAGATTAAGAGAATAAGGGGAAATGAAAATTCTAGACACCCTCCACTCTGCTATCTCATGGGTTCCTATTCCGGACTTCCATGTGCCTCCTTTATTTAGAGGTAATATGTTTGGTAGTAGACATTCTCTTAGGTAACAATTCTCCTTTGCCCTTTTGCAGAGACATGAGTTCCTTTGATAACACAATGAGAGAGCCATACTGTCTCCACAGATAAATGAATACATTGACACATACCCAAAATTTTGCATACCACTTTAGGCAGATGATAGACCTTGAAAACAGCAACCAAGATTCAAGCAAACTCTGGAACAACTTTGCCTTACAAGAAAATCTGGTTGAAATCGATGAAGTGACGGTCAATTCAGAAACCATCATGAAACAACTGTGAATTCCCTTTACAACTGTATTCTCAAGATAGTCTATGAATAGAGCTTGTAGGCTTGGAAAACAAACTGCACAGAGTTTACGTAAATTTAGGTGGTAGCAGAAGTCACAGATCCCACTATTTATTCTATGTTGATTTATTCCTCCTTGTCAGGACTTCATATCCAGGCACCAAGTAGTCTTCCATGTTCTCTAATGTTCTCTATGAAATTCTGCTCTCAGATCCTTTATTCTCATTAAGGTGAAAGTAACTGATGAGTTAAATGAGGTCTGAGGCTTGTGGGTTTTGAAAGGGGGCAGGATCAAAGAATTCATTAAAAAGATGGCTATCTTGGGTTTTACTTTCAGATTTCAGACATAAGGCTATTGGGGATGGTTGTATGACTTTCCAGTGACTCTGAACAGCACCCCAGGGGTGGTATTTATTCTATTTTTGAGTAATCCCAGCCTTGCTCATAAATAATCTCTGTAAGTGTCCTGAATCTCACTCTCTCATCCATTCCTTTCTGAGTTCCTTGGGCTCTTTTCCTCTCGTGTGCTGCCTTTATGGTCCAACTCACATAAGAATTCCTAGAGGTGTGAAACCCTGGAAGCAGCCAGTCCTCTCAATGCCAGAAGAAGATACTGGGCATGGTTGGGGTGACCTCTAGGCCTGGCTCAGGAAAAGGCTGCCTGTCTGACTCAGCCTAGTCTAAACCAGTCCCAGGAGGTCGGCTCTTCCTTGTTACATTAGTTTGAAGGATCCTCTGTAGAGAAGCAAGTGGCCATTTGGGTATTGGGTGGTTTTTGTGCAGAAACTTTCCTGCCTCAATTGCACTGATTTGCAAGATGAGACAAGATGCTCAGCCGAATGAAGAGTGGTTTTGGGCCACCAAAATATAAGCTACTGAGAGAAGACAGAGAAGGAGAGATCTACATTCTCTAAGTCTACATACTAATTTATAGACTGACTTTCTCTCACTTAGTTTTGTAAATCAAGAAAATGATGAACTATGTGTGTGTATATGTATACATACATATACAGGAATATGTATGCACACATACACACTCAAGGCTCAGAACACGACTACATACATTTTGTTTGTTTGTTTGTGGGTTTTTTTTTTCTGTTGTATTTTGTTTTATTTTTCTTTAGGTCCCCTAGCACACATGACAACTCAAACACGGGCCACCTCGTCATAACAGGATGAACTATTTCGGCTTACCTGTTATAGATCTGGTGGTGGCACTTTCATAAAGTGGAACTCCTTCTCCTGCATTGTTAAAAGCTTTTAGGGAGATTACATAATGGGAGCTTGACTCTGAAGAAAAACAGAAAGAAAATAAACATGCTGATTTATTCAGTGTACTGAAATATCCAGGGTGAACAATTTCCTGCAATAAAGTTTAATGTAATTGATTAAGTAAGGTGTTTAAAAATGAGTGAGTTTGATTCTGGGAAGAAGGGGGCAGTGGTGACAATACAGTTTTTAATCTTCCTAAATCTCTCCATAAAAAGAGACTGAGTGACAGGATAGACAACCACGAGCATTTGGGCAATTATAACAAAAGGAGATGATGGCTATCCTCTCAAACCCTGAAATACAGTTGCATGTGCACAAACCACCAACAACCTTGGGACTTGTGTATGATCAGCATCTGTGCAGGAGAAATCAGAGCGAGGCATCAAACTTCAAAACACGGTAATTCTAAAATAACTACCAGCTAATGTTAGAAAATGCAACAGACCAATCTGAGAACAGTAAATATAAAACTCAAAACTACCCTGCAAAATCTCCTTTCCAGGACATGACTTACACAGGGGACAAACTTCTGGGAACAGAGCCAAAATTTGAACAGACAGAAGCAACAGAAATAAAGGGAAGAGAAAGTCTAGATAAAAGTTGAAGAGAGAAAAGTCAAGAAAATGTGGAAAGCAAGCCACCGTACGGTTTTTACTGTGTATCAGGGATTGGCCAAATTTTCTTGTAAAGGGCCCAGATAGTAAATATTTAGTTCTGCAGCCCACATTATTTCTATCATGTACTCACCTGCATTTGTCTGTTTGTTTACAATTCTTCAAAAATGTAAAAACCAATCTTAGTTCAGTGGGGTTCAGAAAAGGTAGGACCTGGTCCAGATGTGACCTGCAGGCTACAGTTTGCTGAGCCCTCAGCTCTGGTCTAATGAAAACAACAGGAGAGGGAGCTCTGTGTATTTAGAAAAGCTATTTGAACATCTGGGAACATAGCGTAACAGGTCATGTGAAAGAAAGCAAGCAACAAAAATCTGTTGAGGCTTAAATACCTTACAAAATAAACTGACGAGAATACCATTCCTATAGACAAGCACACCCCAAAAGGAGATAAAAAATATGCCAGGAAAGTAGATCAAACCTTTGAGATTTACTATTTCAAAATAAGCTAAACAACATTAAGAAAATTAAATGCCAGATATGCAAAAGTAATATAAATTGGAATTAGGAAAAAACTCAGAAGTAAAGTAGTATAACTCAGTAAAGGCTATCTAAGTAAAAAAAAAAATTTTTTTTCAATTAGAAAGAGTAAAAAGTAAAGAAAGTAGAAAGTAACTAGATGAAGAAACAAGCACAAGGAAAAACTAAACAAAAAGAAATTAAGAGAGAATAAAAGAGAATTCATTTGGGAGAGAGTGATGAATAGAAGATAAGGAAGGTCTAACTGACGAGTAATAGTTGTCCTTGAGGAGGAAAACCAAGAAAAGGAACAGAACAAATACTACAAAGTGTAATTCAAGAAATTTTTGCTGAGTTAAAAAAAATCTTTTAGGCATCTGGACAGAAAGAATACATGACTTGAAAGGGGGAAACTTAAATTGTGATCAGACTTTTGGACAGCCACATTTTATGCCAGAGGGAGCTGACATAATTTATTCAAGATACCCAAAGTAAGAAAATGTGATTCAAGGATTTTATAGTTAACAAAAGTTAGCTTAAATATAAAGAGCACGTCCAAGCTGTTATCAACATATAAACAATCAGAGAGTATTTCTTCTGTGATCCTGAGAACTACTAACCGTGGAGAAATGAGCTCCTAAATGACCAGGGAAGATAACCCAATAGTAAACTGGTGAGTAACAAATGTTAGGAACTAAGACTAAGTGAGAGTTAAAAGGGGGAGATTTTATTCTGTAATGGCTACATGTTTTGATATTGTAGCTATCCTATAATCATAAGTCAAAAATAAGGGAGACCAGGGGTAGTGTATGTAAAAATCAATGTTTCAATAATTATCATTGATGGTGATACTATTATTACTATTATTCTGAGACTAAGGTAACATGGGATAAAGCAAATGAATAATCATGAGAAATTATAGTTCTATCATCTCCTGTGTCCTTGAGAACCAGAAGATTAGTGTAGATGAAAGGACATACTGACGTGAAATAGAAGAGGTATGTAAAGTCTTATGTTCTTAAATTTTAATCAGAAAATCAGTTTCAATTCAAAAGGCATTTTATGTCTGACTTAGTTCTATCCACTGAAGAAGTCTAGAGACATTGTCAATAAAAAGTATCCCTAATGTCCAGATTGGGATTTTCTTACACTGCAAGAAACCAGGTTTTTTTTTATTTTGTAAAACTGGTCTGAGGTAGGACACATATCAATTGAGCCTGAAACATCTTGATGTAACCAGATAGAAAGGAAACAACCAAATACTAATAGGCTCATGTCAAATGGATTCAGGAATCAAATCGAAGAGGCTTCCACAGACCAAAGATGAAGACAACCTGAGCTTCAATAAAGGTAAGAGTTGCAATGAACTGAAACTCAACAAATAAACATGAATCTATGAATTCATAAAGATATTTTAAAAAATAATAAAAGTTGGTCACTTCTGAGGGTGACAGAGAACCAAATCATTATCTTGAAAACCGGGTAAAAAAAATCAGACATTTATTATGGTTTTCCTAAATAGACTATGTAACTATATAACCATTATGTGACTATGTAACCACTCAGCATGGGAGAGGAAGCATACACTTATAATATTATTCCAACTAACAAGTGAAAATTCAATGACAGAATTCAAATATTATCATTTCGCAGCCCCAGTGAACAAATGAACCTGGGTATTAAGCTCATGATTGCTAAGATAAAATAGAGAAACCTAGGCATTTTGTATCTTCTAAAGAAAGAACACACTCCTTCTAGAGTCTTCCCAAAGGATGGGACCTACTTAGTCTCCTTCATCTGATTAAACCTCTAGATCCAAATGCCAGTTTGCAGGAAATAGAGCAAAGAAACAGTTCAAGTCCAACTTAATTCATTAAGCTATATATTTATTGCTTGTAGTTTTCTGTATCTGTCTTTTATAATTAAAAAGTTTCTAAAAATGAGTGGATTTATCTCTGACAGTGAATGTTCTTTGAAAATTGATTAGATGGCTTTTTCTTCATGAGATGTTATGTGACCCAAATATTAGCATTTGAGATATTGATATTCCAAACCACAATGACATGAGAGCCAGAATATAACAAGAGGAATAAAATAAAATTATGTTTAATGCAGTCAAAGGGCTTCTATTAAGTGAATTGCTTCTTCTACAAGAGGGGATATTTATTTATTAATTTTTTGCTGTCAACCTAGTTTACTAATAAGAAAGTAATCAGTCAACAAGTGTTAAGTGCTCTTGGAGCATATGTAAAAGATGGGCCTCTATTATCAGGTTACAATCATAATTCTGGGCAGAGAAAACAATGAACAATGAAAGGCTACATAAAATTAAGCAGTGCAGTGTGTGAAACAACTTGTGAGGGCTATGTGAGTTTAGAGGTCTGGAAAATTAGTGAGGGACTGGGTCATCCAAGACCTCTTGGCAGGTATGGACTTGGTACAAGGGCTTGATGGTATGGGTAGGGTTTAGAGATAGAAGGATGATAGGGAGTAGAAAACAATATCAGGAAAATGATGTATGTCAAAAATATAGTTAGATGGGTCAGCAAAAATACGTCTCTACTAGGAAACATCCTTTATAGTTATTGGAGACAAAGCCTGCTTTCAAACGTGTGATTTATCTATACAACTACTATGTAAACATTTGCATTAGGGTCACGCCCTATAAAATTGCCTTTCTGTGGGTCAAATTGCATTTGGTTTCATGTAATATACATATAGCATATGTTTGCGTTTATCTATGTATTTGTTTATCAAGGGAGTGAAAGAGAGGTCAGCTATTCCAAAACTCATGTGCTTGGGAGCTAGGATTTTAATTTCTGTTTGGTTTGGTTTTACTTCTTAAATCTGAAGGAGAAAGAAGAGGAGGAAGGAAGAGAGATAGGGAGAAAGAGAGAGAGGGGAGAGATGTAGTCACAGGCTATGAAAGGGTGCTATAGAGTAATTCCTCCAAGTAATTCACCTAAAGAATGGAGCCACCAATCCAAGATGTTATTAGCATATGGAAGGCAGTCTTCTAGTCTATCAGCATATGGAAGGTAAGCCACAAATTTGTAACTTCAGACTCCTATATACACAAATGCATGCAAGTCTACACATATTCATGGAAAGATAAATGATGAAGTCTGGGTTTCCTTAGACAACATGTCAACCATAACATCAACAACAACAAATTAGAAACTATACTAAGGAAGTAAGGAGGATGCAATAAAATAAGAAAGCAGGTCTCATTTATGCAAGGTGATTAAATATGATTGTTTCACGCTGACTTCTCCATTTGGAATTCAGAACGAAGACTGACTTGATCAGAGGCTCTTCATTTCCTGCTCTGAGTTAAGAGCTGAAGCTCACAGGTAGCATGGTCTATGAGACATTGAATTCATGCCTTACCTCTCTGTCCCCCGCTCCTAGCTGCCCAACTTATACCTCCATAGAAAACATGCTCTGAAAGCCTCTGCAACATTTGCGCACTATTGGCTTTCTGTCTTTTGGAGTGCATATTATTTCTCATTTAAGAAAAAAAATGTATCTTAACTGGTTTATTTTCATCTTACTAGTTTGAATTTTTATCTCAATCTGAATTATAACAACATGTGCACCTCGTCTAGCTGCTATTTGGCTCCTGAGCAGTATTCATCATTTCTTAATCTTTCTCCCATAGTAAATGTGAGATAAATGTCATCTCAATACTGATGCTTGCTTACAAGTCTCTGATGACCTGAGTAATGGCAGCTTCTTTCACTTGATGGCTTGCCATGGTATAAGATATGCTAGCAAAGACTGTGAAGTTTTAGAATTTCTTAGCTGTTGGATTAATGAATTACACAAATTGCTAAATCCACAGATCTCAACTATGCTGTGCACACCATAGGGGAGACCTAACTTTAAATAAAATGTGGTAATGGCTTAGCCTTGGGAAAGGGAAACAGATTTGCAATGGAGTTGTAACTGGTATAAGAATATCGCTCAGAGCTAGCGGTCCTGGAGATGATTTGGTCTGGTTTTCTCCTGTTTTCAGTTAGTAATTTAAGGATCAGGTAAGTTCATTCACTTTTCTAAAAGTAACATAGAGCTACCAAGGAAATAAAAGACCAAGGTCAAAGTCATATTTCTTTTTGTCTACCTTTCCCCCCTTCTTTTTATGAAAAAAAAAGTCTTTCCTTTATGTTCTTCATACTCTACCCACTCATTAGCATCTTTTGAGCTTCTCTGGCCTCTGTACAGTGCTTTTGGCAAATGCACGTGGATCTCCTAAAGAAGCAATAGGAATATTTCATGCCCTCACAGAGCTTGATCCAGTACTGAATTAACCTGGACAACAATAACTAAAATATCACTCAGTTATTGCTTAATAGCGAACAGTGAGTTGTAATGCTTTGGTCCCCTTTTATACTGTGATATTGGCGTCTTTGTGTGTTGAGGGGGAGAGAGGCTGGGAGCAACCGAGAATGGGGTTTTTCTCCCCCATACAAAAGAAGAGTGTCATTTATGGGAACACCACTAGAGGGCAATGTGGAGCTATTTTCCTGCACATGCTCAGAGCTCTTAAACTTTAAAACCAGTAAATCACAAAAGAATTGCCTGGAATTGCTCCCTCTATAGAAGAATCAAATGAGTTAAACACACTTAATATCATAATGAATTCCAAATGAATTAATCATTAATTATGGTCAGACCCCATTGTTCAGGAATACACTTAATGACAATTATGACAGCAAATTTATTTTTTGGATTTACTGAAATGATGCAGATATATGGCTTGAAAATGCACCAGTTGCCTCTGGAAAATAAAGTACAGCAATATTTTTTTCATTTGAATTCACTGTGATCGAATCACACTGAAATAACTTGGATTTTGGTAAATGTCCATGGGAATTATTTTTAATTATGGATATTCTGAGTGATTCCACAAGTTTCAAGTTATTGATCAGGTTTTCATCACTATTTGGCCAACTTTTCTTACAGAATACATTGGGTTGAGATAAGGGAGGCTGAAAAAAGTACTTAATAACTCTCTGAGTCTCTAAGACACATGGCTCCTGGTCAGTATCTTCTTGGTGACCAGGAAAAAAATAAAAGGATAAATGCATATTTACAGATTATAGGGATTGTAAAGACAAGGGATGGGTAATAGCAAGAATTCTTGGTTCTTCTTCCCCAAAGACTTTGGTAGGTGAGAGACCCATTATTCTAAAAGCTTTTGTTGAGGCTTTCTTGAAGGTAGTGGGAGGAATGGCTCTCTGGGGCGGAGGGAGGGAATCAAAAGACCTGTGGAAAGCTCCTCAGGGACTAAACCCAGATGCCTTACTTGGTAACAAAAGCCAGCGAGAAGAACATCATTATTTTTAATTAATATTTGGTGTGAATTAAATGCCACTGGCATGTGCCAGATTGACAGCCTGCAGTCCTTTCACTCATTACAGATTATGTACTTCCCTCAGTGGCCCCCCTCCAAGCCAAGTGCTTCTCAGGGCCCAGGCTCCCATGTCCCTGCATCTTTGCCCTCCCTATTAGCACTGCCAACCAGTTTAGAGAAAATTAGAGTGGTAGCTGTTTTCCTAATGCAGAAGCCTGCTCATTGCAGGGAATCAGGGTTATGTGCACACAGAGTCCAGGCCACTGGATGGCTGTCAGATGGTAAATGTTATTGGACACCTCTGACTCCACTGGACCTGAACCATTTAATTAAGTGTAATGGGTGTATAGCAAATAGATCTGATTGCATTGATCTCCTAAAAGGATGAGAAATTCATATTTGAGAAAGATGCAATTTATATAATACATTCAACATTCAATTCTATTTCATTATATATATTTCTTTGCAAATTTAATTAATAGCTAATCCAGCTAGCACCTTTATGAAGGTTTTGTTTTGTTTCATTTTGCTTTACCTTTGCCAACGAATGGTCAGATTATAACATGACTTATTCATTAACCAGTCTTTACAGGTCCCAGATACTCAGCTAGTCTGCGTAAGTATTTGAATTATGGGCTTTTTGTTTTGTTTTGTTTTGTTTTGTTTGTTTTGTTTTGTTTTGTTTTGTTTCTCACCTACCAAGGTCTATCACTCACCAGGAGAGAAGTCAGGTAAAAATAAACTTTGTAAGAGATGTTTTAGTGCTTGGCAGATAGAAGATGCTTAACAAATATTTGTTAAATTGATGAATGTATGAGATACAGCAAGGCTATATTACTTAATGAAGTTTAAACAGCAAGCCCCTGATCAATCTGATTGCAAAATTCAGATTTCTTGATCCCAAATTGCACTTTCTGATACCTGTAGGTTCATGAAAAACTGGCCCAATGAGATTGTGCAACATTTCCCCTTCTCACTTGCAAATTCACACTCAACTATTCTTTATCCATCCGTTTATTCATTTTTCAATCATCATTAAGCAACTTATATGTGTAAGACACGGTTTTAAATTTACAAGGGTATCTAAAAATTAAGGGGAAAAATATCCTTCATATGGCCTGATGAATCTCCCAGTTTTATTGAGAAATAACTGACACAGATTATCATATAAGTTGAAGGCATACAGCATGATGATTTGACATATATATTGTGAAATGGTTACCACAATAGGTTTAGCTAACACCCATCTTCTCATATAGATACAATAAAAAAAAGAAAAGAAGAAAGGAAAATAAAATCTGTTAGGATTTATTCTCTTAACAACTTTTCTATATATCCTACAGTAGCATTAGCTCTAGTCATCATGTGGTGTGTAACATCCCTAGTATGTACTTATTCTATAACTGGACAGTTATATCCTAAAACTGGATAGTTTTGACCATCTACCTCCAATTCTCCCCCCCCCTCTTCTGGTGATCACAAGTCTGATCTCTTTTTTATGAGTTTTTTTTTTAAGGTTCTACATATAAATGAGATCATACAGTATTTGTCTTTGTCAGACTTATTTCACTTAGCATCATGCCTCAAAGTCCGTCCGTGTTGTTGCACATGGCAGAATTTCCTCATTTTTATGGCTGAATAATATGACTGTATACACACACACACACACACACACAATATGTCATAGCTTCTTTATCCATTCATCCATCGATGGATACTTAGATTATTTCCACGTCTTAGCTGTGGTAAATAATGCTACTATGAACATGGGGGTGCAGATCTTTTTGAGGTAGTGTTTGCATTGCTTTTGGATATATTCCAGAAGTGGGATTGCTAGATCAAATGTTAATTCTATTTTTAATGTTTTGAGGATCCTCCATACTGTTTTCCATTGTGGCTGCACCAGTTTGCAAACTCACCAACAGTACAGAAGTGTTCCCTTTTCTCCACATCCATGCCAGCATTTGTTATCTCTTATCATTTTGGTACTGGCCATTTGATGAAACTCTTAATGAAGAAGCTGTGTTTGAAGTTTAGAAAAATCAGAGTAAAGTATTCTAGAATCATAGAGAGGCTTTGTGGAGAAGATGGCAGTTTTGCTGAATCTTTTGGCGAAGAAAGGTTGAGAAGAAAGAGTGCAATAAACAAGTGCAAGCTCATAGTGGTTGTAGCATCACACAAGCTAGGATCACAGCTTGAAGACAATGACAATTTCTCCTCCTCCTAATACTAACACTTATTGGATGTCTCATTAGGCCCTTTCTTAACTAACTCACAGCCCTTACTTTATGTAATCCATACCTTAATCCAGTGTCTGACATACAGCAAGTACTCAGTAAATATTTGTTGAATGGATGAATAATTATCCCCCTTTTGTAAGTACATGAAGAATTTTTAATTCCAAAGTTCTTATCCTCTGTACTACTTGCTTTTTACTGAATAAGAAGTGCTGAGTGGAAGAACACTTTTTACACATTTTGAATTGGGACTCAAGGGATATTAAATCCACAGAACTACGCAATCCAGGAAAGACGAAAAAGAGGTTGAAAGTGGGTATTTCTCAGGAGCTATTGTAATTGTCCAGGTAAAAATCACAAGAGCCTGGACTGGAGTGGTCTAGTGCAAATGAAGAGCAAAAGATGGGTGTGAATAATATGATTTCTAGATGTGCTTGGAGGGACAACGGGGAAAGGGAAAAATCAAGAATGACTCCTAGATTTTGAGTCTGGTAGTGAGATGAACTTATTGCTGGGACTAGGAAGTCAAGAAGGGAGAGAAAAAAAATCTGTTTCTGGCTTATTTAGTACAGAGAGGAAGTGGCATCACAGTTAAAACAGACAGGCTAGGCTGGGCTTTGGTCCTGGTGTAAGAATTGTGTATACATGACCTGTGTTAGGGTAGACTCTCACTTTAAGCCTTGGGAAAGCAGTGCATATACTCTTCCAGATATTCTCCCAAATAATTGCTTTCCTATTTTTTTCCCCACCAAATTAACTAGTTGTCTTGGGGTTTCTAGGCTCAGACTAGAGATTATCACCTTAGAGTTATTGGCTCTACCTTGGTGAGTGCTACCCATCTACACAGTAACTTCCATCACATTTAGGAAAAGCAAGCTCTTTCATGTGTATGGAGCTTTGATTTTAAAAATAATTTTCTAATCAGGTAGCTCAACAACATCGCAAAGTACATAGGACAGGAATAAGCATTTCCATGTCATAAGTGGAGAGACTAAGGTCTCATTGTAATCATTTAAGCCAGAGAAGACATAGGAAGAGCTGAGTGCCTGATGTATACTCAGGTTTGCTCCTCCACAGTGCCCAGACAAGAAGTTCTGGGGTTTTCTCTGACCATTCTGCAGAGCAGCCTTTGGTAACCAACTAGAGCAGAATAAACATTCTTTGCCGGCTTCAGTTAATGCAGTTAGTGCGGTGCACTTTGGCAGAGAGCACTCAGAGTTGGAAAAAATGATAGATTATGAAGCACTACAAACAGCTCACAAATGGAGGACTTAATGAAATAATTTCTCAATGAAGCTTTACATTAGGAAATTTCCAGAGACAACATAACCGAACATAAACACGTTTTCCTCTTGGGTTGATATTTCTTGAAGAAAAACAAAATGAATTAGATAAAAGACAAGGTATTACTATTGTATGACCACCTAAGAACTTAGAAAAACACCAGCACTGTTCATTTAGTTAAGTCAAAGAAACAAATCATTACTTTGGTTTAAAGAGTCAAACTGACTCCCTAACAGAAAGAAAATAATGAAATACATTAAAGCCTTTTGGTTAGGAACTGAAAGAGAAAGCGTATCTTTCCCTTTTACAAATGTTTGCCCTTCCTTCCTCTCTTCCTACTTCCTTTTTCCTTTTTCTTTTTACTTCCTGGGCTTCTGACTCTCCTGACTCATTTCTTGGAGTTCCTAGGAGGGGTGAAAGTAAGAAGGAAGTAGAAAATGACAGAAAACAGAAGATACGAAGAGAAAGAACGACAAACATATGAATACGTAAGTCCTTGGGAAAGAGAGTAGACGCTACCAAAATGCCTCGCGTCCTAGTTTATGGGCACTCGGTGCGCTGAATACCAACCTTGCCAGGCTTTATCATGCTATCTTCACAGGAACCCTAAGAGGTGGGTACAGTGATTTGTTCCCACTTCAGAGATGAGAAAGTTCAGGCTTAGTGAGGGTCACAGGACTCATTAAGAAGCAGTGCCTGAATTCAAAGCCAGGTCTGTTCCACTGTCTGTCCTTGGGTCATTGCAGGGTAAATGAATAAGATGCTGAATAAGACATCATGGACAAGAGACCCCAGATAGTTTACACTCTCTTTGAAATGGAAAAGTAGAAATAAAGACACAAACAGAAGTAATTTGGGGACTTCACCATGCATGTGCCTAAAACTGTGTGTGTGTGTGTATGTGTGTGTGCATGTATGTGTATCAAAGTAGCCTGCTCAATCTGTCAGGTTCTACATTCACTCACGTTCTTGCCTTCATTGGGACAATGTCTTTTGTTATCTGAACGCTGACATTTAATTAGCCAGTATGCAAAATACATGATACTCAAGCACTCAAGTGACATGCAGCTTACGTGCATCTATGGTTTGCTTTTAGTTACAACCATTGTTATTATTTCTCCATGTACTGTTGCTTCTTCTTTCTTCATTATCTTCAGGCTAAGCCCCATTTATGATAACACATGAAGTACTATCAAACAGCATTATCCTATGGCATTTTCTTTGATGATTTAGATTTACCATGCTCTCCAGTATGGTAGCTACTAGTCATATTTGATCTTTGAGCACTAGACATGTGAGTACAAGACTGAGGAACTGATTTTTTTCATTTATTTAATTTTGATTAATTAAGTTGAACTAGGCATGCGTGGCTACCGCCTTCCATGTTGGACAATATACCCTTAGAGGAGCTCTGTTTACCTTTCTCTCCCATGGCATCGCCATGGTTATTAGAGGCTTGTGGACAGTGTAAAGAGCAGATGGAGCAGATTCACTGTGAGGGTCTCTATGTGATTTTTGTCTTAGAACATGAAATAATACTACCTGTACATGCTATGATTTTATAGCCTGGTCCAAACTTTAATGGGCTGCATGCATATATCACACTTGAAGGTAAACAGAAAGCATCTGCCTTGTATATGATTCAGTATCTTATATACATCTTAATTAATTTGTATGCCTATGGTACTGAGATTGACACAACTGATGAGACTTTCAAGTACTCGTAGTTATCAGTTCAGTGCTCTAAAACTGGGACCTGTTGCTCCTTTAATTATATACTCAACTCAAGAAAATACGACCAGATGGAAAATAACTTTGTTAATAATAGAAAGGAACATTAAATTAATGATAATTCTAAGGTAACTGTAAAATTGAACTCATTTTTAACCTCATGCTTTAATAAAACATGAAGGAATAAAGTCAGAACAATTAGGTAAGAATAAAGATCTGGTAAAAAAAAATAATAGCTACCAATGATAAATGGCACAAGAACAAGCTTCAGACCATTTGATCAAAACCAAATATAGCTTCTGACCTAAGTTCCCAAGAAAATCAACTAGCATTATAATTACCCAGCTGGATTGTCTTGGGATGAGTGTGTAGGAGGGGAAGAGAAAAAGAAATTAGGCAAAATCAAATGGACAAAAATGAGCTGAGCTATGAGTCAACTAAAGGTCAGCATTAATGGTAATATTCAGTCCATGTATGGGAAAAGTAAAAAATGCTGTCAATATCAGGAAGCCACTGAAATACAAAACGAAATAGACTCTTTGGTCCCAGAAAACTATATTGAATTATATTATTACTGATATAGATTTAGATTATAATTGACAGGTTTGTATATGATTGCTTTAAATGGACCTCAATTGTAATACAGCTGAATGAGTGGAAAATTCTGTCGAAAGACTGTAGGCAAAGGGAAACAGTGAATAGCAACTTATCCAGTTGCACGGAGACAAGCATGTGGGTAAGCTTGTCCTGTCTTTGGCATCTTGCTTAATGAGAGAGACCTAGGAAGAGGGTAACCAGCTAGAGGAGAACATTTAGACATGTAAACTCTAAAGGGGTTACCAACCTAGAACCCTGTTGAGTATGATCTTGCTAAATTCACAGGGCCCCTGACTTTCACAGAGAACCACTGAGGCTCTTAGAGTTAAGAGTCAAAAGGACAGAGTTCTTTCTTCCAGGCCAGATTTTACCCTCTAAGGGTGACAACTCAGTGAGAATTCAGAGTGGTAAGGCCATGGCCCTGGGATTAAGGACACCTGAGTTTAAAATGGGTTTGACTATTTAGAAGATGTATACATATTCTTGACCAATTTTCTAAGCTCCATCTTTGTTGTTGTTTTAGGTTTTTTTTTTAATCTGTTAGTGTGACCTTTTAGTTTTTTTTTTTAATCTGTTAGTGTGACCTGTATTCCCTTTATTTAAGATATATGTTATTGATACTTTATTTTAAAATTACTATTCATTGGGTCAACATTCAATCAATGGTATTTGTTTTATTATTATGACCTATATCAAACACCACCTCTTATAATTATTTATTATATATTTAATTAAACGGTTAACTTTTTTTTTAGGGTCCCAACTTTCTCTTTGATGACTATTCTCTCTCTTAAAAGCCTGCAAGAATCATTACTCTGGTGTAGGTGTGAGCAAAAACATCATTTCACCACTTCGATGCCTATGCAAAAACAATGAGGAAGGCCACTCTACAGAGTCAGGTGAAAAAAAGAAACACAATCATGCTTCCAGGACCGGTCACTTTTTCTCCTTCTGACACTCATCAGCCCCATTTCCTTTGAAACGCATGGACTGGGATTGTATTTCAGACCAGATGACCTACCTCTGAGGTGATTTATAAGGCAAGAGGTGTTTCTGGTGTTTGCTACTGGCTATCTGAATATATCATTTATAGGTGAAACAAAACTTGAAACAAGCTGCACATCCAAGGATAATTTCACTATCTTTAGACATTTTTTATTCACCTGAAATACTGGTTTATAATTTGTTGTTCATCTTATTTACAAGATTTCACCTTGAATCACTGTTAGTTGGTATGCTAAATCAAATTTACTAATAACAAATTTCTGTCAATGAAGAAATCAAAAGATGGGCTCTACTTTCTAAAAGACACTGTCAACAGCAATATCAATGAGAACGTGTTTAAAATCTTGAGAAATCAGTTCAGATAGGGAAACACTCATCTGTTTCTATAAATTTTATTCTGTTGGCTAAACATCACAATATGCTCACTGTGTGCTCCTATCCCTGCTACACTTCTGAATGGAATATTCTCATTTTTATGTTATATTTATTTCAACCCATTACATTTAGAAGTTTTAATGCATTGAAGAAAAGGCAAAGATCAAATTTTAAAATATTATAAAAATGTAATAAAAGGTTCAGATTTCAAGAGAATGCTCTAATTATTTTGTTGTTCATGAATTCTACTTTATTGAGCATTACTTGAAATAGGAGGGCTATCAACAAAGACTAAGATTTTTTTCCTTTGTGAATACAAGCAGTTTTCCCTACACTGTAATTATTATAAGATAATTTGGCTCAAAGATAAAATAATAAAGTAGGGAAGTATAATTAGAGAGAGAGATATTCAATAGCACAGGATAGCTTCAAAGATGAATCAGGAAACATTTAAGAAATTTTTTTCAGTGATGAATGTTAACATTCATCATTGATGTCCTTTCTAGGATTCAAGATAATGATGAATACACTACGAACTCTATTTGTACATGTATAAATACATTGTGTTATGGTACAGATCAAGCTGTTATAATTAAGAAAGACCAAAATATAGCATCTCAAGTAAAGCAGAAATAACAGTCTAGAAGTGAGCAGAGCAGGGCTTGTCCTATGGCTTGGCCACTCTCTGTGACTTCCATCTCTAATTCCTGGTCATGATCCAGCTAGCAAGAAAAAGAAAGGGGTCTGAGTGCTCACATGTGCTCATGCATTCTGTGAGGGGACAAAACCCGAGCATGGCACTGTCACATTTGCTTTTTTACATTGGCCAGAACTTAGCCATGCAGCCATCCACACCTGTAAAGAAGGTTACACATGAAACTTGCCTTTGGCTAGGTGACAAAGTGTCTTGCTAAAATCAGGTAGAGGGGTCTACTACTAAAGTCGCTGCCTTTGGTTGAAACTAGGAGATAATCCATGGAGAGTTCTTTCCAAAAGAGAATGAGAATATTACCAAGATGATTCATAATGTGATAATTATCTTTCAATAATTATCACTATCAATATGATATCAATATGAATATCAACATTCAAAAATTTCAATAATTAGTGCACACATCATCAGCAAGAGAAGAGCATTCTTATTCACCTTGAAGGCAGGAGCCATTTTTCTCTATTTTTATACCCTCAACGCCTACCAAAGTTTCTGGCAAGTAGTAAACACTTAAGAACTATTTGTTGAATGAAAAATTAATGGCTAAATGAAGAAATTTAAAGGTAAAAATTAATCCTCAAAAAGATTAGATATCTTTGCCAAGGTCAAATGGCTTATATCCAGTAGAGTCAGAATTCAACCCAAATCTATTTGAAGTTTCTCTACTAAACAATTCTCCTGAAAAAAGCTCCTGTGATAAAACAAGCCATCTGCTTAAGAGAAGCTCTTCCTCCGTAAACTGAAATATAAAATCTGTAATGACTACAGCTTTGTCAGCAAAGGATTTGTTGTATTTCTTTTGTGGAATGTGAAAGATACTCATGTTGGTCTCATAAATTTCCTAAGCAATCACCCAGTGTTCTCTCAGCCTTTTTGATGTCAGGGAGGTCTGTGGTTGACTGATTTTCAAATGAATAATTCTAACAAGGAGGCTCATTTCTAATGTGCTGCATTTTTGCTTATGATTATAAATAGTAAGGTTAACACCTGATTAATGGCTGTTTTAACAAATGCTCAGTACTAGAACACTCACGTATTCCTGGTCTCATCCTTTACCCATCAACTATAATGATTTCTGAACTGATCCTTTCAAAAACCATTAAATCTGGTAATGGACTAACTGGGCTCCCATCCATGGTTTTAAGTATTAATGCTCACTCAGGAAATGAAAAGTTTGCTGCTTTTTCTTTATCCTTGAAGGTAGAATTCAGAGAGAGTGTGCTGAATATTTAGCATAGGACAAAATTTCCAACAGTGTGAGAAACACCATGGTGAGGGTGTGTGTGTGTGTGTGTACTCCTATGAGGAGAGCTGCATAAGTTTTCAAAGACTGTGTCTAACATTTACAAATTTGCAAGTTATGAAACAATGTATGTGGGAAAAGAGTTGGTAAATGTGAAATCTGGAAAAATAGAGATGTCATGACCTTATTTACACATATATGAGAGACGGAGTAAAAGATAATTTGAACAAATATAAAAATATTTCCCCCAAAATTACTTTTGCTTTATTTATGTGGAAATGTTTCATAAAAGTTGAGATTTTTGAATTCTCCAAGTTACTTTGCATTTTGTAATATGGCAGATACAGTCGGGAAAACCCTTTGTGTTCACGATGGTTAATATTCTGTGTCAACTTGACTGGCCACAAGGAGCTCAGATTAAACATCATTTCTGGATATGTGTGTGTGTGTGTGTGTGTGTGTGTGTGTGTGTGTGTGTGTGTGTGTGTGTTTTCACTTGAATTGTTGGACTGAGCAAAGCATATTATTCTCTGCCATGTATGTGGGCATCATCCAATCCATTGAAGGCCTGAATAGAACAAATGTACAGGAAAGAAGAATTCATTCTCCTTCTTTCTCCTGCCTCACTAGCTGAGCTTTGACATTTCAGCTCATCTTTTCCTATCATTGGACTAAGATTTACAGGATTGGCTGCCCTAATTCTCAGGCCTGTGAACTTGGACTGAATTTTATCACTGTCCTGACAACCTTCCAGGGTCTCTAGCTTGTGTGCATGGTATGAATTGTGTAGGTGTGTGTATGTGCATGCCTTATATATAACATCTATCTCCTATTGATTCCATTCCTCTAAAGAGTCTTAATAGAGTGTTCTCCTTCTGTCTTTTTCCTCCACTTTTTCCCCCATCAGAAAATCCATGAACATGTGCTATGTCAAAGTCTTGGCAAAATAAAGATTACATTTCCCAGTCAAACTTGTAGCTATGCTTCATGGGAAAATGGAGATGATTTTTCTTTAAATATGAAACAAGAAAAAGAAAAAAGAGGGACTTTATAAAAATATATTTTAAGTGGTTTTATATGCTTTACTTCTTTAATCTTTAAATAACCTCAAGAAACCTGCATTTGTTTTTATTTGGCATGTGGAAATTGAGGCTTAGAAAAACTCTATTATTAGTCAATGTTCTTCCAGCTTAGGCCAGATTCTAAATTAAGTCTTTGATTCCAAGTTTAGTGTTCCTTCTATTCAGCCATAATAGGCAATATTGCTTCTCTCTTTGGCACTTGATATATGTTGATAGAATTGCTGATTTACAGCATTAAACTCTAAACACACTAATGCTCCAATAACTCTATCTAATTAGCTGAATAGACTTACTCAAGTAATTTTATTTTGCTGTTATTATAATGTTAATGATCTTGAACAATTTATTTATTATGATTTTTGTACCTCTAAATGTATCTTGCTGATAATAACTAATTCTTGACTGTTCATTGACTCTTAGGGAACCAAACAAGGCACTGCAGGCCCATATCCCATATGAGGCAACTTATTTTTAGAGAAAACAAATTGTTCTACTTACAGTTTACTATACAGGCCATTATTATTCAATTTAATATGTATTTTACATAGAATAAAAATTATATATATTCTCTCCATATTACTCTAGAACTTCTGTTGGATTGGCTCCATTTGCTAGGTATTTTTCAAAGCTGTACTTGACTTTCACAAGATAGCTTGTGGAATATACTTCACCTGATGTAATATGGTTGAGTGCTTAAGAAATGCTTTGAGTCAAGTGGTTTGAGTCCTCGTTCTTCACTTATATACTAAGAGATGTGGTGCAAGTCATTTAAGCCTTCTTTGCCTCAGTTTAACTTTATCTAATTGGAGTTAACTCATCTGTAAGGTGGCATCAGTCAGAGCGCCCTTCTCCTGGGATTATTGTGAGGATCCAGGGAAGCAGGGAAATAAAATATAGAGATCTTGGCAGATGCTAACTGTTCAATAAATGCTATTCTTTGCCATTGTTATGGGCTGTGCAAGCCTTCTAATATTTCTAAGGCACACATTAAAGAAAGTTTCAAATGTTCATAGGCATAGCCTATTCAGAAAAGAGGGGGAAAAAATCTTAAACCAAATTTGGTTCCTGAAGACACATGAGACTTGTTTCAAAAATAACCTCATTCTCTACCACACTGGCAGGACCTGTTTCCTCCTCCCACACTTGTTCTGTGAAGACCTGGAGTGCTTGTTATGCTCATTTGACAGATTGAGGAAACCAAGACACAAAGTCTAAGCAATCTGACCAACAACAGACAAATCACTGTGATGCATGCACCGGCATTTTGGAACTTAAAAACAACTTCCCACAGCCTTTCAGACAAGGAAAGCACCAAGAGCAAAAACGGGCATTTTCACCCTGGCATTGTCAAGAGGTGGAATCTCACACTACTTGTTATCAAAAATTCTTTAAATATATTCCATTTGACAATACATGTGTCCATGTTTTTGCTTTTTGTATGTCATCAAACCCATATCCCACATTTGTGGTCCAAGTAATAGTCTGTAAAATTTCATAGCAAGTTCAAAGAATATAAGATGATGTGGCACTAATATAAGAAAAGTGAGAAAAACAGAAAGTAACAATAAAGAATGGAATTATTACTCACAATTGTGAGATATCTTCATAGTAAAGGCCATTGATAGGATTAAGGTCAAGCATAAGAAGAAAATTATCACCTTTCTGCCCCATTCCTAGAACCTCTCCATAAATAAATATAGTTTTGTCCAGTAATTTTATAGCATTCTCTGATTTCTGCTCAGAAATGATGAACTGATGTGCAAGACTTGTGAGTTAGATTACCACAAGATAAATCATTTAATTTTAATCTGGTGGGTATAATTCCTGGCTCTGCTTTTATTTACTTATTTAGAAATAATTTGACTTCCTTGCCGTAAATATGCTCTGCCCTTAGCTAGGAACAAAACAAAACAAAACAAAACAAAAAAACAAAAAACCAAACAAACCCAAACCCAAACCCAAACAAAGCCCTCTGTGCAGTAGTCACTGTATTCCATCCAACTGTTTTTTCTATCTCTTCCTGAGAAACAAAGGCGGTGCCACATCACAGAGAAGGTAGACAGGGACGAACGCAAGGTCTGTATTCAGTTTCCAGTTTGTTTCCAGACATTAGCATAAGAGGTGCGGCTGCCGAGCCAGAAGAGCACAATTCCTTTGGATAACTGAGGCAATATTCCCTTGACTACAAAGCAAGAACCATCCATCTTATGCACCTAATGCCACCATGAAGAATCTTCACACATGTCATTTCCTGCCACTCTAATGCTTTCTTTTGCCAGTAACATAGTCTTATGTGTCGAGTTTTTTCTTAACTATTCATTATTATTATTATGTGTTATAATACAGGTCATGCTGCTTTAGTAATTAGAGAAGACCTGATTCAGAAATTTAAAAAAAAAATAGAAGGAGGTTAAGAAAAAGCAATGAAGATAGAGAGTTACCCTTTTTATGGTTTTCTTAGGGCTGCTGTAACAATTTATACAAACTTGGTGGCTTAAGTGTAGAAATCTATTCTCTCACAGGTCTGGGGGCTAGAGGTCCAGAACACACTCATAGACGGAATCTGTATCTAGGGCCACATGCCCTGGAGGCTCCGGGGAAAATCCTTCCTTGCCTTTCCCAGCTTCTGGTGGCTGCCAGCATTGCTCCTGGCCTCATTGCCCCAGTCTCTGCTTTTGTCTTTCATGGCCTTCTCTTCTCTTAGTGCCTCTCCTCTCTGTGTCTCTCCTACGGACATGTCCTTGAATTTAGAGCACTCCTAGTAATCCAGGAGAATCTTATCTAGAAATCCTTAACTTAGTTACATCTGCAAAACTCCTTTTCCAAAGATGGTTGAAAACGCCCTTTTTTCTTATTTGCAGGTTCTGGGGGTTAAGAGGTGGTACTATTTTGGTGGGGTTCCTATTCAAACCATTATACCTTATATAGAAGTATAGCTAAGAAATCAACAACTTCTAAAGTGTCACTTCTCTGTTAAGAAAGCTATGTTGACGTTCACTTAAATGCTTCTAGAAAAAAAAATGATCCCTTGGCTCAGAACATCATGACTTCTCAGAAATACTCTAGGCTACCAGCACACATATTTAATCCCTCCTAATGAAAGAAGTGGTACACACGAGATGTTTACGGGGTGAAAGCCTTGTTGTAGTTCTGCTTTACTTACTGTTTATATAAACGAACATACAACAGAGCAGTAGAAATACAATGTAACTTGCTATGTTTTCTTTTAATGATTTGTTATTTCTGAACTATATGGCCATTTTTTCTTCTTATTCTAAGGAGCTACTAAAATGCTTAGTTCAGGAAACAAGCCATTCTTACTGAATGAGTAGAATTTAAGATAATATATTTCCAAGTATGATAAAATGTTTTTCTAAAATTTGCGCTGTATATAACCAATGGTGTCTCCCAAATGACAGTGTTAATAAAATATGAAAGTAATTTACATGTTGGATATTTATCTGATTATTTGATTAACTGAGTAATATGTTTCAGGGTAGATATTACTAGAAATAATAGATTTTTTCTATTACTATCCTAAATTTGTTAATTTATCAGTACCAGTCATATGACTATACGTCTTATCTTCCATGTTTGTCCAATGGAATACTGATCCTTAAAACACACGCACCCACGCTCACATGCAAGATACCTGAAAAACATAAACATCTTTAGATGCATTATCTAATGAAAGGATATGCCAATTTTAAACTATGGATTTCTTTAAACTCTTAACTATATAAATCTTAATTATCTAAATCTCAACTATCTGCCCCACATCCTGCTCTCCCCTAACTACCAACCACCAAACAATTAAGTGCCCAGACACAGTCCTGAGAAAGATAACAAGATTTATATTAAAACTAGCCACTTGAATACAAGGAGGAAGCCAAGATATAATGTGAAGATGGCAGGAAGTCAGGTGTCACTCAACTGTATATTGAGTCAGAACTCTCCAAAGTTAGGGTGGAAGAAATTAGACTCCAAATGTCTTCATAAGCATGTCAAGTGCCTCACCTTGAGAATTCTGGATATTGAATGGAACATTTAAAAGAATGACCAATGTGTAGGGCACACCTTCCCAGCTAGCTAAAATTAATTCACTAGACCTACACCTCATTTGCTTTCTTTTGACTTCGTGGCCTTGTATGTACCTCATTGTATCTTACCCCATGAGAATGAATACTATCCCTCCTTTAAATCGAAATTCTCAAGCCAGTATTTCTACCAAAACTTTTCTAACAACCTCATATCTAAGTAAACTTCCAACCTACCAATACAATTACCATTCTTATAGAAACCTTTGACCTCACTTATTCTTTTTAAGAAATTCTGTTTTGCTTATCATACAAGACAGATTTGAGGAGCCTAGAATATTTCAGAGAATATGCCTTACACTTCTTAGAAACCTTCACTATCCTCAACATGGTGTCCTAATGCTTAACAGTCACTCACTTATTAATCATATGCAATAACTTTGGTAACAAATGACAAACTATTTGGGCTTTTAACACACCATCTACCACAAGAGAGATATTTTTTTCTAATTAAATAACTGCCTGCACTATGGAAAATTCATCCATTCAACGTTTTGATTAATCTGAACTAAATGGTCAACATTTGAAGATGAAATTATAATTTAGATAATATGCATTATGTTATATTGAATTCATCTACATAAAATAAAAGCATTGACACCTACCAACATGAATTTCAAAGAGATTATGAAGTGCCAAGAAAATAGGAAGGTATATTGTTCTTTAGATTCATTAGAGTCATGTTCCGTTCACAAATTTAGAATATAGGTATCGGGTGAATAGTATTGATAGGGAGAAATAGTATATAGCAAAATAAAGGCATAGAGAACCAAATCTGAGATAAACGATAGGCATTCACTTGTTTCTATAGGAATTCCATCTTAGAGCCCATTCATTAAAACGTCAGAATAACACTGTATTATAAAATTACTAATATTAATTTGAAAATAAGGAGAAATTCCCTGTGTAAATGACAAAATTACTAAATAATAACAACCACCAGGTGAGTTAACTTCCTTCTGAAGTAGTTTATACAGCATACAATATATGACTTTCAATGATCTATTTTCATCTTCCAGTCTGAAACACAGTTGGAGTTATGTTCACTATTGTTTCACCGTATATAAATGCTCTGAATAAGATAATTGGGGATAAAGGGAAAAGACCTACCCCCCTTTTTATTTTCTTTACCATTAAGTGACTTATTTCAATGGGTTTTTTTTTATGATCAGGCTTTTCAGACTTCAGGTCAAAAATCATTTCCCACAAATCTTATGCTCTGCTTCAAAAAATACAAAACTGAATTTTGTTAACTAACACCTATAATGTACATCATTTCAAAATAATAAAATGTTCTCTCCAGGGTGCTTACTCATTTTTTATTCATGTATGTCAACTATTCTTGAAGCTGCTATAGTGCATTGACTTTTCTGATTTAAAATGTTTGCATGTCATAAACTCAAAACTTCTATATTCCATGCATGAAAGGATTTTTTTTGATGGGGGGGTGATGCTGAGGTTAACATTATAATTTACATTGTATTCACTGAACTCAGAATGCACTCTGGGAGTTATAAAGGTTCATTTCTCCACAGGCTTGGAGTCCCATTTCTAAGAGCACTCAGGTTAAATTTATTCTCCAAAAATACAGCATGACAGTTATGATTCATTCTTGATTAGATTTGTGACAGAAATCAGGAAACAGATATGATGCGGTTTGGCATTTTCGGCATTCTTGAAAAACCGAAAATTTTGCATATTGAAATTATAAAATGACTGTTTAATTATTAAAGGACTTCCACTTCTGCTCAAAAGAGGTTAATATAGACTAAATTTACCTTCCTACCTGGATCAACACAACACAAAACAAAACAAAAATGAAACAAAGAGACAAAATATATGAAACAACAGTTTTCAGATATTTGACATCAAGCAGATCAGGTCAGCGAACTCTGAGAAAAGAGAAACAAAATGAGTCCATTGATTTCCCCAGCTTATTGACCTGAGAAAGTTTCCAAGCTGCAGAAGAGAAAGGGAAAACCTAGAAGGAGCCCAGTTGTCTCCCTGAATTAAGGACATGGAGTTAGAAGTCTGAATGACCTAAGCAATTAGAGTTTGCAAAGAAGAGAAAAGAGAAATGCATGGAAGAGGCATTTTGGAGGTCTACTAAATGGTCTACTCAAGGTCTCTCTTGAGTCTTCATTGGAGTACTTATCAGTGCATGCTTATGAGAAAATTTCCCAAGGGTGGAGTAAAAACTACCCAACAGAAGCAAAGAAAAAAATCTTTGGTTTTCACTCAGGGCCAGGAAAAAATGGGTGTCCACAAGCCAGATGGTCAAACACACATTTCATGGGATTTTGGGTACAATCCTCAGAAGGTATTACCTCAGAATCAGAACAAATTAGACTGATGCTATTAGATGGTACCAGGGCTTTGGTATCATATAATAACTTAAAAGCCAGCTTCAAAAGCATTTATGTTTTTCCAAGTAACTGCATCCTAGAATAAAACTCAAGAATATTTTTTAAAACACAAAAATCTTCAGTATCTCACAAGATAAATACAATTTGTAAGAAGTGCACAAAAATAACCAAACATGCACAAAGCAGGTAAATAAATTCCATAATGAGGAAAAAAATAATCAATAGAAGCAGACCTAGAAATGACACAGATAAAAGAATCTTTAGATGAGAATACCTAAAGAGTTATTCTAACTATAGTCCATATGTTCAAGAACTTAGAGGAAAGACTGAGAAGGTTAATGTTGAATATATAGAAGAGACCCCAACCAACATCTAGAGATGAACACTACTATGTGTAACATGAAAAAATACACTACATAAGATTAAGATCAGATCAGCCACATCAGTGGGGGCAAAAAAGTGGCTTCAAGGACACAGTAATAGGAACTACCCAAGATGAAACAGACAAAGAAAGACTGGAAAAAATAAACAAAAAAATCAGTGAGTTGTGGTACAACCTAAAGCACCATTACATATGTGTAATTAGAGTCTCTGATTGAGAGGAGTGAGAATAAGAAAAAGAAAAACTATTTGAAGAAATAATAGCTCTAATTTTTCCAAACTTGATGAAACCAATCATTCCACAGATCTCAGAATCTCAGTAAGCACCAAGAAGAAGAAATATAAAGAAAACTACACAAAGACATAATAATAAAATTGCACAAAATTGTGACAAAGGAAAAAAAAACCTTTCAAAGTAGTCAGAGAAAAAAGACACATTGTGTACAGAGCTATAAAGATAAGAATGATTGCAGTAGTCTTGTTAAAAACAAGGCAATATAGGAGATGGTAAAGGAATATCTTTAAACATAGGGAAAAAATTGTTTACTTAGAATCCCTTCTCCAGTGCAAATGTATTTAAAAAACAAAGACAAAATGAAATCTTTCCAGATGTACAAAGATTTAAAAAAAATTATCACCAGCATAATTCCATTACAAGAAATATTAAAGAAGTCATTCAGGAACAAAGAAAAATAATACCAGTTGAACATATGGATTAAAATAATACTGAAATGGTAACTGAGTAGTTAAAATATAAAATACATCTTTTTTCTTATTTTTAAACTTTAAAGTATATTTTATTGTTTAAAGAAAAAAATAAAAATGTTTTGTGAACTGATATAATGTTTTTGTAAGGTGAATAGCAATAAATGAAAGATACACACCATAAATTCTAAAGCAACCACTACGGAGACAAAAGAGTTATAGCTAATGAACCCACAAAGGATGTAAGATAAATTATTAAAAATAATCTCAAAAAAAGGCAGGAAGAATAATGCACAAAGATCAGATAGGTCAATCGAGCAATAAATGAAATACAAGAAGCAGGATAATAGTATAAATCCAAAGATATCAATATTCTCATTAAATATAAATGGCCCAAACACCTCAATTAAAAGTCAGAGATTGTCATATTAGATAAAAATGTAAGACCCAACTATATGCAGCCTACAATAAAGAAAAAACAACCTTAAATACAAAGACACAAATAGTTTGAAAGTAAAATAATGGAAAAATATATATCATGCTAACACACAAACAAAATTAGGCTGGAGTTGTTATATGAATATCAGAAACAAAATAGATTTTAGGCCAAAGAATATTACTACTACCAAGAGAAATAGTTCATAAATGATGAAGTTGTTAAGTACTAATCCCAAGAGAAATATTTCATAAATGATGAAGTCGTTAATTCATCAAGAGGACAAAATAATCATCAAAAATTTTGCAGCTAGTAACAGAGCTTCAAATCACATGGGAACATAAACTGATAAAAGAGGATAAATATTATTCCACAAGTATAATTGCTTAGTAAAGCAAAATGTCCAGACATCCGGTTTTCTCTCTGTTCTCTCTATATCAGCTCTAACCCTAGCTGACAGGGTAACAATTCACAGACATCCATGGGTAAGTTCTCAGACTCATACCTGGAGTATGACTTGCTTTTTGATCAGAACTTTTAGGAATTTGTCCCTAATTGTATTATTCTGTTGTTGATTAAAGGGATTTAATTTTACCAGAACACCTTGTTTTTCCCTATACAAAGTAAAACTTCCCTGCAGTAATGTGTTCTAGTGCAAGCCCTAATCAGGCTGGGATTGGGTCCTACCCTCCTCTCTCCATACTATAGAGCCAGGTCTTTGCTCTTTATGACAATATATATCTGAGTGTATTAATGTAACATTTAACTTTTTTCATTTAAAAATTAGCCTTGATTTTTTTTACTTTAGGTCTCTTGCTATCTTCCCTCATTTATAAAATTGGGATGATATCTGACACTAACACAATGGAGGGGGTGAAGAAATAAATTTGTATTTGTAAAGTACTTGGAAGAAATACACTAAGCAGCCATCTGTAAATGATAAATGACATGGAAAATTAAGGAGAAATCTAGATTGTTCTGACCCAAATAAAACATTTTCTAGAAAAACACAGAAGATGGAGAAAAAATATTTTTTAAAGATTTATTTATTTGAGAGAGAGAGAGAGAAAAAAAACAGGGAGGGGGAGAGGGAGAGGGTGAGGGAGACAGAGTCCCAAACAGACTTCATGTTTAGTACAGAGCCCGACACTGGGCTTAATCTCAAGACCCTGAGATCACCACCTGAGCCGAAACCAAGAGTCGGACACCCAATCACCTGCACCACCCAGGTGCCCCTGATGGAGAAAAAGGTTTTGATTGAGTGTTTGCATTTAATGTTCATAGAATAAATGACCCACATAGTCTTTTATATTACCAATTTGATTTTACAAATAATAACTCAGGTTGTAAAACACAAGGTAAAATGTGGAAGAGTTATATAAAAAGGAGAACAAAGAGGGGAGATTGGAGATTTTTAATTATATATATATTTCATGAGAATACATATATTTATTCCAATGAGATCTTTTCCACTCTAGTTCAATAATAGCATTCATCTTTTGTAATAGATTCTTCTAAATAGCCTTAGAAAATTTACCGGGTATAAAACAATGCATCTGCTCTGGACCTCAGGGAGTAGAAGTGAGAAAAGAGTTACAAATAGAATGATATGTATTATTAATGAATCACCCTAAGTGTGCCCTTAAAGATTGCTAGAAAATGTCTATAGGTTTAGAAGACACTAACCTCAGGGGAAAAAAATCATAAAAGATAAAATATATTCTTCCTGATATATTCTAAGTAATGATCTCATGGAATGAACTTTTCTCTTTCTCTCCCACTCTTCTCTGAGCAACCAGTGCTCATGTTGAATGAATCTAACTCTCCCACTCAGGATTTTTAATCAGTATTCTATTATAGCTGAAAACAGGAGTTTACATTTTTGTCTTTCACACTGAATTGAATGTCACTGTGCTGTTTAGATTTGTGATTCATATTAATTTCAGTAAACAAATACGTTTTATATAATGTTATGCAGTTGGTGAATTATTGGAGTTTAAAATCCTGGAATCCTTAACTATCTTCTAAGTTGTATTTGATAGAGTCTACTTTTAAGTATAGAGGATAAACCAGAACAATATAAACTTTGAAGTTTATAAAAACACACAACTGAAAGCTTATGGAACTGAATTTGTTATATTTGCTAAACCACTGATATACCAAATGATAATAGAACAATGTCTTATTCATATTTGCATAATGCTTCTAACTTTTAAAGAATTGCAAATGGCATTACTTTTATTATCTAAGTGGAATCTCAGAGAAATTTTGTAAGGTAGCATACTATCCTGCTTCACAGATGAGAAAACTGAGGCTTTGAGAGTCCCACAGTGTGAGGATGTAAAGGTTACTGTGCAGGTGACCAATAATCCATTGTTAAAGATGGAACTTAAACCTACATTTGATACCATTGGATTCTGAACAAATTTAATCAAAAATGAAACACCTATTTTCTTCCTTCCTCCTTCCCTTGTCCCTTCCTTCCTTCCTTCCTTCCTTCCTTCCTTCCTTCCTTCCTTCCTTCCTCTCTCTCTCTCTCTCTCTCTCTCTCTCTCTCTCTCTCTCTCTCTCTTTCTTTCTTTAACAGGCCAAGGTAAAAATTTCCAGTCACTGTTATAAAAAAGGATTTTTGATAGTATTTAGAAACACACAATAAATTTATATTAAAAAGCTGAGTATTTTTAATTAAGGCAAAACCGATATTTTTGCAGCAATCACAACCAAAGTTTGATATCTATGTCTCTTACAAACACTAACTTCTCCACTTCTGTTAACTTTTTAAAATATCTGTTAACTCTCTGACACCACAAATTTGGGAATAGAAGAATATTCTTATTCTTCATTTTCACTGAAATACTAGAAGACCAGAGTTCAAATCTTTTTCCCAAGATTAAACACTGTGGCAGAGAGAAAAATATGGAACTGGACCCATAACCAGAATGCCATTAAATTCCATTTTTAGTTGCTTTTTAGTATGCTTGGACTATACTTTTAAAAATAAGAAACAAGATGGGATGGGGAAGGAGACAAACCATAAGAGACTCCTAATCTCACAAAACAAACTGAGGGTTACTGGGGAGTGGGAGGGTAGGGATAGGGTGGATGGGTTATGGACATTGGGAAAGGTTTGTACTTTGGTGAATGCTGTGAAGGATGTAGGCCTGATGATTCACAGACCTGTACCCCTTGGGCAAAGAATAAAAATAAAATAAAATAAAAAGAGTCTATTGAAACTATATCCTCTAATAAATATCAGTGAAAGGATAAGAATGAAAGCAAATAATAATTGAAAAAAATAACTAAGGATATGTTTTTGTATTGGGGTTAAGACACTTCAAAAGAAGTACCAGATGATCATTAAAACTTTTAATCGTACATTCTTTCTTTTATAGGGTAAAATCAAAGTTTATGAACATTAGTTCCCTGCAGATCTCTGCTAACCCACATGGGTGTTGGTGTTGAAAGATTTTAACCAGTTCTCCTTTCTTTCTTTCTTTCTTTCTTTCTTTCTTTCTTTCTTTCTTTCTTTCTTTCTTTCTTTCTTTCTTTCTTTCTTTCTTTCTTTCTTTCTTTCTTCTTTCTTTCTCTCTCTCTCTCTCTCTTTCTTTCTTTTTTTCTCTCTTTCTTTCCTTCTTCCCTTCCTTCCTTCCTTTCCTTTCTTTCTCTCTCTCTCTCTCTTTCTTCAGTGTTACAAGATTCATTGTTTATGCACCACACCCAATGCTCCATGCAATACATGTCCTCCTTAATACCCACCACCAGGCTCACCCATCCTCCCACCCCCGTCTCCTCCATAACCCTGTTTGTTTCTCAAAATCCACAGTTAAATGGGCTGGTTAGACACGGAGAACAAAAATCCTTATAGGAATATCTCAGTTGGAAAAGCAATGACTGCATCTGGACATTTATACATAATCACTCTTGTTCTCTGAGCTCAGGAGTTCATAAGATTAAATGAAAAAGAGATAGGAGAAACAGAAAACAAAAGTAAAATGACAGACCTAACTTCAACCATTTATGTATTTACATTAACACTAAATTTTACATTAAATTCTAATGGCCTAAAACCCCAATTAAAAGGCAGAATTTTTCAGAGGGCATAAAATTGCAAGACTCAACTATAAACTGCCTACAGGACACAGAGAAACTTTAAATATAAAGACATAGGCTGCAGTGCCTGGGTAGCACAGTTGGTTAAGTGTCTAGCTCTTGGTTTCAGCTCAGGTTGTGATCTCAGGGTCCTGAGATCCAGCTCCTAGTAGGGCCCTGAGTTAGTTTTTGTGCTCACCAGGGAGTCTGCTTGAGATTCTCTCTCTCCCTCATATAAATAAATATATCTTAAAAAAAAAGACATAGGCCGAAACTAATAGATGGGAAAAGATAGATCATGTAAACTATAAGTGTAAGAAGGCTAGAAGTATATATTTATAAGCTAAATTAATAACAGATATAATCATCTTGAAGACCACGAGTATTACCAGAAATAGAGAGAGAGGCTTCTGTAATGCTAAATGAGGTGATTTACTAAGAAGACATAACAATTATAAATGTGTATCAGCTTAATAACAGACTCCCAAAATAAATAGAAGCAAACAAACTGACAGAATTAAAGGAAGACATAAATGATGTTTGTAAGAGGCGATTTGGACAATCTGAGTGACTCACAAACTATGATCAAAAAATTTAGTAAAAACAGATGATCTAAGAAATACTATCAAAGACCTTGGTCTAATTGATATTTATGGAACTCTATATCTAACTTAAGACTACATATGATTTTTAAGCTCATGTAGAACATTCAACAAAATGAAAACAGGTTACCATAAGTTTAAAGATGTTGAAGTCAGTATATTTTCCATTAATGATAAAATAAAATTAAAAATCAACAATAACTAGATGCCTAGGAAAAAATAAAATTTGAAAAGTAAGCAACACACCTAATAACTCACGGGGAAAAAGAAATTAAGGAAAATTAGAAAATATTTTGAATTAAATGATAAGGAATAGACAACCTATCAAAATCTGTGGGAGACAAGGGAAGGGGTGCTTAGAAAACAAATAATTTTAAAAACCTACAGCATGAAGTTCCAACTTAAGAAATTAAAACTATACAGCAAGTATGACTACAATAAGTACAAGAAAGAAAAGAGTCAAGGTAAAATCAACATAAAAGAAATAAAATAGAGACAGAAAGTAGAGATAATCAGTACTGTTAAAGCTTCAAAGATCAACAAAATTAGTAACCCATACCTAGGCTGCTCACAAAAAAGAGAGAGGATATAGATGATCAATATCAGAAATGAAATAGCACTTATCACCACAGATAATGAAAGACCATTTTGAATGAACAATTCCATGCCAATAAATGGGACAAAATGAAGTATATATATGTCATGAAAATTGTAACTTACTAAAATCAATATAAGAAAAAATATAAAATATAAAAAGATGTATATATGTTAAAGAAGTTAAATTCATTATCAAAAGCCTTCCTAAAAAGGAAATCACAGATCTAGATGGTTTTGTTAGTTGAATTCTATCAATTATTCTAGGAATAAATAATATAAATTTTACACACACTTTTTCAGTGACAGAAGAACAAACTGCCCAACTGATTTTATGAGACCAGAATAAATTTAATAAAAAAAAAACTGGATAAAGTCATAACATGAAAGAAAACTGCAGAAAAATAGACTTCATGAATATAGTAGACAAGTATACCTCATGAATACAGGCACAAAAAATCCTTAATAAATATTAACAAATCAAATCCAACAATACAAGAAAAGGGTAGTACGTTGTGACTGTGTAGGACCTACATGAGAAATTCAAGATTAGCTACCCTTCGAAAATCAATCAATATAATTAACTATATTAAAAAATACTAATAAGGAAGAAAAGGAGAAAATTATTTCACAAAAATTCAACAGATACTCATGATAAAAATTCCCAGAAATCCAGAAAAAGTAGAAAACTTCCTCAATCTGATAAGAGACACATGTGAAGAACCCGTACCTAATATCTAATTTCATGCCTCCCCTAAGATCAGGAACAAGGCACAAATGCCTGCTTCCACCACTTCTATTCAACATTTTACTAGAGTTCTTAACCAAGAGAAGGCAGGAGAAAGAAAGAAAAAGCAGGAGATCAGAAATTAACTGTAAAACTGTTCCTGTTTACATTTGGTATGTTTGTTTACATGGAAATTCTTAGAACATTCTACTAGTAGCACAAATAGGTAAATTTAACAGGTCTAGGATACAAAATTAATGTTTAAAAACAATTGTATTCTACACTAGCTGCAATAGCTGGAAAATAAACTTGAACAATCCCATTTAAAGTAGGTCATATATACACACATATAAAAAGGGACTAAATTTAATAAACACACATGCATACATATATGTGGACTAAATCTAACAAAAACATTTAAGACTTCCTATATTGAATATTATAAAACATTACAGAGAGAAATTAAAGAAGAAACTTGAAAAACAGAGCTTATCATGTGTCAATTAGCCATAATAAAGCTCTTAAAATCTCAACAAATCGTATACTTTATATATGTACAGTTTTACACATAAAAATACCTCCATAAAGAGGTAGAAATAGATAAATTGATCAATTGATAGCTAGATTGATCAACAGATTGGTAGATACACTGTGAGTTTTTAAAAGGACAACTTGGTTTCAAATTAATTTTGCCAACGTTGTCAGAAGTCAGATCTTGTTGATCTATGCTATGTATATACATCAAAGCTGGCATTTAGGGCTCTTAAACCAAGAACTGTATGATGTCAAAAGATTAATTACAAACATCTAATAGTACAAACATTGGTTAATGAATCTCTATGTATGCACATGGTAAGCTTTGTTTTGCAGTCCTGAAGAAGGTCACAGTGCCTGGTATCTAAATACTCAGTTATTATGCCTGATAAACAAAATGCTACTTGAAAGTTCTGGTCTGTCATCAAAGAGAAGAGGAAGTTTATTGGTCAATTATGAAACAGCATTTTTATAGTCTAAAATACAACCATGACACTTGAAGTTATACCTGATGTTATGCTTTAACAGATTATAACTTTCCTTAATTCATTTTTAATTGTGTAACTGTTATATAGTCCTTAAAATATATATTCCCTGACTCAACTAAGTTTATGTTAGACATATCTGAAGCTCNCTTGAAAGTTCTGGTCTGTCATCAAAGAGAAGAGGAAGTTTATTGGTCAATTATGAAACAGCATTTTTATAGTCTAAAATACAACCATGACACTTGAAGTTATAGCTGATGTTATGCTTTAACAGATTATAACTTTCCTTAATTCATTTTTAATTGTGTAACTGTTACATAGTCCTTAAAATATATATTCCCTGACTCAACTAAGTTTATGTTAGACATATCTGAAGTTCTAACTTTTAAAAAGATAAAGGATTCACTCAAGCCCACATCTAAACTTTGCAAAGAAACCACCAATTGTTTTATTTATTCTATTAAACATTAATAATTTTTAAAGCCTTAGAAATACAAAATTGTCTAGGTATTTTATATATTTTTATATCCATATAGAAAACTGTTCCTATTTAATATATATTAAGATATGTTTAACATACACTTTGGGTAAATTGCAAAACACATGTTGAAAAAATGCCAGTTTCTTTCTGTAACTCTGCAAATACTTGAACAATAACAATAAAACACTATTTTATTTCATATTTTATGTTAAGACATGGAACTATGTTAGAAGAGTATCAGCTGGTAGAACTTAAGAACATGGGGCGCCTGGTGGCTCAGCGGGTTAAAGCCTCTGCCTTCGGCTCAGGTCATGATCTCAGGGTCCTGGGATCCAGCCCCACATTGGGCTCCCTGCTCGGCGGGGAGCCTGTTTCCTCCTCTCTCTCTGCCTGCCTGTCTGCCTACTTGTGATCTCTCTCTCTCTATCAAATAAATAAATAAAATCTTAAAAAATAAAAAAAGAACTTAAGTACATGTGTACATATACATATGTGGGCATATGTATGTAAATGTATGCTTGTAAATCTCTTTCCAGATAAGTTTTAAAGTGGAATACACACATGATGATCTATCACAGAGATAGGTTCATATCCATTTTACTTGAAACAGTTTTCTCAGCTCTTCTGTAAAATATATTTTACAAAGGGAAATCTCTTGTTTTCTTGTTAAGGTTTTGGAGAGATTTGCCAGTGTTAATTTTCCAAAGCCTCAACTTTGCGAGCCTTGGAAACTCCTGGAAAGTCTGCTTGTAGTAAAGAACATCTTTACTAAAAGGCCCTGGTGAAGCACTGCGGTTTTCCTTCGTGACTTCATTATGCGTTTGTACCACACTCTCTTGCAGGGGAGCCTGGCCGTGCAGACCTGCTGGGTGGCGTCAAGATCAACTGTCAGAGATGATGCCTGCTGAATAATGGCTACATGGCCGTCCCCTGACATAGGTTTGCTGGCCATAAATCATGTTATGTGATTGCCTTAACATTCAAACTCAGGCATGACTGAGAGAATATTATTTCTAAATGCCAAGCTAACTAGAATTGCGGAGATTTTCAGTAGGTACTTCTCTTATTAGTGTTTCAGGCGATGATAGAGAGAATGGGTCAGTGCAATTTTCTTCCTGCCCTGGGAAAATGTTTTCTTGCTACTGCAAGAAAAGGTATTCATATCCAAATCAAGTTTCTCATCAAAATGTTCTGTTTGTGAAAGACATTACAAATAAGTAGTACCCCTGCCCCCAACTCCCACCAATCAGGTTGTATTCCCAGCGAGGTCACTGTACTTCATTACAAGCGATATGAAATCAACAGGTAGGATCAACCTGCTTTGTGCTTTATGAGAATAATTTAACTTCTTGATACCCTATATATGACATATATTTATTTGATTTCTCTCTGTTAATGATGTAATCCCTTATGATACTATGGAAAATCAGATATAAACTGGATATGAACACTTTTACTACACATTAGCCCTCTCTGAATAAACAAGCTTTCAATGAATTCAGAAACATCATAATTCAAGTACTGTATCTATTAAGATGACATTGAGTATGAAAAGAGGCCTTGGAATGTATGCAGAGAGCAGTCTGATAACTAAGTTTAGAGGCTTGATTGAAAATTCCTTGTTTCACCTTTTGTTTTATAGTCATAATGGCACAGCCGCAAAACTTTACCTATAAATGCTAAGGGAAAAGAAGGCAAGGTGGCAAGATAATTTAGTGTTAAAGAAAAATTGAGGGGCGCCTGGGTGACTCAGTGGGTTAAAGCCTCTGCCTTCGACTCAGGTCATAATCTCAGGGTCCTGGGATCGAGCCCCGCATCGGGCTCCCTACTTAGTGGGGAGCCTGCTTCCTCCTCTCTCGCTCCCTGCCTCTCCGCCTACTTGTGATCTCTCTCTCTGTGTCAAATAAATAAATAAAATGTTTAAAAAAAAAAAGAAAAATTGACAGAATATCTTCCTAGTGAGAAAAACAATGGAAAAAATGTTTTGACTTGCTTTTTATAAGAATTATTAAGATTAGAAGTTTCCATTGACCTGTGGTAGGAAAAATAATACAATTCCCTTTTTGTATTCTATGACTCAAAAGCTAAAGCACACAGCAGAGCACACACCGTCATTGCGAATGTCTCTAGATAAAATTCCCCAATTCAAAATCCAGAGAGGAAAAACAGGTGTGTGTGTGTGTGTGTGTGTGTGTGTGTGTGTGTGTGTGTGGACTGATAGAAGATAGAAAAAGAGAGAGATTTGTCTTATGACATAATATGTGTTGCAAATTAAAATTCCAAAGAACAAGTTTTTAAGAAAGAAAATAATTTCCAACAAATCATTTATTTCCCTTAATAGAATAAAAACCATACCGACTCACCCAATCTCTCAATGGAATAATATCGTTGTTTACTATCCACACGCACAGTTTCGGCATAAGGGCTCCCAACACCGTAACCAATAATGTAACCTCGCACCACAATGTTTGGGTTCAAGGGAGGAGTCCAGCTCATGATGATGCAGTTGGTCTGGGGCCTCACATGAAGAGAGCTTGGTTGGTCAGGGACTTGAGACTCTAGAATTCAAAGGAAGCATTATTAGTCTGTCTCATCCTAGAACATACAGCATGGTAAAACGTCCCATTTATGCAAGACTTAATATCATATTCCATAGATGCTCAAATCGTGCATCACTTACTGCCAAAGTTCCTCCTTGTGTCAGCACATGATCTATTTTCCATGTTTCACTCAACTTCCACATAGTTCTTAAGCACAGAGTGCCCTGAGTTCCTTCCATAGACATGCGGCATTATGCATCTTTATTCTAACAGTTTTTTTTCTTTTGGCCTGGCCCCCCTACCCCCACATAACTCTCCTTAGGTATCATCAATACTGAGTGAAATCAAAGAGGATGTAAGAATAATAGAAAGGGAAATGGAATGTCAAAATGGTCTTGCCCAAGGATTATTTACTCGGATTTAACTAAAAAACAAAAATAAAGCCGTCTTTTCTTAAGAAATTGTCAAGAGAAACAGTTTAGGGCCATGATTTGCTCAGCATGATTAGGACAGCACTTGACGCATAATTTAGTGCATATCTGAAAAGCACATTCATTGTTAAAGAAAAGGAGACAGTGTCTGGGGTTGCAGCCACACAGACTTTGGAGTGTGCAAATTTGCTTTCAAACCAGGCTCTGTCATTTACTAGCTGTGCACCCTCATGAAGTTATTTGTCTTCTCCGAGATTACCTTCTAATTAAATTGGCATTCCAAATATTGATTGCCTCAAAGCCTGAGCTCTGGAAGTAAGAGTTCCAATTTGTACTGTATACTCACCATCTCAGAGAAACCTTAAGACCTTATTCGTCCTGTTTCCATTTTCTCACGTGTAGAATGAGGCTAAAGATAGCAATGGTCTCACAGGATGCAGAGAAGATTTAATGAGATAATGCACAAAAGTGCTCTCATTATGAGTAGCACCAACTGATGTTAGCTGTTAGGGAGTAAATGTACATGCTACTTGGATATAAGTTTTCTTTGAAGGAGATCGTATGTTGAAAATTAATAAATTGGAATTCACTACTACCAACTTTAGCTACCTTCAACACACATCCTTCTAGCTTAAGTGATTTATGGAAGCATGTTTATTATTAGAGTTTTTAAAGTAGGTCACATACTAATGGCTTTTCAAAAGATGCTACGTTCTAAAGATGCTACACCAACAGTATTTTCTAAAGGAGTTGTTTTTTTTTTTTCTGAAGGTGCCCATTTGTGAACAAAAACGGACAAGATTTTGTCTTCCCTAAAGAAGCCTGTGACATAATATGCAAAGGTGTTATAAAAAATTATCTCAATATGGGGACATAAAACTTAACAACAGAAACACAATGTTTGTGAAGGATTTTCCACTATAAACCCTAAGGAGAAGTAATAAAAGAGATAAAAGGAATGGATTAATACTTTTCAACTCAATTGCCACAGAGGCTCTCCAGCATCCTTGAAATGTAATGGGCTATACAGTGAATTCTGTTGAACACTTTTGAAGCTTTTGCAATAATTACTGAAAACAACAAGAAAATCTGCCTAATCGTGTGTTTAGAAAATGAACTAAATGCTATGACTTTTTAAGAACAATATGAAAACCTATGATTTTAATGATAATTTTCAATATCTTTTAGAGTAAAATGAAAAAATATATAAATTGTTTTCAAAACAATAACTTCTCCATCTTTCTGCAAACCATAGAGTAGCTCCCCTACAAGTTAGTTAGGTCAGTACCCACAGAATTACATCCCTTGGAGCTTTATAGAGGGACTAGGGTAATGAGTGCACAAATGCTCTTGAAGAAGAGGGACTCCTGGTACACTGCATAAAAGTAGTTTCAATCCTAGATCCAAACCTCAAAACAATTTTAACATGATAAAAATAAGGGTGTCAATACATAAGAATATATGCTGCCTTCCCATCTAAGTATAAGTGGGCTTTTACCATCCCTTTAGGATCATAGGACCATAAGAGAGGGTTCCCATCAAGGCAGTAGTATACCTAAGTCATTCATAATACATGGCCTCATCATAAAGATAACTGTGTTAGGAGATAGTTCATAATACAGAATAGCCAGTTTGTAACCACCTACTCCCTACTTAAGGTAAAGACAGAAATGACATTTTCATTTATGTGACCTGAATCACTTTTCTCTAACACAGATGATCTTATGGATTAGGAAAATGGTTACTACTGGAATGAACTATAAAACATCAATTTAGAAAATCTGCCATGAAAGTATACAACATGTTTGAAACTGAAATTCACTACTCAGAAGTACATGAAAGATTTTACAAGTACCTCCAGGACAAAAATTGAATATATAAAGCATAGAGAAATATTAAGGTAATTATTGAAATAATTTGAAACCAAAGAACACATTTTGCCTGAAATATCCAAATTAATGAGCCCCAAATTTCTACTGAAATCTGAATTATCACAGTAACTAGGTCAACTGCCATTCTTGATTATACTACAGAATTATGGGTTATATCATGGTTTAATTTATTCCTAAAGAATAGTTATTTTTTGAGTGACGATTGCAATTTTTACTAATGAGTAGTGTTCGCAGATAGCACATTAGGAAATTTATCATATTAATCCCCACAACATTTCAAAAATTATTGTACATTTCCTATGTGCCAGTCATAGTTCTAGGTACTAGGTATATAGGATTTTTTTAGAGGTAAGATCAATAAAATAAGAATAAACACACAAGGAAATTGGGAGACCTTGTAAATGTTATGCTGATGGAATAGTAACTGATTCAAGGAAGGTATTCCCAGTAGTGTCTAAGGTGAATGATCAGAAAGAGCCAGTCAAGCAAACAGGAGGGTAGAAAGTTTTATGGTAAGAGTGAATAACTACTACAAAGGTCCTATAGCTAGATGAGCTTGGTATTTGGAGAAATCAAAGAAGGTCATTGTGCCTGGACCAAGAAGGAAAATGAAGAGATAAAAAGAAAGCTACCCAGTGGGAATGTAAAATGGTACAAATGCTATGAGAAACAGAATGGCAGTTAAAAAAATAGAATTACCATAAGATCCAACAATTCCACTTCTGGGTATATTCCCCAAAGAATTGAAAGCAGGGACTCAAATTAGTATTTGGACACCTATATTCACAGCACAGTTATTCACAATGACTAAAAAGTAGGTGAGACTCAGGTATACATCAGCAGATGAATGGATAAACATTCATACAATATTTGGGGTATAAATATACAATGGGATATTTTCCAGCTTTTAAAAGAAGGAAATTCTGATACATGCTATAATGTGGGTGAGCCTTTAGGACATTATGGTAAGTGAAATAAGCTGGACACAAAAGGACTAAAATTGTGTGATTCCACTTGAGATATGCAGAGCAGTCAAATTCATAGAGACAGAAAGTAGAATGGTGATTGCTAGGGGTTGAGAGGAGGGTGAAACAGGGAGTTATTATTTAAGGGAGTTATTATTTAAGTTATTATTTAAGGGGTACAGAGTTTCAGTTTTGCAAGGCAAAAAAACGTTTTGGAAGAGAGTGATTTTGATGATGGTCACACAACAGTGTGAATGTACTTAAAGACACTGAACTGTACACTTAAAACTAGTTAAGATGGTTACTTTTATGTTATGTGCATTTTAAAACAATTTTAAAAAATTAGGAAATCCTAAAAATGTTTTTGTACTTGCCTGGGTGGCCACTGTGGAACTGTAGTGTGCATGTTTGGGACATTTGGGAGGTGAAATCAACAGAGGTATAAACAGGATGAGAATGGTGTGGGAAAGAAGAGACTCAATGAGAACTCAGAGATCTTTGGCTTGGGCAACTGGTGGATGACCTACTGAGATGAAGAAAAACAAGCACGTTCTTGGGTCATGTTAAATTTGAGATGCCTATTAGTCACCTCTGTGAAGATCTCAGGGACATATATGGGTATATAAGCCTGGGGTTTTAGTGAAAGGCCATGGTCAGTTATACAGATGTGAAAGCCATCAACATACAGATGGTATTGAAAATAAATGTGTATGAATATAGATACAGTGTGAGCATGTGCGTAAATAAAATACAAATAAGATCATGTCAAATAAGTAACACCACTCCAAACTCCTTCAAGTCTTCCCATAGCACACTGTAAGGTCAAGATCTTGACCATGGCTTAAAAGTTCATGTATGACCTACCCCATGCCCCCTTAGCTCTCTATCTTCATCTCCAACCACTTTCCCCTTTTCTCACCTTATCCCAGCCATCTACTACTACACACTGAACACTTTGTTGTTCCTCAGGCATGCCAGGTATGCTCTGGTCTCAGGGCATCTGTGTTTGCTATCCCCTCTTCCTGGGAAGCTCTCCCTCAGATACACCTTCCTCCCTTATCTTCTCAAGTTTCCCCCATTTAACTTCCAAATTCAGCCTTCCCTGGCTACCATATTTAAAACCGCAATCTACCCCTAATCTTTAATATAATAATCACCTTATCTCCCCTCCTCCCTTAGGATTTATTGCCATTAATTTTGCTTCCTATTTAATGTGATTATCTCATTATTCTTTGCTTCATCTCCTTCCATAAATTCTCTGTAACTCCTGTACCTAGAACAGTTCCTGGTACAAAGTGCTCCAAAATATGTGAACAATGCCTACACTTCCTATAAGGTTCAATATAACTGTTATTACATATGACCACCATTAGCTATAAAATTACCAAAATTTTATATAGCTCTCTCAAGATACAAATTTTAAGAATGAAAGGAAATAACAGAAATGAAACAAGATGAAAATACAGTTATTAAAGTTGTTTTCTCCTCGTGACCAGGAAGATTTGTGTTGCTGGCTCCTGCTAATGAAAGTGATTGCTGTCCCGTACGGTCTGCTGTGGACAGCTCTGCCACACGGCGTCAGGCAGCTGGTACTTTTGACAAATACTCACATACCTGTTCTCGATTTAGTATGCTGCATTTTATGGGTCATTTTGTTAGTTTTGTTCCAGTCCCTAATAGCCTATATTTCTTTATAGAGGATTATATAAGGCAATTGATAGAGCCAATGTCTATCTTTCCAGATCATTTGGATATATACTGATGTGTTCATATCTGTTGGTGGGGTCTGTTCTCACCAATGTACATCAGCTTCCTTAATCCACTAGTATCTATAAACTTTGAATGTTATTTGTTTAGTTATTGTAGTGAACAATCACTTCTATTTACCAATGAACTATACCTTTTTATTGTGTTTATTTATTTATGCTTTATTCTTACCATCTTTTCAGCATTAACTTTTTACTATATTTTAAAAGTTTATATACAGCAAATTCACTAAGTGGTATACAAGTGGAGTCATGGATCCACCACTCCCATCAGGGCACAGAACAGTTCCAACTCCCTCAAACTGTCCTTTTTTCTTCCAATGTTGGGAAAAACGGCCTCCATCCCTTGAGTTCTTGATTTGACAAATACCAACAGAACGTTAAGATGCCTGTCTAGGGAGGAGGCTGGCATGTCAAAGAGAACACAGGAAAAAAACTCAATGAAGTTCAATTTGATTTAAAAACTCCCGAGTTCTTGAGTGGGAAAACAAATCTTGGTAGTGGCTTTCTAAGAGCACATGGGATCAAAGCTTATCAATATCTGGGGGATTTATTTTCTTAATTTAGAGTTCAGGGACACTTCAAAAATCATAGAATCTCACTAGAATCTTACGTCTTCCTACCATGATGACTTTCATCAGCTACCTCATACTGAATAATCTCCAGATTTGGAGCCATTCAAATAATAAATCTTATTCTTTAACAGGCATGGGGAGTAAGGTCTCACCCCTTGCCAAAGGATGTACTTCCATGAATTTTTTAGGCTCATTTGCTTCTAACTGGATTAAAACCCTACTCTTAAAACTATAGACTAATTTACTTTAAAAACAAACAAGAACCTCAATATCTGTAAAATCTCATGCCAAGCTTCTCTCTAGAAAATTTGAGTTTTCATGTTAACAACTTACTTGAGAAAAAGGTAATGCATTTCTACATTTAAATAAAAATGTACCAAATAGAGCAAAGGATGTTTCTAGCTTTCCTTTATCTGATTATTTTTTGACTGTAAGAATGGACATCAATAGAGAATCAAACTATATAAATTATATGAATTTAATATAACTAATAGCTGGCTATGTATGCTTACATATTGACCCATCTATTCAATATTAATTGGACATCTACCATGTAGCCTAAGGCACCATGTCAAGCACTGAGACGTTCAAATCAAATAAAGCATGGTCTTTGCTTCTAGTCTGCTGCGAAGACTGAGATAGATGCTCATGGCATGCCCAAGAGGGCAGGCTTAAAGGAAAGACATCTGAGTAAAATTCAGATAGGAAAAGCTTCCTAGAAGTTAAAAATCTAGTGGATTTTGGACAAGTAGATATGAAGTCATGTGAAAGGCACTCTGGTAAAGGAAACATTAAGTGTGAAAGTATGAGATATGATGGAGTGCATCTGGAGAGATGCATACATATCCAAAGATATGAAGGAATGTCATAATTGAGGCTCTGGGCAGGACCACAACAGGAAGAATTTAAATAGGGAAGTGAGAAATAGAGAAATTGGAATAGAGAAATGATCTGGTTATGAAAAATCACTCTGGCAGCATGATGGAGTCTAGAGAGGAGCAAACTGGTGTCAGAAGAGCAGGTGGGAGGGTATTTTCAGGTGACAAAGGATGAGAGCCTCACACAAAGTAGAATGGTGGGAGTGGAGAGGAGTGGATCGAGTCCAAGTCTGTTAGGGAAATAGAAATGACAGGTTTTGGGTAGGGAGTGATAATGGAGGAGTTGAGGACAGGGAATCTGCTAGCTTGGATGACTGGTGGATATGGGTTCCACTCCCAATGTGAAGAACACAGGAGGGAGAACACAATCGTCTTTAGTAGGAATGATACCTTGAAATATCATCTCATCTCACAGCCTCCAATTGCACAAAAGGATGGGTGTTTGAACCCTCCATCTTTATTATACTTGAAGATACCAAAATAAAAAAAAATCTTTAAAACCATCCTTGGCCTTTCTACTTTTGATTTATATATGAAGTGATAACTTTGCTCTCTTTTGCCTTCAATTCCATCACTAGAATCAACCACTGCCAACTAGTTTAGTATAGAAGAAGGAAAACTTTGTTCTACCAGAAGTACTGGGAATAGTCTCAACACATTTGTTGAATAATCTGCTGGTTGGAATGCCAACTTCATTTTAAAGTTTATTTCTCAAATACAGCAAGAAATATTTCTGTCCTCTCTATTCTGTTACACTGATCTAACTTGTCTATTTCTATGCCAGACAGTACTGCATTGATTTTAAATCAGGCTTTATTGTAAATGTTAATGTTTATTCTACTTTTCAAATTTTCTCGGAATTCTTTTACATTTATTCTTCCATATGAAGTTCATTCTGATTGGAAGTGTATTAATCATTAATTTGGGAAGAACTAGTATTTATATAATGGTAACATTTTGTATCAAAAATATATTTCTATTTATTCATGTCTTATATCTTTTAATAAAATGTTATTTTCTTCATATACATTTTTATTTAGTCTGTTAGATTTAGTCTTTGATATTATACTTTAGGTTATCATATAAAGGTATATCTTTTCTTTTTAATGTTTGAACTAATTATTGCCAGTGTAAGATAAAGTTATTGTGTGTGCATATATATTAAATATATTATACATACATACACACATGTCTATATATATTACCTTGTTAAATTAAATATATTACCTTATTAAAATATATATATCATGTATACATGTATATATTTCTTTATTAAATTTCCTTATTAATTCTAATAGGTTTTTAGCACAGTTTCTTAGAATTTCCAAACATGCAATCGTACTGTTTATAAAAATAACATTTCTTTCTTTCTGTAATAAAATGTCATTGTTTCTTTAAGTTTTGTGTGTGTGTGTGTTTGTGTTTTTCTCACTAAAACCTCTACACTTTGTCAAATAACAGAAATAGTAGGAAACATCTCTGGTTTGTTTGGGTCTTAAAGACAATATATTTAGTATTTTATTATTTAGCAGAATGCTTGCTTTTAGCTTTTACAAAACAATAACATTTCAAAAGTTTCCTTATATTCACATATCAACATGAGTTTTTAAAAAATTTATAATGACTGCTTAATTATACAAATGCCTTCTTGATATATTGATATAATTATATGATAATGCCCCTTTAATTAAATAGTGGGCTTTTAAGACATACTTAAGGTATGCCCTGCTTTTGTATCAGAAAGAACATACCTATTCCCCTAATGTAGACATTAGAGCTTTATCATCATGAACAAGAAGAGGCTTCATAATAGGACAAATGGTATTAGTATTTCATACCACTGAGATCTATGAAAACCAGCAACAATAATAAACATTTGTTGAGTGCTTAATATGTATCAGACACATTGCTGAGTACTTTCTTGCCATTATCATAGTTAATTCTCATATAGATCTGTTGAGATGGATACTGTTGTATAGGTTTTTACAGATGAAAAAACTCATGTATTAGGGAATTTAAGTTACTTGTGCATGATAATACAGTGAGTGGAGTGGAGCTGAATTCAAACCTAGTTATTAGGACTTCAGAGCCCACAACCTTATCCACTAATTACACTAAGAAGAAGTCAAGGAAGTCATAAGGGGATCAAACATTTCATGAGGATATTAAAAAGTCTGCTATGGCTAAGGAAAGGACTTGAAACTTCTTTGAACATTTATCCAAGTCTCAATAATTTGTGCCATCCTTTGTACAGTGGAGCTCTGAGACTTTGAACAACCACTTGCCCAAGAACTAAAGCAGATTTTAAATTGGTTTCAAGACACAGTTTGGCTTTGGCTACAACACTCCTTATAGGTAAGATAAATTCTACTTGAATGAGAATAAGGGGCTGGATTCTTCAATTTCATGAAGGATTGGCTGCTGTATCAATAGCTCATCTCATTTTCAAGTCTTTTTGTCAAGCAGTAACCCAGAATATCATGGATGGCTCCTATCAAAAGCCCATGTGAAAGAAATCCTTTTTTCATGACACGCCACATACACCTACATTCCTCTGTGCATAAAATCACATACTAACATGTTTTATCACCAGGCGACTACATTTGTGAGCTCACTGGAGTAAACCCTACTTCTTACCCTCAAATTGGTATCTTTAACTTGAATGTATTTTAATGGCATGTCATTGGCTTTCACCAAGAATTTTATCAAATAATAGCCAAGCAAAAATAATCCCTGCATGTGTTGAAAGTAAAGCAAAAAATCCACTTTTTAAAACTTTCCCTAGATTTTTTAATCTAGTAGATATATAAGTAAACAAGACTGCTTAGGTGTTAGGTGATAAAAGTTATATTCTAGATATAATATGATTTCCTTTGGAGCAATGAATTATTTGGAAATATGTTTTTATATTTCCAAATGTATTGGATATCATATTATTATTGACTATTAGTTTAATTACATTGTAATTAATAAATGTGTTTAATATTATCCAAGAACTTTAATATCCATTTTCTTATAGCCAAGCACTAAATATTCTTTGGATGCTTAGGGAGAAAAAATATGTGACTTTTTAACTGTATGAGTATTTGAATTGTGAGAAGTAAATCAGCAGAATTCCTTCCTTTTTAATTTTTTTTCCAATTCTGAGAGAGATGTGTAAAAATCCATTAACATTGGTCTTTATGTATAACTTCCAGTTTACAAACTTACAGAAACTAGAGGAACAAGTTAAATAAAACCACAAGAAATGGGGGGGGGTGGATAGCGTGGCTAGGTTATGGACATTGGGGAGGGTATGTGCTATGGTGAGTGCTGTGAATTGTGTAAGACTGATGATTCACAGACATGTACCCTGAAGCAAATAATACATTCTATGTTGATAAAAAAAACCACAAGAAATAATTAGACACAAATAATTAGGCTGTTGAAATTAGAGGACAAAAAGCCATTCTTTTCAATAAAGTAGGAAAAAAGGAATTGAGATTGATTAAGAGCCTGAAGGGATACAAATACAATAGCCAAATTATGGAAATAATCCAAATGTCCATCAACTGATGAATGGATAAAGAAGATGAAGTATATATGTACAATAGAATATTAGCCATCAAAAAGAATAAAATCTTTCCATTTGCAATGATGTGGATGGAGTTAGAGTGTATTATGCTAAGCAAAATAAGTTAGAGAAACACAACATATGATTTCACTCATATGTGGAATAAGAAATGAAATAGATGAACATATGAGAAGGGGGAAAAAAGAGAGAGGGGAACAAACCATAAGAGACTTTTAATGAAGAGAACAAACAGCATTGATGGAGGGATGTGGGTGGGGGATGGCTAGATGGGTGATGACTATTAAGGAGGGGACTTATTATGATGAGCACTGGGTGTTTTATGTAAGTGATGAACCACTGAATTTTACTCCAGAAACCAATACTGCGCTGTATGCTACCTAATTAGAATTAAAAAAAAAAGTTGAAAAGAAAAAAATAAATAAAATAAAAGCTATATACAGTGTATGATCCTAGATTCAATTCTACTTTATACAAATGATCTGTAAAGAAAGTTTTTTTGGTGGGTGCCTGGGTGGCTCAGTGGGTTAAGCCTCTGCCTTCGGCTCAGGTCATGATCTCAGGGTCCTGGGATGGAGGCCTGCATTGGGCTTTCTGCTCAGCGGGGAGCTTGCTTCCCCCTCTCCCTCCGCCTGCCTCTCTGCCTACTTGTGATCTCTCTGTCAAATAAATAAATAAATAAATAAATAAATAAATAAATAAATAAATAAATAAATAAACAAATTTAAAAAAACGAAAGTTAATTTGGGGTCCAGTGAAGAAATTGGAATATGATCAGGGTCTCAGGTAAAATCATAATCTGCAAAAATAAAAATGAAAATAATTGAAAAAGGAAGTTTGAAGAACAGTTAAGTATCATACATCCTCATTAAGTTATATCTATATTTTTTCATTGTAATATATAAATATTTTATGTATGGATGTATATATTTACATGTGTATATAAAGACAAAAATTAAAGGATACACATTAGGGTGTTAAGTGTGATAATCTGATCATCTTTGGATGGGGAGACTTGTATTGATTTGTTGTCTGTATTTTCTACCTATAATTGTATACACTTACTGCTTCTATACTGCTGAATGTGAATTCAAATCTTATGGTGGGTTTGCAAATTTTTCTATGAAGACCTGTCAAGATTTGCTTGAATAGAATAAATTTGTGGTATAAAAGCCATATATTTATAAGTAATAGATATTTCTTCAACAATTTACATTATTTTTAAAATGTCCATCCTTTTACCATTATGTAGCAACTCTCTACCCCTAAAGAAGTTTTTGGCCTTAAGAAAATTACCAAAGAAAAATCTACATTTGTTTTTGTTAGGATGACTATTTTTCTCCATCTATTTTCAACTTTTTCATATCTTAATATTTGTAAATATTGCCAGTTATAAATACTATAGTTCTGGATGTTTTCAAAATTCCATTTAGTAATCTATTCTTGAACTGGTGCACTTAATACACTTATATTTATTATTATTACTATATTAAATTTTATTTATATGATTTTATTATGCACTTTTCATTTTTTATTTGATCAAAACAAATTATTTTTCTTTTTTTTACGATTTCATTTGCATAGGCTAAAGATCCCATCCCCCTATTATTTTTTTCTCTTCTCTATCTGATAAGAAATAATATACTCTATATCCTTCTGACTGTAATATTTTCAATTTTGAGATCACATATATCTTGCAGTCTAAAGTTAATTATAGCTTCACTTTTCACAAGAACATCATAAGAACAATTTCAAAGCTGTTTAACCTCCACAATCTCCTTGTTCTTTACCACCTCATATTTACCAATTTTTTAAACTCTCCAAAATATAATTTTTGTTTTAGATAATCATAATTTGTTCATATGTACCTATATGTTACATTATTTTGTTTATCCACTTTCTCTAACAGTCACTATGGTTATTTTCTTTCTCTTTCTAACTTTTTTTTTTAAAGTACATTCTTTACAAAAATGATGGTGGTAGCAAAGTCTATTTTTCTTTTTGTAAAGGGTGTTTATATGTCTCCTTTCCTTGAATAATTATTTAGTTGGATATACAATTCTTTAATGATAGTAATTTTTTTAATGAGCACTTTGAAGATATTCATTGTTTTCTGCTTTAATTGTTGCTTCTGGGGAGTCTTCATCAATATAATTGTAGTCCCTAAATAAGTAATCTCTCCTCATGACATGTTAAGCTCTCTTTTGTCTTTATCTTTGGTATTATACAATGTATCAAAGGTAAAGCATTATTTCTGAATCTGATAATCCACGTAGTTCATTAATTCTGGAAAAGTCTCACTTATCTCTTGAAAAAATATTTCTCCTCCATTGTTTATTTTCTTTTTGAAATGTGATTGACGCATGCTAAATTTTCTCAGTCCATGTTTTGTCTTTTAAGTTCTCTTTTTTCTGTGTGTATTTTTATGCTGTCCCAAGAATTTAGAAGGATTCTTTCTCAGACCTGGTTTGGTCTTTTGAATTTTTTGGAAAACATATTGTTAACATACTTTAAGTGTTATATGTTTGAGATTTTAAGTTTCATGATTTGTATATTTATTTGTAGTTTTCAACATAAAATTATTCGTCCATTTCATGAACACATTTGCATTTGTATATGTATGTGTGTATGTACTGCATATGTATGTATGTTCATGTTGATATATATGCATATGCATGTGTGTATGCATATATCTATATGCCTATATATACATGTGTATACACATGTGTATATGTATGCATGCACGTATACATGTGTCTGTGTATGCATGCACGTGTGCATGTGTGTGTATGTGTGTATGCACTGCATATGTATGTGTATGTTGATATATATGCATATGTATGTATACATCTGTGTGCCTATGTATACATGTGTATGTGCTTGCACATGTGTGTTGTATGTATGTGTGCAAGTATGCATGTGTATATGTGTCTCTGTGTATGCATGCATGTGTGCATGTATGTCTTTGTGTGCACACATGCACGTATGTGTTTATATGTTGTATGTGTGCATGCGTGTGCGCATGTGTGTATATGTGTGTGCACATCCACATATGTGCATATATCTGTGTCTGTGCATACATATGCATGCGTGTATGTATGTATTATTATCATTACACTGGAATCCTATCAATTTGTTAATTCTTTGACGAATTTTCAATTCTCTAAAATTTTTTCCTTTGCTTTGAAAATACATAGTTTCATTTTGTTTTTAGCAGGATCTGAAAGTCTCTCCCCTTTACGAAGGGAGGTTAATTCAGTTTTTTCAATTTTAGAATTTCTCTCATCTAAAAGTGTTTTCCATTTTTCCTTTCCAATAACTTTATTTTCTATACTTTGCTATATAACATGATATTTATTTTCATTTTCCAAAAATTTAGAAAATACATATTTTAAAATATTTTTCAAAACCAATTCTTGGGTAGATATGCAGTTTGTCATGATGTTTGTCTCCCATCAAATCATCAACAGTTTTGGGCCTTGGCTTATTTCTTTAGGTATTTATTAGGTAAGAATATCATCACAGAACGTATCTCTGATTTCTGATAAAATGAAGCTTTCATTAAATGTCCAGACTCTGTGAAATTCCAGATTTTTGAGCCTCTCATTTCTATATAATATTATTTTTCCCTTTCCTTGGCCTACTTTCCTATTTCAAGATTAGTACTTATTGTTTTCATACCTTTTGGCCTCAAAACCTTTGGCTAATGCGAAACTAAAATAAGACACAAACTGACTGGTTGATATTGTTTTATGCCAACTTTTACTTCAATAGAAGCATTCTTAATTTAATAACATCTGCAAAATCTCCTTTGCCGTGTAAAGTAACAGATGCACAGATTCCAGGGATTAGGACATGGACATTTTGGGGAGAGAAGCTATGCTTCAGCGTATTGTAACTCACACATATGTTTCACTACCTTCCATCTTTCCTTCCGTTTTCCTCTTCTTTCTTTTTCTCTCCTTCAATTTATTTCAATTAGGCAAAAGCTTGTTTTTCTCATTTCTCATTCTTCTGCCCAGAGATTTTCCACTTTTCATACTCTAGTCTTTGAATGAAGAGGGTAATTTTAATAGGTAGAGTTCTTTCTTTCAGGGTGGTCTCATTGTGGTGGGAAACAAAGGCAAAAAGAAAAATTCTGTTTCCTTACTGCCTGCAGCCCACTGACAAGTCCTTGAAACAGGCAGAGTGACATTCCTCTAGGAACTCAGCGGCCTTGATAAGGGCAAAAGTCATCTCAGCGGGACCCCCAGGACCCTATAAGTCTAAATTAACATATAAAAATTCCTTTCAAAACTTTCTTTGTCTCTACCCCCAAGATACATGTGGGCAATCACCCCCAAGCATAAAACTCACTGATATACATCTGAAGGATCTCATGACTGAGTTTTTACTAAACAGTAATAAATGCCTATTTCTAACAGTAGCTGACTCCCTCGAGGTCTTGGAAATCTTACTTCCAATTTCCTTAGAGACTTTCTATCCCTTTCTAACACTTTCTCAACTTGAAAGTATATAATGAGCCACTCCTCATGACCCAAGTGCAGCTCTTTCTGCCCATGGGTCCTGTCTCTGTGCTGTAATAAAACCCCATTTTTGCATGAAAGATGTCTCAAGAGTTCTTTCTTGACTGTCAGCTCTGAACCCCAACATCTTACCCACATCATCATCATTTTAGATTTTTTTATTATTCTGAAAATAAGCTTTCGCAGGTTCCTTCTCAGAGCCATGTTCTTGGCAATATTATATATCATGCAGGTTCCAAAACACGAGAATTGACTTATGAAGTGAAGTGAATTTGCAGTAATCCCATTTTACCCTTACTCGATCAGGCTAATAGGACTAATTATCTCTTTCCTGAGGGCAGGAAATTAGAGCCTGCTCTTAGGGTCACAGTTTTTGCTATAACACTTTAGTTGCATATTCAGGAGTCTCTCTGTATCGCTAATTTTTGCTGGCCAAGTTCCTCCATTTTACGGTAGAAGTTTAATTTAATTTAATTTAATTTTATTTATTTTTTTTAAAAAAGATTTTATTTATTTATTTCACAGCGGGAGAGAGATCACAAGGAGGCAGAGAGGCAGGCAGAGAGAGAGGGGGAAGCAGGCTCCCTGCTGAGCAGAGAGCCCGAAGCGGGCCTCAATCCCAGGACCCTGAGATCATGACCTGAGCCGAAAGCAGAGGCTTTAACCCACTGAGCCACCCAGGCGCTCCTAGAAGTTTAATTTTAAATTACATCACTATTGATGGCATATCACAATTTCTACCTGTTCACTTGAAAAATTAGGGAGAAAAAAGCAGTACAAACTGATCCCCAAGCTCAACCTCCTGGAGGGTACCTTGCTGATCTTCATCACAAATTCTCTCATATCCTTATGCAATACATTTACATAAGAACTTTGGGGAATTCTAATGATCTTGTTTTTTTAAGTTGAAATTTTGAGGCACAAAATAAATATTTTAAAACTTTCTGGCTGTTGGTAACAACAAGCAAACATGCTTTCAGGGGGCCCTGAACAAACAGTGAGGTTTGGCTCTGTAATTACTTTAACAAAACATCCTAATTAAAAGGGCAATCCATAAGGAATTGGAGTATTTCTTCAAGTTACTGTTGATCTTCACACTGCTTAAGCCTAGCAGAGAATGCAAGAGGAACTAGGAAAGTCACAGAAGGAGAGGGGATTGCTTTTAACTATCTGTACTTCCCACTGCTTCTCCTTAGTGACTTGCAGGGCTCATTACCACTCTAATGAATAGATCACTCCTTGGAATTCACTAGGAGACTCAAAAGCAAGAGGGAAAAGTTATGCAACACAATGCACCTAGGGAGGATAAACACTGCAGTCCCCTCCCAAGAGAGGTTTCTTTGGCTACTGCAAAGAATCCCTCTCTGTTCAGTTGGTTTTCAAAATGGCTGCTTCCCCCTTAGCTATAATTTCAGGCAAATCAGAACAATTCTATATGGAAATTTTCTGACATTAGGACTCAACACTTTCCTACATTAGCCATGAAAGCTTTAGGAGAAGTCACTTATATCTTATGATTTATACATTTACATGAGTAAGTTAAAATGAGATGAATATTTAAAGAAATCTCCCTTAACTTAAATATATATATTATATATAATATATAGTTGTGTATTTATATGTGGAAATAGAACAAGCTATCAGGCTGTGTATGCTTTGGAGCTACTCACAACCAATTCTGAGATTGTCCATTTGTCCAAACATTGATTCCTATCAAGGGTAACACTTTTTAAGATTTGAATGATGCATTCAAAGTAAGAAAAAGCTAATGTGTATATTATGGACAAGGACAAGACTGCCTCAACAATTATAATCCAAATAAAGAAGTAAAAAAATGAGAAAAGAGACATTTTTTGAAATGTGTTACAATGTGTTAAGACAATCGACTGGCAAATCAGTAACACTTGGGTGAGTGAGGACACATTTTAAACTCATCATGGCAGAAATAATTTTCCTAAAGGCATTCTTTTTGATGAATATTTACTATGTTGTCCCACACATCCTTCCGTGTAACCTTAGTCAACCTCTTTTTCCTGAAGTGTTTAGTTCAAGTACCATTTCTTTTCATTAAGGCTTTTCAATCAGTACAGCCATTATCTGTTTAACTTTCAAGAGAACTGTTCCTATCCCTCTCATGTTTGTATTCCCCATGACTGGGCACGCGATGGGTTCTTAATTACATTTCATAATAACTGCATCGATACTCAAGAAAGAAAAAAGTAACCAAGAAGGTTGTATGCACAAGAAGAACATTATTAAGCCAAGAGTATAGAAACTTTCAAGCAAATCCAATAAAGCAACATTAAGACTTCATTCATGAACACAGCATAGAGATTCTTGATTAAAACAGATGTATGGATTGGATTATATTAAGATTGCATAGATATGAAAAGCACTCAGTTAAATAGAAAGTTTGTGCCATCCCAGGAGCTGTGATTTTACATTTTGGTTCCACTAGACTGTGAGTCATTTGGAGTGAGGAGAAAGAGCTCGTAAGTCAAGTGGAGAGCCCCATTCATCCTGGATATTTTATAGGACCTTCGACACCTCTGCTCCATTTATTTTCACTCCTTCCAGTAAGAGATATAGTCCCTTAGGTTTGGGTAAATGATATGACCTCATTTCTTAGAATCTTCTGCCTTGAATCACTGTCTTTTATTGTCAGCTGGGTCAGTTCTAGAGGATTCATGGAGGCTTTGCTCAGATAATCTGTATTAGACATTGGACACACAAAACCTGGTCCTGAGTTTCAGATCCACAATTACTAGCTTAGTGACTTAAGTTAGTTAAATTTTCGTAGCTTAAGTTACTTTCCTTTAAAATTAAGTCTAATAATATATACCTTGTAAAGATAAGTGAGAGGATAAAGGACAAGTATATAAACTTTAAAAGTTATTTCTTAAATAAATAGAAAAATAAGGTACTTGTATAGCTTATCTTGTCTTTATTCTTTGAATAAGACAGAGCATATCCTCATGACTTTAGACCCAAGCCACCCTGGTCTCACTAATAACTTCCACCACCAACTGGGCTATAGCTTCAGGATGTCTGTTCTTGCTATTCTGCTTGGAGGGCTCTTGCCTGACCTATTCATGCAGCTGCCTCCCTCACAGCCTTAAGGTCTGTGCTAGTATTTTACCCAATCAGAGAGATCTTCTCAACACCCTATGTAAAACAGTACTCCCTAATCTTTCTATTCCCTCTAGGATGCTTTATTTTTCTTCATAGCATTCATCACTATTCATCTTTAACTCAATAACATTTATACTCCTTGAGAGTAAGGACCTTATTTATTGCTTTACCCCCGGAACCTAAAATAATGCCTGATATATACAGACCTTCAAAAAGAAATATATGTTGGATAAATAAATACATGAATGTTCCCTAATCTATTAGTGAAGGATATAAGCTTTATGAAGTGTGACTTTGTGTAGCTCTACAACTTTTCGATTTATAATGGCTAAGACAAGTTAAATAATATCTTCTAAGTCCCAAGTTACTTTTCCATAAAATTTGACATTACCTTTAAGCTTGTCCTGAGATGGCCCATGGTTGTCTAATCTAATACAATTGTTTATGCTTCAACCAGGGTAATCTCTTCAAAATGCAAATATAATTAAGTCACTATTTTAAAAAAATCCTTTAATGACTTGCTTAGAATAAAGCACATTATTGCTTTAATGACATTCTTAGGACAAAGTTCAAAATCCTTAATTGGGTCTTGTGAGATTTAGAATCTGCTATTTTACAAACCTCAACATATGTCCTCTCTCTGTTTCAGTCTTGATGGTCTTCTTTTCAGGTCTTGAATAATGTCATGGTTTGTCTTGACTTCAGACCTCCACATTTCCTCCCTCAGTCTGTAATGTATGCTTTTGCATAGCAACTTCCTGTTCATCCCTCCAGTCTCGGTTTAAGTGCAAACCTTCTATATGTCTGTTTGCCTATCAATCTTTCTATTCATTCCATGTTGATAGATCAGATACTACCAATATTCAACCAGATTTGAACGAGGAATGGCAATTTCCTATGACTTCACCTGGAATGTTTATTTCTCTTTGCTATGTTCTAAGCTCCACAAAGAAAAGATCATGCTTTTGATTCACTCTCATACTCTCAGAGCTAAGCACAATGCCTGAGACTTAGTAAGCTTCCTATGAATATTCTTTAATGTTTCAGTAGGAATTACCATTATTGTGGAAATGGCATTTATTGCTTGTTTCCATGCCACATTAATTATTTTGTAAAATGGAATCTATGAAAATCATGAGTGATGGTGAATTACCTAGGAAACGAAACATCAAGGAGAAAAATGAGAAGGAGGTGCTCAATGAAGAAGGGAGGACAAACTGGAGGGAACACTGCAAGAACTAGGACAAGAATAAAAATGAGAGAAAGAGAGAGAGCAAAAGGAAGAGGAAAAGGAAGGGACATAGCATTTTCACCTTGTAGTAACTTGGATGCCTTCAGGTCTACCAATGAAAGAATAAGAGGATATCATTGTCAGTGATTTACGCAGTCATCTGGTGCCATCACGTTTTCAATACATGTGTCTTTATTCTTTTAGCCACTTTTCCTTGGTCCCAGTTTTTTTTTATTTTAATTTTAATTTTTTAAAAAGATTTTATTTATTTATTTGTCAGAGAGAGAGAGAGAGCACAAGCAGGTGGAGCAGCAGGCAGAGGGAGAAGCAGGCTCCCCGCTGAGCAAGGAGTCCAAAGCGGACTCTATCCCAGGACCCTGGCGTCATGACCTGACCCAAAGGCAGACACTAAACCAACTTAGCCATGCAGACATCCCCCTTGGTCCCAGTTTTAATCACTTAGCTTGAAGTTTACTGATCCTAACGAACTTATTTTTTAAGTAGTTCTTATTTATTTCTGGTTTATTACTTAGAGTTTTCCCCTGTCACTTCTATTACTCATTTCTCTTGAAGTTTATTTCCTTATTAGTCGTGATGTTTTTATTTCAAAAGTTTTTTCTCATCTGCTAAATTTTTTTGAAGGTTTTCTAATATTTAAATTATTGATATGTGACTTTTATACAAATCTCAACATCTCATCCACAAATGTCTCAAGACAACAATCAATTAAGTAAATAACGCAGATTGTTCCTATGTAAAAAAAGATGAAGTGTCAAATATTAATGACCATATCACAAGCAAGCAAAAAATATATATTGCTGTTTCGCAGAAACATCACAAGGAGCAAGAAAAGCTATGTAAAGTAATTACATTTCATGATTATTAGCAGAAATTGTAGCAGTTCCTGTGAAGAAAATTTTAATGTTGGTTATTCAATAAGATAAAATTTAAAAAGATTATTTCAAATTATCTTGAAAAAATAACTTATGAAGACTGTAATTAATGCATAATTTTATGTGGCATTCTTGAAGAATCTACTGAAGATTTTGTATTTTGTTTTGTTTTGTTTTGCATGGAAAAATATAGGAGGAACAAATATCTCCAGTGCTGGAATTCATCAACTTCTATTAAGAGAGTCTTTGAAGCTGAAGTAACAAAGAACATAGAAATCAGAATCATAATGATTAGAAATAGATCTTACCATCCAGATCATTTTCGGGAGTCTCTGCTGTATACCAGTTGGAAGGTGGTCCAGTGCCATTAACTGTCATGGCCGACACTTGGAAGCTGTACTGACTTCCTTTCTCCAATCCTATGAGAGAATTTTCCATAAAAGAGAAGAAAAGTTACTGTCTAACAGGTATTTCTAGCAGTGCTTCAAAAGTTTTAGTAAAATTCTAACAACAGTAGACATACTTTACATGGGTTGTGATTGTTGTGGTAATTATTTTGGCCAAAAGGGCAGAAGCATTATGGCAAGAAATCAAATTATTTTTTATATATTCTTATTTTTTTCTAGTTTATAAAATGAAATATAAAATGAAAATAGCTTCTGGGCAGATGCAGAATATAAAATATGAACGATGAAGAAATAATAAAAAATAGCAAGGATCATTTTTTTTCTCACAGTCTGCCTGTGAATTAAGAGCTCTGCCTATAAATCAAGAGTAGTCATTCTAAAAATTTATGTCTCCATCATTTATTCAAGGTCAGTGATTATGTTTTCTTTGGGCCAAGAAAGAAGAATCCCAAGCCACTGCACTTAAGCAGAAAATACTAGGCGTTTTGTGTTTCAAAACCATCCCAAAACATACTTGTTTTGCATCATCTTCCATTCTAGAAGCATGAAAAAAATATATCTCCATGATAACGTGGACATAAAATATTGTTCACAGTGATGACATCAGGTCTTAGTTTAGAAAGCACAGAGAACACAGGTTGATGAGAAATGGGCCATGTATCACTAGTGTGATATGTGTAAATTTTTACCTAAATAACATTCCTTTTAGCTAAATCTCAAAGCAGCTCATTACTATGACATATTATTGTAAAACAAATGACACTTGTTAAAAAACTATGTGACTTTTTTGAGACATTTAGGACTTGCCTTAAATCGACAAGTCCTTAAGCCTCAAGGAGTTGAATAACCCTAATAAAGTAAAAAATATAATCACTCTTTTAATTTTTTCTGTTAATCTAAAGTGGCACATGTATTTGGTAATGAGAAAAATTCATAAAGAAAATGAAGTATTAGAGAAATGATGCTTTTCATATACAATGTTACATATTTGTAGATTTTTTTGTAGAGGCCGATGAGTAAACTTGGTCCTAAGGGGAATTTTAACTTATTATTAATTGGAGATAATGCTTTAAATGATGGTTAGAAAGGACTTGTTAATATCCAGGACAGTTACCTCCAATAAACTGTACTATTAGAGAAGATAATTTGATAAACACACCCATACAAAAGTATCTATGACACAAAATGCTCTCTTCTCAAGAGGCTTCTAATTTTGTTAGATAGACTAAAGCTCCATGAAGAAATAGACTGAGAATGGTTAATACTGCTGTTGTTTTTATTATTGCTGGTGTTTTATTTGTACATCCATCGATCCCATTACACTGCCCAACACATGCAAGGCACACACAAAAAGCAGTTGCTGAAAGATCCACTAAAGCATTGCTTAACACACATGGAAATATGAGGTTAAAAATACAATAGCCAACATCATCAGGTAGGCTTGTGCTCACTTGGATTTGTCCCTTAGTTCACATGACATTGATCTGAATTTGTTAACGTTTTTTTGCACCCTTTCCTAGGCACCGTAGTTGATTACTAAGGCAGAGGGATTATAGAGCTCTTCCAGAAAATTAAAAATAATACGGAGAGAATTCAGAGAAGAAATGCTCACCTAATCATTGTAACTCATGACTTTCCTAGTGGTCTTACCTAATATAGTTTTAGACCATCAAGAATGTTCTTTTGTATTAAGTAGAAATTTAATTTTATTTGCCTTTGAAATGGATGGACAATTGTGCTAATATGATCTCCAACAATGAACACCATCTGTGTTGGTCAGTTTTATGTGTCAACTTGGCAAGACTGAAGTCCCCACTTTTCAATCAAACACTAATCTAGGTGTTACTATGAAGGTATATTATAGATGTGTCTAAAGTCCATATTCAGTTGATTTTAAGTAAGGGATATTTTCATAGATAATATGGTGGGGGCGGGGGTGGGGGCAGATTCAACCTGGTGAAAGTTCTTAAGAGCAGAAGTAAGACTTTCCTGAAGAAGAAATTTCACCTGCAGACAGCAACTTCAGCTCGAGAGTTTCAGCCTGCCTTTCCTAAGCCTGCCCTGTAGATATTGGAATCACCTGGCCAGCTGTCCCAATCAATTAAGCCAATTTCTTGTAATAAATGTCTTATTACACATCACCACAGGTTCTGTGTCTCTGTTGAACCCTGACTGACATACCATTTTATCATATGCAATATTTGACATATAAGTGGAAATCTTTTTGAATGCTCTATATTCTGTTCCATTCATTTGAATGGAGCTTAAATTAAATAAGTTTTTGGGTGCAGAATCTACCAATTTTTAGTAGGACTGTATTAAGACATCTCACTAGAAAGTAGATAGGAGTAGTAAAAATATCTCACTGGAAAGGAGAGATTTCTCCTTCTAATTTTGGCGAATTTTCATTTATATATATTGTGTTGAGGATCTGCCAGTATCACTAATTCAATTTTGAATAAAACAAAGAGCTACTAATAGTTTGGGGTGAAATTATGAGGAAATTTAGGGAGTATCCATCAAGTATTTCAGCAATGGAGTCTTGTTTGACCAGCCTAGCCTATTGATCAGAACATCCATTCCAACCAGGGAAAAGGAGCCGTTGACATCATCCATTTTGACATCTGTAGTGAGGGTTTACCATGCTGTATACATTAGTGCGTAGGTCACTCGGAAAATCCTGCCAAACTTCCTTGAACTATTCATTTTTAGTTTAAAATTTTTTATTTTGCATTTTATTCTAGAATATACCTGTGTAATCTCTCTCATAAAACACACCTAGAAATTCTAGATTAAGTATTAAAAAATTTAAATATATACATGTAATCCCAATATCAAAAGAGGTCTTAATGTTTACTCAGATGGCCTATCCAGTGCTATTTAGATGTATATCTAACAAAGTCATCTTGTAAATAAAGCAGGAATACCTTTGGAATGAGAAGGGAAAGCACTTACTCAACCCTTCAACTTGTTAGAAGAGTTCTTCCTTAGATTGCACTGAATATGCTTTACTATAATATTGTCTGCAGATAAAGCCTAGTTTTATACAGCAGGGATAAAAGAAAACTAAATTCCTCTCAAAATATCTTTACCCAAGTCTTCTGAATCTACATTTTGTCGTTGGAAACCTGTACCAACAGGATTAAACCTATGACACTCTTTTTTGTCTAGAGAAGTGGGGATGCAATGATAAGTAGAACCAGACATTTTGGCTTTTCAGAGAGGCATTCCGGTTATTACCTTCAGAATTCTAGGTTGAAAATAGTTCTGCTTCTTTGTTGTGAGGAATACTTGCCTGGGCAAGTTTTAGATGTACTGAAAACTCTTTTAATCTCAAAAGAGCCCATGTAAAGTAATTAGGCAATAACTGTTTTTCCATCTTATAAAGTTCTTTTGAGAATCAAATGACAAACTGATTTTAAAATAGTTTGTATAATTAAACACTTAATAGATATAAAGGTAACATTGGCAAATTACTTTCTGACTTGATTTTCACATACTCTATGATTTTGCCACAGAATGCATCATTACTCCCAGTCTAGAGAGAAGGTTAATAAGGTTCAGAGAAATTAAGCAAGGTTACTATGTGGAGCTTTCATCACAACCTGGACTGCTCTTGGGTGAAGACCCTTGGTTCTGTCCTATCTCCTCTTGGGGCCCCAGAAACATTCTCTTCAGAGACCCATCTGGGCCAGGCTGGGACCTAAGAAGGATGTCAGAAACAAACATAAAGCCCTGTGCACATATGCAAAGAATTTTTGTCTAAAATGATTATGTCCAGAACTGAAAAATGAACAGGCAGGCAGGAAAGGCTCCATGATTCTATACTTTTAACAATGGATCAACCTAAGAGTTCAGTAAAACTTCAAATTCAGTATAGAGTTAAGTTTTTCTCTCACTTAGAAAAAAAGTGTTGCCATTTGAAAGAGAAGGTGTTTTCAAAAGTCATAAGAATAATCACCATGAACAAGCAATTTTTTGAGCCACAAAACTGGATAGCTGTTATCTAAAGATCGTTCAAAACACTATCTATCTATCTATCTATCTATCTATCTATCTATCTATCTATCTATCTATCTATCTATCTATCTATCTAACCTATCTATCTACCTACCTACCTACCTACCTACCTATTCATTCATTCACTGAAGGTGGGGTAAAAAGGGAAGACTGGAATCAAAACTTTTTTGCATGTGTATTTCAAAGAGTTGTTTTCTGGGATGTGTTTCCTGTGTTGGGCAAGTAGAAAATTTAAACAGCATTTTTTAAAGAAATAGGTAGGAAGGCTTTGATTTAATTTCTTCTAGAGTTATGCAGCTCCTTTAGCTGTGAAGCTAGTAGTCAATTTTTATTATCCAACAGATACCTTTTTCAATTGTGCATTATTCCTCTTTATTTATTCCACTTTGTGCATTCCTTTATACACACAAAATCACACATTCATTGTCTGTGGTCGGCAACACATTACCTGCGGTTTAAGAGCTAGGAGTATAGGTTTTCAATTCAGGCAAAATTAGTTTTATCCCACTGCTCATGAGGTATGTGACCTTGAAAAGCTTGCTTACCCTCCCTCATTAATAAAATGAGAATATATACATAAAGAATTGTTACAAAGACTAAATTTGAAAAAAATATATATATAATGTTTTTTCCTATAGAGGTCAAGGAATATTAATACACCAAAAATTGGACATATTTAATGTATACATTTTGATGAGTTTGGGCATATGCAAACATCCATGAGACCATCACAACAATCAAGGTACTAAACATACCCACCACTTTCGAAAGATTTCTCGTGTCTTTTTTTTTTTTTTGTAATGGTGGAAACACTTAGCATGAGATCTATTTTCTTAACAATTTTTAAGTGTACAATACAGTATTGTTGTATAGCATATCTCTAGAATTTATTCATGTTGTATAACTGTCACTTTATATCCATTGAACAACTCCCATTTTACCCTCCCCTTCTCCATTGGCAACCACCATTCTATTCTTTGCTTTCATGAGTTTGACTATTTTAGATGGCTCATATAAAAGGAATGATGCAGTATTTGTCCTTCTGTGACTGACTTATTTCACTTAGCATGTCTTCCAGGTCCATCTATGTTTTTGCAAATGGCAGGCTTTCCTTATTTTATTTAAGACTGAATAATATTCCATTGTGTATCTATTTTTACCACATTTTCTTTATACATTTATCTGTCAGTGGATCTTTGAATTGTTTGTCTATCTTGGCTGTTGTGAATAGTGCTACAATGAACATGTGAATGCAGATAACTCTTTTAAATCCTGATTTTAATTCTTTTGGATATGTTCCCAGATGAGGAATAGCTGGATCATATGGCAGTTCTATTTTAAATTTTTTGAAGAAACTCCGTACTGTTTTCAACATAGTGGCAGTTGTCAAAGTTCGTGTTGGTATTATTATTGTTGTAAATGTTAAAATTAGTTTTAATACCAATGATCTTTTACAGATTCACATGATAGCCAGAGTCATTCACAATACAGTGAGCCAAAGATGACAATATTTTGTAGTACAAGGAGTACATAACTAGGAGTTGAAATGCCTACAATCTAGTTGGTAGATCTTAGCAATGTCACTCTTCAGATCTCAGTTACCTCTTCTGCAAAACAAGGGCTGTGCCTAAGATGAATGGTGTCTTTCCCACTCTGTTTGCAGGGACTATAGGTCAATCTCAATGTGTATGTGTGTATGTAAGAGTGGACATGTGTGTGTGTTATGCTTGTGCCTGAGTGTGCATGCTTGTGCATGTGTATTTTCTAGCTATTTCTAAGTATAATTTGGTGTAAGTAGCAATGCTTTTCTTAGCTGTAAAAAAATACATTGTTGAAAGCAGATTGTCTTCTGCCCGTTTCTATCCCCAATAAGTGTCTTCAAGCTCTGTAATTCTGAACTATTTCTAATTTTATAGGACTTATGGTTACTATTCAAAGAATATAATTTCCCTTTAGTCCCCTAATGTTAACCTTGTTATAAAATTCTATGCTATTGTCTCATTTTTCAGTCCATAAAATACCAAAGCATGTTTATGTTTATTCTATATTGGCCATGGAACACAAGAAAACTCTTAAATTCAGTTCAAAATAACCTTCTCTGAAGAGCACTCGAAAATTAAAAACAACACTTTAAAATTTAGTTGACATGGGATCCCACAATGAAATTGATAGCAGTGATTTAAAATCCTTGTTATAACTCTGAATTACTTTGTTATTGCAGATGCCTCATTATCCTAGTAAAAAACACACACAACAAAAAACACCTGTCTAACAGAAAGAGGATTGTAAAAAAAAAAAAGTGCTTGAGCCTCTACACGTGAATATTTATATCACCCAAATAAAGCATTCTGGCATTTCCAATTTTCTAACAGACTAATCAATATATCCACATATCTTAAAGGTATTGGAAACATGGGGTCAAATCCTGTACATTCTAAAGTACTGCAGATTCATACAGAAAATCAATTACTTCTGCAACCTAGAAATTGCGTAAATTAATAAAAAATATCCTGGGGACAAGTCAGAACCACAGCCAATCTACCAGCGTGTAGTACTTTCTGGCTCCTTGATGCTTTGTAGTAATGAAGACATTCCTACAACATCTAGAAATGCAACAGGCATTACTGAAGTTGAGTTACACATCAGGGGAGAGCAAGGCAGAGGCTCTGCAACACTCATTTTTAATGTTTTAAGGATACGAGTCTATCCTATGAAGATTTTTATTTATTTATTTCAAATAAAAAATAGTCTGTGTAACTTCGTTTTACAATAAATATCACATAAACTTACAAACATAACTGCCCAGATTGTTTTTCTTCCCAAATTCACTTTATAATTATTGAAGTGAAAAAGGAACAGTATGAATGAAGGATTCAAATTTGGAGTCCAAATTCATACAAATCTATAAAGATGGGAATGGGCATTTGTGACCTATTCCAATAGCAAGCTAATTAAACCATTCTATTTCTTTGCTTTTGAATGGTATTAAACCAGAGTGGTAATGGGTTATATCTCATGTTAATTAAAAGCTCTACTTGTTCCATATATTTTAGGTGAATTAAAATATAGGACTGAATTATTTTTGAAAAAAGTTTATTAGAGAATATAGCTAATAATGATTGTCCTCAAGAGGAAAAATAAAAGGACTCTGTAGCGAGTTGAACAGTGTCCATCTCAAAATTCATGTATACTTGAAACTTCAGAATGTGACCTCACTTGGAAATAGGATCTTTGTAAATATAATTAACCAAGGATCTTGAGATGAAACCATCCTGGATTTAGAGCGGGGTCTATCCAATGACTGGTGTGCTTATGCAGAGATAGGAGAGGCATATCTGTAAGCCAAGGAATGACAAGAATTGCCAGGAACCACCAGAGGTTAGGAGAGAAACATGGATGAGTTTTCCCTCAGAACCTCCAGAAGGAACCTTCTCTGATGATACCTTTATTACAGACTTTTGGCTTTCTTTTTTTTTTTTTTTTTAATGATTTCACTTTCTGTAGGGTGCAGATCCTAAAAGTTTGTATATTTAGGGAGTCAGAATCCTTGATAATACTGAGTTGAACATATTAAATTCCATATGCCAAAAATATAATAAATACTAAACATTTCATACCAGCAGTTTCTCTAGGCTGTGTGGCTACTATTCTTTATTTTCTGGACCACTTGTCAGTTAGCTGTTAAGTGGGCATGGAATTGGCTTCAGTGGTAGGTATTTTCAATTCTGGTAACCAAAAATCTTAATATGACACTAGAGTCTTGAATTTTTGTTTTTCATTTTATATACACAATTTTAAAATACATATTTTATTGTTGTTACAAATGTAAATAACAATCACTATCAGTATTTTGGTATATATATATTACTCTAAATATTTTCCTATAATTTCATTTTTTCTTTATAAATATGGGGTCTTACATTAATGTTGATTTAAAGTTTAGTTATTCACATAACAGCCTGTTTTAAATATTTAACATGTGATTTAGTATTTTTATATTATATCATTTCAGTAGATATTACAGTATTCTACAATATGATTTCAATGAAATATTTTAGGAAACTGCCTATATTTTTGCAGAAAATATGGCTGCAGAATTTGAATAAATTCCTAGTAGAAAACTTAGGTTATACATCTATGAAGATCTCATCTCTTTCTTTCTCTCTCTCTCATTCTCTCTTTCACACACACATATTTACACCTGTGTATAACACATATCTCCACATTGCTTTCCAGAGAGTTTCCAGAATCTTCTAGCCCACAGAAGTATATGAGTATTCATTACTTCTTTCATATGCTTTCCAGAACAAGGTATCATCATTCATTTATATCTTTATTACTTTAATCAAAAGAAAATGCTAAGTCATTTTTGTTCCAATTTGCATTTCTCTACTAATGAGTTTGAACATTTTATCACACATATTGGCTATTTATAGTTCCATGAATTGAGTATCCAATCCTTAGTTTTTTAATCAGAACATTCATCCTTTAATTATTCTATAAAAATTTTTTAAATATTTTAACATTTTCCATTTGAGAGGGAAAATAAATTTAATAAAAAGATTTCATGGCTTCAAATGCCAATATCTACTAAAAAATAGGTCATGGTGCTTGCTCCAGTAGCACATACACTAAAACTGGAGTGATACAGAGAAGGTTAGCACAGCCCCTGTATGAGGATGACTTGCAAATTCCTGATGCATTCCACATTTTGTATGATACAGAACAAAATTTTAAGAAAGTAGATCCTAAGAGTTCTTGTCACAAAGAAATTTTTTTTCTTCTTTTTGTTGTATCTGTCTAAGATAATGGTTGCTAACTAAACTGACAGTGGCAATCATTTCACAATAAACAAGTCAAACCATTACATTGTATACCTTAAACTTACACAGCGATATATGACAATCATACCTCAATAAAACTGGGGAGCTTGGATATAATTATCCTTAGAGGCTCTTCTTCTAGTCTAATATTATATCTTGGGAATTATACTAAAAACTTTTCAGCAAGATTTTTTTCAATCTTGGTGATTTCTTTCAAAATAAGCTACAGGTTGTACTAAGTATCCCATTGAGCTCATATGCCTCACCTTAGCTTCAGTTATTGTTACCTTCTGCACATAATTTCATCAGGAAAAAAGACTTAGGATCTTGGCTTTTCTTAAACTTTCTAAATGAGGTGGCAGAGTACAATAACTTCTGCTTACAGACAATAATACCTGCCTGAGAGATTTTGTCCAGATATAAAACAAGGAATGTGATTTTTGGCAACCTACCTCGGAAGAATTCTCACCATTATGTTAAAATTTTATAGGCATAAAAGAAAAAAAAAACCTGAGGGGGTAAAACAGGTTTTGATCAAGTCTCAGAGTGTGGGCTGAACAAGTAGCTTAAAATGTATGTGCTATGTGTGTATATGTGTGTGTGTGTGTGTGTGTGTGTGTGTGGTGGACACACTATGATTTCAAATGAAAATTTACTGAGTACTTGGAATAGAGAAAGGAGTAAATAACGGGTTACTTTCATCTTTTCTCATTTGCAGTGGTAGTTTACCTATTAGCTGTAAGTTATGAATTTCAGTTTGTATATTTTCTTGGACCCAGTTTATGTGCCATTCCACATTCGCTCAACTTCACCCACCAGTTCTTTATATGAGCCACTGCTGTATGCTTTGCTTCCCAAGTCCCTGGCAATAATTCATGCTCTTCTTAGAGCTAGAAAGCTATCTTGAGTACTGTTGCTACCTTAGACCAACCAACCACCATATAAAGTACTTACTGACAAGGAGAGAACTCTGTGTTTGCATACTCACCAGATGCTCTGACTTCTCAGGTGCTGTTTGGAGATACAGAATAGATAACAGCCTATCGGCAGACTTTGACCAGCCTATCCACTTCATGTGGCCTCTCAGGAGACACCCTGGGAGGCCAAGCAAACTCTGTTTGCTCTAAACTTGCAGCCAGCTCAATGATATCCTGCCATCATTGATTTATCGCTTCCCCTGGTCACTTTCTTTGTTCCCTCACTGGTGCTTTTCTGGGCTTTCACCCCCCAAGAGGCATTACGTTGAAAGCATACCTCAGATTCTGTTTTCTAGGAACCTGGCCTGACATGAATTAAAGGTTCCAATAGTTAAAATTAAATAAATACATGATTATTCATTTTATAAAATCAAATGCATATTTTCTAAATACTGAACAGGAACTGGGTCTGGTTTTCATAAAGAAATTTGACTTACTATGCGTTCCACCAATATTGCTACAAAACTGAATTTATTTTTATGTTTATGGAAAGTAGAATAATCTTTATTTCCCAAACTACCCTTCTCCACATTTTCCAACCCCATCCTCATTGCTGGAGATTAGGGGAAGAGGGATCGAAGTAACTTAAACTTGGGATCATTTGATTAGATGGCTTTTTAAAGTTATTAGTTAAAAAGTTAAAAGTTATTTGACAAGAGGAGCGGTTGTTGAATCAGCAATGCTGAGAAGCTAATATGGATAAAAAAATTGATACATTTATTAAGATGAGGATCCAGAAGCAAAATATGTACTGAAAGCATTATAGAGAATATCAAGTTAAAAATATAAAAGTTATTCTTGTTCAGGCCCATAAATGTCACCTGTCAGGAAACAAACAAAACAAAAAAACAAAAAAAGAATGTTCCCTTGAAGTGAAAGTATATTTTATTTCTAAAGCATTTAATTCATCAAAACCTTGTAATATTACACCATATGAACACTGACCTGTGAAAAGGTACCAGAGGTTGTTGGGCTCCAATGTTTCCATCTCACCTCTGCGGGTCGTCTTTCTGTGTCGAATTTTATAGCCGGTAATAAATCCATTTTGTGTGCCTGATGGAGGAGGAAGCCAGCTTACTTTGATACTCTGCAAAATAATAGATGTAAATTAAAACATTGGAAAGAGTAAGGACGACAGGATAGGGTCAAAGAAATGACCCAAACCTAAGTGTGAATAAAGCAGAGAGGCAAGAAGTGCTACGGATTACCCCACAGAACCAAATTAAATCAATTCTTACTATCCAACAGTATTCCTCTTCCTCTTCATATGATTTTGACAAAAATACACTGTTCATTTGACTGATTACATGCATTATCACCTCTTCATTGTAAATGCCACTAAAATGACAGTAAAATATTCTAAAGGGTATAGACCTATAATGAAATAGAGAATAGGAGTCTAATGGATGAGAGATGTTAACAAATATTTAAGAGGTGCACACTGAGGGAAGTGTAGTGGCTGAGCGAAAGGAGAAAGATGAAACCTAAATTACCCCTTGAGATACTAATGAAAAACAAGGTAATTTACATGACAAAGTTTAGGGAGGGCTAGAAATTGTTGCTTCCTAAATACCTTGAAAGGACCGAAGCATAGTGCTGAAATAAAAGATGGATTGAGAGTCCTACTCACATCCAGTAAAATCAATCTACTAACCCTCAGTGATCTGGGAGTAGCTGGAAGAGAGTAGAGATGAGGGCAAGGGACTTATTTTTGACTTATTAAGTCAAAGACACCCAAGTCTTCTTTCTTTCTCTTCATTCAGAGCAATGACAAGCAAGTGTATATTCCTCAGGCAGAATATCAGGTAATAATTGTCTAGAGAAAATTATAAGTTTGGTCCTAGAGAAAACAACAACCAGGTTTCTGATTAATCCCCCAATAATGAGGCTCCCACTTAATAACCCAACTTATGCACTAGAATTTGCATGTTGCAATCAGCTTTTTAGTACATATTTCATTTTAATGTAAACCAAAAATTTAAGACTATCAGACATTTAAAAAAAAGGCCTTTTCATATAAAAGACAGAGGAAAAAATACATAAGAACATAATGTCTCTTGAAGGAAAAAGCACTGATGCTTAGAGCAGAGAAAGGATTGAAAAACCTATCATTAATACCCAGATAATCTAAGGGAAGAGAATATACCTGTGAAAGGAATAAAAATATAGAAAAAATAAAAGATTCTTTTAAAATATTATGACATTTATAATTTGGTTGGACCAGTTAAATATTCAATAAATAACTTGGAAGATAAATTAAAAGAAATCTCCTAAAATTTAGTGGGGGAAAAAAAGATGAACATAGAAATTTGGCGAGAAAAGGTAAGAAATGAGAAGTTTAGTCTATAATTTTCAACATCCAACTAATAAGATGAAATTATGAAAAAAATAGGAAAAATAGAAGGCAGATAATTACTAAAGAACAAAAACAAGAACACTTCCCTGAAATAAAAACCTTGCAGAACTGGAAGATTTGAGACTGTAGTCTGAAAGGGATTATGGAATGTCTGACATCATGCAAGAAAAGAAAAAAAAAAATTAGGGCGCCTGGGTGGCTCAGTGGGTTAAAGCCTCTGCTTTCGGCTCAGGTCATGATCTCAGGGTCCTGGGATCGAGGCCCGCATCGGGCTCTCTGCTCGGTGGGGAGCCTGCTTCCTCCTCTCTCTCTGCCTCTCTGCCTACTTGTGATCTCTCTCTCTCTGTGTCAAATAAAGAAAATCTTTAAAAAAAAAAATTACATTGAGGCACATTACTGTGAAACACTATAGCCTCCTGGGGAGAGAGGATCCAAAAGTTTCCAGAATGGAGGGAAAAAAACAGGTCACATAAAAAATGATCAGGACTAAAAATAGTAAGGGGTAGGATTTCTCAACATTTAAAGTTAGAAACAATAGAACAGTACTTACAAAATTCTAATCCTAAAGTATTTTAAACCTGGAATTCCAAGGCCATACAAACAAGTTATCAAGTGTAAGGAAAACATAACACAAGTATAAGAATATATGCTTATATAAGTACAACTATATGGACTTTTCAGAAATACATGATTTCAAAGATATCCACTTACATTCCCTTTATCAGGGGACTAATGAGGGTGTGCTTCGGGAAAATTAGAGTGCAAACAGAAAGAAAAAAATATGAAATCCAAGAAACAGGGAATCCAAAACAGAAAAAAAAAATGGAATTCTTAGGAATACAGTAAAGAAAATTTTAATATGGAGTAAGATTGGAAATAATAAGACATAAACTCTAAAGAATACATACTATATAATTCCATTTATATGAAGTTCAAGAATAGGCAAAACTAATTTATAGTAAAACAAAGCAGACCAGCAGTTGCTCATGGCATTTGTATTAGGGGACTGACTGGCTATAGGAAGAAGGAAACTTTTCAGTGTGATGGAAATATTCTGCATCTTTATTTCATGTTTGTTACATGGGTGGATATAATTGTCAAAATATATCATTATGGAGTGAATTGTGCCCCTGTTCCAAATTCACATGTTGAAGTTTTAATCCACAATACACCAGAATTTGAGTGTATTTGGAGGTAGGGACCTTGAAGACATTATTAGGTTAAATGAGGTCAATTAGCATGAGACCTAATCCAATATGACTGATGTCATTATATGAATTGGAGATTCAGAGACACACACAGAAGAAGACCATGTAAAGACAGTGGAAGAAGAGAGTCATTTATGTCAAGGAGAGAAAACTTGGGAGGAATAACTCTGTTGATACCTTGAACTCTGACTTCCAGCCTCCAGAGCTCTATGGAAACAACTACCTGGTTTTGTTTAGGTTTCCTCATCTGTGGTGTTTGCTATGGAAGTTCTAGTGAAATAATACAATCATAGAAATAAACACTGAAGATTTGTGCATTTCGCTTTAATTACTTACACCTCTGAGAAGTAGAAGTACTAGCATGAAAATGAAGAGGAGGAGAAGGAAGAGTAGAAGGCAAAAAAAGGGAAGAAATTTGGTAGAGGGGAATAGGGATAGACATGTAAAAGAGTGCTAAATGCTGAGATAAAAATAAATCAGCAGGTGACATCTAAAACTGGTGAATTAAATGTTAAGGAATTAAGGGACAGCTACCTGAGCACATTATTGAAAAACATGAAGGTAAATTCCAGGAAAGAGTGATGAACATGGGAGTCTGGAGGGAATAGGAGTAGGGTTGGGAAGGAAAGAGTCTATTGGTTTTAGTTACAAGCCTATTTGAAAAAATAAGGTACACACAATACTTTGATGAACATTTAAATTAATTATTTTTTAAGATTTTATTTATTTATTTATTTATTTATTTATTTATTTATTTAGAGAGTGAGTGGTGGGGGCTAGAGGAAGGAGGAGAAAGAGAATCTCAAGCAGATTCTGTGCTGAGCACAGAGCCTGTTGCAGGGCTTGATCTCATGACCCTGAGATCATGACCCTAGGTGAAATCAAGAGTCAGATACTTAAACGAGTGAACTGCCCAGGCCTACTAAATTAATTTTTAAAATAAATATACAGAGTTGTTCTTTTGAGGGGCGCCTGGGTGGCTCAGAGGCTTAAAGCCTTTGCCCTCGGCTCAGGTCATGATCTCAGGGTCCTGGGATTGAGGCCCGCATCGGGCTCCCTGCTCAGCAGGGAGCCTGCTTCCTCCTCTCTCTCTGCCTGCCTCTCTGCCTGATTGTGATCTGATCTTTCTCTCTGTGTGTCAAATAAATAAATAAAATCTTAAAAAAAAAAAAAGTTGCTCTTTGGAGGTGGTAGAAACAAATGACTGTCAGAAAGAGGCCAGACTCAAAGTCAGGAAATGGATTTCTGAATCCCTGGTCCACAACGGCAGGAACACTTGAAAATTTTTTCAATCATGTGGAAGTAGCAGAGGCGGGTGGTATTCTCCAGGGAGACTGAAGTCTAAGCCTCTTCTTTGGGGTTACTACAAATGACTAAGTGCCTTTGTAAAAAGATTTAAAAAATCATGTAAAGTCAGTTACTGGCTAAGCATTTTTAAGATGTCAGTGACATGCCAGTCAATTCTCATGACTTGCAGGAGCCATGTTCTATAACGTTGCCACAAAGACTAAATTTGTAAATATGGTAATATTATTCCTAAGAAAATACAGGTTGAGGTTCTTATGAGCCTCTGTTTACAACATTTTGTCAACTCATCGATACATAACTTGTTTTATGTCTGTTTCTGCTTAAAGACATGTTATCCAATATTATTGTTGACACATTAACATTGAACTCACGGCCAATAGCACTATAACTCATGCTAGAATCAAGTTTATCTAACACATGGATTTTTCTCCCTAAGGCACATCACAGTCTCTTGCAATAAGTGATACTAGATAACACTTCAGTATTATGCTTGGGAAGCATTTTAAATAGCAACATCACCAACAGAAAGCAAAAGTAAATAAATAAATGGAAAAGAAGAAAGTGGCATTTATTTGACCATGAAAAGGACAGTTGGTTACAATGTAAGAAGTTTCAACTTCAACTCTTGTTCACCTTCAACTGGGAATGTGTGCTTCTGGAGATTCCAATTGTTTCACGGTTTTGTGTGTGTACAAGTCTGCAAATGACTGGAAAAATATTGTGGGTATTCATTTGGGGTTACAAATACATTTTAGCAGGTAGGTGAATCTGCAAATTCAGACTGAAAATAATAAGGATCAAATGTAGTTGTATAAAAATACATTTTAATAATTTTAGAGGAGCTTAGATAAATAGAATTAATCTGAAGATTTAAGTCAGAATGTATCTGAAAGAGTACGACACTACTGAGATAATTTATCTCACACTCATTACCCTTTAAAGGTGACAAACTAAATGCCACTCTTAAAAATACTTGTTAACAATATTTTGTTTCCTTAGTATAGACCCAGGAGTGGTCTAAGCACCCTATATATCCATGTCAGTTAGGTTTTTTATCCTCACAATGACCCTATGAGTTAAGGTCTGTTGTCACCTTTTTTGTACAATCACATAAATTAGGACACAGATGGGTAAGTACATTGAACCTGTATGACCACCGAGTGATAGAGGCAGGATTTGAACTGAGATTATATGACTTTGAAGTTGGTATTCTTTACTATTTAATATTGCCTCCCATTGGAGTTTAAGAGGCTGAGAGTCTAACTCATTCAGTCATTATTCATTCAAAATATATTAAATGCATCTCTGCTGTGTAGCAAACATTTTCTTTGGGACTATAGAAACACCCAGATAAGTCATGGTATATCCATTCTGGCTGAGGAAATAGACACGTAAACTCAGTGAAAATACAAAGCGTTAAATGCTAAAACAGAGAATCCCAGAAAATACAATGGAAATACAAGAGAGGGAGAAATTAATTCTGTTTCATGTGGTCAAGAAAAACTTCAAATATGAAACAAGAAGACTTCAAATATGAGTAGAACTTTATGGAGGGGAGAGAAAAGAGAGGTAAGACAAAGAATATCAAGAGCAAGCTCAAGATATCATGACAATGTACAGCAGCACTTTTAAGTGAAGGTCAAGTAGTCTCTTATTGGCTAGAGGCAATAGGACATATAGGACAAGATAATGGAAAGGTATATTGGAAAAAAGTTAAAAGTCTTTTGGGACAAGCCAAGGAGACATATGTTTGATGACTTTGCTCATTTACGGCATTTGGCTAAAGAGCCAAACTAGTGAATAAAATAGGAATATAATGTCCCTGGACCCCAAAGAATATATTTAAGGCTTTAAATATATATACACTCACCTACCCCTTCTCTCCACCCCTTCCCCCCACATGTACATTCACATGTGCGAATGTGTTGTTCTCAAGTGTTTTAGAAACTAGCAAAGAAAACCAGATTTGATGAAGAGTCATACTTATATTTATATTCCACTACTCATCTTACTTTCATTTTTCAATGCTTCAAGGTAGCTGTGACAGATATTATTAGCATTTTACAATATTACAAAAGAGGAAACTGAGGGACAGAGTTAAATGATGGACAGAAGTCGGGGCGCCTGAGTGGCTCAGTGGGTTAAAGCCTCTGCCTTCGGCTCAGGTCATGATCTCAGGGTCCTGGGGTCGAGCCCCACATTGGGCTGCCTGCTCAGCAGGGAACCTGCTTCCTCCTCTCTCTGCCTGCCTCTCTGCCTACTTGTAATCTCTCTCTCTCAGTCAAATAAATAAACCAAAAATCTTAAAAAAAAATGATGGACAGAAGTCATCTTGTACTATCACAGAAAGATTATCCAGTGTTTGAGCCTAATATTTTTATTATTTTATGCTAAAATAATCATAGAACTTCTACCTGGCAATTCTACTCACCTAAAGTCTCCCACAAAATATTCTTGAAAGAAATAAAATATGAATTTAAATAATTAGTTCTTAATACATCCAATAATCAGTCTTCCTGTAAGTGGCCCTTGGCAAATCAAGAAGGGTTATTTTCTATGGACTACGAGTTTATTTTTTAAAGTCAAAAGTAAGTTCAAATATAAAATAAAAGTACAAATGAAGACATTAAACTTTGACCAAGAGGTAGAAAGTGATGATTTCCAGTTATTACTTTGCTGTGTATCTTTGTTGAGTGACCTCTTATAAGTCTTATAGATGACCCTAATTTCAATGCACATATTGAAACAAGGAGAATAACTGTGCTTTAGTATGTCTACAAACGGTTGCAAATCACTTGCTAAGCCTGGAGAACTTAATTATACTAATGATTACATGAGCAAAACTTAGTTTTTGACAGATAATAATTTTCCTTGATCATATTTGAGGATTTTCAGTGATTATATAAATTATTCCCACATAGCCAATACCTTAATATCGATGTCTAGTGCAATTAATTAATAGAATCAGCTATACACGCTACACACTTAGAGGCAAAGCCCCTCAATGGTTATCATTCATCTTTGGAAGTAATTTCATCACTTGTATTCATTCTCATAGATGGGCAGCAGCTAAGTTTACTAGCATTTTTAATGCTTTCTCATTGGCTTCATGCAAGAACCAGCAGATGGCAAAGTCTCAGATGGTCAAATTCTTTCATTATACGCTTTCCTTGTGCAGATATGGTTAGATGTACCAAATTATATTGTTTTGGGATGTTCATTGAAAGTATTCAGTAAATTTTTCATGTTCAATGGCATAATGTACCTTATTTTCTGTATGGGACCTGTTGTCAATGCTCAGTAGTTCAGACTTCTTTATCCATTCCCCCACAAAGTCCCCTAAAGCTGTCACTGTTATGGGAACATTCGTATACCTAGTCCTCATGGGTAAGCCTGGTAATTATTTTTATTAAAAATACTTAACGTATGACCTTTGACATTTGAAAAATCCATTCTAATAGCTGTGACTTGACTTTTGGTTCTTTCATTACTTGAGAGGGTGAAATTAATCCTTTTCAGTTTGTTGCCAGTGTTCTATCATGAAACAAGGATTAATTTCACTTTTTTCCCCCAGACTTGAAATAAAAGAACTGTAACATTTAGCTTCCCCAAATCTTTCCATCTCCTTTTTGATTATCATAAAAATGAATTTGCATCCACGTTAGCATGGCAGGAGAAGTTAGGTTTACTGATTGAAAACAAAATATCTCCCTGGCCATTATTTTCTAACTTTTTGAGATAACCCTATTCCATTTGGTGATGTGGTATTATCCTTTTCATGGGCTCCGTTTATTCCTTTCTTTATTTTTCCTTCACTCTAGCATATGCGTAGTAAGTAACAAAACAGAAAAAAAAAACCTGGTATGTCTGCCACCCTAAATTTTTCTCCAAAGCCACATTTCATAAGCTTCTATTTTTAATCCCACAGCACACTGATATTTTGCTTTGCTTTCTCTAGAATGGAGTGCAGAGGAAGACAAGCCCCATTCCAAACATATTCAGGGACTGTAGGAAAGACTTTTTTTTTAAGTGGTTTCATCTGGATAGCATTCTCATAGAAGAGAATTGAAGAGTACCATTTGAAAGAAGGTCCTTACAGCAAATAAGAATGCCTTGGCCAAAACAGCAGGAATCTAAGGATCTTGAAACTTAATTGAAAATAAGTTTTGAACTTTGCCCCTTATTTCTGTTTTGTATTTCTGGTGACTTGTTGAGTCTCATGTTGCTTGAAGAATGAAATATGCTTTCTGTACTCATGAAGCCCTATAGCTTTTTATTGAACACTGCCATTGCCACTTTTAAAGAAACTTTTTATTGTATCCCTCGTCTGTCTCCTTATTTACATTCCTTCTGCCACTGCCCTAACTCAGACCTCAATTACCATGGCCCAGAATATTGCCACAGCTCACTAATTGATCCCCCTGCTTTCAGATGTCACCCTGCTCACCCATATCTGTTATCTTGCTGAATAGGCGATGGGCTGCTAAATTCTCTGAGTTGGTTTTCTCATCTGCAATATGAGAAATACCTATCTCGAAGGACTGTGGTGTGGATTAAAGCAAATGATGGGAACATGCTTGGAACTTCAAGGGAGAGACAGAGGAAGGAGAAAAGGAGGGAGGCAAGAGATTAAGAGTTTAAAAGATGGAGAGGGGAAAAATAAAGGCAAAAGTAAACAAAGGTCCGAAGCAAGACCTTTTCAATAATGCTCTCAAAATGTGGACCTACTTACTTGGATGCTGACTCAAAAATTTTTCTTCTGCACATCAGGAGTATTGAGAGAGAAGTTACCTAATAACACGTTTTAAAATCCTTTTCTTTTATGAATATTTACTGAGCAATTTATTCTGAAGAGTGCAATTCACATTTCTTGGGATATCCCATAGAACCTTCTGGCATAGGTGGTAAAGAAGAGACTGTGGAATACAATGGAGACTAGAGGAATGTGAAAAAGTGAAGAAATGCTATGTATATTTTTGGAGGTAGACTTGACAGGACACCATGATTCATTGAATATCAGGTGTAAAGAAGGAAAAGTCATCAATATTGACTCAGGTTTCTGGCATAAGCAACTCAGTAGATGATAATGTATTTACTGGGATAAGACTGAAAAAAAAGTTTCCTGGAACTTCTAGTAATATTAATAAACGACACTTCACAGAAGATATAGAAACAAAGGTTACCCATATTAATAATATTCTAGTCAATGCTGGGAAGGGCATTTTCTAATTTTTTCATTTAGAATAAATGATATCTTAATAATATCAAAATTATACAATAACAACATTTAATATTTAGCCTTTGACATTTATCTAAATACTTGGTAAATATTTCACTGGTGCTGAAATAAACTAAATTGAATTTCAAACTGGAATAGAGCTTAATTCACTAATTAAACAGTATTTTAAATTTTATTATGTATATGATTGTGTGAACAATTTCCAAAATCTGTTTTGGCTTTTTATAAACCTATATACTTTATGGGACTAACCAAGTACGGATTTGATAAAATGTCAATAAAATATTATGAAGGTCTCTCTATATTTTTCCTGCAGTTATACGCTTTTCTTGCAGATTTGACATGTTTTTACTTCATTATCATAAATATGCAATCTCTTGTGATAAGTGAAATTAGAAAACTGGGTAGCATACTAAAATTGGCATTCTTGAGTTCATGTAGGCAACTGTTATCCAAAATGACATAAAGCCACGTTAGCAAATACTTTGCGTGACACATTTCCAGAGTGAAGTCTGTTAGTATCACTTAAGTCTAAGTTAAATATTTGCGCAATAATAAAAGCATGTTTATATACAAATTGAAAAATACTTGACTTTAAATAAAATGTTATATCCTAAATTCAGACAAGAAATATTGCTTTGTCTTATTTGAAAAATAAGGAAAGATAACCTATTGTGATCTTGTTAATGACTTTGAAATGATACTGACATTTCTTCATCAATAGATTAGCTTAGTTGTAAAATAGTCTTCCTTTTATCTCTGCTCCGGTGGCCCTTGGCTTCCTATAGATAGTGCCAGTGGATTCCTCCCTGAAGATTAAACCCTACTTGACCTACTCTGAAAAATCCTGTTCCTCCTTACATTGTGTTAAGCCACATTGCGAATTTTTTCTCAGGCTGCTCAACTTCAAATCATATTGCAAATCCACTTTGAGTTAGGTCTTAGTTTTAGTGATTGGGTTTTTCTAAAGGATGCTGCATCTTTGTCAGTTTTCTTTTACCTTGGTAATCTGCCTGGTTCTTCTAAAACATCCAAGAGTGAGTCCTCCAGAGGCTCCTCCTTTGTGCATCTCTGAGGCTGGCAGACTTCCCTGACAGTTGTTACTCACCTCTCTGAATCTAGGCACTCCCTGCTTTCACACTCTGAATGTCCCGAACCTCCTGGTCTTCTGATTTAGTGCCTGGAAATCCTTGTCAGCTCTTTCTGACTCCACCCACCAGGTACAGATGTGATTTACTGCTCTGTTTATCTGGCTACTGTGACCAGTCTTCCTGAAGGAGCATCCCTAATCACATTCCTTACTCCTGATTTAGGGGCACAGCCCTCCTGACACTGGATCTGAATTCCACACTCACTCGTCCCCCCAGAACTGTCTTTTTCAAGTGTAGACAATGAGCACATATAAAATTAAAAAAAAAACTGCACATACTGAGAAATGGCATCTGGAATATGCTCTATTTCTTATGTCTTCCATTTTTATATTTCTTAGTTAAAGTAAACTGGGCTAAATTTAATTTGATGCTGGGAAATTGACATGCTACCAGTTTTCTGTGCTCCTTTAATCAAATTCTGAGAGCTCAACCTTCACAATTCCAAGGAAAAAAAGAGGAAACTAATCACTTATCTAACCTACTTCATTTTAGAAGCATAGGGGAATTGAACTAGTAAATTAAGGTCAAATAGGTTTCCAAACCTACACTGTGAGAGCATCAATCCATCACTGTCCATGGAGACAGAGGGCATCTCACGTTATACTGGTAATTTGTCAGTCTGGTTAGTATTTTGGATACTTTTAGAACAAGATTTTAAAAAAAATATTTCCTCTGTAACATAAAGATGAGGCACAAAAATCAATCAGAAGAAAAGAGGACAACAGCCCAGTGTGATCCAGAGACTTTTCCAGTGGTGTCACTAATTCAACTCTGGCCTCAAATTTGCATACCTATTCTACACAATAAATACTAGACATCTATTTAAGAATTAACTCCAAATGTTAAATAAAGCTTAAATCCTACACACAGGTAAGTGGAAATATACTTGGGACTTCCTTAATTCTTATAACCCACGCTTAAAAAATCTTACAGGATGTTCTGTCTAGCATGGAACCCTAAATTCCCATTTAGAGAGAGAGTAGTATTTTATAAATAAAAGATATTCAATAAGTGTAATAAGATGGATAACAGAAAGCATACTGTTCCACTCTCAGCTTTTCATTAATTTGCTAAGTGACGTTAGGAATCATTGACCTGGGCGCCTGGGTGGCTCAGTCGGTTAAGCCACTGCCTTTGGCTCAGGTCATGATCCCAGGGTCCTGGGATCGAGTCCCACATCGGACTCCATGCTCAGCAGAGAGCCTGCTTCTCCCTCTCCCTCTGCCTGTCACTCTGCCTACTTGTGCTCTCTATCTCTCTGTCAAATAAATAAATAAAATCTTTAAAAAATTAAAAAAAAAAAAAAGGAATCATTGACCTAACTGCATGGATTGTTCCTTACAAGACCACTCTTTTACTCACCTAATTGTCGAGGGGTGATCAGTGAGAAAGAGTTCAGAAACATAAAAACACTGCAAAATACTAAGTTCTACTCTTATTTTAATTATTTTTTCACTTTACATTTCTTGAGTATCAGGTCACTTTGGCTTCACACGATTGTGTATCAAAGACATAAAAACACATAAATGAATGATCCTTAATGAGGCAGAATTATCTTCATAAATACTTCATCTGATCACAACAACTAGATTAAATTTCCTTGGAAAACAACTTTCTTTGCCACTCAAAAACCAGTCAGTGCAATCTGTAAAGAGGTGGTTTCATTATGGTAGATTTTGCCATATTTTGAGTGACCCATAGAAACAGTGCTTTCTCCAGTGATTACAAAAACCCTGTTGGAGTTGATTCTCAGGTATGTAACTATGCATGGTCTCTATTACTGGAAGAAACAATGGAGAAAAATCAATTATCTTTTCCTGCTATCCAAGCTTTCTTGGCCAGCTAAATAAAATTCCTAAGCCAACCAAGAAAATCACCCCCAAATATAGACTATAGTCTACACTAAAGGGAATAAAAAAAGAAAGGGAGAATTGGTATGTATCTAGCATTTTTTTTTGTAAACTCTTGGATTTAAAAGAGCATTTCTTTTTTCACGTGATAATTTGCTATGCATAGCCTAGTAGCCAAGCCTGTTTTATTCTAGGTCCTAGAAACTGGGAATGTAATTTCTAGGAGGTATTCACATTTTGACAAAATTCCATTATGATAAAGCAATTTGGTTGTTCCCTGGAGTTCATGATAAAGTGATCTTACGAGTAATACATTTCAGAATTTGTCAGTATCAATAGACTTTATTCTCTAGTACCCAAGTCATTCCCTGGAAGTAAGCTGGATGTTTAGGGAGGCTCATTAACTCTTTCAGATCACTAGGTCCTTTCTCAGACTATTCATTTCTACTAAATAAAACTACTAAAAGCCATGTAATAGCCTTGATGCAGGAACGAGAGGTAGGAAAGCCAGAACACAAATACATCAGCAGAGTTATATGTAAAATTATACCCTTCAAAGGCACAAGAAAATAGACCAATATACAATTTAAGGCAGAAAATACAATGTCCACTTATTTCTCACTTCTTTTGTTGGTTTATTTTAGAACATGGAAACCAAGACGGTATTTGAGCAGTAAGGTGAATGGCATAACTTCAGAATAATTAATTTCACCAAATATTTAAGCAACTGAGGTAAGAGATAAGAGTTGAAAGACTGATTTATACCAAATGAAATTTTTTTCATATGGGATAAAATGCATTTATTAAGAATACCCAGAAGGGAAAAATAAAAGAATAACCAGTAGGAACTCAGAGTATTGCAATAACGCACTCATGTTAAAATGATCATGATATGCCAACTGGTCTCTTAAAAAATCAACTATTAGCTTAAAGGTTGTACAGTGCTTAGTAAGAGAGTAAAAACCAAAGTTTTTACAACACTATATACAAAAAATTGCTTTAGTGACAAACCAGAGCCTTTGTCACAAAAACAATTTCTATCTAATATTTGATAGGATAAATATGATTGCAAATGAGTCTCACCCAATACAGAACAATGCCCTTTATGTTTTAATGTACATTAAAATTTAGGCATGTCCAATATTTAGGGATAAACACATACAGCTGGGTCTATATTGAAAAAGGGAAAATGTTGCTATGAAACGATTTTCTTAAAGAAAAAGCAGAAGTGGCTATTTAACAGAGGAATATCTTCAAGTAAACTGTCAGATTAAGCCCTAAGTAATTAATCTCTGAAACCAGCAGGCTTTCAATCTCAGAGCAACCATCTCAAAGACATGACTTACCGTGTAATTACATGGGACATTACAATGTATTTATGAGGTCATTCGTTATAATGTACAGTAATTACAGAGTACTTACATAGCTATTTATGTCTCATAAAATGAAGTGAGACTAAATATTTTAATTGTGTTGCAGAAATAAGGGAAAATATTTGAGTTCCAAATGTCAGGTGAGATTACAGGTCAGATTCACATAACTCATATTAACAGCTGGCTGCTTCCAGAATCACGGGTGTTTCATGGTGCTCTCTTATTAGAAATGACGGTTGGAGAAATTATTCCTTCTAAGAATGAGTGAGTGGAATTGTTCTCAGTTTCAATGTTCAGGTAATGCCAGAAGACAGACCAATAATATAATTTATTATTTATACTTTACATACAAACCCTGAATGTCCAGGCATCAACAGACTTGCTGGATTAAAAACAAGGTCATATATGACATGTTAACAAATGATACACCATACAACTAAGCAGAAAAATAAAATAGCAGTTCTCCTGTTTTCCATTTCTATTATTTTGAATAAAAATGGTATTTGCTTAGATTTTCACACATTCTTAAATATGAAGTAAAATTTCAAAATTGTGTGTTTTCAAGTTTCTTCCCTTCATCCCAGATTATACTTGGAAATTCTCATTTAGCCTAACAAGTGAATTATGGCAGCCGAGAGAAGAGGATTCTGTGCTTGTCACACCTGAAACATCATTGATATATGAATAATGGAGAGCTCGGTGCTCTCATTACTACACTGTTGATTTTAAAAATTAAAATTAAAACCTTTCTGGATTTCTAATCATTTGTTCTCTTTGGATTAATACCCAAACAAATCTTGCCATTATTTACATGCATTGCTTTATTAGTTTATTCAAATAACATTCGAATGCCTGCTATAGTCCAGGCATGCTGTTACAACAGAGTCATATTCACCTAGAACACTTTTCTTGAAGAGCATGATCCTTTCTAGTGATAGATTCTATGATTCTATCGGTAGACTGGCCTTACTAAGTCTATTAAGCTTAATAGACACATCATACTGTGCCCCCTTTTGGTTAAATAAATTCTGGCTTTACATTCAGAGTTCATAAGCCTTTAGATCAGATTGGTCATTATTGGATGAAATGCAAACCGTATTGCCCAGCCTCTGCTTATTCTTGCAAAGATGCCTCTGTTCACGTGATTCAATGATCGGAAAGTACAAAATAATGTTCAATTATGATGGCATCGACAAAATATCTTTTCTAAGCTTTAGCCTGTCTTGTGAACTTCAACAATCATTTTTCAAAAAGAAAAAATGTCAAATCTTTTTTGTCATGCAGATATTATAACTACCAAATTGCTATAAATATGTGAGCTAATTAATTCCTGTAAAGACTGATCAGCGAGCTGACAGTGATACCAACTGCAGCCTCCTGGCAAAACAGGGATTCCATCAGTGTTTAATGACTGTTACATTCCTACATAATGGTTCCCGAACTTGCCAAATCCAGATACTTAGGACCCACAGAACCATCTGCAGAATGTTGCCTGTTAATATGCTAATAAACCAATTATGATTCACAGACTTCTTCAACAGCCACTCTGGTCAATTCTGATCAACTGTACCAATTTTATTTATACATGCAGAAAGAATGGGTCCATTTCTCACTAAAGTTCCCAGAAGCTACTCAGCGTAGTTAGAAACCTCATCTCAATAACTCATTCTAATTTAAGAACAGTAAGAGATAGTTTACTTTTGAAAAAAAAATTATGGGTAACTATCAATACTTCAATCAGTATTTCAATTAGATATGCATTCATTATGTCTCTAATTGATTAACAATTAGCAGCACCTGTAGTTGGCTATAATTTTAATTACTGATTACACTAGGGCTGATTACTTAAAATGATATCTGCATGAACACCATTGGATTATAAAGAAAAGAATAAAACAATTCCAGAATAATTAGTTCTATTAAAAATGAGAGTAAGACCAATTCAATAAAATATTTTTAATGTTTTTATTTTAAGCAATGGTAATAGATTTTTCTTAAATTATACAATACGAAGGGAAGCTAACCAATGATTTTTTTTAATGTAACTAATCTGCCATTTTCCTAGAAGATGTGGAAGTACTTCAAAATAAGCCATTGTCCACCAGAACAATAAGCATAAGAAAAAAGATCCTAAGTAACAATAGATAACAATAGAGCCCCATTTCTAAACTCCTTTTTAAATATTCATGTTTTAGAAATGGAAAGGTATGTTGATCCTTTGTCATGAATATGACAGACCCATCAGCAATCATTTTCAAAAGAGATCTTGGACTGTATTTTAAGGCACAAAAAGAACCTACATAATTGTTTCAAACACAGGTTTTTTAAAAAAAAGAAAGTCAATTTTGAACTAAAATATCCTAAAACTACATAATAGCTGCAAACATTCTGGTGGGCAAAATACCATTTGTTTTCATTTTGGTATTCTAAGAGAGGATTTGCAGCAACTCTCAGAATCGACAACACTTCCAAACTTAAAAAAATATTCTCCATAGTTTCATACTATCACATCATATTTTTTTTTTAGGATTTAGGACTTCAAAAAGTGGATTGATGCATGAGCTACGGTATAAATGAAATATTTGCGGAAATGACTGTTTTAAACAGAGATTTGAGATTTATTTCCTTTTTGTAACTCTATTACAAAACATTTCATGCAAATACAAAATTAGAATAGTATATCATTTCACAATCACCAGGATGGCTATGATCAAAAAGACAGATAATAACAATCTTGGTGAGGATGTGGAGAAATTGGAATCTTCATACACTGCTGGTAGGGATGTAAATTGGTGCAGCTGCTTTGAAAAATAATCTGGCAGTTCCTCAAAAGTCTAACTGTAGAGTTAACTATGACTCAGCAATTTCTTTCTAGGTATTCTCTAGAAAAATGAAAACATGCATTCACACAAAAACTTATACACAAATGTTCATAGCAGCATTATTCATAATAGCAAGAAAAAAAAGTAGTAACAATCCAAATGCCACCATCTGATGAACAGATAAACAAAATGTAATGTATCCATACGATGGGATATTATTTGACCATAGGAAGCAATGAAATATTGATAGTTGCTACAACATGGATGAACCATGAAAACATTATACCAATTGAAAGAAGCCACTCACAAGGATCACATGGTGTATTCCTTTTTATGAAAAGCACATCTTAGAGACAAAATTAGAGATTGCCTATGACTGATGGAGGAAGGGGATAAGGAGGGAAATGAGGGGTGACTAATAAATGGTAGAGAACTTTTTTAGGGATAGTCAAATGTTATACAATGAATTGTGGTGATGCATGCATAACTTTAAATGGGTGAATTCTATGGTATATGGATTATATCTCAATAAAGGTGTTACAAAAATAATTGCATCACAAAAATTAGATTATTATAACGGATCCCAATATGCCCATCATTTGACTTCAAGTTCTCAGTTTATTTCCACTCTTATATGTATCTACTGAGCCCTCTGGACTGAGATTGTATTTAAAGAAATCCTGTAAAGTGGAGGAATGCACCTATGTATGTGGGTCTCCCCATAAGTGAAAGTACATTCCAGAGGGACCTGAATACAATCTATTTTAATCCTCATCCCTGATACGACGCCCTGTATATATATGGTACTCACAAATGTTTATAGATGGCAGTGGTGACAGACTGGACAAGTATGGCCTCCAGAAGGGGGCAGTGTAGAGAGCAGTAGAGTCATACATATTCCACTGCTTTTTAAGTGCTTCTTTTGAGGCCATTTAGGGAGTAAGGTATGGTTAGGGGCTAAAGCATCTCCAAAGAGCTCAACTGGTTAAGAGCTCTAATAAAGCCCATAGGAAATTTGTGGAGGCTCCAACTCCTTTTAAAAATGATTCTTGTATAATAAAACTAGATGGCAAAATGTTGTTCCAGCCTACACAGGGTGTTCTTTAGGGGGATGGAGGTTGGGGTATTCTTGCATAGAAGTGAATGGTTGAATTAAGTTGAAGTTGATGAAAGGTCTCATAAGAAAATCTCTTATATGCCTTATTTATTTACTTAAGCCCAAGAAAATTCAGTGAAAATATATTTAATGTTTTCATGGGCTAAGTGCTTTTTCTGATAGTGCTCATTTATATCGCAGTTCTTTATTTGTTTGATTATTTGATTAATGTCTTTTTAGTTCCTTAGAACTGAAGCTCATAAACTTTTCTGCTATTTCTTACCATAGGATCCCTAGTGCCAACAGTAATGTCTAAAACTTAGAATATATTCATTAAATTGTTGTCAGATTAATTAATAAAGAATGATTTTAATGGAATTAGTTCTTCATTTAATAAAATTCTACTTGAAATCATAATATTTTCCTTTTCCTTGTAACCAGGATATCCACAGTATTTCCATTACACTTAAAGGCATTGTGCAGGTCTGATTTGCGTTCACAGGTGTAATAAAGGAAGAAATAAAGGTATGCCAGATAGAAGGGGCGCTAGCTCATGAGGTCCCTGGCAAAAGTGTGAAGAAAAAAAAGAAGAGAGGTGAGAGGGCTCTTGTGAGAAAGAGAATGATTACTTAGATTCAATGAAATAAACTGTAGTAAAAAAACAAAAAACAATTGAATTAGTTTCTTCATAACTTCCACCAGGTGATCTCCATAGACAACTAGGGTAAGAAGGGCGGGTACATTGGGAGGGAGACTGTTGAGAGGGAGAGAAAAGCATGCAGTCCATAGGACCTGGGAGGAGGGCAGTGCATGATGGGAGTCATGTGGCTATCAAGTTATCCAGCTGCGTGCTGATGAAGCGGGGCATGCCCATAATTAGCATTAATGAAAAACTAATTGAAGTAAATTCTAAACAAGTAACAACAATGGCATATACATGGGCGCCTGGGTGGCTCAGTGGGTTAAAGCCTCTGCTTTCGGCTCAGGTCATGATCTCAGGGTCCTAAGATCGAGGCCCACATCGGGCTCTCTGCTCAGCAGGGAGCCTGCTTCCCCCTCTCTCTGTCTGCCTCTCTGCCTCCTTGTGATCTCTCTCCCTCTGTGAAATAAATAAATAAAATCTTAAAAAAAAAACAATGGCATATACATATATNCTCCTTGTGATCTCTCTCCCTCTGTGAAATAAATAAATAAAATCTTAAAAAAAAAAAACAATGGCATATATATATACAATTTTAATACTGGCCCATGGTTTAATTTTCCTTCTCAATTTTTGTGTTGTGGTATGAAGGAAGAAGTCTAGAAGAACAACAGAAGCAGCAAACTAAAAGGTTATCTTTTGACCTTCTAAATTTAATTTTTTATCTTCACTTATTATCTATTGTCTTTGCTTTCAAAATTACATTGAAATATTATGAAAACATCTTTAAAATAATATGGGTCAAATCAGCAATCCCTTCCTATATCAATGTCTTAAATGAAGAAACTGAGTCTGAAATTAAATGAAACAAAATGAGATGAAAGAAAAGAAAGAAAGGAAGGAAGGAAGGAAGGAAGGAAGGAAGAAAAGAAAAAAGAAAGAAAGAGGAAGGGAGGGACGGAGGGAAGGAGCAAGGGTGGGAGGGAGGGAGGGAGGAAGGAAGGAAGGAAGGAAGGAAGGAAGGAAGGAAGGAAGGAAGGAAGGGAGGGAAAAAGAAAGTTCTTTTTTTCTTTTCTGGAATTCATCTGAATACACTTGTCAGTAACCAAGCAGATAGCAACATTGTCTTGTCTGTCCCAGTTTATCATGATACAGCCAACATACAGGTAAACATTTCTACCCTTTAAAATCAAGTTTTCCCTTACTCATGAATTCTGGCTGAACTCTTTTCTTTTTACTCTAAGCTTTATGATTCATATGAAATAATGAAATGCTTAACCAAAAATATTTCCCCACTCCTGAGCTGCCTGCAGGTCAGTTGTAAAGACATTCACTTTGCACTAATTAGGTCAGTGCTGATGAGATGATTCCTTCTTTTATGTCTTCTCTTATTCTTTTGTTCATTAGCAAGTTATGTAAAGATCATGGGAGATAGCCACTGGATATTCTGGGAAAGGTAAATGACCAGAAGTCACCAGACAACATTCTTTGCACATCGATTTTCTTTTTTTAGAATTAATGACTAGGGTCATTCTGTACAGGTTTTTCAATTTTGTACTCAGTAGCATTTGTTTAATTAGATGTCTTTTTTTGCTCCATGCACAAATTCAGTAACATGAGGCTAAGTACCATCATCTGTGTATATCATAAATTAGAGATGAAAAAAGAGTCCCTATTTCATTCTGTTGTTTCTCACTTTAAAGGCATAAATATTTTAAAAATTGGTCTGAAAGTAGGGAATAGCAGAAAGGCTATAGAGAGATGTTAACACACAGAGATGATTAACTTCTAATGTTCCACATTTATATAACACTTTAGTACTATAATAAACTCCAGAGATATTACATAACTTTTCTTGCTCAGTTTCCTTTATCGTAGGTATTTTGCAAATGAGGCCATCGAGGCAAAGTTACCCTTGGTTCTTTAAATGTGGATTACAAAAGTCATTAATTTTCTAAATCTCTACTTTAGAAACTTTCTGTAAGAATCTTGTGTCTTCAATGTGTGCTAGCCTATCTGGGAATATATGCTGTACAGGAGAAGAGAGGAGATGGCGCTCTGGTTGCTGGTGCTAACTCATCAGCTGCTCCTGCCCAGGCAACAGTGAGGTAGAGAGAGGACAGTCTTGAACTCAGTGGGGCCTGGGTTTAAAATCCCATTTCCTGCCACTTTACCAGCCATGTGACATACCTGCGCTTTTAACTTTGTTTCGTAAGTGGGGTATGTAAACACACACACAAGAACAAACAATCAGAAGTAATAACCTAGTAGGATGACTGTGAAAATTAGATATGATAATACTTATCAAAGTTATCTTTTCCCCTGAAGTTATTATCAGTGTCCCCGAAAAGACTGGCAAAAAGCAACTGAAACCACTCTCTAAACTAAAAGCAGTTGTTTTCATTTTGAAAGTGTTTTATCTAAATTACAGTTTTCCCAACTCCTTGTATATAATGCTTCGGAGTTCTGCTATGGGCTTTTAATTAACTGTCCATGTGTAGTAATCAGATGTAAAGCTTTCTGAGAATTCTACTCTAACTGCCAGCTGCGTGAATTCTTGCAATGGACTGGGAAATCAGCTTTCTGACAAAAAAAAAAAGAAAGCCCTCATAGGTACTATTTGCCAGTTTCTGCAGGTTAATACTTCTATCATGGCTGATTTCAAGCTACCAATGGTTTCATAATCACTTGAAAAATTCTGGAATATTTAAGAATTGGCTTTTATGAGCCAGTCCCAGCTGGCTCCAACACATGTCAAAAAGGAATATGAAACCAGTGTGTCAACAAATAGCCACAGGTCCACACGTCAAAGTGGGACGAGTATGGAATAGACTTGACCCTAACACCGACTGCAAAGTCCTTGGGGACAAGGCCTTTGTCTGATTCAAAGTTTTTAACCTCCTCTACTGCATAAGGAAATACTCATAGAAATATTCATAGATGGACAAACTGAAACTCAGATCACCACACAATATTTTAATCTTAATTTCTATTAAAATCAGAAAGAATGTTAGTTTTGACTATTAAATTTAGAGTGAAATCATCAAATACCACCCTCATCTTACAGTTTGCTGCTCCTTGAAAGCAACCAAGGCCTTAATAAATACATATAAATGTTTAACATCAAATTATGAAATAGCTGATCTCTGACATTAAGCCATATGAAATGGCAAATAATCCATTTTTTTCTGACCTAAAAATGGGATTTCATATGGTTCATATGAGTATATTGGTTTTTATTCTTTATCTAGTCCTACCTTTTCAGGTTTTGATAAGGAAATAGAGGCTTCATGGACAATTTAGACATTTTAGCTGAGATGTTTCAGAAATTTTCTCATAATGGCAACATGATGGACCAAAATAACAAGGTTTGTTCATTTTTTTCAACATGTTCATTCATGTTGATTTTGAGAGGGAAAAAGAAAAAACCCATACCAGAGGACATTTGTAAAAAAGGAAGTCACCTGTGCTAGAAGCTCAAGACTCACATCAATAAAACGGAGAAAGGTCGTAAAAAAAGAACAAAATTCCTGGTAAGTCCAGAGCATGTTCCTTTATCCTACCCAGAGATCTTCACAAAGGAATTCAAGTCAGATGGGTATTCGAAGGTTTGAGGGGAAGAACAAGACCCAGCACTACAATGTGACATGGCCCTCTCCGCACCTTCATGAACATGCTACTTTCCCAATATACTGTTCTGAAACAAACAAACAGCAAAACCCATAAACATCTCTGAAACGTAAACAGTAATGAGACTAGGCTATTATAAAATAAATCCAATATTGGGAAAGGAAATAAGTACTGAATCTCAATGCGTATAGAAAATAAAAATGGCACTTTGCCTATAACTAGATTGCATCTCATGTGGTTGAATTTCTAGGTTTCATATTCATTTTATCAACAATGAAGGGCAGTGTCATAAAGAGATTTATCCACAAGCTTATAAAATAGCCTAGATTCGAATCTCTGTTTTAACACTTAACAACTGTGAGTTCTTGGGTGCAAGTTGTTTACCCTCTCTGTCGCTTACTTCCCTATCTACACAATGGGATCAACACCAACTTCATTGGTTGAGAGGCCCAAAGGGGCAACAGATGTAAAGCATTTATGAGTACACTATTCCAACACTGTGTAAGGCTGAATGTCAAGTCTAAAAGTGAGGTCTCAACAGAAGACACCAAAATTAAGTATGTTAAGAAATGATAGAGTCACAACACTGGGCAGTATGTTCTTTTCATCTAGAAGGACTTTTGAAAACTAATAACAGAAAAGGAGAGGGAGAAGAAAGAGCAGAGAAAGCCCAAGAAAGGGAACTTGCTTATACCACATTCATGCAGAAACAGTAAATATTAACCCTCTCAACTAAAGAAGTTAACACAGACCTTTATAATGAAGCCTGTTATGACACAGAATAAAGATGGTATGGTGGGGGACGCCTGGGTGGCTCAGTTGGCTAAGCATCTGACTCTTGATTTCAGCTCAGGTCTTGATCTCGGGTTCTGAGATTGAGCCCTGAGTGGGATTCCGCGCTCAGCACCGAGTCTGCCTTCCCTTCTCCCTCTGCTCCCCCCACTGCTGAAGTGCTCTCTCTCTCTCTCTCTCTCTCAAATAAATAAAGTCTTTTTTTTTAAAAAAAAAGATGTTATGGTGCACTGAATTAATATCTTGCCCATCTAAGAATCATGTAAATGCCTTCCGGGGCACCTGGGTGGCTCAGTGTGTTAAGCATCATCTGACTTCAGCTCAGGTTATGATTTCAGAGATCTAGGATTAAGCCTCTTGAGGGGCTCCCTACTCAGCTGAGAGTCTGTTTGTCCCTCTGCTCCTCCCCCAGCTTGTGCTCTCTCTCTCTCTCTCTCTCTGTCTGTCTCAAATAAATAAATAAAATCTTAGAAACAACAACAACAACAACGAATACCTTTTATGGACCTTCTATGGCAGTGGTACCCTACAAAGTGAATTTTAGTTTCAATCTGAATGGACATTTTTTTCTCTATGTAAAGGAAAATTCTAGTCTTTTCATGAAAATGAGATCAGTACATGTTCCCACATCCTGGGTCCATATAATGCCCAAGCATGTCAATGAAAGAGCCATGACATTAATTATTCACATGTCTTATATACATAATGCCAAATATCTGCATGTTTGTAATTTTGCTCAGATCTTAAGAATCACATGCACGCTATGTGTGCAGTCATGTGTCTGTGCATATTTTTTTATTTTTGTCATTTACTAAGATCAAAACTACTTAAAAGAAACCAGATTATTCTCTATCCTTTTAAAGGAAAAGAAAAACAAAATACGTGTTGAAGTTCCAATTATTTACGTAAGTGCAGAATATCTAACTGGAAAAAAAATAGTCGCCATTATTTCTATTAAGAAGCTAAAGTCTTACAGTCTTACAGTCAAGATCCTGGAATATGCCATTCTCTTCCTTTCTGAATGCCTGTGTGGGAACGTTTCAGTAGTGGAAAATTGCCGTCATGTGGACTATCATCATAGCTGGTGGCTTTACAAATGTGCGGAGCAAGCCGGATTCCCACTGGCTATAAATATGCTAGTGTGGCTGCGGATGTGCTCTGTGAGCTGAGGCCCTGTGGAGCTGAGGTTTCCCGGAGAGTGAGGGCTTTACTTCTCCAGATGATCAAAGGATCACCTGGGCACAGTCCATTGAAAAAGGCAAGATTTCACTGGGAGACTAGCTCCCCGATTCGCTGCTCCCCAGTATCATCCAGATGGCCGAGAAGAGGAGAGTTGGGGGCAGGGACACAATCCTTTAACAACTCTGTCAGAAATCGAATGAGACAAACCATTCCATAAGATTTTCTAATTCTGTCAAAATTATATCTGCTGTCAAGTCAACTATTAGAATGTAGAAGCAGTTGTAAAATTGACAGTTGCTGGATGAATTCTCAGGTCATCTCACATGTGGCAAGCAAATGTGGGGAATGAATAGAATAACAAACAACCCAGGATCATCCTCCTTCAACCCAAAGACAAAGTAAATGAAATACTATGAGATTACTGAATGGGGTGACTACCTGGGAATCCCAGTCTGTAGATGTAGGCCAACACATATCCTGCAGTTCCTTGGCAAAATAGTCTTATGATTCTCTTCTTGCCTACATCAACTGCTGACATTTAAGGTAGACAGCAAGTGTCTTGGGCTATTACTTCTAATTAAATACACCTGATAAAATAATGATCTACTTAGAGTTTCCAGGGCTCTCAACAGTCAATTCAAATAGCTTACATAGCATAGCCAAATCTGCTCTGAGTACATCAAATATAGGGCCCAAATTCCCCCAAAACTGACCGACGGTTGATTCTATGGCCACCTGTATCCCTTGAATTTCATGTTTACCTTCATTTCCCAGTCCTCTCAGGTAAGTCTCGATCAGCTCTTATTTTAAAGGAAAATCACAGATCTGTGCACCTCATTTCTACTCTCACAATCTATGGACTTACTAGAGATGCCTTACAAAATGATTTGTAGTAATTTAGAAAGAAGCAGGAAATAACTATCACCATCAGTGGGTACCTAGCAAAGTGTATGTCTGGCTCCAATACAGACCCAAGTCCCAGAGTAAAATTTTTAACTGCCTTATCAATATCTTAACCTCTACATCTCATTTGTACCAGAAAGGTAAAATGTCAAAGATCACATTTATTCCAAGTATAACCCCACGATCAATTTGGCTCTTTCCTCTCTCAGACTTTTTCGTGCTCAAGCCAGCATGAGGTCCTCTTGATTTTATTTTCTAGGTATATCTCATCCCTTCCTTTCTATCTGCATGATCATAAGCCTGGTTCTGCTCCAATCATCTCTTACTTGAGCCACATCAATAAACTGGAGCAGGTCCTAATTTTATGGGGTCGTTTAGGACAGGGAGTGTCCTAACATGGAAAGATCACTGACAGGAGGAAGAATGATTAGAGTAACTTGGTATTGTTCTTATTTTCCAGGGAATTCTGAAGAACCAAATTACCCTTCATTGACTCTGATCAAAATAAAGCAAAAACAATAAACAGTGAATTATAATTCATTTGTGATCTGTCTAAAAACCCATCATGTTATTAAAAAATATTTAAAACTTGAAAATAAGAAAAAAAATAAGTGATATTTTCCATGGGGAATTAGCAGGCCTAGACAAGGATCATTCCATTATCTAGGGAAATGTACTTTATTAAACTTACTATTCACTATTGATTAGAGGACCCTAGCTTAGTGAAGTTATAGGTTAACTTGTAGATATCCTGTTCAGTAAAAATGCAAATAATTTTTGTACAGCAGGGGAAAAAATGTCAGTTTATAGTTTATTACTCCAATGAACATTAACCAATTTCATAACTATCCTAGTGATTTTATTTGAATTCCTTTATTAAAGTGCCTATAAATACTGGACTTGCCATATTCTTAGTTCTGTCATTAATTAATGAGATGAATAAAACATTTGATATGTTCTTTTCATATTTATATGGGAGTCATATTTTTTAATTTTTTGAAAATTATGCTTTACCAATGGCTTAGAAGTAACTGATTATTAAGAAAACCTGCTTTAACTCACGAAGAGTGTCTTCGTTTGCATTATTGGGATAATATAAAGGGATAAAAGCTATTACTAAAGCTAGATTTAGGGGCACCTGGGTGGTGCATTCATTTAAGAATGCGATTCTTGATGTCGGCTCAGATCGTGATCTCACGGTCATGAGATGGAGCCCTGAATCGGGCTCTGTGCTAGCCATGAAGCATGCTTGGAATTCTTTCTCTCCCTCTTCCTCTGCCCGGCTTGCTCTCTGATTTCTCTCTCTCTCTCAATCTCAATCAAATAACTACTTTTTTAAAAAGTTGGATTAAAAAAATAAAGTCAATAAAATCTGGTCATTCACATTACCAGTGATAACCCTCTTGTATCTATTATCACATTAGCTCTGGAAATAGACCTACCTGAAAAGTGAAACAGACTGGAAATTAATCAGAAAAGATTTTTAGCTGTGCTGCTTCCTTTTTTGGTGGGTTGTTGCTCACTGTTGCATCCTGACCAATTTCTCAAAATAGCTGTGTTTTTTTACTTAACTACAATCATAGTCTTTGGAAAAGACTTTTGCTCCCATTTTTCTGTGCTACATGTAATACAATGAAATAAAGAAAACCAGTAAAAGAGCTGAGTAAAAGGACTACCAATTTAAAAACAAAAAGAATTCTTTCTCTGTGAAATATTTAGTCAGATTGTAGAATTTAGGGCCAAGGGAGAGCAAAGAGTTCACTGAGTATTACAAAGGTCAGTATGATTTTGTAGCAATTGCAGTGATGACTAAGAGAAAAAAAAACAGGCAAACTTGCTCTAGCTCCACTGTATAATAATCTCTACCTTCTCAAGACTTGTATTAACAGTGATAGCCTTAAGCTCAGAATCTAGCACTTGACTAAATACAGGCTTATACTGTTCTCCAGTCGTTTTTGGAATGCATGTTTTATCATCTACAATGTAAAGGCAATCGAAATCGCAGTCAAGTAATTCCACGGTTCTGCAGAGCTGAGATCTTTCTTTTACTTTCTGGGCATTCCTCACTATCTTAAGCATGCACTGGAGGCATCAAATTCTAATTATCTTTATTTCCACTGATTGGCAATTTGAAATTTTCATTGCAGTTAAGTTTTACAGCTAGAGGACAAAATTCCAGAGTGGCTGCCTTATAGCAGAGATGGTTCTCTTCTGCCCTTTAGAATAAACCCTGCCCAAGATACAGTTTTCAAGGGCTGAATGCTTTGCACAAGAATGCAATGCTTTGCTCAATTAATGTGTAAGAATCACCTGGAGAATCTTGTTAAATGCAGATTTGGATTCAGTTGGATGAATCTGAAACCTGAGATTGTATTTCGAAGGAGATCCTAGGTCACGCTGATGCTGATGCTGCAGGCCAAGAATCAATGTTTTGACCAACTACACTTAGGTAGTTTGTTTTAAAAGCAAATGGCAATCCATTTTGGGCTTCTCGTTTCTGAATAAAATCAGGAAGCATAGCCATCTGTAATACGGTTAGGAGTTAGTTGGGCTTTTCCAAATAATCCCTCATTTCACTAAGAATAATATGCTTCTGAAAATCCAGACTAATTCTCAGAATTGATCTATCTAGTCTTCTATAAAACTTGTAGTGACATCTTTGCCCACAGAAAGACATTTCATCTTCTTAGCTTGGCATCCATGGCTTTTGTAAACTGTACCTCAACTGCCATTCACTCATATTTTTTTCTTTTTCACCAGATGCCCTTACTCACCTGCCACTATATTTACTTGGTTGAAGTTAATAACTCCCCCATACTTGGAAAACATTCCTTCTACTTCTCCTCTGTTCCTTTTCCTTCTTTAAGATCAGTTCAAATGCTACATTCTCCTTGAAGCTTCTCTAATCTTTGTCTCCCCTACATTCCTGCTTTAGGTGACTGTTTCTCCCCCCTTGTTCCTATAGAAATTAGGGCCATGTACCCAATCATACTGAAGCAAATAGTATTGAGACAGGGAAACCAAAGAGACCCCAGGAGAGAAAAAACTGTTTTGTTTTGTTTCCTTTGCTTCTTATTTGTCTTCTATTCTTGCTAGGACCTGCATTCCCACCCCACTCTACACATTCCTCAGAATGCGAAGAGCATACATCCTCCCTGTGAGGGACAAGGAGTTGATGATTTTTCTAGAACAGCTAACAACTAAGGAAGGGCCAGGTAAGAATAACTGGATGAAGCTGTCATATATATATTCCACACCGCTGGCACTAGACATCTTGACGCCAGGACCCCGGGCTTCAGGGAATAAGTGATTTATGATGGACACCTGGACCTTGTCCTCATTCTGACCAGATGACCTCATTCCTGGATGCCCGAAAGGACATGTGCACCAGACCCCAGTCATAAAACTCCTCAGGACTGCAACAAAGAGGAGACTCCCTCTTTCCCTTTCTGAATCTCCCAGAGCTCTATCTGAATCTGTCTATATCTTCCATCAACTCTGCTTTCACCTCCTGTTGGTGCCCATTTGATTTCCATCCTGCATGAAGCCAAGGACCCACTTGGCAGTCCTGAGGGGAGTCCCCCATCCCCATCTCCCTCCACACACTGGGTCCTTGGACCCCGACTGCTTACATCAGTATTGTAGTTAAAAACCACTGTCTATGGAGACAGCTATGCATTCATTCATTCAACTGACTTGATTCTGACTTCTGTGGATTATAAAGTTTACCAATACAAGGTCCCTGTTTTCAGGAACTTAGATTCTGGTATGGAGAGACACACACATAGACACAAAAGACTATTCCAACTACTGATAAGTTCTGTGAAGATGACAGATCAGTGTAATATGGTTGAGAGTAATGGTGGGGAGAAGGATGCTGGTAAGCTAGGAAGTTGGGTAAGATCTTTTTGAGAAGTGATATTCATGTGATCTGAAACCAAGATAAGAGGGAGGTGTACATCTGAAAGTTTTCCAAGCTGAAAAACAGGAAAGGAAAAGGAAAGATCCTTAGTACTGAAAAAAAGGCATTTTTGATTATTGGCATGTCAAATGCTTGAAGAAAATGCAGGAGGCACATGAGGAGCAAAAAAGAGGAGTACAAAAACACCAAAAAGAAGTGATGCTATCAATGCCAGCAAAATGACACAAGACCATCAGAAAGTGTTAGTAAAAAACAAACAAACAAACAAACCCCCACGAGAGATCCATGTAACTCCTCCACAAAAAAGCTTTGAGATTCTTCCCACCTGCCTCTCTCCACCACCAAGGAGAATGTGTTACCAGGGAGAGCAAATACTTAGGTACATTTTGGGTTTCCCCCATAAGTTCTATAATGGCTCTGGTCTAGAATGCCAAAAGGAAAAGTGAATCGCGGTAAATCGGAGGGGGAGACAAAAGAGGAGAGACTGTGGATTCTGAGAAACAAACTGAGGATTTTGGAGGCGAGGGGTGGGGGGATGGGTGAGCCAGGTGGTGGGTATTAAGGAGGGCAGGTATTTCATGGAGCACTCACTGGGTGTGGTGCATAAACAATGAATCTTGGAACACTGAAAAAAATAAAATTATGACGTTAAAAAAATTGAAACAAATAAAAACACAAACAAACAAACAAACTCATCTACACTGACAACTCATATGTAGTTTCTCTAAAAACTCAGCACTCGGTGTCTGCTGGTATCCCAAATACCCTCCAGTTCCACTGGAATCCTGAGGCACGTGGTAAAGAACAGAAATGCAACTTGTGTGATAGCCTCCGTGTCCCGCACACTTACTTCATGCCTCGAAATCACATGTAACGACAGCATACTGGAATCCATCCCGCTGAAAATCTTTACAAACATCACACTGCCTACCACGGCAAGTTTGTTCCAAATAGGAGGAAACGTGAGCTTTGAGGGGTAGACTTGTAACTTGACTGTGGGATTCTGGATGATGTAGGAACAATCATGACTCCTTCACTTTAGCCCCTGTACACCATCCATGATGGATACCACATGCCAGGATTCTTCTATAGAATCAATGATGGCCCTCACACACTTCGCTCTCAGAATTATCTGGAGACTTTAAATTTGTCAACATGCATTTACATATCTATAATTTATCGAACAATTAAATATACGATGGTGTCTTTGGAAAGTTAGAGCATGGTTTCCTCCCCCTGTGCTCCATCCTCCACCCCCCCTTCTCATTTTAAATACATTTGGAAACATTCCTTTTAAACTTATCTTGCAGCTTGTCAATGATGCTTCTTTTTTCCACATCCCTTAATTAACTCTTTTCCTCAGGCTTGCCTGGGGCCCTATTGATTTCTTTCTCCTGCACAATATTATCAGTGGCAAGGAGCTGCTCTGTGATGACTGGAGAGCACATTGCTGGCATCTCACAGATGTGCCAGGGCCACACATGTCATGTGTGGACTCAACTGAAATGACTCACTTGGATAAGAGGAGTGAGCCCCTCAAGTGCTGCTGAGTTGAAAAGAAGATTCACACTGAAGTGATTTGGGTGGAAAAAAAAAAGAGAGAGAGAGAGAGAGTAGCAGAAATAGATGTGACCTAAAGAGATGAATTATAGGGGAAAAGGATGGAAAGTGTAGAAGAACAATAATTTCAATGCCATTGGAACCCCGTAAAACAAACCCGGAATTTATTTGCAAATAGCTCTTAGACAACACTTGTGGAATTTAATATTTAATTTTTAAATGAATTCAGCATCGAATGATTTTCTTGACTTTATAAAGGACTATTAATGGAATCATTTGAGGTTATTTAAAAAATATATGTGTATACACACGTGTAAACACACACACACACACACACACACATATATACATATACATATTTTTTAAATAACATTTGCTCTTAAAATCCTAACAAGTTGGGGGGCTCCTGGGTGTCTCAGTCCATTAAGCATCCGCCTTCAGCTCAGGTCATGATCCCAGCAGCTTGGGATCAAGCCCTGCATCAGGCTCCCTGCTCAGTGGGGAGCCTGCTTCTCCCTTTGCCTGCCACTCCCCCTCCTTATGCTCTCTGGCTCTCTATTGCTCTGTCATAAAAATAAATAAAATCTTTTTTAAAAAATCCTAGCAAGTTCACAATTTGCTAATTCTGCCCAGCAGGCTTCATTTGACTACCATTCAATATAGCCATTCAGCCATTACTATCTATCTATCTATCTATCTATCTATCTATCTATCTATCTATCTATCTATCATCTATCATCATCTATCTAACTATCCATCCATCCACCCATCTATCTATCCATACATCCATATATCTATCTCCCTACTTATCATCTATCTCTAATGGTGAGTTAGGTCAGACATTGCACGTACATGTATATACAGGGAACTGAATCAACCACCAATAATAAGAGCATAAAAGGGACAATTCTCAGCAAACTTAAGAGAATTCAGAGGCTCGTGTATAATTTCTTATTAAGACAAAAAATCATAAGGTGATTATTATTCATAGGAGCTCATACTTGCGGCTCTTTGGGACTAAATGAGATTATGATATCTTAAATATAATCGCAACATCACTACATTTAATTTACAACTCTGTACCACTTGTCTGCATGTGGCTGATCTTGCTGCACTTGAAAATGCAGAAATAATCAAGCTAAATTATTTCCATTTAGTAATGGATCATTATCCCTCTTTTACTATTTGCTACTGACTCATAATCAAGGTTCGGATCCAATCAATAATTGTGTTCTTTTCTCACTAGGGTAATTTATATTTCTATATCTGTGTTGAGGTTTTATTTTTTTAAATCTCCTTATGAATCATCATTCTTAGAGAATCATATATTAATTTTTGGTGACATTTAAAATACTCTTTAAGAGAACAGCTTTTCTAAAACAATAAAAAAATCATGTAATTATTTGAGGCTCATTTGCTAATGAAAATATTAAGAAACAAGTATTGCTACCTCAATTCAGTGCAAGGTACTAAATCTTCTCATACTTGAAAAGATTTTTTTGAAAATATGCAATGGCTGGAGTTGAACTGAAGTGTTTAGAATGCTGTTTGCCCCGGAGTAGGCATTCAATAAACAATTGCTGGATTAATAAATGACTAGCATATTAATGAATTCTATAAAGAAATACAAATTATTTGAGATATGAGCAAATGTGACATCAGTAGATCCATTACCAATTCACCCTACAAATCAGAATCACTTTGTAATGATAACTAGAAAAAAATGCATATATCATTGAAAGAACATTTTGGCAAAGAGTAATAATTGGTAGTTCCTTGAGAAAGACTATGTTCCAAAACTCAAACCTGGTAGCATTGTCTGATGGGGATGAGCATTCATCAAACATAATCTTACATAGAAAAGTACAATTTATAATCTGGTGTCTTCCTGAGGCATTTATTTGTTAATCCTATATTTCCCCTTATTTTGGATTGAAAAGCAGGTTAGGGAAAACCCACTCTACTTCTCAGACCTTTTTGACTTAAAGCTAAATGAGCATGCCATCTGATTAACTCAGCTAAACAGGCATTACTAAATGGACTCAGATCAGTCAAGTCAGTTGCTTGCCTGAATTAACTACTTGTTTAAACAAATTAACCAGTCAATTCTGCCAAAATACTAAGTTCTTCTATCCCTGCAAAGAAGACCAGTCACCCTGAAGCAGAGAGGATATAATTAAAACATCTTATCATAGAATAGCAAACTGAGCAGAATTGGTCTGAAGTTAATGGAGGATACACAAACAGCCTTTTTCTTAAAAAAGGAGCTTTAAATAGAAAATTGCTGTGTCCATTAACTATATAAACAGGCAAGGAGACAACAGATTCACTGGTCTTTCATTACTCCATAGCAATTCTAAGTTAACTTAAGCTGACAACAGGAGGCACATTGTTTGACCAGCAACTTCAAAAATAGAGCCCAGTGTCTCCCGCTCCTTGATATTTATGTGCTGTGTGTAATCCCCCTCCCTTAGAGTCTAGACTGGATTTACTGACTGGCTTTCAATACACGGAATACAGCAAGAGTGATGATCACAGAAGAACTGTGGCTTCAGTCTTGAGTTGCCCTCTCTTGCTGGCTTGCTTTGAGGGAAGACAGCTGCCATGCTGTAAACTGCCCCATGGAGAGGTCCATGTAGCACTGGGAACTGCCCACTGCCACACAAGTGTGCTCGAAGCAGTAGCAGATCCTCCCCAGTCAAGTTTGGAGATGAGACCACAGCTCCAGTCCACACATTCATGACAAGTCCAGTGAAAGACCCTGAGCCAGATTCATGGAGCTAAGCTGTCCCTGGATTCCTGACTCAGAGATTGGGAGATAATACATGTTCGTGGCTTTAAGTCACTAAATTTTGGGATAATTTGTTATGCAGCAATAGATAACTATCTCACATTGCTTTCTTCAATTCACAGGTAGATATAAGGTGATATAGTTAAAACTCACCTTCAGATACATCGTCTGTATCTCTGATGGTAGAATGGGAAATCTGCATTCAGCAATACTTCTCTAGATTGTAGATAAATAAGAACTCATAAATACCAAGCAAAATACTCCAGCATTATATTTGCTTGGCATATGGACTGACACATAGCTAAGCCTTAGAGGGTAGCAGACTGGTGAGCAACAAAGTCTTTAGGCCAAATTATGTGGATTCAACACTGAGCTCTGATATATAAGAGCTATGTCCCACTGTGCTAGTTATTAAACGCCTGTGTTTCATTTCTCTCACCAGTAAAATGGGGAGTAGTATCTACCTCATAGGGTATTGTAAGAATTAAATGGATCAAGCACATTTAATGTACTTATAATAGTCCCTCAGATATAGTAAGCACTATGTAGGTATTACTATGTAGGTAGAAAGCTCCTGAAGAGCTTTCTCTTAATAGTCAATGGAAATTATAAGACCCAAATCTTAGAAGCATGCTCATAATAAGAGGAAGAACTTTGGATAAATCTGCAGAGTTCAAATCTGTAGAAGTTAAGATGATGAAATGTAATTCTCAAAGATAACAATTGGTACCAATGTGCCATATGGTATGTTGGAGGTATTTGGAGAAAATTACATTTTCTGCATCATGAGACATATGATAAAATTGTAAGAAGTACTGAGCTGTTTATTTCAAAATTTCTTCTAATTGTTTTAGGGGAAAGTCCCTCAGTAGATGGATCTCAGGGAGCAGGTTGACATTCATCTCTTTAAACAAACCTTCAAATCAACTATTTCAATGACAAGGTCTGTCTGAATTCCAGGATTGAGACCATATAACTGATCACATATAATTAGGTTTTTGAGGTGATTTTGAACATCCTGTTCTTTTTATACGATAATCTTCAACACTCTGCCCTCTCCCCAAATAAAAAAGCAAAGAATCACAAAAACCTCCAACTGGGCAGTCTTTATTATAGTTAAAGTATTTGGACCAACATTTTCAAAGCAACTTGCAATAGTTTAAATAGATTTCTCAAATCCTCTATTATGATTGAACAAAAGCATATGCTTATGGATAGTACTCTGAGGCAAGTGGGTGAACTATGGATATTTTGTGTTTGTGTTAAGAAATGAAAGGACAAAGAATTAGAGATGGACTCTAAATTCAGGTTCTCTATGCATGATTTCTGGATTTGCAGCCAGCAGGGCATTTGGGGACTATTTCTAAAAAACTCTTTGGCTCTGCTTTCTCAGCTGTAAAATGGGGTTAATAATAGTACTGGCCATGTGGAGCTGCTAAGAGAAACAATAATATAATATGCACAGACCACTTTGCATTGTGCCTGGCAAAAACAAGTTCTCAGAAGACATTAATGGTTGAAGTTATTGCCATTAGTACTATCACTGCTGTTGTAAACATTCTATATCTTTCTCTTCTCCTATTTCTTACATCCAAGACAAAAATTTTCTCCTCTGCTTTTTCTCCTACAACCTGCACTGATACTCTGGGGAGGGGAGAGTATAGTTGAAACAGTCACCTTGGATGGAACTTTGTGCCCAAGAATGATGACTGGATTTTCTTGTAAAATAGAACATGGCTACTAAACTCAGCACATCAGAATGAAACCTCTTTCAATTTGGCAAATGCAAGAATAACTAATATATGTGTGTTGTTAAAGTACAATAGAGAAGACAAAAATTTACATTTTTGTTAAAATCATATTTTACCATTTTGTAACAAATAAATGGAAGACACACTATTTCATCAAACTGGTCAAGCAAAACAAAAAGTTAACGCATGTACACATTTGCAAGCATGTGTGCATACACATAATATACACATACATGCACACACCTCTATCGAATAATAAATTGGATATCTTTGTTCTGAACTCTAAACTTGAGTAAAACTTGTCTCTGAGATGCTTCTCCTACTGAAACCATCAGCTCACTAATGGACAGTATTCTCTCCTCTGAAAACACATTTCTGGTATAAATGACCTGGAGACTATGGTCTCTAAAGAGCAATTGCCCTCTATCCCAAAGGTGGTTTTTGTAATCCTACCTCCCCCTCCACTCATCCATCCTCATTCTGTACAACTTCTCTCCACAGGCTAAGTCCAGTCCTCTGTTCTTTGGCTGACACACAGTGCCAGCATCTGTGGCCGTTCATCCTGTTCAAGTTGTCATCTTAAAGACAGGGAAAACAGAAAGGAACGAGGCTTCCTGAAATCAATGTGACAGCACAACTCCCCTATAAAAAACATTGCTGTCTTAAACTTATGAGAGTTCAGCAGTTGGACAGAGATATGAATCTTGTCATTTTTTTTAAGGCCAAATAACAAAGGGAAGGAAGCAGGAAGATTAGAATGGCATTGCAAATGAGAAAATTGAAGGCTGAGAAATCCTGATTAGACACATTCTTGAGAAGAGCTTATTGAATATGTAAGAAGGCATTTTATATCTTAACATTTTCCTGGGTGAAAGAGAGATATTTCTTAATTTTAATCCAATACGCCTAGTAAAGAGATAATGCTTTTGATTTTAAATTGGAAGTACATGTTTTTCTTCCTCCTAAAATCTATGTGATGCTACTCAATAAATTCAATCTATTTACTACATGTTCTATTTACCTAAGTATATGTGAACCATACCAATTTTAATTTGAATTGTTAAAATCTTTTTTTTTTTTGACAAATCTATAAAATCATGATGCTTCAGGATACAAAAGAAATGACACCCCCCCTCCGCCCGGTGGAAAACAAATCCTTTGAAAGAAAGCCGACAACAACACTTAATATTAATCTTGTTTCAGACTAAATTTACTTCAGAGACTTTCTACAAACTCATTTTTGCTGCCTGTGTTCAAGTGGAAATCAAATATTATAGATAAAATGGAAGCTCTCAGCTATGCCCAAAGTAATAAGTTTGCAATAGTTTTCTCACAGGGGAATCTCAGAATGCTTTGAAGTGCTTACCTTTTTATGCCTACAAAATAATTATATCTATGGTTATAATATAAATGAATCTTCTTCGAATGTAGCCAATCTGTGCCAGGTTTGGGTTTTATTAAGTATTACACTTTGGAAATCTGCTATTCACAGAGCTAAGTGTGTTTGAATTATGTCCGCTCAACTTGACAAATCTGAAACATAAAGTCACTGCCCATTCCTCCTTAAAAATATTGCAGATGTGCTTGGAAGTAAGCATTTGAAACTACAAGATCCCAACTCTCACCACTCTAAATAAAGTAAGTGCTAAGTTTTAGGCAAATGTCAGATGTAGAATGAGAAAAAAATGACCAGGAATCTTATCCAGTTGAAACCTAACATATTAGGAAACCATGAAGTCATGTTCAGTAATAACAATAGCTGGATTTAGGTGCTATGCAGTTTGAAAGGTGATATTTGAACATGAGATTTTTAAAAATTTAGCCAAGGTTCTCTAATTGAGGAATATAAGCAATAATAGTAAATAAAGGTAAATATTTCATTACTCTTTCCAAAGGGGTCCAAGACAGACATGTAACTTTCTTGGAGGATATACTCATTTTTGAGTATTAAAATAAAGATACACAATCAGTCAAGTAAGAGAAAAGTTAATGTTTAAAAAAAAGAGTATAGATATCACCCCACACCTGTCAAAATGGCTAGAATCAAACCCCCAAGAAACAGCAAGTATTGGCAAGGATGTGGATAAAAAGGAACCCTCCTGCACTGTTGGTGGTAACGCAAACTGGTACAATCACTATGAAAGACAGTATGGAGGTTCCTCAAAAAGTTAAAAATAGAACTACTCTATAATCCAGTAATTGTACTACTGGGTTATTTACCTCAAAATATGAAAAACTGATTGGAAAGATTATATGTACCCTTATGTTTATTGCAGCATTATTTACAATAACCAAACTGTGGAAACAATCCAAGTGCCCATCAATAGATGAATGGATAAAGAAGAGGGGGTATATACATACAGTGGAATATTATTCAGCCATAAAAAGGAATGAAATCTTGCCATTTGCAATGGTATGAATAGGGTTAGAGTATAATGCTAAGCAAAATAAGCCAGTCAGAGAAAGACAAAGACCATTTAATTTCACTCATATGTGGAATTTAAGAAACCAAACAAAGTGGAAAAAAAAGACAAATCAAAAAAACACTCTTAACTATAGAGAACAAACAGATGGTTACCAGAGGGGAGGTGGATGGGGTACATGGGTGAAATAGGTGAAGGAGATTAAGAGTATGCTTATCTTAATGAGCACTGAGTAATACATGGAACTGTTGAATCACTCTATTGTATACCTAAAAACTAATATAACACTGCTTGTTAACTGCACTGGAATTAAAATTTAAAAAATAAATGTGAAAGAGATACCACTTCACCCTGCGGCATGGATATAATCAAAGTGATAGATATTTTGTGTTGGCAAAAATATGGAGAAATTGGAACTCTCATACAATCTTGGTGGGGATTTAAATGGTGCAGCAGCTTTGGAAAACACTGGAAGGTCTTTAAAAGGTTAAATAGAGGGGTACCATATAACCTAGCAATTCCACTCTTAGGTATCTATCCAGGAGAAATAGAACATAGGTTCACATAAAAACTTGTGCATGGATATTCATAGCAACATTATTAATAATAGCTAAAAAGTGAAAATAACTCAAATTTCCATTTGTTTATCCAACAAACAAAATGTGGTACATCCATACTGTAGAATATTATTTGGCATTCAAAAGGAACGAACTACTGATACATGCTACAGATGGATGAACCTTGAAAACATTTTAGTAAATGAAAGAATCCAATCACAACAGAAAATACACTGCATGGTTCTATTCATAAGAAATGTCCAGAATAGACAGATCAGCAGAGACAGAAAGTAGATGAGTGGTTTCCTGGAGCTGAGGGGTGGGGAAGATGGTGACTGACTGCTAATGGACACATGATGAAAATTTAAAATCAGACTGTGGTGATGGTTGTACAGCTCTGCAAGTATATTACAAATCACTGAATTATTCACTCTAAAAGAGGAAGTTTTATGGCATATGAATTCTGTTTCAATAAAGCTGTTTTAAAAAATAACACAGGAAAGGGATCAGGAACCTTGGAGTGGGCTGGGTCTCCAGTTTGCACATTCTTATTTAAAAAAAAAAGATTTATTTACTTATTTGAGAGAGAGAGACAAAGAGAAATAGATGAGGGGCAAAGGGAAAGGGAGAGAATCTCAGGCAGACTCCCCACTGAACGTGGAGTCTGAGACCTGAGGCCTAATCATGACCTGAGCAGAAATCAAGAGTTGGATGTTCAACCAACTGAGCCACCCAGATGTCTCGGGTTTGCATATTCTAGAATAACTTTCACCCTCTCAGTCACATTTTATTCTCACCATTGAAAAAACTAAAATCAAAACAAACAAATAATAGAAAAAAAAACATACTAGGTGAGATCATCTCTTCTATTTGTGTCAAGCTTTGTCTTTCTAAATATTCACAGAGCACCTACCGTGTGGCCTGTGCAATATGTGAAGAATGCAATAAAGACATCTCTAAGAAAGGACAGCAAGAATATAAAGAGGAGTTTTAGAGATACACAAGATAAACAAGATAATGTGAGATCAGGTACTAAAATATGTGGCAATAATTATAAAAGAAGTAGAACTTCTAATGCAATCCCTATCAAAGTACCAATAGCATTTTTCACAGAACTATAACAATCAATCCTAAAATTTATATGGAACCACAAAAGACCCTGAATAGCCAAAGCAATCTTGTAAAAGATTGTAAAAGAAAGGCAAGCTTGTAAAAGAAAGGCAAAACTGGAGGCATCACGATTCCAGACTTCAAGTCACAAACCTGTAGTATTCAAAACAGTACGGTACTGGCAGAAGAATAAACACATAGATCAATACATAGATCAATAGAATGAATAGAAAACCCAGAAATAAACCTACAATTATATGGTCGAGTAATTTTTGACAAAGCAAGAAAGTATATCCAATGGGGAAAAGGCAGTCTCTTCAAAAAATGGAGTTGGAAAACTGGTAAGCTATATGCAAAAGAATGAAACTGGGCCATTTTCTTACACCATACATAAAAATAAACTCAAATGGATTAAAGATCTAAATATGAGACCTGAAACAATAAAAATCCTAGAAGAGAGCACAGGCAGTAATTTATTTGAGATCAGCCATAACAACATTTTCTTGATAGTCCTCCTACAGTAAGGGAAACAAAAACAAAAATAAACTATTGGAACTCCGTCAGAATAAAAAGCTTCTTCACAGCAAAGGAAATAATCAACAAAACTAAAAGGTAACCTAAGGAATGGAATATATTTGCAAATGACATATCTGATAAAGGGTTGGTATCCAAAATATATAAAGAACTTATACAACTCAACACCCAAAAACCAAATAACCCAACTAAAAATGGACAGAAAACATGAAAAGATATTTCTCCAAAGAATACAAACAGATGGCCAACAAACACATGAAAAGATGCTCACCATCATTTATCATCAGGGAAATGCAAATCAAAACTACAATGAGATATCACTTCACACCTGTCAAAATGGCTAAAATCAACAACACAAGAAACAGCAGGTGTTTGTGAGAATGTGGAGAAAAAGGAACACTTGTGCACTGCTGGTGGGAATGCAAACTGGGACAGTCACTGTGGAAAACAGTATGGAGTTTCCTTAAAAGGTTAAAAATAGAACTATCCTACAATCCAATAATTTCACTACTGGGTATTTACCCAAAGAATATGAAAACACTAATTCAAAAAGATATATGCACTCTTATGTTTATTACAGCATTATTTACAATAGCAAAACTGTGGTACCAGCCCACTGTCCATCCACAGATGAATGGATAAAGAAGAGGTGGCATAAATATATATACAGTGAAATATTATTCAGCCATAAAAAAGTGAAATCTTGGAGAGGAGGAGCAAGATGGTGGAGGAGGAAGAGACCTAAATATCATCAGGTCCCAAGAGGTCAGCTAGATAGTTATCAAACCATTTGGAACACCTACAAACTCAATAGGAGATCAAAGAGAAGAAGAGCAGCAATTCTAGGAACAGAAAAGCAACCACTTTCTGGAAGGTAGGACATGCGGAGAAGTGAATCGGAAGTGATATACAGGAAGATAGATCACGGGGAGAGGGGCCGGCTCCCGGGAAGCAGTAGAGCAGTGGAGCACAAAATCAGAACTTTTACAAGTCTGCTCCACTGAGGGACATCACTCCAGAGACTAAGCAAGGGGTGGAGCCCTCGCGGGGACAGTGTGGTCTCCGGACCCAAGGGGTCACAGAAAGACCGGGGGTGCCTGAATGCAGCAGAGCTTCCAGGTATCTGAATGGGGAAGATGGCTGCAGAGATGAAGCCAAGCAGTCTCAGCTCGGGGTTACCTTAAATTGTGATCCAAGGCATAGTCGGGCCACTGCTCTTCGAGCAGGGACCCCACAAGTGGCAGATCCAGGGAGACCCTCTCCTTCCTCCTCCAGGAATAGTGGTGCAGGAGCATGCTGCAGAAATCTTCTAGGTTTGTAGACGGGGTTGTGTGACAGAGATAGAAATGCTCCGTCACAGGCTCTCCAGCTTGGGGTGCAGCCCAGAGACCAGGGAGAGAGGCATGATTGACTGCTTTTCTCTGAGGATGCACTGAAGAGTGGGGCTCTGAGTTCTTGGCTCCTAAGGGGCCGGAAATTGGGAGGCCGCCATTTTCATTCCTGTCCTCCAAAGCTGTATGGAAAGCGTTCAGGGAAAAAAAGCTCCCCGAGAGGGAATCCGAGCAGATTACTTAGCCTGGCCCCTGGCAAGGGCGGTGCAATTCCACCTCAGGCAAAAACACTTGAGAATCAGGGCAACAGGCCCCTCCGCCAGAAGATCAGCAAAAACATCCAGCCAAAGTTCATTGATCAATAAGAACTTCAGAACACCAGAGCTAGGAGAATGCAACACATAGAATTCATGGCTTTTCACCCATGATTCTTAGTATTTCAATGTTAAATTTTTTTAGTTTTATTTTTTCTTATTCTATTTTTTTCCTCTTTCCTATTTTAACCTTTTTAAAATAGTTTATCTTACCAATACCTTTTTTAAAAATCTTTTTCAATTTTCACTATTAATCATATTCTATCCCTTCATTATATTTAACCTTGTTTTTTGTATACATAGAGGTTTCTCTTTCTTTAAAATTTTTGGATACAGTTTCTTCTAATAGATAAAAACATACCCTAAATCTAGAGTATGGCTTTGTTCTAGTCTCCAGCATGATCATATTCTTTCCTCTTTTTTTTCTTTTCTTTTTTCAAAAACTTGTTATCAATTCCTTTTTTAGAATCTTTTATAATTTTCATCTTTACAGTCATAATCCATCCCTTCATTGTGTTTACCCTTATTTGTGTGTATATATAAGTTTTTCTTTCTTTAAAATTTTGGGAGGCAGTTTCTTCTAACAGACCAAAATACACCCAAAGTCAAGTGATCAAGTGTGTGGATATCTACATATATATATATATATTTTTTCCTACTTTCTTCTCCTCCCGTATCAGGTCTTTTCTGATTTGGTTAGTGTATATATTTCTGGGGTCGTTGCTACCCTTTTAGTATTTTGTTCTCTCATTATTCTTATCTGGATAAAATGACAAGGTGGAAAAACTCACCTCAGAAAAAAGAACAAGAGGCAGTACCAATGACTAGGGACCTAATCAATACAGACATTAGCAAGATGTCAGAACTAGAGTTCAGAATGACGATTATCAGGTGCTAGCTGGGCTGGAAAAAAGAATGGAAGATACTAGAGAATCACTTTCTGGAGAAATAAAAGAACTAAAATCTAAGCAAGTTGAAATCAATAAAGCTATTAATGAGGTGCAATAAAAAAATGGAGGCTCTTACTTCTAGGATAAATGAGGCAGAAGATAGAATTAGTGATATAGAAGACCAAATGGTGGAGAATAAAGAAGCTGAACAAAGAAGAGATAAACAACTACTGGACCACAAGGGGAGAATTCGAGTGATAAGAGATACAGTAAGATGAAACAATATTAGAATAATTGGGATCCCAGAAGAAGAGGAAGAAAGAGAGAGAGGGGCAGAAGGTATATTGGAGCAAATTATAGTAGAGAATTTCCATAATATGGGGAAGGGAACAAGCATCAAAATCCAGGAGGCACAGAGAACCCCCCTCAAAATTAATAAAAATAGGTCAACATCCCATATCTAATAATAAAACTTACAAGTCTCAGTGACAAAGAGAAAATCATGAAAGCAGCTCGGGACAAGAGGTCTGTAACATACAATGGTAGAAATATTAGACTGACAGCAGACCTATCCACAGAGACCTGGCAGGCCAGAAAGGACCGGCATGATATTTAGTTTTAGTTCAGAGTTTAGTTTAGTTTAATTTAGTTTAGATTTAGTGCAGAGCCCTAAACGAGAAAAATATGCAGCCAAGAATACTATATCCAGCTAGGCTGTCATTGAAGATAGGAGAGATAAAAAGCTTCCAGGACAAACAAAAACAAAAAGAATTTTCAAACACCAAACCAAGCCTACAGGAAATATTGAAAGGGGTCCTCTAAGCAAAGAGAGAGCCTAAAAATAACAGACCAGAAAGGAACAGAGACAAGATACAGTAACTGTCACCTTACAGACAATACAATGGCACTAAATTCATATCTTACTCTGGATATAAATGGACTAAATGCCTCAATCAAAAGACACTGGGTATCAGAATGGATTAAAAAAAAACAAGACCCATCGATATGCTGTCTGCAAGAAACTCATTTTAGACCCAAAGACACCTCCAGATTTAAAGTGAGGGGGTGGAAAACAATTTGCCATGCTAATGGACATCAAAAGAAAGCTGGGGTGGCAATCCTTATATCAGATAAATTAGATTTTAAGCCAGAGACTATAATAAGAGATGAGGAAGGACGCTATATCATACCTAAAGTCTGTCCAACAAGCAGATCTAACCATTTTAAATATCTATACCCCTAACATGGGACCAGCCAATTATATAAACAAATGAATAACAAAATCAAAGAAATGCATCAATAATAATATAATAATAGTAGGGGACTTTAACACTCCCCCTCACTGAAATGGACAGATCATCTAAGCAAAAGATCAACAAAGAAATAAAGGCTTTAAATGATACACTGGACCAGATGGACATCACAGATATATTCAGAACATTCCATCCCAAAGCAACAGAATATACATTCTTCTCTAGTGCACATGGAACATTCTGGAAAATAGATCACATCCTGAGTCACAAATCAGGTCTCAATTGGTACCAAATGACTGGGATCATTCCCTGCCTATTTTCAGACCATAATGCTTTGAAACTAGAACTCAACCATAAGAGGAAAGTTGGAAAGAACTCAAATACATGGAGGCTAAAGAGTATCCTATGAAAGAATGAATGGGTCAACCAGGAAATTAAAGAATTAAAACAATTCATGGAAACAAATGAAAATGAAAACACAACTGTTCAAAATCTTTGGGACACAGCAAAGGTGGTCCCGAGAGGAAAGTACCTAGCAATACAGCCTTTCTTAAGAAACAAGAAAGGTCTCAAGTACACAATCTAACCCTACACCTAAAGGAGCAGGAGAAAGAATGGCAAAGAAAGCCTAAACCCAGCAGGAGAAGAGAAATAATAAAGATCAAAGCAGAAATCAATGAAACAGTAACCAAAAGAACAGTAGAACAAATCAACAAAACTAGGAGCTGATTCTTTGAAAGAATTAACAAGATTGATAAACCCCAGGCCAGACTTATCAAAAAGAAAAGAGAAATGACCCAAATTAATAAAATCATGAATGAAAGGGGAGAGATCATAACCAACACTAAAGAAACAGAAATAATTATAAGAACATATTATGAGCAACTATACACTAGCAAATTTGACAACCTGGAAGAAACGGATGCATTCCTAGAGACATATAAACTACCAAAACTGAACCAGGAAGAAATAGGAAACCTGAACAGACCCATAACCAGTAAGGAGATTGAGGCATTCATCAAAAATCTCCCAACAAACAAGAGCCCAGGGCCAGATGGCTTCCCAGGGGAATTCTACCAAACATTTAAAGAAGAATTAATACCTATTCTCCTGAAACTGTTCCAAAAAATAGAAATGGAAGGAAAACTTCCACACTCATTTTATGAGGCCATCATTACCTTGATTCTAAAACCAGACAAAGACCCCATCAAAAAGGAGAATTACAGACCAATACCCTTGATGAACACAGATGCAAAAATTCTCACCAAAATACTAGCCAATAGGATCCAACAGTACAGTAAAAAGATTATTCACCACGACCAAATGGGATTTATTCCTGGGGTCCAAGGTTGGTTAAACATCCACAAATCAATCAATGTGATAAAATACATTAATAAAAGAAAGAACAAAAACCATATGATACTCTCAATAGATGCTGAAAAAGCATTTGACAAAGTACAGCATCCTTTCTTGATCAAAACTCTTCACAGTGTAGGGATAGAGGTATACACCTCAATATCATCAAAGCCATCTATGAAAAACCCACAGTGGGTATCATTCTCAATGGGGAAAAACTGAGAGCTTTTTCCCTTAGGTCAGGAACATGGCAGGGCTGTGCACTATCACCACTGCTATTCAACAGAGTACTATAAGTCCTAGACTCAGCAATCAGACAACAAAAAGAAATAAAAGACATCTGAATCAGCAAAGAAGAAGTCAACTCTCACTCTTGGCAGATGATATGATACTTTATGTGGAAAACCCAAAGACTCCACTCGAAAACGGCTAGAACTCATACAGGAATTCAGTAAAGTGTCAGGATATAAAATCGATGCACAGAAATCAGTTACATTTCTATACACCAACAGCAAGACAGAAGAAAGGGAAATTAAGGAGTTGATCCCATTTACAATTCCACCCAAAACCATAAGATACCTAGGAATAAACCTATCTAAAGAGGCAAAGAATCTGTACTCAGAAAACTATGAAGTATTCATGAAAGAAATGGAGGAAGACACAAAGAAATGGAAAAACGTTCCATCCTCATGGATTGGAAGAACAAATATTGTGGAAATCTCTATGCTACCTAAAGCAATCTACACATTTAATGCAATCCCTATCAAAATACCATCAACTTTTTTTCAAAGAAATGGAACAAATAATCCTAAAATTTGCATATAACCAGAAAAGACTCTGAATAGTCAGAGGAATGTTGAAAAAGAAAACCAAAGCTGGCAGCATCACAATTCCAGACTTCAAGCTCTATTACAAATCTGTAATCATCAAGACAGTATGGTACTGGCACAAAAATAGACATGTTGGTCAACGGAACAGAATAGAGAGCCCAGAATGGACTCTCAACTCTGTGGTCAACTAATCTTTGACAAATAGGAAAGAATGTCCAAGGGACAAAAGACAGTCTCTTTAACAAATGGTGTTGGGAAAATTGGGACAGCCACATGCAGAAAAATGAAACTGGACCATTTCCTTACGTCACACACAAAAACAGACTCAAAATGGATGAAAGACCTCAATATGAGACAGGAATCCATCAAAATCCTTGAGCAGAACACAGGCCATAACCTCCTCAACCTCAGCCACAGCAACTTCTTTACAGAAACATCACCAAAGGCAAGGGAAGCAAGGGTAAAAATGAACTACTGGGACTTTTTGTCAAGATAATAATCTGCACAGCAAAGGAAACAATCAACAAAACCTTAAGACAACTGACAGAATAGGAGAAGATATTTGCAAAAGACATATCAGATAAAGGGCTAGTATCCAAAATCTATAAAGAACTTATCAAACTCAACACCCAAAGAACAAATAATCCAATCAAGAAATGGGCAGAAGGCATGAACAGACATTTTGGCAAAGAAGACATCCAAATGGCCAACAGACACATGAAAAAGTGCTCAATATCACTCAGCATCAGGGAAATACAAATCAAAACAACAGTGAGATACCACCTCACACCAGTTAGAATGGTTAAAATTAACAAGTCAGGAAATGAGATGTGGTAATATATACAATGGAATATTATGCAGCCATCAAAAATGAAATCTTGCCATTTGCAAAGATTTGGATGGAACTAGAGGGTATTATGCTAAGTGAAATAAGTCAGAGAAAGACAAATACTATATGATTTTACTCATATGTGCAATGTATGAAACAAAACAAATGAGCAAAGGGGAATAAAAGAGAGAGAGAGAGACAAGCCAAGAAACAGATTCTTAACTACAGAGAACAAACTGATGGTTACCAGAAGGGAAGTGGGTGGGGGGATGGGTGCAATAGGTGAAGGGGACTAAGGAGTGCACTTGTCACGATGAGCACGGGGTGATGTATGGAAGTGTTGAATAACTATATCGTACACCTGAGACTAGTATAACACTGTATATTAACTATACTGGAATAAAAAAAACACAAAACCTTAAAAACAAAGAAAAAGAAAATAAGAAGTAGAGCTTCATAGAAATCCTATATTGGTATGGATTCGAGATCCCTGAGTTGATGGTCAGTTTATATTTCGACCGGTAGGAAGAAGTAGGGAAGATGAGCCAGAACAAGAAAGAGCATAAGCAAGGCCTAGAAGCAGAAATTGCACAGCACATCCATGGGAGTAAGAAGTCTAAAGCAGAGCTCCAGTGAGAGAATGGTGAGCTGTGAGAGGATTGGAAAGGTGGCATGAACCACTGAGAGTCTTGAATGATGAATCTAATGTATTTAACAGAGAAACCTGGAAGAGTGGAGGTATCACCATGAGAAAATGGATTCTTGGGGATAGAGCCAATTTTGTGGGAAAGATCATTGCTTCTGGGTTTGCAATTATGGGTTTGATGTAATGGAGAGGAGACCTGTAAGCTTCTGCAAGGCCCAGGTAAGAGGTCAGAGCTGAGGATTACTATTAAGAGTCATCAGCATGTGTAGCCTTGACATTTTTAGTGAGTAAACTTACTTCTGGAACTATGTAACAAGTGAGCAACTTCACTTTCTCACTTCCTGTTATTATTGAAAGGTCAAGGAAGTAGAACGATTAAACTTGAGTAAACTAAGATTCAGAAAAATAAGAGATTGTGGTCAGTTAGGAAGAAGGAAAATAAAAATGGTCTCCAAATTCTTGAAACACTCTCTCCAGCAGAAGAAACTTCTTTTGCTGTCAGTCATCACATCTATTTTGAATCGGATAATGATCAGTCAGCCACTTTCCAGGTCCCCTTTATACTTAGCATATTTCTTCAAAGCATAGTACACTCTTACGACTGAAATTCATCACCCAGAAATTATTTATGACATGCAAAAATTCACCTTTCGCCTCTAATTTCTCATAGGCTGTCACTTCTATTAGGAATATTGAGCTGGGTTATAGCTCAGAAAACTTAGTGCTAATGAGGCCAAGGACCTAGGTTCTCATTAGTTAGCATTAGGGAAGGAAAGAAAAACACACTATTTTCCATAGACTCTATCCCTAATACCATCCAGTTGCTTCTGAAATGGAATGTACTTAGCTTAGGACAGCTGCACCTTCCTATGAACAAAAGTGTTAGCTGACTTTCACAGTTCACTTCTGGGCACATACGGGGCATCGTGTGACTAGAACACCCTTAACGAATACTTGCTGAAGGGTGATAGAATACTCTTTAAATAAGAAATCCTGAAACAGAAGTTGCAAGATTCCTTTTCCTCTAAATATTACATAACAGTTTTCCAGCATTCTCTCTGCAAGTAGCTACAATTTCTTTTTCAGCCTATGAAAGATGTTCCTATCGTATTACTTGACTTTATGGCATATGACTCGGTCTGTGCTGATTTTTTCATCCTTATTCTGTTCAGTGAAAAATGATGGGAATTATGGAGCCAAAGGGAGAGCCATATGACAACTATTTTATAATGAGTTGTGTTGAGCAGCAGGTCTTCCTGCTGGTGAACTTGAAGGACTAATGCCAGCTTTTCCAAATTTAGAAGAGAATCAGAGGTGCCACTGACTGCATCTATGAGATGATGCAAGAAGGCTATTCATGAAGTTAAACTCTGAGCCGAGAGTGTTCGTTGGGGATCACCCACTAGGTATGACGAAGAGGTGTTCTTCTTAATAGCACTTCCCAATGTTCTATGTAGAAGAGTTTCATGGTGAAAGGAATTTATAGAATATTAAGACTAATCTGAAGAGGTTTTACTACCATAAGACTCTTCAGAATGTTTTCCATGCTGATGGGATTTGTGAATTTTAGGAGCAAAATATAGGAAATAGGATTTGTGAATTTTAAGAGCAAAGAAGAAAAAATTTCCCAAATATATTTATCCCTTATTCAAGAACACACTTTGTGAGGGTGCCTGGGTGCCTCAGCACAGTTGTTAAGCATCTGACTTTGGCTCAGGTCATGATCCCAGGGTCCTAGGATTGAGCCTCACCTTGGGCTCCCTGCTCTGTGGGGAGCCTGCTTCTCCCCCTCTCTCTCTGCCTGCTGCTCCCCCTACTTATGCTCTCTCTGTCAAATAAATGAATAAAATCTTAAAAAAAAAAAATACACCTTGTGAATCATTATATTCCACTTAAAATCAGAGAATGTACCTTATAGAAAGTTTAAATCATTGTCAACTCTGTGTACCTCTCTTAAAAAAAATAATAATTTAAAAGTTCCTAAAAAGAACAGTTGCAAATTAAGAAAAATATCAGTAGGGCCAGAATTTATTATGAAATTATTAAAATTTTATAAATACAGTATAATTACAAAAATTAAGAAAGTAACATGTAAAGCTACTACAGAGTGTCTAATCCAGTAAATATTTGATTGGCCTGTATTTTTTTTTAAGATTATTTATTTATTTATTTGACAGAGAGATCGAGAGCACACGTAGGCAGAGTGGCAGGCAGAGGGAGAAACAGGCTCTCCATTGAGCAGAGAGCCTGATGTGGGACTCGATCCCAGGACCCTGGGATCATGACCTGAGCTGAAGGCAGCTGCTTAACTGACTGAGCTACCCAGGCGCCCTGATTGGCCTGTATTAAAAACAAACAAACAAACATAAAACCAAATAAAAATTGTATTACACACCTAGTACAAAGCTTCTTTGTCTTTTATGTTGAGGATGTTTGGAACATACATTGGGTGCTCCATCATTATTATTTTATTTTATTTTGTTTTATTTTTTATTTATTTTTTCATCATTATTATTTTAAATGCAGTATTAAGCATAGTTACAATCCATTCCATCCTGAGATATATTTCTGTTCCTAATGCAAACTTAATGAAAATCTTTTTTATTAAACATGTCTTCAAATTTCTATTTTCCAAAAATAATGTGCAAAAGTTAAACAAGATATAGAAATATGTTTTAAAAGAACGCATTCTATATAATATTGAACTCATTCAGAGGAACAGGGATTAATTTTGTTTAATATTCAGATATATATTCACATTAATTTTGTTAGAATGGCCCTAAGCCAATTCCCCTGTATACCTACCCAGTTCTCAGTGGAGATTTTCATTTTCAAAGCTTATCAGTGAAAGACCAAGAAATACACAGATACACATATTGCATTTGTAAAAACTTCAAATAATCACCATCTAATACTTGCCATATTTTGTTACAAATAAACTATTCTCCTCATCTTATGGAAAGATCACAAGATTCGTTCTAGGCATAAATGGAGTTCTTTATTTCAGAGAAATGAATTTATTGACCTCTTGAAGATACTTAGGATTATTTGCTACTTTGTACCCTTCTTTAAAATTCAAAACATCCAGTAAACCTCTAATCAAGGACTAAGGAAGAATGTCTATGCAGCAAAGTGTTTTTATTTATCTTTTAGAATTTATCAGTGTTCATTATGTAAAGAGAAGGAGAATACCTATTAAATTATGTAACCCTTTGAGTTGTGTGCAATATCTCCCTGAGGAACCATTCTCAGTACACATTTGAATATATGCACGAAAATTTAGCATGCATCATCTCTTCTGAAAGTATTATAAGATGTTTAGAATCAGACAGGATGTTAGCTTTAAATGTCTGGCTAAGAAGACCTAGGGACAATGAACTACATAAAACACATTGTATCTACACACTGTACTGAAGACAGAAATGATGTCAGGGTGCTTGTTATATACCACCATGGAATGGATTCTTGAATAACACAATTTGCAAAAGAGAGTGTTAGGTCTATAGCCCTGTACCTACAGATGTTTTATTTGAATCAATTTTAGGTTCTTACAAAGAACAAGAAAAATGAGTGCAAGGTTCTTGCATTGGGACAGAAGTGTGTGTAGAGGGCTACGCATGCGTATTTTAAAAGAGTACTGCACCACTGATTAAGAACCTCTTAGAGGGGCGCCTGGGTGGCTCAGTCATTAAGTGTCTGCCTTCGGCTCAAGTCATAATCCCAGGGTCCTGGGATTGAGCCCTCCTTCAAGTTCCCTGCTCAGCGGGAAGCCTGCTTCTCCCTCTCCCACTCCCATGCCTACTTTTCCCTCTCTCACTCCCACTGATTGTGTTCCCTCTCTCTCTGTGTCTCTCTGTCAAAAAAAAAAAATCTTTTGAAATTTTTAAATAATAATAATAATAAAAGAACCTCTTGGGGGCAGGGGGAAGCACAACAATAGCCAGAAATGGAAATCCTACATGATTCTGATTCACTTGGACTGGAGTGGGCACTGAAATTACATTTTAATGGTGATGCGGTTGCTGGTGGCTCTTGAATCTCTCTTATTAGGGATGCTAGCTAAGGAGTCCAGAACAATTTTGGGAGGATGCCAACCCAGAGGCAGATTGTAAAGTCTGTCTCTTTGGGGTGCTATAACAAAGGAGGATAGATGTTGGGGCATAAACAATTAACATTTATTTCTCATAGTTTTGGAGACTGGGAGAGTAATATCAGGGTGTCAGTATGGTTGGGCTCAGGTGACAGCCTCCTTCTGGCCCCAGAATTCCAGTTTCTCATTGTATGCTCACATGACAGAGAGCAGAGAGGAAGCAAGCTCTCTCATGATTTATAAGGTCACTAATCCCATTCATCAGGGTTTACCCTCATCTAATCCTATTTACATCCTCCCCTAATTCTCTGCGTCCTAGCACCATCACATCAGAAGGATAGGGTTTCAACACATAAATTTTGGGGGGGCACATTTGGCCTGTCACACCCACTCAGGCATTCATCACCAGTTTAGCGATGGGTAAATCTGAGCCCATTCTCTTCTCTCATGCTTGCTGACTGGGTTCTCTATTTCCAGAAGGAAATATTACCATTTCAGAGCAAAGAGCCACAGTAGCTTTAAGTAAACCCTTTTGCTCATCTTTCAAATGATTGTTTTTTATGCTCAGGGTGAAGATATTTGCTTGATAAAAGAAATACATCTGGTTGTTCTCCCTACACCAAGTAATCATTCATTTATAAGGAGGGAATCCTGGAAATATCCCTTCACTCATTAGCTTTGAAAACTGCCTGGTTGTTTTTGACTTCTGAGGCTATTTGACACCTTATGCTAATACATATTTGAAGGAAAACACATTTCATCTAATCAGGCATTGTTTAGACACCTGCCACCTAAATCTGATTCCTGTATATCCTTCATTGCCCTGTTTCAGACGAAGCATCAGTTCTTAAATTAACACATTAGTCATGTAGAATGGCATTGGGTGAGCGAGAGGCGTGGGATGATTTCTTATACCAAGGTAAATAAAAATGTCATGGATTTATAATTAGCTTCAATTGCACTCCTTAAATCTGTGTGAGAGAATTCTTAGTTTGAGAAATTTGATCCGTATTTTCTTTATGACACTCCCACTAAGCTGGCTTTGAGAAAGCTCTTGATGCTTTCCATTAAAAGAACAATAATACAATATAGTTGACATGATGGTTAATTAGCTAATTTCTTCAGAGTACTTGTCAACTCCTCAGAGAGGGTAATATTAATACAGAGAACTGTTATAATGAGACCAAACTGCTCTGTACCTTATTTGAAGCAACGGGGTGCCGGGTGTGTAGTTAGACATTCCCTAACTGAAGGTGACATTCAAAATCACCTCCATTTTAAACCATGATTCTGATATCTATTGTTGAAGTGGCCTAAGACAATTTCTTTAATCTTGCTCTGTTTCCTCATCTGTAACATGGAAGGAATAACAAATGCTACCTCATGGGGCTTTTTGAGATCTAAGTGAAACAATGAGGTGCTTACAATCCTACCTGAAATAAAATAAGATTTCGATAAATATTGGCCACTAATTTAGGAAGATGGATAAATGGGAACCTTAACAACTTCAAAAATTATAGTAATCCCCCTTATCCTTGGTTTCACTTTCTATGGCTTCAGTTACCTATGGTCAGCTATAGTCTGGAAGTAGATAATTCCCCCTCTGATGAATCCAGAAGGTCAAGAGTAGCCTAAGGGCACATCACCATGTCAACTACATTTACCCCGTCTCATCTCGTCAATAAGCATTTATCATCTCATATCATCACAAGAAGAAGAGTAAGTACAGTACCATAAGATAGAGACCATATCCATATAGCTTTTATTATATTGTATTGTTATAACTGTTTTGTTTCATTGTTATTACTGTTAATCTGTTTTGTGCCTATGTTATAAATTAAACTTTATATAGATGTTTATATATACAAAAAAACACACTATATATAAAGTTCAGTACCATGTGTGGTTTCAGACATCCACTGGGGTTCTTGGAATGTATCCCCCATGGATAAGGGGGGACTTCTGTGTAGGTAAGAATCAGTTGTGATAAGTTATCAAAACATTTCAGATTCACCTGACCATCTGAGTTCTGGTCATTTACACCTGTGGTTGAAGTAAGCTAATTTTTTCATATCTATTTACCTATCGATGCATTATTTTCTTGTATATGGTGGTATTTTCAATGAACTCATAGAGAAAGAAATGTGAATAAAATGAGTATAAATAAATGAGTGAGGGGCACCTGGATGGCTCAGTTGGTTGAGTGTCTGCTTTCAGTTCAAGTCATGATCCTGGGGGTCCTGGGATTGAGCCCAGAGTCAGTCTCTGTGTTCAGTGGGGAGTCTGCTTCTCCCTCTGCCCCCTCCCCTTGCTCGTGCTCTCTCTCTCAAACAAAAATTATAAAAATCTTTAAAAAAATAAAACTAAAATAAATGAGTGAATGAGACAATCAATCAGGATTCAGGAAATTTAAGTGTTAATCCTATTATCATTAGTGATATGACTCTATCTCTTAGTTTCCTTGCCTCATTTTATGAAAGCAATATGAGAGGATTGGATGGAGTGAAAAATACTATACAAATGAAAGCTATCACCATAAATTGAGGTCTTAAAAGTATAAGATTTCTTTCCAAACTGCTTAATTAACTGAACTGAGTCTGTTCTGTCTTGATCAAAAATTGAGTCTTCTGTGTGCCTTTGTCCCCAAATGGATGGATCAGCCAACCTCTTAAACTCAGTGACTATGCCTTCCACTTCTGCTTCAATGTTGCATGGCCCTTCTCCTAGTTCTGGGCGAGAGAAGAACCTAGAAAGACACTTGGTGATGGACCATACCTCACTGTTCCTATTGCTGGGTCTAGCAATGGCTCATTCTTTCTTATAGAATTTTTGAACCCATTACGACTATGCTGATTTGTTGACTTAGGGACTTTACAGTGCCTCTTGGGGTGTGAAAAATAAGTTTTAAATATAGTTTAAAAAAATTCACATTTAACATATGTTTGTGAAACCTGATTTTACAATGATTATTTTTCTGTCTGTGAATACTCTAGTACACCAACCACCTGAAGCCTGGAGAGTGATTATGTCTAGTCTTCCCTTGTCATTTTTTCCTCATGTAGTAAGTCTATTTTTATAATGTTTTAATACTTTATTTTTATTCTGTTTTTTTCTCGCTATTGTAGACCATCACATCCTATGCAGCATATAAATAGACACCTGCAAATATATATATACGCAGGCGAGACAGCATCTGAAGAGACTTCTTGCAAAAAGCATAGGTCAAGTATAGTGAAGAAGGGTCTGAGGCAGCATGTCTGATGTTTTTTATTAGACAGAATCATTTGGTTTAAATCAAACAACTTTTTTGGGGTCCTATTGTGATTGCTTTTGTGGGAAAATATATTCATCAATAGGATATTAAAAATCTATAAATGTAATTGTATATATTTATACATAATTCTGCAACTATAACCACCAACTTTTAATATGGAGCTCATTTTCTTACACGATTCTGTCTTCTTTGTATGCTCAAAATTTTTTAACAAAGTGAAAGAGTTTTCAAAGAGATTTTATAATTTTCCTTGTTTTACCTGTAGTTTCAGAATACAGGGTTGTACTCCCTATTTGGCAGGCCAAACATACTTGTTTCTTGTGGAGGATGTGGGCCATCTTCCTGGGGTTATTCCAGACCCAGCCTAGTGGGTTGAGACAAAGAAACCTCAGCAGAAAGAGACATTTGGTGACACCCTTGAAACAGACAGTGTTGTGGGAATCTAAGGTGGGAGGGAGAATATCAAAGTAGCAGGGGAGAAGATGCCTTTATTACCCACTTCAGTGTACTGAAGGTGACAAATCATAGATGATGGTGGGATACAGTGCTTCATCAATGAACCTGTTTCCCTAACGATTAATGATATTGAGCATCCTTTCTTATCGTTTTGGTCATCCCTCTATCCCTTTGATAAAGTGTCTATACATACACACAACATGGAAAGTGCTGTATGTAACTGTAAATACTCTTGATAAATGTTTGTGATTTCAGAGAAAATCCATATTTATTCTAGACAGAGATTAGGATTTTGTAAAGGTTAGGAATATTCCATGTGCACTGGGATTTGAGTTTATAGGTATGATCTGGAAGAGTTATTGGTTATTTAGTACCTGAATTCAGGAACCATATTCATGTTATTGTGAATTATGTTAATAGAACATGTAGCACAATGTTCATGTCCATGTAAGTGAATTAATCCTAACTAAAAGATGTGGAAATGGAAAATGGAGGGGTGGTGTTTCATGTGAAATAAGAGAGAAAGCACACTAAAAATAGAAGACAGAGGTTTTGTATGGTGGGATAAAAGCTGATCTTGGCAAAGCTGACTCTGTCAGGCCCAAATCAGGCTGTTTGCAGGCAATAGGGAAAATTTATGGAGACTTTTCAAGTAGGAAACTTATAATCACAGAAGTGCTTTAGTCACATCAGTCAGCAGGAGGAAAACGGATAGAGTCTAGTAAAAAGATCAAGGGATGGAACTGGAGACAACTATATAGGAGACCAAGTAGTCCCCATTCAAGGGGTAGATATGAGGAAGGGAGGCCCCCAAACAGATGCAGAAGGATGAACAGAAGCACAAGAAGCCAAAGATAGAGATGCATTCCAGGAAAACTGAGTGATATATACTAGGCTCAACAATTAAGAGAGAACAACTCAGAAGTCATAGATGACCTTCAAGAGAATAGACTCAGGAAAATAATGCAGCGATAGCCAGATGGCAGGGTTGGCAGAGTCAGGAGAAGCCCAGGAATTAGAGACACTGAGTGTGGATGCCACTTTAAAAATCACTGCTATGAAGGGAAGGACAGAGAGCAAGAGGTTAAAACACACCTTTTGTTACTACTTTAGAAAGTTGTTTATGTCAAAAGCAAATGAGGAAGGCACTGAGGGAGAAGTTGAAGATACAAGAACATGAAAGGATAATCAGAGCGAGACTTGAGACCTTTGAGGAATCTGGAGGCTATGGAACACAGGGAGAGGGATGGGCGCTAGAAAGGATGGGTCTTCCAAAAGTCTGGGGAAGGAAGGAGAAGAGAATGGGGACTATGCTGCCTAACCTGGAGGTCAGGGTGCTGGGTAGGTGCCAGGCCAGGTTGGAGGGAAACAATACAGGAAGATCTGAAGTATGGTAAGGACGGCTGGATCAGCTAGAAACAGCTGATTGCCAAGTTCACTTGTTCCAAGGCATAACTACTGTTAGCAGTAGAGCTGCAACTCCAACATTGACTCTTCAGGATGGAGTAATTTATTTAATCGCATTCTGCATTCATTATTTACTCTGAATTTTTTATTAATTTATTTTTAATCAAAACCAGAACTTTTTACAGCAAAACCTTATTATTTCTTCCATGGAATCCAGAATGCAAATATTCTATATGGTAATTTTTTAACCATGAATAGAGTAATAGAAACCACTTAATCTGATCATCAGCATATATCAAAAACTACTTCGTGGGGGAAGTTCAACTCCATCCTTTTTTAATAATTGAAATAATTCTTTCTTAAAATTCTATCACAAGTCTGGTTTTTAAGATCTGTTATTGATTTTTCAGCACCCTAGAAAGTTTGCACTTCAGATTCATGTGAGGGGTTTTATTTTCAAATTATTTTTCTCTAGCTCTTATCAACAACTCAGTTACACTTTCAGTAGAGTATTCCATGATGGAAAATATAATTTGATTTAATGCCTATAAATTTCCAATCATAAGAGAATAATATCCCTGGAAGGTATTATTTTAGCTCTCTTATCAATATCATCAGAAGTTTACAATTAATTATGATGCTATTACTTTTTATTGAAGATTGATATAAATGCTAACAATATAACTACATAGCTATATTTTTGGTAAAATCTACCGAGAAAGAAACTATCCATATATGGTAAGTTCCCTTTGAAATTTGGTACTTGGGAAAAACATATCTTTCAACTGTCATGCTTCTACTACAGCAAACAACTATCACAGCTATGTTTCTTTTGTTTACTTTTTGCCTTGGACAGTAAGACACTCAGAGTCAAATTTGGTACAATAAGGGGGTAGTTAACTCTACTAAACATTTCCAGGATAATGATTTCTGCTTTATCTCCATTAATTTTCACATACATTTTTATCCTTCTTTCCTTCATAAAATAGACTCCAAATACCCCACACTTACACACACAGCCCTCAGTATGTCATAAAAAGCTAATTATGAAAAATGCCAAAAACAAGTGACTTGATAGAACCTTCTGTCAACATTTAGTATTGTGACTTCTCTCAGAGAGGTATCCAGCCAGGTTACTGCAGAATACAATGTATACATTGACAATGTATTTTTGGTTTTGTTAAAAGCTAATTATAATTTAATAAGAACTGTCTGTTCAAATAAAAGAAAAACAGTTTTTTTAAGTACATGATACAATAGAAAATGTAAGGAACAACTCTGCAGATTATGTAAGTTCCTAAAGCTCCTCATAAACTATGGTAATTCAAAGCACACATTCACACCAGGCCTGATCCAGCTGTCCTAAAGCAAGGAAACTCGGCAGGAAACCAGAGAAATCTCTGTGCTGAAATTTTTTATGTTAAAGAAATACAGGGCGCCTGGGTGGCTCAGTGGGTTAAAGCCTCTGCTTTCGGCTCAGGTCATGATCTCAGGGTCCTGGGATCAAGGCCCACATCGGGCTCCCTGCTCGGCGGGTAGCCTGCTTCCCCCCCTCTCTCTCTGCCTGTCTGCCTCCTTGTGATCTCTCTCCCTCTGTAAAATAAATAAATAAAATCTTAAAAAAAAAAAAAAAAGAAATACAGACTAACTCCTGGAGGTGCCAAACAGAAGCAAGAGCAGTCATTCCAATTTTCTATCCACAGAGGGTAAAATGGGAACTTTCAAGCAAAGACATTTGTTCTGAACTGCCAAAGAGTATCTTCCCCTGAAACACACTCTTAGTTGTCAATTTTCTTTGAATTATTCAAATATTTGTATTTTTTATTTAGTGGTCATACACAGACAAAAAAAGTATATTCTCAGTCCCTTCAGGGCAGTAAAGGAGGGAAGCTTTATTGTCTTCTTTCAAAGCAACCTCTTTGACCTTAGCCATACCAGCTTCTTACTAGACACATTGCCTAACATAAGGGAAACAAAAGCAAAAATGAACTACTAGTATGTTCCTGGCAGTCTATTAAGCCAAGGGATAAAAGAGCAGCAGAACAGTTAATGGGTTGAAAGGTCACTAGAGCTGAAAAAGTCAAGAAATTATTAAACTAGAATATTAAGTAACGTGTCCCCATGGATATTAAAGCCCTCTGGTTCAAGGCTAAAAGATAGGAAAAGAATTCTATGACTGTATTAAGAATAAAAGCAGGGGCGCCTGGGTGGCTCAGTCGGGTAAGTGTCTGTCTTCTGCTCAGGTCATGATCCTGGAGTCCTGGGGTATCGAGCCCCACGTCAGGCTCCCTGCTCAGTGGGGAGTCTGCTGATGCTTCTCCCCTGCTCGTTCTCACTCTCTCTTGCTCACTCTCTCAAATAAATAAAAAAAAATATCAAAAAATAAAAGAATAAAAGCAGAATTTTTGAAGTTCAATAGATTTTAAAGGAAACCCTTTTGAGGGTAACCAAACCAAATATGACTAAGTCCCAAGCAAGAGCTGTCTCAAGAGCAGGTCTCCAGTAAGCAATTGGGCAAATAGCCTCAAACAATAAGATTTCTTAAAAGAATGACAGTTTAGAAAATTACTTAACTTAATGGTTACATCAAATCAACATTGGTCATCATCTTTCCTATGACCCCACTCACAACAAAATAAAAAGTGATGGGGTCTATGTGATTACTTTTTCCCTTTAATTATATGTCTATGCTGTGATATTTATGAGATCAATGTATGTAAGTAGGTGAATTTAATGTCAGCTTACAAAAATAATCTTTACTAGGGGCACCTGGGTGGCTCAGGCATTAAGCCTCTGCCTTCAGCTCAGGTCATGATCCCAGGGTTCTGAGATCAAGTCCCACATCAGGCTCCTTGCTCAGCAGGGAACCTGCTTCTCCCTCTCCTGCTCTCCCTGGTTGAGTTCCCTCTTTTGCTGTGCTTCTGTCAAATAAAAAATAAATAAATAAATAAATAAACAAACAAACCTTTAAAAAATAAAAAAAAAATCTTTACTAGATATAAGCACTTAATGATTTTCCTGGAAATGGACACATTTGCACCAAGAAATACAACTTTTCTTTGAAATGCCTTTCCTTGTCCTCTTCTCATGGAACATTATTTTAGACATAAAAAATTCATGGTAAGTTCACATGATACTACTTACACACTGTTTCTTCCTCCTGAGCACCCAGAAAGACCACGTTTCCCATCTTCCCTTACAGTTAAACTGAGGGCCATTTGATTATATTTCAGTCTAGAGAATGTGGAACAGATAGTCACTTCCAGGTCTCTTCCTAAAAGTAACCTGTGCCACTGTCCAGTTTTCAAGGATCCTAAGATGTTCCTGATCCAGGCCCAATGTATATAGCTTCATGATCCATAACACTCCACCATGTAGTCTTCACTGCAGTAAAAATAGAGTGCTCTCTGTTCTCTGAGCCTTCCAAAAGCCTATCACATCTGTGCCTATATCCCTGATGTTTCCTTTACTTAGAACATGAAATCTCCCTGGTTTGATCACCTTAGGAAAGTCACACACCTTTTATGGGATACCTTGAATTTTATCTTCTTTTCTAATTTCCTTTAGAGTATCGCTTTGACTGCTCTCTATAAATTTGCAACTGCAGGCAGATGTTGACTTTGTTACCATCCAAACACACTATATAATCCCGGCTTTATGGGTTTATTCTTGCAAGTCCTCCAGTAGAAATGTGTTCGGAGAGATCCTCCATTCTCCTTCAACTCCTACTCATCGTTCATGACCCAGATAAAAACCCCACTTTCTCCGTAAGGCTTTCTTGAACCAATTTAGCCCTGAAGTAAATCCTCAATTTTTGTAGTAACTGTGTACAACTCTTTGAGTTAATCATAAATAGGTATGAGGTATCTTCTATATTGTTGTCCTGGTATATTTAACTCTTTTGTTACTTTAATTCACCTATTTATTCTCCTTTGCACTATAAGTGACTGCATTAGTTGGTTCAGATAAAATTAGGAAATACTAGTTGAGATATTTATCATTTCATTTCCTTATTGCATGACCCTTGCCCATGTCCAAGTAACCATGTAACGGCAACTCCCTGCCCCATACAGACAAAGAAAGCTGAGTATTTTCATATGCAAAAGATGAAGCCCTAAAGGAAATCAATTTATAGGTGGGGCTGTAAATATAAGACTGAAATAAATTAAGTGAATAGGCAGACAACCCCTGCTCAACAATACAGATCACCTGGGTGCAGGAGAAAGAGGTTAGATTTGAATCATTCCAGAGAAGGGTCCTGGAGCCTGGCCCCTGGGCCAAGTCTGGGAATAGAGGTGGCAAATGACAGAGACTCTAGAAGTTCAGGGGAAATCTGAAAGATGAGGGGACCTAGTCTTTCATACCTAGGTGAAGGCCATGGTGTTAACAAACTTCATGGAGAACGACTCAACACCATCAGCATGCTATATGGTAGAGCAGAAATTGTGGTAGACGAGGACCTGAGAGAATGTGGCAGAACACACACCCAGACAGACCTGAGGGGAGTGGGATGCCACACACCTCCAGGAGCTATACTGAGAGGCTTACACCCCTGAGGTAGCCAGGAAGTTGGGATGCAAATTGACTTATGGAGGCCTAGAAAGAGGAAGTCAAGGCATGACTATGACTTTGGGTTTTGCTCAGAGACAGCAGATAAGATATCCCTTACCTTCTGGGGCTAATGAATAGGGTTTTCAGTGACTTAGAGTCTTGGCATCCTAAGTGAAATTTAAGGCTTACCATGAAATATTTTCTTATTAGTGGGGACAGGTGATAACTTCTTAGCCAGTCTTGCTCAAGGAGACTGCCTTCTTGTTTAAAAACACAGTATCATCAGAGGAAGCAGGTCACTACTAGGACCTGAATTTGAAGAATAAGCTGACAGGTCTGATATTTCTTGCATTTAAGTGCAAAGCATTTAGATCACTAACATTTACATAATGCTGTTCATAGGCCAGGAGCAGTTCTAAGCACTTTCTCAATATAAACTCATGCAACCCCATAAAAACACCACAAAGCAGGTACTATTATTTTCCCCTATAAAACAAATGAGGAAACTGAGGCACAGCATTTAGGTCGCAGCCTAAGGCAGTCTGGCTCCAGGGCCTGTGCTTAGCCATTATCTGTGTTACCTCTTTTCTAAATTTTATTTTATTGGACTTGGACTCCAAATAAAATCATACCTGAGCCACAATCCATAAAGCAAATGACAGAGAAACAGTGCTAAGAGACGCGGGGAAGAGGGATTTGAGCAAATTATAACCTCACAGGTCTCAGCTTTTCTTCTGTAGAAACACAGGAGGTGAGTTGGATGAATTCTAAGATTCTCTGTAGCGTGGGCTATGGTAAGATGATAAATCTGACATCCCAAGGTATAGCTCTAATTACATTTTCTCAGGATACTGAGGTTCAGGCACAAGTGAGAAAACTATTAAATGTCCTAAGTAAGTAAACTGCCCCTGATGTTAATTCACATTTTAGAATGAAGTTATGAAAAAGTTCAACAAACCATTTAAAATAATAGGATATCTTGTTTAGCCCTTCACCCCGCCCAGTGGGGTGGATTAATGAATATAATGTGGGAATCTGAATTTTGATATCTTGTGGACAGTACCACATACAATGATTCTGGGATATATATGTACTGGGTATAGATAAGCCAGATCCAACTTGTGTTTGTTGGTTTCTAAAAAATGGGCCCCAGTGAAGCAGACCCTTGTATAGTCCCATCCCACCTGGTGCACTTCCTCTTGAATTCCAGTGGCCACACTGTGAGAAGTTCAAGCCTCATGGACAAGGCACATTAGGAGAACAGAGGCACAGAAATCAACAGTCCCCACCGAGTTCCCAGCAAAGTCCAAGCCAACAGCCAACAGTAAACCATCTTGGAAGATTCTGTCAGATGCCAACACTGCCCACATCACATGAAGCAGAAAAACTACACACCTCACCACGGTAAACATACAGAATCACAAGAGATAACTACATCGTTATTGCTTTAAGCTACGAAGGCTTTGGGTGGCTTCTATAACATATATAAGCTTATTACATAGGCTCATATATAATATAATATATAACAAAACACATCTGTACTAGAACATTTTGTTCAAGTCCTGTGAAGTTATTCTGAAGATCACATGGCATTAATTGCTCATAGGCACCTCAGCCCTGATTTTACGTCTAAGTCTGTGCAGTCATAGATACTAGAATTTGAACATCAACTTTCTGTAGGTGGTTCATATTTTGAAGGGAAGTGTGTTTCAAGTGCACAAAGTGAAATCGAAGTAATAAAATATCAAATTTCCCATGAAGAACCTTCAGTTTCCCATGGTGGAAAAAATAATGCTCAGTGGGCCAGGAGAAAGTGGATTAAATCTGGTTATATCTGAAACAGCAGAATAACCTGACTGTTCACTGATACAAAACCATGTATAGTATGTCAAAGCCAACTCATATTTTTCATAATCATAAGGGAGACTATTTTTGTGTCTTGTGCTGCTTTGCTGAGAATGTTAGGGCATTGCACTTGACAAATTAACTTGAGAACAACTCACATCCTGTACTCTTTCTCCTAACAAGCTTGCTCATGTGCTGAATCTACTGCAGATTTAATTTTTTAAAAAGATGAAAAAAAAACCATAAAGAGAAGATATTTATTTTTAAGGACTAGATTTCTTCAGAAAGCGGCAGCTGAATCTGCAGAGTTAGGATAGCTTTTCTCACCCCTTCACTACAGCTGAGTAACCATGTTGTACATGTGAATATTATGTGGCTAACACTCCATGAAAATCTCACTTAAAGGTGGAGACTGAATCCTGCTTTTCTTTTCCATAGTTTATAAACTTCCCAGAGTCTAACATTTCCTTGTAGCCTCTTACCCTACGTGGGCTGCCAGTAAATTATTCTAACTCCTTCCTGAGAGCACCCTGAAGTATCATTCCATGAGTCTACCAAGTTTATGTCTTTTGATTACATTGATATGGAAGCTCCTGGGAGTATTTCAGAAACAAAGGGACACCTGGCCCCTGCCTCCTCTCATTTCTTACCCTCTGGTTGCTCAGAGCATAACACACGTCTCTCTGGTAGATATTTGAAATGATTTTCAGCGTCTGGCACAAGAAGATCCTTCAAACATGATTGCTAAAGATAGAAGCCAAGTACCCATGTCATCTTGAACTCTCAGGCTTTGGATTGATTTGTTTCCCTGTGGTCGCTGTCAGAGTGTCTTCCCCCCACTGTACTGCATGATCATTCCTTAAGAGAGAGATTTTTTTTTTTTTGCAGAAAATCTACAAAACAGCCAGAAGTTGTCTTCACACTCCTAATGAGGACCCGACATCTTGACAGCTCAAGTGACATTTCCTTCAGTGCCAGCCTCTGTGCCACAGTCACCAAACTAGGATGGCTTTTCTCCTCATTCTGCTTCTCTTTTGAATCCAGAAATACCTACGGCTTAGAGTCACATCGATTCAACATGTTGAAAATGTTTCTTCTTAAATCACAGTTGGACGGCTTTTATAGATTGGGGTCCTCTCGCTTACCACTTACAGTGGTGTCATATCTCAAAATGAGAGATGCAAAGTGAGAGCCTGAACCTTACACGCTCACTGGCCAGTGTCAAGCACCACATATGCACCCTTCATCATTCTCCTCTACACCAAAGGATAGGTCTGGACATGTTTGGGGAATAAAGGGGATTGTATTTCATGACTGAGAATGATGCATGTTTCATGGAAAGACTGGAGAATGGGATAGTGGCCCATTTCCAAATTAAACAAAAACAAAAACAAAAACTAACAAACCTGATCAGTAGGCTGTCTGGTCTATCTGACATATGTTGTAAAGTCATTTGAACACTTAACACCAACAACGAGTTGTCATTGACAGAGGTATCATGCTACTTTCTTGAAATCATTTAGTTCCTAAATACTACCATGATAGAGTTAAATTTCATTTTCTATCTCCCCAATAAGAGTAAATATTCTCTACAGGCAAGAACCTTGTTTTACAGTATTTGTTTGCTTGTTTTGATCAAGAGTAAATCTTGCCGTAGTAGATTTCTAATACATATTTGTTGATTAAGTCATTTTTTTCGTCCACCATCGTCCAATTTCCTGGGAAAATGGAATAGATATTGATTAAGCAAATACTACATTTCAGATAATGTACAAGGTGCTCTTTATATGTCATTTCATTTATTCCTAAATGCAATTTAGAATAACAAAGTGTAGCTTCCTGCCTTCCTCATTGGAAACACATACTATTAAGCCTGAAGGCCTTTTTGAAGGCTCCGAGTTAGCTGATTTGGTCTCTTTTGCTGTCTAAATCAAAGATTTAACATAACTTCTCTACTGTTGTTTCTTCCTGGCTGTTGTTATTCCTGGCTATGCACTGGACCTTAGTCTTCCTAGTTCTCTTCTTTCATTTCTCTTCAATATAAATCCACAGCTCCTTTTCTGCTTTATATATTTTACTCCAAGTCCAGAGAAGGGGGAAAACCAAAAGGCTAGGCCAGTTGTAAGAAGTTTCTGTTTTACTATTACTGGAGGTCTACGGACTGCTTCTCATGAAGGAGTCTGGCTTCTGTTTACAACCCTGTATGATTTGTTCAGGACTGACAACAGGGGATTAGAAAGGCTTTCCCCGCAGACCTCCTGGGGGGAGCTTCCCTCCCACAACTGACTTAGCCCAGCCAACGCACTGTAGCCTCTGAAGGCAGTTGCAGTCAGGGCCTCAGGATCCCTAGCTGGCAATGGCAGGCCTCCTGCTCATCTCTGCATTTCCAACCCAGACACCTTCATTCAGAGGCTTCCTTCTTTGGGGCCTCAAGCACGTATCTTCTCCTTAGGCACATACGTCCAGGCCGCCTTCTGGGGAAACGAGGGAAACCATACAGACTCTTTTCTCCGCTATGACTCAGTACTCAGCACCTTTCCTCTTCTAGCCCTTCCCCCCCAACCTCCAGCTCCAGGGTCCACAAAACTGCAGAAACCTTCTGTCAGTGCAGAAACCAGTGAGACAACCCTGGTGTCTGGAGCAGGGGGTGTCAAGTGTTATCTCTGGTTTGCCTCTTGCTTATGTTATTGCAGCGAAGTGACAAAAGACTTGAAGGTTACTTCCATGTTGGCCTTTTGTCTTTTTTTTCATGGTATTCCAATAAAACTTGATTGATAGGGTGACATGGTTTATTTCTATTTTAGGGTATACCAGGAAGTCCCAGAATCTCAAGTTTCTTGACTCTGGAATCTGGGTTTAAATTAACAGCCTCCCCCCCAACCCCCCAGGAGGAGAAATTAAAGCCAACTGGATGGGGGCTCGGTCATGTCATGCTTAGAGAGCAACCTCTCTGATCTCACCTAAAGGTTTTTATTATTATTATTATTATTATTATTTATTATTACCAGTAGTAGTAGTAGTAGTAGTAGTAGTAGTAGTAGTAGTAGTAGTAGTAGTACCACCACCCCTGGGGCAAATACTACTAGTACTACTAGTACTACTACTACTACTAGTACTACTACTAGTAGTAGTAGTAGTATTTGCCCCAGGGCTACAGGTCTATGAATTGGCCTTTTGCCTTGATGGGACACTCTGACACCTAGCAGCTCAGCTCTCTCCAGCTCAGCCAAGCCTTTGACACTCATACATTTAAGACACTGGCTAACCTTTTTGAGTCCCAGATTTCGACTGCACCACACCTTGCCATCTTTCTGCACTGGATCATTCAGACGCATCCTACTAGAATGCCCTCACTTCACAGCCAAATAATGTGTAGGAACTGAGATCCTTTCAAAAGCTCAAAATCTCTGTTGTCAAAGAGACAACATTTCTGAGGTCTTCCCCATAAAACTTTTCGATGGTTGTTTTGCATTAAGAGCACAGGCTAAGGCTCTTAAGATATTTCTTCCATGCATTTAAGCAATATTCACACACAATAGAACAAGACTCTATGGAAGTGAAATAGCTGTCATTATTATAAATATCTTAAAAATGAGTTAACAGAACGCACGCTTGTAAAAAATGACTTTGAGAAACGGGTTTTAGAAGATACAGCCTGAGAGACAAATGAAAATATTAATAATGAAAATGGTAACAAGCTTTGCAAGGTACAGTACATTTAGAGACAATATTTTAATTTGAACAACAATCTCATGAGAGCGAGGATCCAATATTAATTCTCAGTTACTGATAGATGGATAAATGACTAACTACATAGAGGTGTCACTGAAAAGAGAGACTTAATATCAGGTCTGTTTGACACCAAAGTCTTTTATGCCTTGAAGATTATTGTCTAACACATTTTCTACAAATATTCCTACCTAGATACAATTGATAGCTCTATTTCTGATCCTTTGGGCAACAGAACCAGGATTGGTAGGTTTTATTTCTTTGGTTTTCATATATAAAACTGACAGTAACTATGGCAATCACAGAGACAATTGTTGATTCCACAGCAGTTAGAACAGATTTTTGATATGGCTCAGGATGGGCTGAGGCCACCTCAGAAAGGCAAAAATATTCAGTATAAGGAAACATCAAAGATGGAAGCTTTCTGTGCACTTGTTACGTCTTTTTTTTTTTTTTTTTTTTTTTTTTTTTTTTTTTTAAAGATTTTATTTATTTATTTCACAGAGGGAGAGAGATCACAAGGAGGCAGAGAGAGCAGGCAGAGAGAGGGGGAAGCAGGCTCCTCGCCGAGCAGGGAGCCCGATGCGGGCCTCGATCCCAGGACCCTGAGATCATGACCTGAGCCGAAAGCAGAGGCTTTAACCCACTGAGCCACCCAGGCGCCCGCACTTGTTACGTCTTAATTTATTTTTTAAATACCACCATTTGTCTATAATTTCATCTGACATTGCTTTCTTTTTAAAAAAAATCCCCAGAGAAAAAAATCGTCTAATATCAAAATAATTAGAACTCTGTTATTTATCCTCCTGGAAAGCAGAGGAAGCATGACTGTTTCTGATTGTATATTATACATTGATGAAAAAATAGTGTTTTTCTGATTCTAGAACTAAAAGTTTGGGTGTCTAAATATTTTTACTTCTTTTGTTACCATTCTTTGCTAATAAAGGTAAAATTATAAGCATAGTCTTTGTTGCTCTGTCTTCGTTCCGATTAAAATGTGTATTATGTTACCATTCTGCTTACGTAGCACTTTTACATGCTAAGATAAAAACCATATATTATAGTGTTATATCAGCCCTTAGTTATTCAAAAGAAGAGAATTCTTCTAATAGACCATCTGAAATTCTGCAAATCACATTATCATTTCCAGACTCCCTGAAGTGAAACAAACAAACAAACAAACAAACAAACAAACAAACAATCAGAGGTCTTTCCCCTTAACTCTCTAATTCCTGGGGTGGAATACTGTGTTCACAACATTTGAATTCCTCTACTCAAGGCAGGAAATCTATGAGGTATTGTTTGACATTCAGAAGCATTTTTCTTGGTAATCAAGTCAAAAATTCCAATCAAAAGGCCTGATGACGGGCGCCTGGGTGGCTCAGTGGGTTAAAGCCTCTGCTTTCGGCTCAGGTCATGATCTCAGGGTCCTGGGATAGAGGCCCGCATCGGGCTCTCTGCTCAGCAGGGAGCCTGCTTCCTCCTCTCTCTCTGCCTCTCTGTCTACTTGTGATCTGATCTCTCTCTCTGTGTCAAATAAATAAATAAAATCTTTAAAAAAAAAAAAAAAGGCCTGATGACATAGTAGTCCACGGTGGGCCTTCCTGTAGTTATATTCCCCCTCACCACCAGCTCTGCTTGTAAATTCACTCATTTATCAGAACACCAGTCAGCTCTGGTTCATGTCCTCTTTCAGCATGAGCCACCGCTAAAGAGCTTATAGCAGAGAACATTAATAACTGGAAACAAGGAAGAAAACTGCCATGATTCATGGCTATTGGAAGTTTGAAGAACCACAAAATGATACACCTGGAGAAACTTTGAAGGGTCATTTCATATTTTCTCTTCTTTGGGCTTTTCTTTCCTCTAGTCTCTGCAACTATAAAATGGAGAATAGTAATGGGCTTTGCTGGATTTTTGTGAAGGTTAAAGAATTTCAGGTATATTGAATGCACATGGCACATAACACATTTGAAGGTCCTTTCAATAAATATTAACTGTTTAAGTTCTTAGAGTTCACCTTCTGTGGGTTAATGTCCCCCATACTGCAGGTCAGTTTCTCTCCTCTTAGCGTGCCTCTATCAGAGCGTTTTCCAAATTCAGTTTTACATATTTGGCTGCTCGTCTCATCCTCTTCTAGGCGGTGAGGTCCTTGGTTGTAGTGACACATCTTACATGTCATTTTTAGAGTCTGCTACTACCATAAGGCTAAGAAGGAAAATAGGGCCCCCTGCAATGTGTGTGAGCTTGGACCAACAAATCACCAATATCCCTGATTCTCTATTTCCTCATCTTTAATGGAAATATTACTATTTTATTTCTATCACAGAATTTTTGCAAAGATTAAGATACATACTTATACGATCACTGTGTTGTTGTTTATTATACCTACAAGGCTTTTCTAAAATATTTTTAATCTTATGTCATATAACCACAGTGTATCAGTTTAACATTTAACATCAAAAGGCAATCACATTGCGTAATCCTTGAAGCCGGGTTTCACCTCGATTAACTCAGAACATCTAGCACTCGCCACAATATATCCTCTAATTATAAATTGGAAGATCAGTTAGAAGAGAAAAAAATCAAACAAAATTTTCCTACATATGGTGCATTTCTCTATAACATGAGTAAAAATAGCTGATATGGAAAAAATGCATCACCAATATAAACTAGATAAATTTAAAGAATATAAGAAACACAGTTTCCCATGTGAAGACCAAGCACAGTGTTTCAATGGGCTCTTTCAGGAAGTAATTGATTTAAATGTTTTAGGCAACTTGTTTTCTTAGGACTTCTCAGCAAGTAATAGAGTTCAAGGTTAAACCCAATTGTGTGCAAAGGTCTTTCTCAGCGGGGGCAAGTAGATAATCGCCTAGTTGTTTATTTAAATTGATTATGTAAATAAGATATAATTTTGCAACTATTAATGCTTAAAGGTGCCAGCTCAGTTTGTCACATATTTTTGGCAGAAAAAAGGGCTATTTTTATTTGATTTTTTATCGTCAGTAATGGTTTTGAAAAACAATGGGAATCAGAATGTGACTTCTCTTGCAACCACTCTTATTTATTTATTTATTTATTTATTTATTTATTTATTGTCCCTTTTAGTCTCAGTATCTGGAGGATGGATCTGTTATGTATTTCAGTGTTTTACTTTTTTTTAAATCTTGGCTTTTTAAAAATTTTAATTCCAGTGTAGTTAATATACAGTGTTATACTAGTTTCAGGTGCACGATGTAGTGATTCAACACTTCCACATATCACCCGGTGCTTATCACAAGTGCCCTCCTTCATTCCCATCACCTAATTTCACCCATCCCTCCACTCACCTCCCTTGGGTAACCATCAGTTTGTTATCTCTAGTTAAGAGTCTGTTTTTTGGTTTCTCTCTTTCTCTCTTTTCCTTGGCTCATTTGTTTTGCTTTTTATTCTGCATATGAATGAAATCATATGGTATTTGTCTTTCTCTGATTGACATATTTTGCTTAGCATTATACACTCTAGATCCATGCCTGTCATTCTAAATGGCAAGATGTCATTCTTTTTTATGGCTGAATAATATTACATTGTATATATATACACCACTCACTTTTAAATAAAGTACTTTTGGATATATAATTCTTTAATTTTTTATTTAAGTTCAATTTAGTTGACATATAGTGTGTTATTATTTTCAGGCATATAATTTAGTAATTTATCAGTTTGGATATGATCTTTATGGAAGAGCCATTAAGTTGTTACGGAATTATTAAACTATTCTCTGAATTATACATTTATCCAATGTGAAAACTGGCTAGGAAGTATAGACACACCTGACTCTAGTCAAAAATCCATTGTCAACCATAGTTTAGACACCCTATGTGATCATTCAGGATGATTATTGGTTGGCCATGATCATTAAGAATTAAAGGAAATCCACTTGAGTTTTTTGAACAAATTACTTCTCTGACCCTCATTTTATTCATCTACCAACGGGAATAATAAATCAGGGAGTTTGTTGTGAGAGTTACATTTAAATATGATAAGATCTGGAAAGAACTTTTTCAGAATGCCTGGTTATAAAAGGCACTGCAGGAGTGCCTGGGAAGCTCAGTTGTTTAAGTGTCTGACTCTTGATCTCAGCTTAGGTCTTGATCTCAGGGTCATGAGTTCGAGCCCCAAATTGGGCCCATGCTGGGAGTGGAGCCTACTTAAAACAAAATGCTCTCCAAAAAATATTAACCCTCTTCTTGCTTTATCTCACTCACCCATGTATACACATACTTGGCAGAAAGTTCTTTAATGGGCTTTACCTTATTCAATTATGAAGGAAAACTAATGATCTAGGTCCTACTGGGAATCTAGAACATTTTCCTACTAAGATTACATGCTCTTTGTGCAGACTAATGGTCTGAAAGGGAATATAAATAGTAATATTCTACCTTGAAGAAGGGCAGCAACATTGGTGGACTTATGTCGCCTGATTTCAAGACTAGCTATAAATGTACAGTAATTAAGACAATGTGGTATTAGCGTAGGAATAAACAAATAGATCAATGGAACAGAATAGTGTCCAAAAATAGATACAAATACATATGTAAATTGTTTTCAACAAAGGCACTAAATAATTCAGAGGAAAGGGGAGTCTTTTGACAAATGGTGCTGATAAAAATGATAATCTATTTAGAAAAAAAATCTTGGTCTCTTCCTCAATCCACATATAGAAATTAATTCAAGATGTGTCAGAGAGCTAAATGGTAAAGCTAATAAAACACAGATGAGCTCCATACTTTGGGTAAGCAAAGCCTCTTTAGTTAATAAATGACATTAATACTAAAAGAAAAAATACCTTGGACTTCATCAAAATTAGAAAATTCTGCTCATCAAAAGACACCATTAAGAAATTGAAAAGGTAAGTCTCAGATTGGCTTGTTTCCTGAACATTAAAGAATTGTGACAAATCAATAATTTAAAAGATTAACAACCTAACTTTTAAAAAATGGGAAAAATAAAATGTTCAAATGTCCAAGAAACATATGAAAGGATGTTCAACATCTTTAGTTGTAAGAGAAAGACAAATTACAGACACAACAACCTATGACTATATACCCCTTAGATTCGCTAAGATTAACAAACCAAACAATACAAACAGTACATGTGCTGGTTAGGATTAGACAGATGGAACGTTCATACACTGCTGCTGGGACCTCAAATTGGGAAAAACATTTTGGAAAACTGTTTCTAATCCAGTAAGACATTTATCTAAATTCTGACCCAAGAATCTCCCCCCAGATACTTATCCTAAAGGAAGTTCGTGTCCATGAAAGACTTGTTTAAAATGTTGTAGTAGTTTTCTTTATAACAGCCCCTAATTGAACATAATCTAATATTCATAAACAGGGGAATGGAAAAGCATATGAAATGTATCTATGCACTGAAATTATACCTAGCAATAAAAAAGAACAACTTACTGTAACACACAATAAATAAATGGATCTCAAAAAAGTTATGCTAAGAGAAATCTCAGTTACAAAAGGGCAAGTATTGTATGATTCTATTCATATGAGGTAACTTATAATAGGCAAAATCATGGAGACAAAAAGGAAACAAATGGGGAGTTATTGCTTAATGGGGACAGAGGTTTTGTTTGGGATGATACAAATTTCTGGAGACAGTGGTGGTAACTATATGCTATATATAGTATATGAATATACTCAATCCCAGTGAGTCATACACTTAAGAATGACTAAAATGGTGAACTTTATGTTATATATATTTTACCATGATTCAAAAAAAAAGCCAAATAAATCTGCGTTGAAAGTGGGAGGAAGTCCAATTGTTTTGTTTCTGCACCACTAAGTTATAATCTTAAGGCACTATATAAATACCATGTTCATCAATCTTTTCTAAGACACAAAATGGATGCTTGGAAGACAAGAATCTATGGAAAGGAACAGGGACTTATATGTCTAGGAGTTCTTTCCCTTTGTAACTCTGTTCAGACAAAGGGAAAATAATTCTAGGTACCACATGCCATTCTAAGGGGTTTAAATTTTCATTAAAGTGAGACAGCAGACAGGCTTTCACAGAAATAATGTGAATCTGTGCCCACATCCAGCAGAGATAATGATTCTTTTAATTATAAGTTAGTGGGCCAAATTCAAAAAGACAAGATGGGCAGGCATTAGGTAACTAAATAATAAATAGTAATTGCATTTCTTCCTTTGCATTTTAAAGAGAAAAACACCTGAGAACTTCTACTTGATATTCCTTACACAATGTACCCTCTGTGTCATGAAGTCACTTGAAATAATGTCATTTGATGCTGTGCATCCAATAACTTTAAATAACATCATTAACATTAGAATGAAAAGAATGGAAATTGGCTAGCTAGAGGGCATCCTTCCTCATACTTAGAAGGTTTGTCAAACAAAAATTATGACTCTCTTTGTTACACATATTTGTCTTATATAAGTAATAAAATGAATATATTTATAAGGAAGAAGAGAGGAAGAAAGGAACAAACCATACGATTATCAAAAGCTTCCTTTTTAAACCAATCACTATTAAACAAATTATTATTTTTTCAAGAGACCTAGGTATTAAAAGGCACTATCAGCTCATTGAGAATTGGTGAGCGTGCATCTGTTCTGCCTTTCAGTACAAAACAGAGTAAGCACTAGTTTAGCCAGACAATTGGAGTCTGGGGCTAAATTGCTGAGGGATTTAGACTGTCTCTATTTTATACAGTTTTTTTCAATGAGGTGGCTTGGATTACTTTATCTCTAAAGTTCTCCCAAATATGTCATTAAGTCATGTTTAAGAGAATAATGCTTTTTTTGTAGGGTACACCTAGATTCGTGTGGTACATCTGACTGGGCTTTTTGGGGTCATAAAGGAAAAAAAAAAAGGCTGGCTGGCCAATGTTACATTTTGAGACTAGCAGGAATGGGAAAAAGATTTACTTCTTTTTTGTTTCTTCTTGCTTTTGTGTAGATACCTGAAGTATTCCATATAAAATAATATTTATATCAACCATGAAGTTGTAAGTACTGGTCCACATGTTTGGTGCCGAAAGCAATTTTTAGAACAGTTTTAAATAGGAGCAGCTGGGTGGCTGAGTCAGTTGAGTGTCCGCCTTCAGCTTAGGTCACAATCCCAAGGTCCTGGGACCGAGCCTGGCGTTGGGCTTCCTGCTCAGCAGAGAGCCTGCTTCTCCCTCTCCCTCTGCCTGCCACTCTACCTACTTGTGCTCTCTATTCTTCTGTGAAATAAATAAATAAAATCTTTTTTTTTGAAGATTTTATTTATTTGACAGAGAGAGAGATAGCGAGAGAGGGAACACAAACAGGGGGAGTGGGAGAGGGAGAAGCAGGCTTCCCGCAGAGCAGGGAGCCCGATGTGGGGCTTGATCCCAGGACCCTGGGATCATGACCTGACTCGAAGGCAGACGCTTGATGACTGAGCAACCCAGGCGCCCCAATAAATAAAATATTTTTTAAAAAAGAGAATAGTTTAAGTTAAATCAGATACAGTTAGTTGAAAAAACAGCAAGTGAACCATGAGAATCATTTTCCTTTTTATCAACTCCTTTCACTGTGGCTTTGAATGAGGACATGATATGATAAATACATTAACCCTGAAGGTACAGGAAATGAGATAAAATGGAAACCCATAATAATTGATTAAATAAATCAGTTTCAAATACTTTTAAAAATGTATAGAAAAATCATTTCTTGGTATAATTTTAATTGGATGAAGAAGAGCTACATCAATGGAACCAAATCCCTGCATATTAATTGACTTTTTGGATATGGGTAAAAATGTGGACTTTGGTTAAAGCAGAATAAATATCCGAATTAGTACATGACATAGTGACATATAGGGAAAACTAAAGGAATAGTAGATTAATAACTGATATAATAACTAAATAGAAAGATCTGGAGAATGTTAACATAAGGGAAAAATAAAATTAGTGCCTTGTTTTGGATCCTTCAGACCTAGCATTTCAGCCCTTCTAGGATTTTTTTTTTTAAATATTTTATTTATTTATTTGACACAGAGAGAGAGATCAGATCACACGTAGGCAGAGAGACAGGCAGAGAGAGAGGCAGAGAGAGAGGAGGAAGCAGGCTCCTTGCCGAGCAGAGAGCCTGATGCGGGCCTCGATCCCAGGACCCTGAGATCATGACCTGAGCAGAAGGCAGAGGCTTTAACCTACTGAGCCACCCAGGCGCCCCATTCTAGGATTTTTTCCCATAGTTCTCATTAGCTTGACTTTGGGAACAGGCAAGGGAGTCGACAGAAGGGATAAGAGATAAATGAGAATAGTGTTAAAGCAAAACAAAACAAAATAAGGAATCTTGAGGGTGCTGAATATGGCCAGTCACATGATCAACCACAAGGTCCAGTTTGAGAATGAGAGTGAGATAATGCAGAAAATGATAATTGGTTATGAAAATGAAGGGATCGAAGTGGAAGTGTTTATGAAGTTCATCAGTTTGTTGAGAGTGAAGATGACAGTGATCTGAAAGGAAGAGTAACCATTAGCTAGGATGGTTTTAAAGTGGAAGGTTTTAAATGTATGTCCTGTCAAGGGGGAAGAAAACAAGGTTACAGCATGGTCTAGGGGTGGTGGATGAATTAAAGTGGGAGAGAAAATCGCTCCCGGGAGTGAAGAGGCCAACTGAAGTTGGGTGTGGTATATCAAATAAAAGGACCACAGAATTAACATCTTGCACACTGCCCGACACATAGCAGGTGTACAACCAATCTTTGTTTATTGATGTTGAATAAGTGCATGAAGATTCCAAGAGACCTTGAGAGGTTGTTGTAATGGATTTAACCTGAGACAGAATGTAATAAAAATAAATAAAAAGGTCTTGCCTGTGAATAAGACAAAGGCTGGCACAAACAGAGTGAGCATCATTCATGAAATAGTTAAAGGTTTTAGTGGAGAACCAACTCTATAATCAGTCCATGAGACAGTGTGACCACCCACCACAACACTGTGATTGTAGATTATATGAATAATAATGTAATATGAAGGCGAGGAAGGTACCCTTAAGGGAGGTTTAATAATCACATGCCATCTGTAAACTGTGCAGAGGAGGATGACATATCAAGTGGGGAGCTGACAAGCAAGTGAGAAATATTTGTAGAAACTAAGGATATTTAGCTCGGAGAAGAATCGGTGGAGGAAAGGGGAGCCTGACAGAGACATCTTCAAATATTTAGAGTTGTGCCATAAGAGAAGTGACTAGACTCACTTGATTTGTTCTTTATAGTCCTGGGGGAAATAATTATGACAAATGATTGGAAGTTCTAGGGAGCTAGAGCAATTCATTTCGAATACAAATTTCTGAAAGTTAGACCTACGTGTGACAAAAATGGCTGCTTAGGGAGAGGGAAGAAAGTTCCCTGTCAGCAGAACAGCTCAGGCACGAGCTAGAAGAAGGTTTTATCAAGGGGATTTGGATAACAGATGGAAGATGGGAGAACCTGGCGTTTAAGAACTTTCAGCACTTGGGCGCCTGGGTGGCTCAGTGGGTTAAAGCCTCTGCTTTCGGCTCAGGTCATGATCTCAGGGTCCTGGGATCGAGGCCCGCATCGGGCTCCCTGCTCAGCGGGGAGCCTGCTTCCCCCTCTCTCTCTGTCTGCCTCTCTGCCTCCTTGTGATCTCTCTCCCGCTGTGAAAAAAAAAAAAAAAAAAAAAAAGAACTTTCAGCACTTATTTTCGGGAGCACCAAAAATAAAATTACAGGTTCAAGATACATTCTTGGTGATTCCGGCTTGCCGTTGTTATTGTTGTCTATGTGGTACAGGAGACCATAAAGATACGTGAAAGCAGAATGAATCAAGAACGTTAATACTGTGAGATCCATCTAACATCCTGAGGATTAAATAGAATTTGTGTAAGACACACACTTAAAAGTTTGAATCCAATTAATCCTCATAGAAATGTTATTTGTTGGGCTTTGAAAAATCAGTCCATCAACTATAAAATTCAGAACTGAAATAAGCCTCAAGTTCATTTTTTAAAAAAAGAGCCTCCTCAAACCAGTTACATCATTAGTCACAATTCTCTGCCAAGTCAGGCAAAGGAGCCCTGATTGCTGGCATTAGGTAAAGACGGGGTGTGCTGCATTGTTGAGATACTTACTTCATAGTCTATTTTATGGGTGCAGCTATTGATAGTTATAATAAGTATAAATTTCTTTTATTGCATGCTTCCTATGACAGGTACTATTTTATGCACTTTAAAATTATTTATGACTTCTCATCCAAAGAGCCAAGAGCATATTCAGGAGTATATTTCCCAAGAATAGCATCATAACACAATGTTTACTTTAGTTTGAAGTAAATCTGATGTGACAGCTTGATAGATATATTTCCCTTTGGCTAAAGAGCATCATTTCCCATCAATGTCAGTTCCTCACAAGACCCACATGTCAGAGAATAAGTGTATTTTCTTATTGATAACATCTGACTCCTGTGTGTGTCACTCTGTCAAGTTGTATCCCATAGTCAAGTTCTTGACACACATGTCCTCCTTGGGATGGAGGGGAAAAAAAAATCAATTCTAAAAATCAAAATAGGATCCTAGCAAACACTTTCAGGAAAAGGGATACTCATTTACTCCAGCCAAGTCTACATACTTATACACACATCAGGGAAACTTATGCTTCGAACTACAGGTCACACATGGAGATATTTCCAAAAATCATGGTATCTGCTATCAATTATAGAGAGAAATCACACAAAAGATTGATTGAAATAAACTTTTCCTCTGGCGTTCTAAACTGAATTTACAGAATTTCTAAATATTTTGTAACCTTTAAGTGAAGATATTTAAGACAAGTATTTGATCCCTTTATATATAACTCAAAATAAGGGGGAAAAGTACACACTGGTGTTTTTAGCTTATCATACTGCAATTCAAATGGTTTACCTCAATCATCTAAATTTCAGGTTATTTATTGATAAGACCTCTTAAAGGATGACAGTTCTAGTTGTTAACTTATAGGTGCATAATAACTCTTTGTTGAGTAAATGAATCAAGAAAAATTAATTAATGAGTAAATGGCTGAGTAACAGACACAAGACTACACATTATTACTAAAATTAGATAATGGAATTCCTTAAGAAAAAAACAGCTGTGTTTTGTGAATATCTTTAAAAAATTCTGATCATTTCAGTTTTAAGAGGCTCAAATAATCCATTACTAAAGAAATGACTTACATTTATTATAAAGATACTATTAAAGAAACTGTGTAATTCTTCACCTTTGGGGTATCTCAAGTTATAAATGAGTGTTAAAGACAAAAGGGTCCGTAATAGAGAGTAGGGAAAAGTCTCTAAAGTTGCTAAAATAAATGCTAAACGTGGGTTTTATTGTGTAAGATGGTCACTTACATTTCAAAAAGTTACAGAGGAGTTTATCTATCATTCATCATGATCACTAAAGATGCTTGGACTGCCTTCTGGATTAAACCCTGAAACTGTCACCTGCTCTCTGAAAACACAAGTTTCCTGGACAGGAAACCTACTGAATCAAAAGTGTGTGTGCTTGGACGTGGGGAAGGGATTCTTCATTTTAAACAAGTACTGCCTTATAGGATTTTCATGCTTCTTAAAGTTTGAGAACTTTAACTTGGAGCCTTCAACTTCTTTTTTTCTCTAAGCTGCAGCGGCGAATCTCTGCCTGCTGATTCTGTCACGCTCGGCTTCCACTCCAGGACAGCAAGGACCAAGATTCCGACCCCTCTGGAGCTCAGGTGCAGCTTCACAGACCTGGTGTCTGGTGCATCAACCCAGAACATCTCTAATTATACCAAAGCTAAATATAATCACAAAACGTCCCCACCACCCCTAGACAACAGGCAAGGGGTGAGCAACTTCTCCATTATCACAGGTAGAGAACTTAATTTTTTCTACACGAGCAGAAATGTTCTTCAATGTCAGGTGCTGTCACTTGTCAGAGTTTCTCATTCATTGCTACTGCTCATGGAGGTGTTGAGGTTTCCTGACTGACAAGCAACCAGGGAGGCCTCTTATTAAAGTGGCAGAGAAGAAGTGTCTAGCTAGTGTCTGTCGTATGGTATACACTCAATGAATATTTACTATTAAGCAAACAAATGAATAAATGAATGAACAAATAAATAAACACATGAAAAGTTAACCCAAGGTTGTAACAGAAATAATTTTTTACATATTTGTTCCCTTTTTGCTAATAAAACTTCCAAATGAAGAATTCATTTGGATTTTTTTGAACTGACAATGTTTCCTTTAAATGTCATTATATTTGATTTCATCAAGAGAATTATATACATTAGCATCTAAGTGAAACACAAATGTGTTCTTTCTTTGAAGTACAAAAAAAAAAAAAAAAGAAACAACCCTTAACTTGGAAATGTTGAAATATAGACATCTCTGGAGAAGTACATGTTGATAACACAGCCATGGACTTAGACATACATACTCTTTGTACCATTTAGATTCATCTATGCATAAAAGATAAAAATCTACAGTCAGCTTCATATTTTAAAAAATACGAATTTTATTTAAAGTCAGTATGGGGCATTTCTTCAGGTATAAATCCCTTTTGTGCGTGTCTCTTCAACTTTATCCGTGTAAAAATAAAATAGACAACTATCTAGTTAATAGCTACTGCCTCTCAGCTGAAGCACAAAATGGTTTGTCAAATAGATTTTTCTAAAGTATGAGAAATATTTAGGTAGGAGAAGCTTGAGTTATTACAATAAAAAAAAGAAAAAGGAATTTCTCTTTCGCCTTGGAACAAAGGAATTTGTAGGAGACACAAGTAATTTCTCCTAGTTCCGAGAAGATTAGATATGTAATATGATCATAAGTTAATTTTCTGAAAATATTACATTGTTCATCCCTACTTTTTTTTCAGACTTGTTTATTTATTTGAGAGAGAGAGTGCATGTGCCTGGAGTGCAAGTGAACTGGGGGAGGGGCAGAGGGAGAGAATCTCAAGCACAGAGCTTAATCTATCTCTCTCTCTTTTTTTTAAATTTTATTTATTTATTTGACAGAGAGAGCACAAGTAGGCAGAGTGGAAGGCAGAGGGAAAGGGAGAAGCAGGCTCTTCACTGAGCAGGAAGCCCTATGGGGGGCTTGAGCCCAGGACCCTGGGATCATGACCTGAAAGGCAGACACTTAACAGACTGAGCCACCCAGGTGACCCCCCCCCACCCCCGAGCTTTGTCTCTTGACCCTGAGATCGTGACCTGAGCCAAAATCAAGACACTTAACCAATAGAGCCAACCAGGAGCCCCTGTTCTTCCATACCTTTTACCCTATTATTACATACTTTTCAATATATTTGGAAATACATTGAAATATTTGAAAATTCCATCTGTATTCAATACACTATGTAGAGTATTTTCTAAAAATGTTTAGGAAACATGAAGATGATGCTTTTTTGTCAATTTCACACAGAGGGTTTTCCAGTGGACTGAGTGATGTTTTGGACAGTTTTGGAAAACTAATGGAGGCTATTTTCTATGTGAAAGAGCAACATAATAAATGAAATAAGTAGACTTCAATGTTCAGTGTTATTGAGGGTATATATTGAAATTGCATAATGTTAGTGGGCTTTTTAATGAGATTAAACTAAAATGACTTCAGGGCAATGATATATTAAACTTAGTTTGGTTGCTAAAGCAGCTATATCTTAAAATAACACTCTTATTTAGATAGTTTCACTATTTCCTGGCAGCATTTGCTCTAAGCTTCTTATCTAATTAATGCTCATTTGGTTTATTTCTGTTTATTATTTAAATTAACCATGCTTGCTAATAAAATGTATGGCAAGTGTTTTGATTTGCATTTTCTCTGAAACTTACATACATTTTCCTAATGGTTCCAGACCATTGTTGCTGCTGCTATAAATAAATAAATAAACAAACAAATAAATATTTTATTTTATTGCCAACAAATCTTAACCTGAGGTAAAGCTCTTCTCCGTGATCTCATTTTTCCCCTTTCAAAATTTCATTAATATCTTCTACAACTTGGAATTGAGGAAAAGCCAGAGTTACCTTTGGAATGCCAGAAGTCTTTAAACTTCTTTAATAAAGTTTCAGAGGTATCAGCTTTGTTCAGTGAACAATCTACGGCTCCTCTAGGTGTTTTTTAGGCTCATCAGGGAGAAATACCAGGAGGTATTTCTCCTCCTGGTTGTGAGGAATAGAATCTTAGAGATTGATTCGGTCTGGGAGAAACTGGGGAGCCAGACACATGTCTTTTTGAATCTCCTTCTCAGAAGATCTCCTTTCTTAACATTTATGACCTCCTTTCCTGACGTTTATATCCATGTCCTTCCACACTTTCCACAGCTAGTTCTGTGGGCCATTTGATGGATTAACCCATCTTCCACCTTCTGATCTAGACCTTACTTTCTGACTGGAAATTATTCCTACTGAGAACTTAAACCCGTTGAAGGCCAAGGTTATCCTGAACCCCTTCTCCCTCATAAGGCCCTATATACATGGATACAGTGTGGCCAAATAACCAATAACCTTAGCTTGGGTTCGAATCCTTATGCTGCCACTTCCTCCCTGTGTGGCAATGGGGCTCATTACCCAGCCTCTCTAAATTTCCATGGTCTCTCTGGGAAAATGGGGTATGTTAATAATAATCATACAATCATTATACAATTATACAGCAATAATGATATAATCCACTGACTTTAACCACATTTTTATTATCCATCACCCCTGCCACCATACCCTACTTTCCTTCCTTAGCTTTGAACAAGTGGGTCTTCTTTTTAATCATTCCCTTACAAAACCTCTTTGCAACTCCACCCCTTCTCCCCTGGCAAACTCCAAACAAAATAAAACCCAACTATCTGCCTCATCCAGGCAAGCAACCAAGCAACCACCCCTGGAGAGGGAAACAAACACAATTGTGTTGGCTAGTTTCACTTTAAGTTCATGACAACAAATCTCAAACGGCCAGTCCACACTGCTCAGCAATCTTAAGTTCACATACTTCATGATTCTCTTTCCTACAATCTGAAATAACGACTTCTCATCTTGTTCTCCATCTTCGAACTCTCAATACTTGCTCCTCCAAGACTTCACACGCTGGTGAAGACATTTTGTCATACTTCTCATCTCAGCTACTGACATAACTGTATCCATGCCCACTCCGTCCACCTTGGCTCACCTTCCTAAAATTGAAGCATCTGGCCCCTTGCACCTGTATGCTGGATCTTGTGCCTTCTCGCCTACTTGCAACAAAGGATTGCACTCTTGCAATTTTCCACTCTCTTTTGCATCACTAGTTTCCCCCTCTAGGCTGCCCTACTTGGAAAAGTTGCAGCGTCGCTTATGTTCAAAAGGAAACAACAGTAAATAAATAGAACAGGCAATAAAATCGCCCTTAAGCCTACCACCTCCTAAAGTTGTTGCCCATTTCTTTGTTGCACTTCAGAACAAAACTTAAAAACATCTGCATTCATGCTCTGCAATTCCCTTGCCTTCCTCTCCATTTTCATCCTCCCTCTCAAGTGGCCACGTTGCTGTCATTATTTTCTCTATTTTTCATCAGCACCGACATGATTAGCAGCACCCCCATTCCCGACCCCCTTCCCCTCCACTTCTGTGATACTATACCTCTTTGTTTTCTCCTACCGCTCTTGCTCCTTCCTATCTGTCCAGTCTCTAAATGTGCAGTATCTCGAGATTCAGCCATTTGGTTTTCTAACTATAATCTCTCCCTAGTGTCATTGATATGATGGTGTTTCCTAAATTTATATCTCCTGTCATGACCTGTCATCGGACCTTTGGTCTCATACGCCAGATTGTCTACATGACTGACATCCCTAATTGTATGTCCAGTAGTTATCTCAGATTCAAAACGTCCAAAAACTAATTGATTGTTCCCTCTAAACCAATCTTTTTCTGCACTCATCCTTATCTCATTATACAACCCCACAGTGCACTCATTTGCTGTAGCAAAAATCTAGTCTCTATCCTTGATCCTTCTCCTTCCCCTGCCCTTTATATCCAACCCATTAGCCAATCTTATTGGCTCTAAATGCAACACACATCATGATTTTTCCCATTTCTCTCTTCATCTGCTGTAATGGCTCCCAAGTCCCAGCTACAATCATTTCATACAGATCACTCAATTGTCTCCTAATCGGTCTCCGTGCTCCCACTCTGCCCCATCCCTAATAATTTTCCTCACAGCAGTCAATGTGATCTTTTAAAAAGAGATCACTCCCCCTTCAAGCCTCTTTTCATCATCCACAGAATGAAATTCTAATTTTTGCCATGCCCTATAAAGCCCCACATGATCTGGCCCTGACCCAGAGATCTGTGATCCATTCATATGGCTGTTACTTCAATCAAACACAGATGGTTTCCTTGTCAAGGCTTTTGTACTAGCTGGGAGCTTTCCTTGGAATGCTTTATCCTAGGTGTGCAAAGAAACTGGCCCTTTTTCATATTCTTGACTCAGCTCAAGTGTCACCTCCTTAAAAGGCTTTTCTCTAACAATCTGATTTGATAGGTCCTTTCCTATCATACTATTGTGTTTAATTTTCTTCACATAACTCATCATTCTCTTGTGTTAATTGTTCAGTTCTTTGTTTGGTTATCAATCTACCTCCCTGTATTTGAATTTAAGTGAGCTCTAGGAAAGAAGGAGATTTGACTGCCTTCATTGTAGCTTTTCCAGCAATAAGCTCAGCTCAAAGTTAGTATTCCAGTAATCGGTTTAACAACTAATACTTATAGGGTTATTATAAAAAGTAAATAAAATGGTGTTTTAATTGATTAGCACTTTGCCAGGCACAAAAAGTTAGTTACTGCCTTTATTATTATTATATTACATGTTCCTCAAATATGTATCAGGAATGTTAATTAAAATAACTCATGCTAATATCTTAAATATTTCAGATGAAGGATTTGTATACTAACAGTTGTTTTCTAAGGTAAGCAATATTTTAAGCTAGACAAGTAAATTAAGTTTTTTGCATGTAGGTCAATGTTTCAACATGTCTAAATTCAAATCACATAGTTAGCGCCTGCTTTTACCTACTGGTAAGACTGAACCTATTCATGTCCTCTAACTAATCAACCATTCCAAATATAAGGGCAACTTCCTTGAACTAAATTAAAATCAGAGACCTTATCACTAGACCCAGGTTCATTTAAGTCAAGCCCATTATTAAACCTCCCACTTTTCAAAAATGTATGACTTGAGGGAAATCTCCTTAAACTTCATGGAGAGGCGAAAGTGAGCTTTGCCTTCAGAGCCAACCAGAAATGGAGCCATTAGAAATGTGTGTGATGAAGTACAAATTACAAGGTGATATTACAGTAGGGTTAGAGCACACAAGAAGGTGGTATTCCACCATCTATTTCAGTCTTCTTTTTTTTTTTTTTTAAAGATTTTATTTATTCATTTGACACAGAGAGAGAGATTACAAGTAGGCAGAGAGGCAGGAGAGAGAGAGGAGAGAGGAGGAAGTAGGTTCCCTGCTGAGCAGAGAGCCCGATGCGGGCCTCGATCCCAGGACCCTGGGATCATGACCTGAGCCGAAGGCAGCGGCTTCAACCCACTGAGCCACCCAGGCGCCCTATTTCAGTCTTCTTGTCCAAATCCTCTGCGCAGGTATCCCAGATGGCAGTAATAAGAATGAATTTGGGGAAAGAACAAAATATAATGACCCCAAAACACAGAATAAAAAATGATATGCGTGAGTATTTGAAACATTCTAGGAAATGTTTTTCTAATCCTGTTTATAGTATAAAAAGTTCATATAGACACTGAGATTTAATCATGCCTCTAATTTATTCAAATCCTATAAGAGAGGTCCTGGTCATTCTCAACTCCCTATTCCATAGTTATGCGCGTAGATGCTTTGTAAAGACTTTTCCTAGATTCATTTCTAGTTTTTCAGAAATTTACTTTTTTCTTCTCTCTTTTTTCCACTTAATTTATATTTTTATTTGAAATTAATTCATGTAAGAATGTACTTTTTGTGGAGATGAGTTAGCTCAACTTATGGACTACATTGTTCTGGTCTGTAATGTATATGTTGTTACCAAGATAAAGTAACACAGAAAGATAAGTAACACAGAAAAAGTTTTAAGGATAGTATTTGGTATAAAAGGCATCTATGGAAAGTAATCGTTTAACCAAAACAGAGTTAAACAAATACTTTTGCAGCCCTTAGTATCTCTAATAGGGGACTTATATTTCTCACAACATTTAAAACCATGCAACATAAAAAAATAAATAAAATAAAAATAAAAATAAAGCCATGCAACATCATTGCTTAGGAAAGTACCATGAGTCAGTATTCTCTAAGAACAGACCTAAGAGAATGAGTGATAATGTGATATGAAGATATGCTTTGAATTTACAGTGTATTCTCTTATTAAACTTATTTACAGAATGCATTTAAATTGGTATGATGCATTTGCTATTTAAAAATTTGTTATCTATATATATGTATTTTTTTACATTCTCCTAATACCCTCCCCCTCATAGTTAATCCATTCACTGTGTTTTCACTGGGGGGCAAAAAGATGGAAACTCTTGACTTATTGGAACTTCAAAAAAAAAATCAAAGGATCGATTTAGCTACTGGTTTGGAGCTCTGGTCTAAACCATAATGGGATATGAAAATGATGTTGGTGACCAAAATTATGTTTTCAGAGTTACTCCAGAAAAATCCCATATATTTCTGGTTTGTTATTATTAACTATAGCAGTTGGTTTTGTCAGTAGATTTTTAAGAAAGAATTCATAAATATGGGACCTTGGAACAGAATTATGCTGAAAGCAGTATCACTAATGGGAAGTGAGGCGCTTCTTCCAGCCAATTACAGCATCTGCCTATATTCTGGACGACTATCATTCATTAGATCGTTCACTTCCCTGTGAAGATATAAAACTTTAGCAATGTTCTCATTTCTCTATTAAGATAAAAAGACAATCACATTTTTTCCCATGAATCAGTCTCCTCACTTTTTATAAAATAAGTCAGGAAGCAGACAGTAGAATATTGGTTGCCAGAGCCTGAAGAAAGGGGAGAGATGGAGTATCATTATTATTTAATGGGGAAAGAGTTTCAGTGTGAGGAGACAAAAAGCGTCTGAGAGTGGATGGTCGTGATAATTGCACAACAATATGAATGTACTTATGCCACTAACCATACACTCAAAAAAGGTTAGAATGTAAATTTTATGTTATATATATTTTAGTACAATAAAAAGTTCTGATTTTTTAAAAATGTAAGGAGGGTAGCAGATATGTGAAGGTGGGTTCTTTCCTAATTACAGACCAAATAGTTTTATTCTTGAGGGAGTTCTCATGAATTACATATTGTCCAATGTTAACATAACACAAACATTTGTAGCCAGGCTATTCTACAAATTCTAGGCAAAAACAGAAAGACTAGATTGGAAGAACTACGGGGAAACATTGTCTTCCTTATAATTATGCTCCTACCCTCACACCCTTCCCAAGACTGTTTCAATCGTAGCCCTCTGGACATTGTCTATACTCCAAGAACACTCAAGTAAAGCATCAATGGAGAGATCAAGAACTAAAATAAATACAAGGGATTTATATCCACTTGAATTGACGAATAACTGGGCCAGACGCTATAATCAAGGTGAAATGCTCTGCATATTAGGATTGAGTAAAAACACCGGTGTGAAGTCTGAAGCATAAATATAATTGTAAATGGCAGTTTCTAATTTATCTTTGCATGGCATTAATCACCTAAGGACTGCTGGATGTCCTCTTTCTGGCATTAAATGCATTTCAGAAACCAACTGTATCGGTTGTGGGGAGGACTAGGAGCTCTGGCTCCAAATAACTTAGTGGCCAAAGTGTATTTTATGAAGGATTTAGGATGTTTGGGAGGGAAACAAAAATGTTTATCTTCATGAGCTAGCTGAGGCCTCTGCCTATGTTCAACATACAAGGAGGAGATGAACAGTCATGGGAAGCATGGTCAGACTGAGGAAGGGGTTCTAGAACACCTGTGTGAGCAGTGTGCTTTCAGGGGAGATGCGATGCAGCAGGAAGTGGTGTGAATTCCAGTGCCCTCTGGACAACCAAGAGAAGAAACCCCCAGTGTGTGTGGGGGGGTGCTACAGAGGATCTGCAAATTAACATTGTAACTCACACTGCCTCTTTGTTTTACAATCCTCCACTCTCTCCCCTCTCCTCCCTTTTGTACTTTTGTTCACAGTCCCTAACAAGTGTATATCCCAGTTGGGAGTGAAATGCAAATGACTCACTCAGCTGTCCACTTGGCTCATGTTCTGTTGATATGAGAACCAGCCGAATGACGGGACAGAGACCAGAGTCAAACCCATTCTGTCACTCCACATCTTCAAAAGCATATGCCCCTCTGAGATTACCCAATGATACAGTCCTTAGGTGACCTCTGCATTCTTTTTGTTTGTTGCTTGCTTTGTTTTTAAAGAAAGAGGGAAAAGGAAAAAGGAAAGAAAAAAATATGTTAAAATATCTGCGACCAAAACGATCAGTATGTTTTCTGGAGTTGGAAATTGCTGTTTTAATTCTCCCTTTGGGTAGTTTCTAGGTAAAGGGAATTGTACGATCACTAAACTAATTTTCAAGTTATTTAAGCATGCCAAAATATGCTCACACATGAGGGAGTGAAGCACTAAGATGCAGGAAGACACGTCACTTTTTCTACTGTAGCAATTAAGGCATCACACACACTTATCAAACTGCCAGGGACTAGCTGGGGATTAGCTTTTAGGAATGCAACACAATTACATCCACATTGATGTATCTAGTGTTCCAGGATAAGAATTTCAACACTAGAAAGGTGCAGTGATAGAAAAAGAGGAATCCGGGTGCCTGGGTGGCTCAGTGGGTTAAAGCCTCTGCCTTCGGCTCAGGTCATGATCTCAGGGTCCTGGAATAGAGGCCCACATTGGGTTCTCTGCTCGGCAGGGAGCCTGCTTCCTCCTCTCTCTCTGCCTGCCTCTCTTCCTACTTGGGATCTCTCTCTCTCTCTCTGTCAGATAAATAAATAAAATCTTTGGGAAAAAAAAAGAAAAAAGAAGAATCCACTATTCTACATTAAAAATTCTAAACCTGCACAAGAATCCATGCCTGGTGATACACTGGATTTTATTTATTTTTTAAAATTTCATTCTTGGTAATCAATCAATAAATGTCTGAACATGTGAACTGAATCCAGTATCCTTTAATCAATATACATGTGCCATCTTCTCTAATTCTGTAAAGANGAATCCACTATTCTACATTACAAATTCTAAACCTGCACAAGAATCCATGCCTGGTGATACACTGGATTTTATTTATTTTTTAAAATTTCATTCTTGGTAATCAATAAATGTCTGAACATGTGAACTGAATCCAGTATCCTTTAATCAATATACATGTGCCATCTTCTCTAATTCTGTAAAGATAAAATGTTGAGAAAAGCTCTGACAAGTGAAAATACAGTCATAGATGTTTGGAGTCACAGAGATTTTAGAGATTATCTCTCCAACTCTCATTTTATCAATGAGAAATACGTCAACTTTGAGGAGATACAACCAATTACATTTGGTTACATTAAAAGTGAATTTTCTCTCACATGTTTTCCTATTAAAGGAATGTTTTCCTATTATGAGTTCCATGAAGGCAAAGCCTGGGTCACTTAGCTATATATAGTCATATGGTAGGTGTATATGCAGTGTGTACATTGTACATATGCATGTGTGTGTATATGATGTATGCAGTATATAGTAGATACACTGTAAGTACATACCAAGTGTTGAATGAATCAGTGAAACCGACTGTGACTTCCCAAGATCTCAAAGAACTAGGAAAGGAGCCCAAGCATCTTGAAATGTAGCATTCTCTAAACATTCTTATTCTCAGAACTTTGGTATTGAAAATAGTCAAGTACCAACATAAGCTCTTTCCAGTCTACAACTTACGCTTTATATTCTACCCAACTAGTTATATTTTATCCAACTAGTTAAGTTGTAATATGTATTTCTTCAAATAATAATTGAACTTTAAAGTAAAATCTTAAGAAAATTATTCCTATAAAAATTTCCCAGTAAAACAGTCACATTTTAAAGCTCATTCTGTAAATCATCATTTTCTCTTTTCTTATGAAGATGTTATTTCTTGTAAAGCAATTTTAGTATGAGAAGTAACCATATAATCATGACTCATTATTACCTAAAATTAGTATCTATAGGCAAAGCCATTCCTTTAGAACAAAATCTGTGTTCACAGTAAGCCCACAGAAAGGGAATCAAGTGTGGTCTACGATTATAGCTTTATAAAGGTAATCTGCTGCATGGGGGTTTTAAGAACAATATAGTAACAGAATTTTTATTTCTTTTATATAAATGTCTAAGAATCTTACTGTTTGCATAACTTGGGACATGATTTCTCAGTCCTGTTGGCTTGTCGATAGCCAGAACCTTAACAAGTACCTATAAATGGTCATTTTATACCTTATAGTGACTTCCCAATTCTTTGTACAGAAATCTTAGCTATCTATGTGCAAAAGTATTAGCACCTCCAAATTATCTCATTGACTATCAATAACATGATCAATTATGTTCATTAATTATAAACATTATATAGAATGAAAATTTTAAGTATGGCTCTGTTCTATATTAAATAAAAATCTCAAATAAAATGAATAACACAAATGTTGTAATTCCTTTAGTTAGATAATACTACTACTTATTCAACTAAAATAATGCTTTTTAAATAAATTTTGTTTCTTAAAAATGGTAATGGAGTAAATATTAATGTATTTGGGAAATGTTTCAAACATAAGAAGAACATCAAAGTACAATATTGTTTTTGTCTTTCACTTCATCAATACTGTAAACTAAAAAAAAATCAACAACAGCAGTTTGACCATCCTATATCTTTCTCCTTGCTAACAAACCAAGAAGAATCCAAACTCATATTTTATAATTCCTTAAAAGCTAGGGAAAAAGAGAACAGAAAGAAGGAGAGGCAAATAAGTGATTTTCCAGGGCCTGGGCCTGCTGTATTCATTCTGAAAAGCTAATGAACAAATTAAATTTTCTAGCGGTGCAATGTTCCAGATATAACCACAGGAGGATAGAAACAGGAGTGCTTATATTTGGTTGTAGTAAGCATTGCATATTATAGAAGAGTACAGGCTGGGATATTTGTATACATATATATAGAAACCAGTTGAAAATTCAATTTTGCAAAACAGGAATTCCCTTTCAGGGAGGTAAAAATCCATATTTAAATACAATCAGCATCCAAGGTCATTCAATAATTCTGGGTATTTTCCTTTATCTCATTTATTCCTCTCTAAGTTCACTTATTTTACCCCTTCTAATTTTAAATTTATTGTACTAGTTCTTATCCAATATGGGAACTAAAAATATAAGAGGCTAATGATTTTAGAGACATTTCACTCGTTCCAAAAGACAAATTCATTTCACAGAGGCAAATCTGATCACAGCCGCAAAACAGGGCTTCATCGGAGATTTTTGCAAAATGTGGCAAGGAATCATACATTGAGTGAACAGCTACTGACATGAAGTTAGAGCCTTTGTATATGTTCTATTACTATTCTTCATGTAAATCGATAAGGAAAGCATTAACATTCATACTCTGTGAATATAGAAACTGAGGGTTGCTGAGATCAGAAACTTATTCCAAGATCACATACAGTTATTAAAAGAGAAAGCTAGAATAAAAACCAACGTATGACTTTTTCTAAGACTTGTAAGGTTTCCCTGCTGTCTCCCAGAGCTTAGAGATCAGTTAGGCTGATCCCCACCTCACTGAGGCCGAGGGATAGTGAAGTCACTTCCATAAGAGCACACAACAAAGTGATGAAAGAGTTAAGCCAAACCAAGCCTTGTTTGTTTCACTATACTTTTTGGCTTTAGCTTATTTTCAACCCCAAAGCACACTTGAAATGAGATGTTTCTAGGGAATTGTGTTCTGGCATTAGGCTCCTTATCTTCAGCCACACCTAGACTAATTTAAGTCTCTTTGAAAGTTATATCAACTTTCCAGGCCAGGAAAACATTAATCACTGGATTACACTGTTTCATAAATATAACCTGATTGGACCTCAAGAAGGGCCTTTGATGCCTATATTTACAAGTGGTAAATCAGGATGGTGATGAAACATCCCATTCTAATTAATCTGTCAGAAAACAGTCTCTCTATTACACCTCTATAAAGGTGAGGGTTTTGTTCATTCCTTCAATCAATTGTGGCGTCTAGCACATTATGTCCTACACTGGTAAATATAAGTAAATGGACGTCTTTGCTTCCTGATGGGATAGCCTTTAATCACTGTCACATTTTTAAAACTGTGTGCTATTAGTAAAACAATCCTTTCTTTAATTAACTCAAGTGTGGTTGAAGAAGATGTGCAATCGGTGCTGCTCACTCACTGTGTTGTTCTGGAACATTCCTTCCCATGGAAACCACCATACCCCCAAGGAAGTGAACGAATGGGGCAAGCGAAAATTACACGTGTAGGGAATGAAACAATGAACCTTTCCATGACTTACCCTTGAATTAACTACTTCCAGGGAGACGTTCTGAGGCGGGGCACTTGGCACTAAAAGGAACAAAACAAGGTGAGACGGTTACTGCCAAAGTCAGAAAAGAGAAATTACAACCCTCTGTGCAAAGAGAAAGTGTGACTTTCACAGTTCATGACGGTAATTAGGCAGGCTGATTCAGGTGGAACTTCAAAATTTTCCTGGAGAGATGAAAAATAACTGCCTCTGTTTGTTTTTTTCTCACTTGGTAGGGCCAGGCATCCATATAGGGAACTCTCCCCCCCACCCCCCCCAAAAAAACTGTTAGGCAAGAGAGCACCTGCTGTGATACCAAATACTGCCATTTAGTTACAGCTTTCTTGTTATAACCTTCCCAGAGAAACCAATAAAAACACACAGGAGATTTCCTAGAGTGGTTTTAAAGGCTTAAGATATTGTGTATTTCAGGATCTGCATGGTTTTATTATAAAATATGTCATTCTAATGGTCACTCGTGTTGTTTAATCCCCTTAACTGCAATCTTTATTATCTCTTAAAGTGTGAAAAGAAGAAATACATCTGTCTTTTTATCTGTGTGTAATTAAACCTATGTGTCATAGATGCAAGCAGGTTATCAGATAGCTTTCAGTAAGTCAATTCCATTAACAAAAAAAACCCAGCTTATTTTTCTTTGTGGATTTTCCTAGGTATTTTTTTTTCTCTTACCTGCATTTTGATTTCCCCATTCCTTCATGGAGGAAGGAAGAACACGTACAACATTTTTATAATACCTGTTGTGAATATTTACTATATCAAAACGTGAATGTTCTATCAAGTGAGAAATTCAAAGACACCATTCGCTAAATGGCTATGATGTGTCAGACAGTTCCTAGAAGTCTGAGAAGAATCATAAAATAAAGCTTTCTGCCCCACCAAAGAAACAGAAGTAGAATTTAATAAATGCTTAACATGTATTAATCTGTAAAATGAGTAGTCCCTATTTTGTTCATGACAACTTGATTAATTTAACAGAGAAGAAATGCTCTCAGCATTTTCAAGAATTTAAGGGCCATTTTCTGTCATGTCACCCCTTCTTAACTTGGACTTGGACAATATCTACATTTCTTGAGGGTACTTATATTTTACCCTGAATTCATTTATGCCCTACTCTGAGTTTACTTTCTGAAAAGTAATAACCATGAGGGCATAATACGTGTCTGATTAATCTTTATGGCCCCCAAACTGACATTCAGTTAATAGCTACTGACTCAATGATTACATGAACAAATAAATACTTACTGAAATATTAGCTGCTAGGCCTTTCTGGACACCATAGGAATTATAATCACTTACTCTGTTTTGATTTTGAACTTCTTATCTTAGTGCTTGGTGAAGGTTGTGGGCAATGTAGCTTGTGCCAAAAAAAACCACTCATTGGAGGGTTGTTTTCATGAATCAGGTCAACAAGTATTCTTTCAGAAAATATTTTATAATTTAGGAATAGACTTTATCATTCAACTTATTTTAGTTCATATTATATTTCTTTTCAAATACAGAATATAATCCCCACAGGGTCCAGGATTCTTGTCCCTTTAGATGCTGAATCTTCAGTATCAGTTAGAGTGTCAAGTGTGTGGGTCACATGCAGCAAATATGTGTTGAGTTAATTAATAAACAGAGTTTGTAAGACATAACAAAACATTTTTCATACTCAGGATTTTGGTCATAACAAGTTTTCTTTTTTGCAGTTTTATTTTTTTAAATTAATGTATGACATACTTATGGCATAATGCACAAATCGTGTATGCATGATTGGATAAAGTTATATGTCTCTAGGTGTGTTTACATTTAAACACCACATAGATCAAGACATAGAATATTTTCAGTATCCTGCAAAGTTCAGTTGCGTTCCTTCCCAATCAATATCCTTCTAAGAGTAACCGCTAGTCTTACTTTTAACACCACTGATTAGCTTAGCTTGCTTTTGAGTTTACTAAACATGAAATCAGTTATTTTGTTCAGGATGGTTTCTCTTGCTCATTACTGTTTCTTGGGATTCATTCTTTCTGGTGCATTTCGCAGTAGTTTCAGTTCTTTTGTTTGTTTTTTTTATTGGTCCTATGTGTTCTAATACATTACCATTCTATTTTATATTCGCTCATTATATTGATGAATCGCACTGGATTACTTTCAATTTGGGGCTATGAGAATAAATCTGCTATGAAAACTTAGTACATGTCTTTTGATGAACAACTGCACTCATTTTGTTTGTTATATACTTAGGACTGGAAAACCTGGTAGCAGGGGAATCCCCTAGGGGAGTTATCTATATGTTAAATATAGAAAATTTCCAGAATTTCCATATCCTTACCAACCTTTGTTTTTTCCTGAATCTTTATCATTTTAGTCATCTGGTAAGTATGTAGTGTTTTTATTTGATTTTCCCTGAAGATCAGTCATGTGGAGCATCTTTACACGTTTGGTGGCATTTGGATGTCCCTTTTTGTTGTGTTCTTGAAGTATGTGTGCTTTTTTTTTAAACAGATCAATTTTCTTCAAAACTCATTTCTAAAATTTTCTTTCTTTCATATCTTCTATCCCATTTTCATGTTACTATGATTAAAACATTAAGATTTTTTTTCCTAAAGCTAAAATAGTCAGAAGGGCTCTTCTGCATTTGACAAACTTCCTATCTTCTAGACTCTTCCCAAATGTTATTAATGAAACGGACTTCCCTAAACTACTTTCACAGACTGTGGATATCCCAGTTCAGTTTTCAGGAAAGGGAATAATGCAGAGGCTTTAATAAGACCATCTCCACATTCTATTTCCTTAAAAGAGGAAATAGTAGAGTAGGCTGGAAATAATAACAATGTGTGTGATCAGAAAAACTAAACAGAATGACATCCTCACAATGAGGAAGAATTTAACATAATCCAAATTCAAATTATTCTATAAAGCATTGAAAATTAAAATAAGCACCAACTAAAAAAATGCTAAGTGTTCCATCATATAAATTCACAGATTTGCAGCACACTAGCTGTTCTTGCCTTACATAATCAGGAAAGAAAGCAGAGAGTTCCTTCTAGAGCATTTTTAGGTATCAACCTCTACTCCTTCCCTCTCATTCTTAGTTCCCCTATGATTTTTTTTTTCAGTTCCCCTATTACTGAGGTACAGTAGGTAGGATGAGATGCTTGGTGCAAGTAAATGGAATCCACATTTATTTGAACTTTTCTTTATTTGATTTCCCAAGATGTTTCATTATCTCATGAGGGGAAGAGGAAGGCCATAGTTCATTATTTTCTCTTCAAAATGTCAAGCAATTATCATTTACAATTGGCTTGTTATAGCCAATCAGAGGCGTTTGGTCCAGAAACTCCCCTCCATATGGTGAAACATGCTGGTTTGATACAGATGATGATGCATTCTGTAGAGTAGATAAAATTCCCACATTTGTAAACGAATCTCCATATAGAAAGGCACTTGAATTTGTCCCCTTACCAAATGTGTGCTGTCCTGTACACATAGTTTGTGGATTGAAATAACTGATATATAACGACGAGCTTTGTACTTTAAGCAATTAGCATGAGAAATTCATTACAGAATAAGAGAAACTCAAGAGTTTTTCACATTAAATCTTGCTTCTTTTCTTACTAGTGACCTAGTAAGCTCTGTTGCTTATAAGCTTCAACCTCTTTCTACTATTAGTTTTGTCATCTGTAAAGTAGGAAAAAAATTATAGTATCATGAGGATTAAAGGTTAATAGTGTTAAGTGATTAGAGCAGGGCCTTGCACTAATAAGTACTCAATAAATACCAGTGACAACAGCAAAAAGTACATTCTTATAGTTAAGTGTGCCTATGAAAGTGGGTCCTTCTACTTTCGGGCACAGAGCAAGCTAGCACAGAAATTCATAAATATTAATTGATTCATAAAATATTTTAATGACCTACAGTTGTCATCTAGTTCACGAGATGGTATTTGAGATCAAACTGGCAAAATTAGTTACATTCCACACTAAATATTAGGCTCCCTAGATCTGATATTCTAAAATTCCAAATGGTTTAAAGAAGTGGATAAACAAAGGATACAATAAGTGAGGAATCTGAATGAAAAACAGTTTTTCTTCCCAGAAAAACAATGAAAGTCGGTTAAGTTAGAGATGACAGCTTATCAGGATAAACATCTTCACAAGCATTTTAGCATGGAATACCACTGGGATAATAAATTCTGAAGAAAAAAAATGTTATTTGCATTTTTTTGTTTTTATTCAATTTTTTATGGTCCCAATATAAAATTTTATGGTAAGGTGCCTCTGACCCGATAAGAAACACAGTGTTCTCTATAACACAGATGCATTCACACACAGTCATCTATTAAATTAGCCAAATAAATGGGAAGTCCTAAAGATAAGTCTATACATACTAACAACTGTACTGTTTCTTGAACTGTCTGATTAACTCAGTAAATATTTACTGAGATGATGAATGCAGGGATGAATATAATAGCATCCCTCACATTAAGGAGCATGTAATATAAGGAGGAAAAATGACATACGTTGTCATAGATAACATTTATTGAACACTTAAATATATGCCATGTTCATATTTTAGGTGCTCACATGGATTAGCCCGTTTAATTTCCACAACATCTCCCTTTTATAACATCCAGAAAGTCAAGGAGAAGACAGCTTCACGACTGAGGACTGGGAAGTAGGAGGCTATGAAATGTGATGAAATATATCTCTGTATGATGTGTGACCTTCGCACGGCCAGCTTCAGTGGAATGAAGATATCAGATTGAGCATAAAGAAGGAGACTGGATAACAAGAGAGGGAAAGCTAAGAATGCAGGGGATTTTGCTGGAAATCAAAAGAGATGATTGATTGTGAAGAGGGTTACAGACCAGGTACAGGAGTGCACTCCAAGAGGGCCATTCAGCTTCTGCTTTCTCCTATCAAATGCCATCGATAAAGAGAAGTTGTCATCCTTTGCACAGAGACTCTTGTTGGATTATTATTATTTAGTGACAGGCATTTTCTAAGTTCTAACTGTTGCAACACTTAGAGATAATAATTCTTGGACTAATGAGTAATAATCTATCTCTCTCACTTATGACATTTAAAACCAAAGTGGAGAATAAGGCCACAGTATTACAGTTCAGAGTGTGAATGAAATCTACATAAATTATGTAAAATATTCGTTTTCATTTGTTTTCCTTTTATTTTTATAATTATAAGTTGTGAAGTAATTTATTCTGCCAATAAATATTCCATTCTGTCTTTAATAACAGAATCAGATGGATGGGCATTAAAAATGATACTGAAGTGGTGTCACATATGAAGTACTTTTTTTAAGTTGAAATTGCAAATGAGCATCACTCCTGTGTCTTTGCTGTGCTGTTCATAATAACATGCATGACCTTCCTCAATCCACTGATATTGTGTGAAATACCCACCCAGGTACTTTTCCAGATTAAACAATGATGGACTGGTTAAGGAATTACAAGTTAAAGGCTTTTTTCCTTTGAAATTCAGAAGATGAATAATTTATAGAATTATATACAACAACATGGAAAGCATTGTCGAAAAGGGATAACTTGTTGCCTTTTTTCATATTCATGGAGGCCATCTCAGCATTTCTACACCTGCCTGAATTTCCACTGGCCCAACATCATATACTCTGCTGCCATTTATTTTCACTTGTCATTAAATTTCCCAATATTTCCTTATCCTTTTCTTAGATCCCTAGTTTCCTATGCTACTGCTTTGCCAAATCCTTTTTGTTTTCATTAAGAGTTTTTCCTCTCTTTTATGATTTTTCAGAAAATATGTCTAATATTTCACTTGTTAGGCAAGTTTACAACTAAAAATATATATTGTCCTATTTAGTTGTAATACCTTCAGTGCTGCATTATTTGGCCTAAATCCTTATAACGTATTTTCAAATTAAGTTGTATATGTAGGAGGACTGACCATCATTTACACTTTTAATCATCCACCCCCTTTTAGAATGAGAAATAAAAAGAAACAAACCAATGAAAATTAGTCCACACACATGCACAAATGTGTTTGTGTTTATAGACATAAAGAGACCCCTCCCCCCACCAATAACTTGAACTCTTAGGCAGTAGTCACACTTTTGAAGATTACCTATTAGGACATTCTGACAAAGAGTATGTAATATACCTTTTGAAAGTTTAAATTTAACTGTAATAGATAGTTTGAGTAAATGAATCAAATTTTTAATTAATGCTAATATATGCCATAAAGATGTAATTAGAAAGCCTTAGAGATGCAATCTATGACATACATGCAATATTATGTCATAATTATCAAATATGTGAATCAAGTTTCACTGTCTATAACTTACCATCAGAAAGTGTAACCACTGTTATGTCATCAGTAGATACTCCTGGCCCATAGCGATTATAAGCTAGGAATCGAAGAGTATATTCCGTGAATTTTTTCAGGCCTTCCAGCTTATAAGATAGTCCATCAACCTCTATATTCTGGAGACATAAAATGCCAATCTGTTATTCAGGAGGCACATTAAAGCAGAAATGGCAGCCATTCTGTGCAATCAGTGAATTGAATATTAGACTCTTACTCACAAAACTACACTCTAGCCTTATAATGAGTTGTTGTAAAACCTAACTTGTGACACACCCTCCCCCACTAAATCCCAAACCATTGTGCAGACTCTTAGTTAAAATAGCACCGTGCTATTTTTACAGTCACTACGTTCCAATGTGTTGAACGCCACCCAATACATTGAAGGCTGTGCCGTATTCCACCCACACCGAAACTCTTGACAGGCAGAAGGCTGCCTGTGAATCTATGGGAATAGAGAGTTGCTCCTCTACCCTAAGTGGAATAATTCACTACAAAACAGTAGATTTCTTCCTTCCCTTGCTGAAATATAACCACAGTTCTTGAAACTGACAGATCCTTTGCCACAATCTTTTGTCTCACGAGGCTGTGAGGTGGTTTGGAATGGTTTTCAGTACTTCACAGCTGCAGAAATGAAGTACTGGAGGTGAAGGTCATTGAGAAATCAGAGCTGGTGTGTCCTTAGAAGACACATTATTTTACTCTCCACAATGATGCTCACACTCGTATTTGTCTTGGGCAACATCATTTCTGAATTTTTTAAGTGGGTTGGTAAAATTCATTATGGAAAAGCCAAAAATGTGTTGAAAATGGAGAGAATAGAAAGATGGAAGCAAGAGCTAAATTGCATGAAGACGGCAAACAAATAAAAGACGGGATAGATAATTACATACAAGGAGATCTTAGTGATTCCTATTGTGCAATATAACTTAGGGCTTGAACTATTTCCGAATAGGACTGTTGTGAAACATTTTTTTTAAAGCAAAATCTCTATCATGCAGTTTATGTGGAAGCATGAAGACCACTGTATGATTGGCAAGCTTCATAACACATTCAAAGAACACTGTTATCTCAAGGTGGGCTCTTGGTTTTTCTTATTTAATTGCACACTTATCTATATATCTTTTCCACATGAGGTTGGAAAATCTGGAAGTAAACATCTCTCAGTAGTCATGTATGTGTCACAAAACAGAATTGCTGAGTTTCATGTGTGTCCCCCTAATACATATTTATCTGGAAATCTAATTTTCCTGTTTTCAGGGGTCTGAGCAAACCACAGATTAGAAGCAAAATGTGAGAAGGAGCCAAGTAGCCTTCTTGAGTGAGGTTTCCTGAAAACAATGAAAAGCGATAGGGGACTACACCCTGATGGTGAGGAGAGGACAGAAATAAGTCAAATACATAAGAATGAAAAAACCAAGTTGACTGAGGTCATTGAACAAAAAAGATCAATCATCCTTAAGATAAGGACTCATGATGCAAATGCTTTCTGGACCAGATGAATTAATACAAATGTGGCTATGCTGGCCCAGGCCACTCCCTACTCAGATAAAAAAGAAAAATGACATCCTTTATAGTGACTTTATCTCATTGTCCAGTTGCCTCTCTCACAATCAGAATTCAATTAAATTGCTTAAAGTTTCTAATAACAAGTAAAACTGATCAGCTATCCAGTTAACATGCTGGACTGGACTGTACCAAGAATTTGCAGATCGCCTCCTAATGGCGCTAGTCCTACGACCATCCAATAGGTGGCGGCATTGGGCCCATTCCCTTGCCTACCTGTTCCTTTCCCGTGGACACCTCAGTGCAGAACAATCTGTAACCTTGGACTGGACCGTTTGCATAGGCAGGGGGTTCCCAGGTAATAAGAATTGAGGTAGGTGAGGTAGATACAGCTTGCAGGTTTTCTACTGGCCCTGGAACTTGCACTGTGTACAAAAGAAATTGATTAGTCTAAGAGGGTTCTCTTTTCAAAACAAGCAAAATGCATCTTTCACAGCTTACAGAGATTATAGCCCTATGTACTATTTTTAAAACCAAACGTACTATGTATTATGTACTATTTTTAGAATCAAATTTTTAGAACCAAACCAAATACGATAAAAAATAAAATGTAAATATAAAGTAATGAATATTGGAATCATTTCATTTTGAAATTCAGGAGGAGATTTCTATTAATCTAAATTACTTATTTCATTTTTACAGTGGAAGAAAGTGGTCAAGGAGTCTAAATGACTAGGAAAATGACAGAAAAAGAGGTGGATTCTTAATCCAAATTCTTAGTATGGAAAATTTTCCACTATGCCAGTATGCCTTTGCTTGTGTGTGACTAATAACCACAGAAGGAAAAAGAAAAAATACAATTAGAATACTTGTATGCCATGATTCTACTTATAATTCAAATAAATATCACAGCTATGGATAACTTACCACATCTTTATTTATGTCAGCATTTTAAAATCTTGACCAATTCTGAGTCCTTTAAATTAATTTTGGCATCAATTTTCAATTTCATTTTCTAGTAGTCCATTTTCTCTCATAACTGCTACTTTACTTACTTGAGAATAAGTGCCTTGTTCATTAAAGAAATTATATAGCACAGATCCGCAATCTCTTAACTGAAACACTTTTGTCCAGATATGTTTTGAGATCTAGAAATTTTCAGATTTTAGAATGGTAATATGGGGCACATGCAATGTTCTATTTAACACCCCAAGTGGGGTCTAGGACAGCACCCTGTTATCAACTCATACATTTCCAGCAAAATATAGGATATTCACATCAAACAGAATTATTAAAGACTATACATAACATGACATAAGGTCAGATCAGGTATCACATGAGTTAAGAAACTCTTTCGAATTCCAGATTTGCAAATTTTGAATTTATGCATAATTTTTTATGTATGGACCTGAATATAAATATATGATTTGTAAACCGAAAATCCAATACCCATGTTAGCTATTGTAATCTAAATTAAATGGCTTCATCACTGCAAATATAACAATTGTATCTTAAACATACTGTACGTATTCCCCAGCCTTAAATACTTCCTAGCTTTGAACAGATGTGTGTTTTAGGCTTCTAAAGGAATTTTGTGAATTTGAATGTACAGAGTAAAACAGTCTGTGAAAACCTGTCTGACAGAGATCTGATAACACAACCCCTTAGATCAGGGTTGTGCCTGTGCCCCTGAATCAGTCATTTTTCAGAATGTATTCCATGGTATCCAGCCTCCTTAAGGCATCACTGCTCACACATTCATTCGGGGGAAAATATATATATTATATACTTTAGATGTATTTTATTTATCACCTTCACTTATTTTCCCACCAGTTCCCGGAACTTGAGTATCCCTATTATTGACATTTGCATTATTTCACCTTAACAAATGATTGCTATCAATTTCTTTTTTTTTTAAGATTTATTTGTTTATTTATTTTTTTATTTATCAGAGAGAGAGAGAGAGAGAGAGAGAGAGAGAGAGAGAGAGAGAGCACAAGCAGGGGGAATGGCAGGCAGAGGAAGAAGCAGTGGGTCTCTATCCCAGGACCCAGGCATCATGACCTGAGCCGAAGGCAGACACTTAACCCACTAAGCCACCCAGGTATCCTGATTGCTAACAATTTCTTAAAAACTTACTTGAAAATCATTTTAAACCTACAGAAAATTTTAAGAATGAAAATAGTGCATAGAACACCCATGTTTCCTTTCTCCAGGTATACACATATTCTTTTTCTATCTCTCTCCATATATACATATACATTGTATTTATATATCTATCATATACAGAGAGACAGAGAATCTGAATCTATCTCTTCAGATTAAGTTACACATACCATGGCTCTCTCCTCCCAAATGCCTATTTCCTAAGCATGAATGCGTATGTGAATAATACGAACTTCAGTGCATTTTATCCTAATACAATACTTTTACCTAATCTTCCTCTGCTTTCCAATTGTGTCAACTGACCCCATAATGTAATTTATACAGCATTTCCCTCTCCAGTTCAGGATCCAGTCTAGGGTCAAGCTTGCATTTCCATGATCTCTTTAGTTGGCTTTATGCTGGAATAGCTCCAAAGTCCATTTTTATCTTTTAGGTCATGTATACTTTTGAAGACTATAGTCCTTTTTTTAAATTAATAGAATATTACTTATTTGGGGTTTGTTTTTGTTTCTTCATGTTGGATTTCGGTCATGTATTCTAGACTGACATGAAACACGTGTGATATCTGTCTCCTCAGAACATCATGTCCAGAGGCATAAGACCTCTCTCCCTCCCTGGCTTGTTATATTAGTTCTGAATACCTGGTCAAGGTGCTGCCAGATTTCTCCACTGTAGAGTTAACGGATTCCCCTGTATCTCTCCCAACCCCAAACCCCCGCTCGACTGCTTACACCAATAAGCAATTTGTGGGGAGATACTATGACAGGACCATATAAATATCATATTATTTATCAAAACTCCTTAAAATGAGCACCTATTAATAGTTTTTGATGAATCAATTTTTAGCATGGTGGTTACAAATTATTATTTTTTTAATTTAAGTACTTCCTCCACATTAATCACTTGGCACTCAACATTTTATTAGAAGCAAGAACGCATATTTCTTTTTTTTTAAGATTTTATTTATTTATTTATTTTAGAGAGATAGAGAATGAGTAGGGGGAGCAGCAGAGGGAGAGGGACAAGCAGACTCCACCCTGAGTGTAGAGCCTCACGCAGCATATGATCTCAGGACTCTGAGATCATGACATGAGCTGAAATCAAGAGTAAGATGCTTAACCGACTGAGCTACCCAGATGCCCCAATGTGACCCCACATTTCTATTTATGTACCTCCTATTGGTATGGACACATGGATTTCTACTTTTTTATGGCCTATAATTCATAACTGTCCTTAATCATTTTGGTGTTCAAATTGTCCAGTTCAAATTTAGCCAGTGAGGTCCTCTTTAGGTTTGTTCCTCTGTGCATATAACACGCCCCATCATTTTTTGGAGTAGTTCCTGTCTTCGTAGCATAATATATTGCAGGCTCATCTTGATCCTGCCCCAGTTCTGGAAGCAAACATTTCTCCAGAGATGTCTTCTTCCTTTTAGTGGGGAATGGTATTCAAGACAAAGACCTGGGTGTCAGCTGTGTTCATTGCTACTTGGGTGTCTTGCATCTAGATCCTATTAGTGAGTGAGAAACAGGAATGTGTATACACTTATACATATAGAAATACATTCTTGCGTACATATACTCAAACATACAGGAACACATGTACATTTTTCATGACTCTACAGAGATACCTCCCATTCCAATCCATCTCTGCGGGGTTTGTTCTTACGTTCCCCATTCCTTTTATGTCCTTTCTTCCATAGGGAGAACTATGGCTCCCAAAGAGTTGTATTCTGACAGACAATCTATGAGAGTGCCCTCACCTTGGTACTCTCCCAGGAAGGGGTAATTTTTCTACACAAATTCCTTATTTCTCAAAGGGGACTTCAGTGGACAATACTATACAACAATGAGGAGAGTTGCCTGTGTCAAAGTTTATAGTGAGGGCGCCTGGGTGGCTCAGTGGGTTAAAGCCGCTGCCTTCGGCTCAGGTCATGATCCCAGGGTCCTGGGATCGAGGCCCGCATCGGGGTCTCTGCTCAGCAGGGAGCCTGCTTTCTCCTCTCTCTCTGCCTGCCTGTCTGCCTGCTTGTGATCTCTCTCTCTCTCTGTGTCAAATGAATAAATACAAATCTTTAAAAAAAAAAACAAAGTTTATAGTGATACAATTAGAACTGTATTATAATGAAGACATTTTGCTCCATGGGGGTAAAAAAGCAAAAGAAAAACTTGCCCATTAATATTGTTCAACTGGATTTTCAAAGTAGAATGTTTTGAAGAACAGTAATAAAAAACTATAATTTTCATGCTTCTATGATTACTGATATATTCACAATGATAATGTAAATATTTTAAAAGGGGAGGTTTTCTGATTTGGAATCTATTATTTTTCTAAGGAAGAGGGACAAAGAAAGGAGCAAGAGAATTGAGACTGAGTGACTTGCTTAAGGTACATGTTGAATGTGACAAAGCCAGGATTTTGAAATTTCACAAAGCATATCCTTGTGGCCCAGTGATGTATAAAGTATTAACTGAATGTGATCCTTCTAACTCTCCTATAGCTAAACTGAAAGGGCATTTCTTACTAAAAACATGGCTCATTCTGGAATCCAAGACGAAGATTTAAAATTGGCCAACGTCCAAGGCCATCACTCCACATTCAAGGAGGTTTTCCCAAGGCAAAACGACTCCAAGAGGCCTAGGAGATGAGTGAGTCTCCCTTTCTTGGAGAAAGGAAGGGAAGACAATGTTTGGGAAGTTCCTGTTCATCTGTTCCGCTGGAACACAAGGGGGTAAAGGGAAGAAGAGCAAGCCACATGAGAATCTGGAAGGCCAAGCTGAGGGAGCCACCTGGCATAGTGAGGATGGGAGTGCACAGCCCACCAGACTAGGACTCTGAGCACATAGCAATCAGATAGGCCAACCTCATAGCAACTTCTATCAGGCATCGTGGGGAGAATAGACAGACTACCCAGATGTCCACAGCTCAAGCCAGCATCTCCACAAAGACTACCGATAGGCTGCGCTCCTCCCTTGATGTGCCCAGCGAGGGCTGCTTAGTGTCTAGACTCCTTGTCAGGAGAATGCTCAAAACACTCCACTTACTTTCCCAAATAATAGGAACAGTTGTCTTCTCCACAGGGATATGCACAATGCTAGGCATACACAACATATTCAATCATATTATCATATTATTGATATCCAATAAGCATGTGTCAAATGTATATAGTTTGTATATAATTAACAAATGTTCCCCTACATAACAAGCCTAGGGATGCCTGGATGTCTCAGTCGGTTAAGTGTCTGCCTTTGGCTCAGATCATGATCCTAGGGTCCTGGGATTGAGTCCAGTTTAGGGCTCCCTGCTCAGCGGGGAGCCTGCTTCTCCCTCTGCCTGCCACTTGCCCCGCATATGCACGCGCACTCTCTCTCACTCTCTGACAAATAAATAAAATCTTTAAATAACGAGCATAAAATAAAAATAGCTACCCTGCATAGTCTAATTCATTTGATTTTGTTAAAGCAGGATTGTTACTCCAAGTGATCAGAAAACAGTGTTTTCCTAACATACCTGATGAGAACTAAAGTTGGTATATATGTCCATGTTTGTGGTATGCACGTGAACCTAGGTATACTTTGCCCACTGTATAATTTGTTCATATGCACATGTAGCTCGGTTACCTACAAGACAACATCAGGTGGTAAGTAATTGAGATTCAATTTGGTAGTGCCTATTCGGATTGTCTGTTCACCACTGAATTATTCTCCCTTCCTAATGGTCATTAGACAGTATCAGGGAAAAACAGGTGCTTGGGGTTCGAGAAGAATTTTAAGCACAGATAACAGACACCAGAAGTAAAAAAAAAAAAAAAGAGCATTCAGAGCATTTAGTGTAAGTGTGCACTAACAGCAGTATGTGTTTTCACTAATTCCAGCCAAATGATAACATTCTATTTGTTGTTGTAAGGTTTCTACTTGGCTTTTTCTGAGAAAGGATTGCATCTTAGTACTAAACTATTTCCTGCTTCAACTTTTTGTTTTAAAATACAATTTGTTTTGTGATCTGATTGCATTGGTTTCATTTCTTTAACACTGTCACGTACTAAAATTAAAATACCATGATGTTATTGTTGTTCCAAGTAAATAGAAACATTAAAACATCAAAGAACTAACATCAAATGATATGTTCATCATATAGTAAGATCAAAATACTGCCTGCATATGGGGTATTTTTCTTTCCAACATTCCTGGCTAGTGCCAAGATTATTTCACATAAGCTAGTACATGCTTATTTTTCTCCATGACAGTGCTATACATTCAAATTTGTGAATCCCCTAATATTTTCCTTTTGAATTACAGCCCAAACAAAGGTCTGTGGGTAATATACTGTACCTGTGTTAATTGTGGAGGTATGCATGTATATATTTGTGTATTTATTCAAATCTACATCTATATATTTATACAAACTTATATAGTTTTATATATGGGATTTATTATGTGCATATTAGAAGGAGAGACAGAAAAAGAGAAACAAAAAATGTTCAACAAAGGGAATTATATGTGAAATCGATACAGTTAACAGCTTCAGTCTTCCATTTCATTACATTTTAGTATGTCAGTCAAAAAACTTAATGGCCTTAACTGCTCATCATTTCCAAGATGTCTTTAATAATCCCCACTGATCCTCTCAGTTGGACAATAATTTTGTGGCAAACTGCATCTAATTTCTCTTCATCTGTATTCGAGTTACCTATTTCTTCAAAGAATGGCAAGATTTCAGGATAGATGCATAATCTATGCAAGTAGCTTATCAATCAATGTCAGCTTAACCAACCACCTTTTTAAATTTCAATATTGCATTTCAGAAGAAATTCATTATAACACCTGTACCTAAGAACAAATTAAATACTTATGTTGGAGTAAATGAGATGTATTACATGTCACTATTTGCACTGGGGACAATAATTTCTCACTATTTGTAGTATAACAGAGCACTTTATAATGATATTTTATTGGATATTAACCCCCAAAATGGTATATAAAAGTTAGCTGAATCTTTAGTACAGCATCATTTATCATATATAATCATACTAAAGGCAGAATGTGTGTTTGTATTGTATATGTGAGAGTACATGTGTGTGCACAAGTGCAAGAGACAGAAAGAGGGAGAAAGAGGAGAGAGTATCAGTTTAATGAGCTATAATTGATTAAGTTGAGGGTCAGAAGGTAAAGTTTCTTGCCCCTACTCTACTTATGATAAAGACCAGTCATTGGCATCAAGGAGTCCATGGAGCCCCTGAAGTTGTTTGCACATTTTCAAGAATGTACTGTGTACATTTTTTGGTGTAGGGTCCATAGTTTCCATCATTAGGGTCTGTAATTCCGCAAATGGTAGCTCCCAATGGATTAGATAATGTCTCTGGCTTCTTTTGGCTCTGAAAACCAATAATTCTTTTATTTTTCTTTTTAAGATTTGTTTATTTATTTGAGAGAGAGAGAGTGCACTTTTATGTGCATGAGTCGGGGGAGGGGCAGAGGGCAAGACTCTTCAAGCAGACTCTCCGCTGAGGGCAGAGCCTCAGGCAGGGCTGGGTCTCCTGACTCTTGTGATCAGGACCTGAGCTGAAACCAAGAGTCACACATAACTGACTGAGCCACCCAGCACCCAAACCAATGATTCCTTAACATTAATTCATTTGGAATGATTGTTAGTTACTTTACGATGGGAAATATGGCAATAATTTCAGTTTAAAGAGACATTTTCAACTTTTAATGAAATTCAAAAGCTGAAACATGCTTAAGAGATAGACTTCCTATTTCATTTTCCAAATCATGGGCAATTCAAGGCATTTGAATTAATCTGGTTTCATTCATCAAATATTTTAGGTTTTCAAAGTGTTAGAGCTTTTGCTGATCAAGAAGTCACATGGCATATATGAATATCCTTTTTTTCCTTCCTTTCTCTTGCTGTTTCTATTCTACTGTCTCTCTACACATCTACCTTCCTGACATCTCTTTACTGTAAGTAATTTGATATTTGTATTAATCAGACTAAAATCTAAATTATGATTTATCAAATATAAGGTTTGAAAAATATTTTGGGATTTTAAATAATCCCTTCTAAATAAGAATGTAAATAAAATATTTTCATAGAAAAAGCTTTAGAAGGATCAAGACATGCTACTGTCTTCATAATACTGAATGAGGCTGATGTCTTTTCACCATTATACTGATGTTTCTCAGCTGGAAGTCCGAAATGAAGACAAATGCTAGTGTCAGAGAATATGTAGTTGAACATTTGAATATTTAAAGTCTTTTCAAAATGACTGTGTAGTACAATGTGTCCTACTGTTCCTAAATCATCAATTTAACAGCTACCAAATCTTTTTTTTTTTTAATGGAACTAAAGTACTAGTGCATTCGAAAAAAAAATCACATGTGTTGTCATTCAAAGAATGAGCTATAATTCACATGTCCTCAAATCAGGCCAAAATTGTGAGCATGATTTTACCTACTTATTCATTTGTTAATTTAAAAATGATTCTTGAGTTCATTGCTTAAGATGGATAGCAACGGATCTAAGTAATTGTCTGTCGTGATCTAAATGGATTTAGGCCACAAAGCTCTTATTTAAACAGCGGCTTCCATTGCTGATGATCTCCTAACTGAATGTGTTTCAAATGCAAGCCGTTTCTGAAACGATTTGCATTTATTGATAATAAAGTGCATGCTTTGATTGCCTCTTTGATTTTTTTTTCCTCCTGTAGTTAACAGCTTTAATGATATTTCTATGAAATCTGTTTCTATTCTGTATGGGGAATGCAACGTCAAAAAGCCTGCGGGCAATGTAATTATTAACATAATGAAACCCCTTCTTGACTGAACTATACGTAGTTAGGAAATATGACAGTAATTTGGCAAGAAGGAAGCACAAACTATGGGGTGGGTTTCTATTACAAAACCACAGAAGTCTTACTAGATTCGGTTGGAGGAAGTGGTTATTACCTGATCATTTTCTTTAGGTATCTGCTACTCATAATATACTCAACTTTGTTATTGTGTGTGTGGAGAGAAATAGAGAGACATCTATACACACACATACATATGACATATGTGATATATTTGACTTACATATTACATAAATATACACACATATATACACATATATGCTAATATAACAAATAGTGGATATTTTTGACAGTGTAGTAGAAAAGAACTTTAATGAGTCCCTCTGAAAAATAATAGTATTGAAAGTAATCTTCCTAGAACTATAAGTGGGAACAGTTTGATAATAAAAGTGGTTTCAGAAATTGATTTCAAGATAAGGTCTTTTTGGTGTGGCAGCTACAGTTTTTCCCTAACATAGTCAAGTAGTAAATAGCCTTGGTGAAGTATGCAGAATATTTTTAACTTCACTTTAGAAAATAGGCAAGGCCTAGAAATGTAAAATGTAATGGAGAATGTAGATTCTTGACTGCATGATTGAGGTCTCAAACCATTTAAACTGGAGATTTCTAAGTCATGTCAAAAGCAATTGTTTTTATAATCTAGGAAAATTGCTTACAAAATACCAAATATTGAAGTTAAAAGCTTAAATTTTTAGCCAAATGTGCTTAAGTTCCCATGTTCCTGAAGGCTAGATGTAATATAAACTTAATCACGCTGACTTTTTTTTCCCCTTATAATTTTTTTTTTCACAGAATAGTTTGGGTTCGGTTACTTTCCATTCCGTTACATTCCATTTTATTTTTATTTTATTTTATTTTATTTTTTAAAGATTTTTTATTTTATTTATTTGACACACAGAGAGAGATTACAAGTAGGCAGAGAGGCAGGCAGAGAGACAGGGAGAGGAGGAAGCAGGCTCCCTGCTGAGCAGAGCGCCCGATGTGGGCCTCGATCCCAGGACACTGAGATCATGACCTGAGCCGAAAGCAGAGGCTTTAACCCACTGAGCCACCCAGGCGCCCTACATTCCATTTTAGATAAAAGTGTCAGGTGATTTTAAAATCTAATCATACTTTATATGTGCTTTAGATACAGTGCTACCTCCAGTATTGTGAAATATTTTATTATGGTAGAAATTTTCAAGGAATTTAGTAGAGAAAACACACACACAGGTAGCACCCAGACACGAACAACAGACCATATACAACCAAGATTAAAACCTCCCTGGGCAGACAACGAAGATAAAAGAATTCTAGACATATAGCTATTGATGAAGTATTTAGTAATTAGGGATGGTTATGGGAATTTGGTCGAGAATATTTCTTGAAGAACAATTAAGAATTGCACTGATGGGGGTGCCTGTGTGGCTCAGTGAGCTGGGCATCAGACTCTTGATTTCCACTCAGGTCATGATGTCAGGGTCATGGGATCAAGCCCAGCTAGGGCTTTGTGCTCTGAGGAGAGTCTCCTCTCCCTCTGCACATCCCCTCACAGGCATGTGATCTCTCTCTCAAATAAATAAATGAATTTTTAAAAAATTGCACTGATGGAGAAAGGAAAGAGAAGGAAGTTCAGATGTGAAGAAGGAATCTGATGAGACAGTATACATGGGTGTGAATGAGTATTATGGGTAGTGACCTTGAAATTAGCTTTTTCAGAATAGAATTGACAAGCTGATAAATAGAAAAACTGCTATATAGCTTGTGGAAGGCTTCCAACAATGAAGCCTCTAAGTAAAGACAATGAGAAGAATTCTAAAGTGAACTAAATTAAAGATGACACAATCGATCTCATATTGAGGAGACAACCAGAAGCATAGAATTATCAATTATTAAATTGTTTTTCTATTTTGTTAGTATTATCAACAAATCAAATAATATTCTACCAGTTTTAAGAAAATATGGTGTGTCTCAGGATACTTGAAGAAAGTTTAAAAATTCATCCATTTTAATTATGAAGGCTTGTCTCTAAAACTTCAAGCTGGGAATAAGTGTTCAGAAAAAAAAATCAAGTTAATTTTCCAAGAAGTTGTCAGGAACTTTACAGAAATTCTAAATAGAAATAATGGAAAGGTGAAAAACATCTAGGATTAAACGAGGATTATATGAGGCTATATAGAGAAGCAAGTGTCCCAGATAACATGGTAGTTAATATTACTGTTACCCGGACTCAAGTCCCTTGAAGTTTTCCACAGTTTGGTTCCCTCATCAGACAACCGGAGGAAGGAATATTTGTTCTTCTCAGTACTTAAGATTGTTGGAAGACCACAAGGAAATGATGAATGTGACAGGGAAATAGCATTCCATAGCTGTGTAAGGTATAGCATGAGTCCTGAATCAGGATCATGTTTACAAATCAAACATGGCCAAGAGAGTGTCTGGTAAGAGAGTGGAGATTTGCCTGCTGTGTCATAATAACACATAAAAGTTAAGCCTTTCATCCTCCTCATAAATACTCCACATAGTTACTTTTATTGTTACACAGACCATAAATTCATGTTTAATTCTTACAGCAGATTCGGAAGCAAAAATTCCTCAGAAGTGCATGCACAGACCTCTTGCTTGCTTCACACTTATTTGAGACTCATATATACTTCAGCATTGTATTTCTGCACACAAAAATGCCAGCCCTCTATAAATAGATATGCATCAGAGAAGCAGGTGTCTTCAGCTTATGTGCAACCCAGAGTGTTTCCCATGGTGATAATGTAAGTAAATCCCAGCAACTGTTCTCAAAGTTGGTGTGTATTATGGTCAATATGGGAAGAATCAATATTTGATGTTTGTAGTTTTAATAGAGCAATAAATGACTTGTATAGATTGCTTTTATAAAAGAGCCCTGCTGCCATTTATTAGAGAAGAAGGAAGTGGCACTCTTTTTCATATAGTCAAGTGAGCAGGTTTTTCAACATTACGACAAAAAGATCCTATCTTAAAAAGATACTATCTCTTTGGGGAAGAAATTTATTGTTTATCTATTTCTAGGCTTTAAAAGATAAGGAACTGCCTTGGGTAAACTGGCTCTTCTGGGAGGGACCATAAGTTAAGGAAGCAATTTAGAACTCTATTCTCCTAGCACACAGGTTTCACAGAAGTCGGAGATCTGGGCTTCTCTGATGCAGGAGATGCCAACAGATCCCACCTAATAAGCTTTGGTGAGAGATTAACAGTAAAGAGTATGGACTCCAGAATGAAAGACCTGGGTTTAAATCCAGTAGCCTTGCTTAGGCTATGTGGTTGGGGTCAAGCTACTTAATATCTTTAAGTTCAATTATTCTTCTCTTAAAAATGGGGTTAATACTAATACTTACCCCATGAGTTTGTTGTGGAGATTCATAATAAATAGCTTCTGGTACAAAGGAAGTGCTCAATAAATATTAGGTAATTTTTTTATAGTGTACCAGGCATTGGAAGAATTGATGGAGTAAACAGTGAAAACTTCCACAGAACTTATAGCCTAAAGTTGCAGGACACAAGGAGCCAGAAGAGGGTTTCAGATGAGGTGAGAGAGATTGTTGGGGTGAGACCATATTGGATCTTAAAGGCCGTGGGAAGATTTTGATCTTTTATTCGAAGAATAAGAACGGAATTGATGAGTTTAAATATTTTGTACTCTGTCAGTTACATAAAGAGTGAACTAAAGGATGTGAATGTGGGTATTGGGAACTCCGTTGGGAGAATGTTCTATAATATAGAAGACAATGGTTAACAGCTCGAGTTAGAACAACGGTAGTGGGGAGGGATTCAAGAGCTAGATGGAAGGTAAAAGCAGCAGCACTGGCTGTACGAGAGACAGGACAGTGAGGAGGATGGAGGCACCAGGAGGGACTCCTGTATTTCTAACTTGCATAGCTGGATGTTTCTGCTGTTGTTCACTACGATCATTAATACTAGACTAAAATTAGACCTGTCGTGTGTGGGTGTGTTGGCAGATGAATATCACAGTGCTTGTACCCACTGTGGGGTTTGAGGAAATTCACTCTATACAGACATGTCCAGTGGCTTATTGATCCCAAGATAGACGGTCATAATCTAATATCTGTCTTCATCTTCATTTTAATTTCTTAAACTCCTAGCTAGACAATTTCACACCCAGCTTCGATGAATGGCCCCATCACAGACTTTTTCTCTTATTTATTTCTCCTTAATTTTTTTCTTCCTTTTTCTACATACATAGTCAGCCACTTTTCAGGAACATCAACTCGTTTCAAGATTTTGTGATCATCTGTTTGTTCTGTTCCCACCTTACTTAGCTCCTCTAAACCCACACTTTGATCTTTCTTAAGGCACTCAAAATAATTACCCCAGTTAACAGATCAAGCTGTGCTAAGGCACTTTTCTCTGAGTAATGTATATGCATGTTAAGAAATTTTGTTCCCCTTCTCTCCTGACTCTTGCAAAAAGAGCCCAAGATAAAATATCTTTCCTAACAGCAGCACCAATAAAAATTCCAGGAACAATGAACCTGGGTACACATATGACCTTGACAATACTGAAATTAATATTCACTTTGCGATTCCACTGACATTTATCACTGAGAAGCACCTTTAACATCCTTACACATACATGCATGCAAGGGGAAGATTGATAATGTAACAGGGCAGAAAACCTCGTTGTCCTCTATCTCTAAGAAGCATCTAAAAGGCTCCCGGTCTGCTGACTGAAACACCCTGAGGATTAAGTTTATTTTATTTTCAGTATTCAAAAGATAAGAAGTTTATTAACCACATGGAAGATTCAGGCTTGCTCTGAGATAGCGGCAGGAAGACAAATAGACTTCAGCAGTAAATCATCTCACAGAAGTTGGACAACGACTTTAAGTAAAACTGAACACAGGGGCACTGGTGCACTGCCCTGGATCAAATGCTTCCTTTCTCTCCCCAAGCCCACTTCCTTTGGTCTTATTTCCATTGGCCCCATACAGTGTCAGGCCAATAGGAAAAAAAAAAAGTCTTTGACTCAAACATTCAAAGGTTATTGATTATGATGTCCATTAATGTGGAGTCAAATAAGGAAAATAATGGTTAACGACGACTGTTGTTTCGGTAAGACTTTAAGAAATATTTCTACGAGGAGGGTTAAATTGAATTACTGTATTTCAGTAACTCCTAAACTCAATCTGATATCAGATTGGCCATCTTTTTGACTTCCTTCTAGTTGGAGGTAAGACAGAAGAGTATATACATCTACTGTTCAGTATAAATATAATGTGATCCAGAAATGCTCATAGTAATTTAAACTTTCTAGTCACCACATTCAAAAAGCAAAAATTAAATAAATAAAGTTGATTTTAATAATATATGATTAACCCAATAGATCTAAAATATTACCATCTCAAACTATGATCAACATAAGATTTGTTAATGTGATATTTTACACTTTTCCATACTAAGTCTTTAACATCTAGTGTTTATTTTTATTTACATTTACACCTTAGTTTGGACAAGCCTCAGTTCAAATGCTCAATAGCCACTTATGACTAGTAGCTACCATATTGAACCTGGCAGGTGGGGGCAGTGCTATTAGGCTAATTCAAGAACTCATGTATTGAAATGTGAAAACTTCAATATTTCCAAAGAGAGTGGCAAAATTACTCTAAGAACATTAAATTACAAGAGGACAACAAAACACATTTAAAGTGATAAAATTAATCAAGCTGTTGGCTTAATCTAAAATAAGTCAGTGATATGTTAAATCTATGATTACATTTTTATTTGCGGTTAAATATATTAAATGATGAAACAACACCAGAAGTAGCAACAAGTTGTTTCTGGGAGTCTTAAGTATTTTTGTGATGAGCTTGCATGAACTATAAGCCAACTAGCCCCACTGAAAGATTGACGTAATAATTACTATTTTTTGTTTTCTTGCAACGTTGTGGGATAAGATTTTGAATCAAAGCAGCACACTGAGGGTTAAGATCAAGTAAGTGATTTATAACAGGAAGTAGAAATTATATACCTAGCATGTTCCTCAGCAGTAGAGTTAGTAAAACTCATTCAGATTGGCTTAAACCCAATAATGTTGGGATTTTTTTAAAAAACATTATCCTATCATAGCTCTGTTTTTTGAAGTAATAGGAATTTTAACTCATTAAGGAACTGTTAAAATGCACTTAACTTCCAATTACTTTTTCTATTGCTTTGCAGTGATCATCACTAATCTTAGTTTGCACACACACGCATGCATACACACATGCACTCACACATTAGCATTGTGGCAGGAATGATGTGCTAGGTTCAAATCCAAGCTCTGACAGTGTTAATTTTGACACACTTAACTTTATGATTTCTATCATGGGAGTCGTGTTGGGCCAGAATTCTTGCTCACAGGCTATTTCACAGGTATAGGGAATTGCAACGGGTCGAAAATGTAAGATTTTAAGGTGATGACACACAATTACTGCTGTAGGTTGTAGCTGTTAAAATCACAGTCAACATGTTGCCTTCACTGTTGAGGAGGAAATGCTCGTGGGATTTTTATCAACTGAAGATCAAACCATGGGACTCTGAGCATGCAGGTGGTAACCGTGCTCACTGGCAGCTTCTGCAGACTTCATTATCTAGATGATTCCTTTGACTTGTTATTTACTGCCGCCTGAGAGTTCTGCAGGCCTCAATATTCAGAAAACATCATGTCCTATAGCCTACAAGGCAGGATTAGAATTCTGGAGAAAGGAAGAAGGTAGGAGCATAATCAAGTATGATTTTAAAGAAATGAAGGATGTTTCTTAGTACTTCTCTGCTTGAGAGATAATGACTGAGATTATTTTTTTAAATGAAAAAAGTAGTTTCTTCATTAATTACAAATTTTATATATATATATACATGTATATATGTACATATATATGTATACATATATATACATATATATAATACTTCAGAGTTTACTCAGGTCTCAGATTACTTAGAATTTTATTAATAATCTGTGTGATTTGTAGGACAGTTAGTATCCTCCAAAAATTCATGTGTACCCAGAAAGGCCTTTGCAGATACAATTAGTTAAATTAAATGAAGTCATACTATGTTGGGGTAGGCTCTAAATCCAATATCATGGGTGTTCTTATAAAAAGAGGCATGAGACATGGACATGGTAGGACTGCTGAAAACTACCAGCAACTAGGAAGGATTTTTCTCTAAAACTTACAGAGGGAGCATGGCTCTGCTAACCACTTTATTTCAGATTTCTAGTCTCCAGAACTGTCAGAGAAAAAATTTCTGTTGTTTTAAACAACCTGATTTGTGGCACTTTGTCACAGGAGGCCTAAGGAAGTAATACAGCCAATCTGATCCCCATTTTATAAGAAGAAATTGAGAATCAGAAAAAGTAAGTGATGGGACGCCTGGGTAGCTCAGGTGGTGAAACAGCTGACTCTGATCTCAGCTTAGGTCTTGATCTCAGGGTCATGAGTTCAAGCCCCATACTGGGCTCCATGCTTAGCATGAAGCCACTTAAAATAAATAAATAAATAAATAAATAAATAAATAAAATAAGCGACTTTCTCAAAAATACACAGCAGGATACAGAGAACACATCAATCTTGAACTCCTGTCTTTTGCTTATTGGTTTAGCATTGTATCCATTTTCAGAAAATAAAAACATAAACAAAAGCAAACACACAAGTTTTGCCAGCAGAGTTGTTTAACATAAGAACCCTGGGTCAGGAATCTAGACACAGGCCTCCTGATGCCACCAGTGCTCTGACCCACCCTGGGACTGGTCTCAACTCTCTGGATTCCAAAGTTTAGTCTTTGCAAAATTCCACCATTGGGATCAACAATGTCAAAATTATATGGTTTCCACATTATGTTTCAGATCATTGGATAAGTGTTTTGGACTCTGGGTGCTCTGAGGTAATGAGGGATAGAAGACCCTCCCAGATAGAGAAAAGGATAAAAAAAGGGGATGTTGGAAGACAAAAGGCAAATTCCTCCTTAATTCTGTGGTCTCCACTCGGGCCTAAACCCAGCTTCTGCTGGTAAAATTCCAAAGCAATCTCAGAGTGATAAGGTGATTCAACCCCAGGATCTTCTGTGAACAGACATCCCATTAGAATCCAATCTCCTGTTTAGTGAACACAGGCAAAGTACATGTCAAAAAACAAGCTGGTTCTGGGATAACATTTATTTTGGCACTAACTTGCCCCTTTTGGATCAGTTCCTCAGAAAATCTTGGCAGCTGGGAGACTGGGCTGCAGATCAGAGGCTCCTCTTAGGCACTTCTTGCTGGTAGCAGCCACATCAAATCATACTTCACTGGTCTATAGGGAGGCTTTCTAAGAAGGAAGTTTCTTTGTGATGGACAAATTTATGAATGTCTGCTGTGCATGGCAGTGTGCATATCCCTGTAGGGCATTCATTAGGGACATTTGGGCACAGATGTTTTACAGTTTACAGCACGGGGAATTCTTCCATGTTTTTCCAACAATTGTTCAGCTTTGCCACTATTAGAAGCTAAATACCACATTGCATCTGGCCATTGGCCTAGCAGTATGTGGCATTTTCTCTTATTTTTATATTCAAAATACTAGGCACCTTCCTCAAATGCAGTATAATTAGAAAAGAAAACCTGCATGCATTTAATATTCAAACCTAATATGTCAAAAAATAATTCTTGATTTGTCCCGTACGCCCTCCAAGCCAGCTCCTTCCCCAATCTTCTGATCCCCACAAAGGGCCCCATGATTCACTGTGCTTCTGAGTAAATTTGACTTACTTAAGAGTAAATTTGACTCCTGTCTCTTCTCCCATCCCACACCCTAGAGCAAGACTTGTCCCTACTTTCCAAAGCTGTCCTGAATCTAAAACCAAAATTTGGCTTACTTGACTGGTAGCATCTCTTGACTAAACTACAACATTAGCCTCCTCTCTGGCCCCGCTCCCACTTTAAAAAGGAAAATTAGATATGCTACTCCCTCCTGCACAGATGCCTCTGCACTGAGGATTAAATCTACCCTCCGGACTGTGGCTTCCAAGGCTTTTCCTGGCTGGGCCCTGCCATCTGCCAGCCCATTTCCCATTCTCCCTCTTCCCTGCTCTCCTGTAGCATGGTGGGTGGTGTTCTCCTGCTTCTTGTCCAGGGCCATGGCACTTGCGATCATCTCTGCCTGAAATGTCTCCATCTGAGATCTTTGCTGGCACCCCTCCAAATCGTTCAGATATCCCCTTAAATGTCCTTTCTCTAGAAAGGCTTTCCTGACTTTCCTTTCTAGAATCTTCTCCATCCTCCTCATTCTCTACCCCCATAAGCTCTTTTATTCTTTTGCTTATTTTAATTTTGTTTGTTGATTGTATCTCCCTATCACTAAAATAAATACCTCCTCAAGATAAGTATTTTGTCTTTCTTTTTTACTGCTGAATTCCCAGTACTAGGAAATAAAGGGTAGCTCATTGGGGGCACACAATGAATATTTGTGGAATGAATCAGTGAATGAATGAATGAATGGCATGACAGAATTCAAACAAATTTGTAGTGAAAAATGAGGTTATGCAGACTGAGACTGATCCATGTGGTAGCTTAGGTAGATAGGCTCTCTGCTCTTAGAAATCTTAAGTAAAGTCTTAAAAAAGAAATAGAAGAGACTTATGAAATAGCCTAAAGAAAAAAAGGAGATCATTTCAAACACACATGAAAAACACAGAGATAGAAATGAACAAACTATGTGCAGTGTTAAGGAACATGATTACATGAGGAATAATTAGAATCTAGCGATGAATGAATGCATGATTATAAGAGCTACCAATAATGAGGACTGGCGAGGTCCCAGAGATCAAACTAAGTATTTCTTCTTTTTGGCTTTCCACCTTTTTTTTTTAAAAATTAACATATAATGTATTATTTGTTTCAGGGGTCAGGTCCGTAAATCATCTCACTTAATCTTCTGAATAATCTTTTAATGATATATTGTGGTCCATTTTACAGATTTTTCTTTTAAGCTTTATAACATTCCTGCAAGATGTCTCTCTTTTACATCTGAGGAAACAGTAGTTTAGCAGACCCTAGTTAGCAGACTTACTAGTTAGCAAGTGAAAAAGCCAGACTTCAAAACCAGTCTGACTTCTGAATTATTGTTTTTAACCACCTTTCACTCTCCTTCCATTTGGAAGACCTGGAACACCAATTATAGATTTAAATAAGGCGGTAATTAACAAGTTACTTGGATTAACCTTGGGCTCAGAGTTCTACTGCTTGACTTTCAGTTGATACAAACTCCATGATTATTTCCTCCTGAACATGGATGGGCAACGTCTTGATTTTAACAGCTACAATCTAACACAGTAACTGTGTGTCTTCATCTTGAAATCTTTAAATTTTAACCCATAGCAATCCCCTGTACCTATCAAATATCCTGTAACCAGAAATTCTGGCTCAGCTCAACTCTTATATTGGATATGAATTGGGGCATTCCAAGGTAGAAAGATTGGGCTGAGACAGAAAAAAGTTTTCATAGACTAGGGACCTGTTACAGTTTTTTTTCCCCCTAGGCATCTTCCTACAAAGTAGAAATAGTATCTTTATTAAAACAATAATGCAAGAATATAGGAGTTAGAGAACAATAGTCATATTATGCCCTTTTGTGTAGCACATAAGATTTATCATATATTACAGCAGGCACGATATAAGCCAAAGCAAAAAGAATCCATAAAATAGTGACATGATTTAATTTTGGTTGGGTATCATATCAGGTGTGTCAATAATAAGTTTCTTGATGTGATCCTTTCTAAAATACATTAATATTGGGGCGCCTGGGTGGCTCAGTGGGTTAAAGCCGCTGCCTTCGGCTCAGGTCATGATCCCAGGGTCCTGGGATCGAGGCCCACATCGGGCTCTCTGCTCAGCGGGGAGCCTGCTTCCTCCTCTCTCCTCTCTCTCTGCCTGCCTCTCTGCCTACTTGTAATCTCTCTCTCTCTGTCAAATGAATAAATAAAATCTTTAAAAAAAATAATAAAATAAAATACATTAATATTGCATACTAAAACACAACCTATATATGTGTGTGTATAACATGTGTATTAAATAACATATTTGTTATATATAGCATATGTTATAGGTTATGTGTTATAATAACATAACATATATATGCATTAAATTCTATAGTACTTATACACTAATACCTTGTAACTGTAATTTCAGGTTTAAAAAAAGAGGAAATAATTTGATCCCACAGTATGATTTAGAACAATGTATCTTAAATATACATTTTCATAAAAAATTTCATCCCTAATTTTTGGGTATTATTCTACCTATCTTATTTTACTTTCTATCCCCAGTAATTTATAGAGGACTGGGCACATAGTAGGTGCTCAATAAATGCTTTTATAGATGGAATAGATTAAAAAAGCCTCTCAAGATGAGAAAAGGTATAAATACATATGTGTAAAAATAGCAGACTCTCTTTTTTTTTTCACTAGCCACATTCACCAGCTTNAATAGATTAAAAAAGCCTCTCAAGATGAGAAAAGGTATAAATACATATGTGTAAAAATAGCATACTCTCTGTCTTTTTTTTTTCACTAGCCACATTCACCAGCTCTTCATAGAATCAGATATAACTGAAGGGATTCCATAAAAACTCTCAGCTCAGCTGTTTCATCTTCGGAGTAGAGTTTTATTTGGCTGTCCCAGCATGATGACAATATCCCTAAAGATGCTCAAGCTCCAGTTTGCTCTAATACAGTTTAGCAAGCAACATACTTTCATTTTTATTAGAGTGTATAACCAAACTAGGCAATTAAACGACAAATCAATCTATCTTAGAGGAACCCTGTTTATCCCAAACTGGATACCCATTCTTCTCAAAAACTTCTCATTATTATATTTCCATGTCCTCTTTCTTCATACTCTCTAATATCTCTCTATATTATAGTATTATTATATATCTATGTATAGTACATTATATATCTATGTATTTTATATATAATATAGATAATGTCTATAGATACTATACAAACAGGTAATATCTATGTAGCATAGATATTATAATTTATATAATTTCTACCAAGCAGGTAGCTTCTCTAGATGTTTGGTTATACCAGTGGAAGAGTCTTGAATTATGCTTTGTACTCAGAGTAAAAGAAAATAACAGTGAGCCAACAAAAGCTTTTGGGTGAATGGAACTTAAACTGCCCCACTGTTGAACTCAGGCAATAGGTAATCTTAGTCCTTCATCCTTAATTAAGTTTTGAAAGATAATTAGCCTGAGAAAATATTTAGAGACCTTTAAGTAACTAACCAGAGGGTATGTTCAGATCTAGATTCTGTGGGCTTTTCAAAATAAATCTTTTATACTTAATTTCTCAACATTCAATGAGGATTAATCTGTTAAATATTCTTAATGTTCTGTTTAAAGTAGTTGCCACTAGAGTACTAGTCCTTGAAAGCCAGAATAATGTCTGTTGCATCCTCATGTACTACATTAGTGTCTAGATTAATGGTGTCCAATAGAAGAGTTTGCAGTAATACAAATTCTCTGTGCCATCCCACGTGGTAGCCAATAGCATATATGGACCATTGAAATGTGGCTAATGAGGATGAGGAATTAAATTTTTAGTTTTCAACTTTATTTACATTTTAAGTATTTCTTAATAGTTGAAATACAGCTAATGTGCCTGAATTTTGAATTTTGTTTTACTTCAATGCACCTAAGCTTAAATAAACACCTGTAACTAACAGTTACTGTATTGGACAGTGAAGGCCTAGAACTTAGCACAAAAGAATCATTTTTGATTGAATGAATAAATGCATGAATGAACTACAGTTACTTGCATTTGCTTTGAACTCTTCTAGTGTGACAATCCATCCTCCCAAGACTACCTCTAATTCTTCCATTACTATATTTCATTATAAAAGACATAATATCTCACCTAATTGACCATTAAATCCAAATGGATTAAGTCTTCTGTTGCTGAGGATGCCAAACCATAAGCCTTTAAATGTCTCTCATCTTGTATTTGTACACCTAAAAGCCTGTTTTGCAATGAGAGACCTTTTAAATTGCATTGGCATTTGTGTGTTACCAAGAAAAGATGGAATGTCAGTGCTTACGGTTATTTCTTTCTATGAGTAACCTACAGTTATGCACATGACCAAGCAACTGGACCATTTTTCACTGGATCATGGTCAACTTTCCTACCATAGTCATTCCAAATATTCACTCAAGTCACCACACAGTGCACTTAATAATCAAAAACCAGCTCACATGATAAAATAAATGAGCTAGACAGAACAATGATTTACTTGATTTGCTTAATTTATAGAAATAAATATAACTGATATTTACTATCTCGGCCATATATTAAGGATGGATCAGATTCTACCAGCAAATTTTGAAAACAGCAATGTTGTGACACATTTTATGGGATAATAAGAGTATTTTCTGATCTTAAGACTTCAAAAGTAGTTAAGGGTGAAAAGATGTATAGTGGGCAAAGTTAGAGGACAAACCAGTCTATAATGGCCTGGTAAATTACAGGCAGAGGATAATTAGGGGAAAAGTAATAAAATATATAAATGGCTGATTGTATAGTAATCAAGCCAGTTCCAAACTATCAATAAGGTATGATATTAGCCTTATTACCTCCTGAGTGTCCCACTTTGCAAGGAAATTGGGATTATGTTTCCATTTGATCCTGTTAGGGGCAGGGAGTTTCTCTCTATTGACTGCCTACTAGATGCCAGGTAAGACTCAGGAGCTTCCCGTATGTTATCACATTCTTCTTCACAACCTGGGAAGAGGAGGAATAAATCATATCTCCAATTTATAGTTGGAAAAACTGAGGTCTTAAGGATTAAGAAATTTGACCTAGGATGGAGGTAGTAATGTTTGGGCAGATAATGTTCAGAGACCGATCAGTTCTCTCCATAACAATGATACAAGTAGAGCCCTATAAGAATAAATGACTGAGTGAATGAATGATACATATATATACATATGTGTGTGTATGTGTATGTGTGTGTGCATGTATACACACACACACACACACACACACACACACACACACATATATCTCCAAGGAAGGAGGGAAAAAGCAAATATGCCTATTCTTCTAGATACTATATTCTAAAGAGACTCAACTTGGTGGCGGGAGCTTTCATTCATCTTTTCGGTGTAAATATAACAGACTAAGAATATTACTCATAACTCAAATATAAAAGGGCTTTGTGAATAATTGGGTTGTGGTCGAGCAAAGAGGCTTCCCATTCTAACTGAAGCCTCCAGCCAGTATGTGGTCCATTTTAGCATCCTTCACGATTAAACTGCCTTAACAACATCTTAAAAGACCCCAAATAATAATTCAAAAACTCTCTACATGTGGTATGAAAAGATTAGACAAGTCTTAAGCAGGCAGGGGCTTAAATCCAGCTGATAATACAGTGGAGAAATTATACACCATAAAGGCAGGGGAAAGAAGCAAGGGTTTAGCAAAAGGAAGATATAATCAGGGGACATAAACCTTCCTCTAAATCAAGCTTTTCTATTCTGCATGATTATTTCATAAACTGGATCTTGGGCTGTTGATCTCTTTAAATGATTACTACAAAATGTATGCACTTTTAGAAACAGTTGCTGGCTGATTTATATTTCAGACATATTTTCCATTAGTGTTTATTCCTTCAGAATATGGTTTTCATAATAGAGTTGATATTTTCAAATATTATGGAAAAACTTGAAATTCAATTTGTATAAAAGCTATGTAATTTTAGTGTACAATTACTACATCATATTTGGAAAAACAGTGATAAAAGGAGCAACCGAATACAAACCCAGATGAGACACATTTTCAAAAGATAAGATCATTTTGTCAGGGAAAGAAATAAAGATAGAAATGTCCCCTCCCCCCACCCTTTTCTTCTAAATTCTGAAATTCCAGCCAAATAATAAAATCAGCCTTTGAACTTCCTCTAAAAACAAAGAACAGTGGAGGGGGGAGGGGGGAGGGAAGGGAAGGGGAAGAGAGGAGGGGAGAGCAGAGGAGAGGATGGGAGAGGAAGAGAAGCACAGGATCCCTAGGATGTTCCATCTTCCCCAGCAATTGGTATACTATTGAGCAGGCTTGAAGAAAATGAAGTGTTCCTTATCCTAAACGTATTTTTAAATTGCCAAAATGCCATTTTGTGTTAACAGCAGGAGATAAAATACACATGCAGTACCTATTAGTCACGATAACATAATTTATTCATCCTACTGTCTGTAATAAAGACAGCAAGTGAGCTACACAGTATTCTTAATCTAAATGAATTGAAGGAGTTGGCTGTTTTGCACATCTAAAGGATATTCTGAATGTACTGTTTATCTAGGCTGATTTGTTTCTATCTACCAATCCACCGAGTACAAGGTGAATTATCCAAGGTAATTCTCAACAAAACAGAATCAGGTCACCATTCAAGTAAACAGTGGCTTGCAAAGGAAAGAATGCTTACTCCATACAGTGGTAAGAACAGAAGTGATTTAATAAAACAGTGCTATTACTAAAGGCCAAAGTATGGTTAGAATTCTAAGGCCATTATCACTGCCATTAATGAGAAAAAAATTTCAAAGCTCTTTCATGTTACTAAAGCAGAAAGATTCTACGTTTCATTTTCTGGGGAAAAGAGAACTTATACGAGACAGCAGTACTAACAAGCAGTGTGCTTTATTCAGTCAGGCATTTAGTTTTATCATCATTTATGCTAACTTCTAAGCAAAATAAATGCCTACAGAGACCCGCACCCAGTGAGGTCCTCTGTACAAATTCTCAGACTGCCTTCTGAATGAGGAGGAATGGAAGACGTGCAAAGGTCTGAGGCAGCTGTCTTTGAAAAACACTTTTTTGAGGAGGCAGACACAATGTGATTTGGGCATACAAAATAACTAGACATTAAGCCTCAGCCATCACAGGTAATGGGGTCACATGTACCTTCATGATTGAGATGGTACTATTTCACTTAACAACTTGTTACAAGTACCCTTACTCTACTTGCTTTATTATTGTTACACATTTAGAATATTTGCTTCCTCAAGAAGCTTCGGAGATCTGTGAGTGCTGTTATTTCATTACACACATATGCTTTTCTAACGTGCCTCAGATGTCAGGGAACAGTATTGGGAACATAGCAGATGTTTATTAAACATACTGATAAATTGAATTATGGCATTTTTAAATACGTTAAGGCCATATGTGTGATATCAATAATCACTGTCTAATTTCTTTTTATTAATGATACTAAATATGGCAGAGAATGTTATATGATGAATAATATTTTCATGAAATGAAGCATTATTATTAGTTGGTGTCAAATGAAAAATACTTTCTTATCCCTTGGCCTAGAAATGTTGGCATAAAAGAAAGTGATTTTAAAAAAGAAAAACCCTCTGGGAATTGATTTTTTTAAACTGGAGACAGAAACAATCGAATTAACAGAAGAAAAAATAATGTTGCTCCGTCTTAAAAAACAAAGCTGCCTACTTAGGGTTTTTACAGAATGTAATGTAATCATGTCCAGTCAGCCTTGAAATGTACACTAAAACAATTGTAGGGATAACATCAAGATCAGGAAGTGAAGAATTCAGATAATTCATAGAAATTGGATCTTTTAAAAATGAACATACTTTTAAAGTTTAAGTTCTACCTCTAGAAAATTGAATGAAGTTTTCCATTAGAGAACATTTTTCTTTTTTGTATCTAAGTTCAATTAGCCAACATATAATTCATCATTCATTTTGCTATAATGTTCAATAATTCATCAGTTGCGCAGAACACCCAGTGCTCATCTCATCACGTGCCATCCTTAATGCCCGTCATCCAGTTATCCCATTCCCCCACCCACCTCCCTTTCCACAACCCTCAGTTTGTTTCTGGGAGTCCAGAGTCTCTCATGGTTTGTTTCCCTCACTGATTTCTTCCCATTCAGTTTTCCCTCCCTTCCCCTATTGACCTCTGCACTATTCCTTATATTCCGCATATGAGTGAAACCATATAATTGTCTTTCTCTGATCGATTTATTTCACTTAGCATAATTCCTTAGAGTTCCATCCCCTTTAGAGAATTTTTGATGAGTTTTTTAATTGTCAGTCTACATATAACATGGCATATACCATTTTTTACGAAATATGTATTTTGATTTAGTTTGTTTTTATTCAAGTGTGTTGATTACAAATACCAAAAATTCATAAAAGTTTTGATTCTCTCTATACATAATCTATTAAGAGTAAGTCAGTGAAGGAACTGCTAAGTAAAACATAGGTATTATGTAGTAGAAGTTGGTATTATCTAGTGATTTAAATCTGAACATTTAAAAACATTTTCAAGAACAGAAACTTGGAAGTAGAACTAGGCTCATTCATGAGCATAACAAGCAGAGATGTTGTGCAAAGTCCTGTATGGAATGAGGTTTTAATGCCCTGCTGTAGCTTCTGGACCTTCTATTTCCAATTATGGAATAGGAAGCCTGCACAGAAGCCTGCGTGGAAGTCTGTATTTCCTATTATTATCTGAAACCTGTACATTACTATGCCTTTAAAGATGCTATCTGAGGTTTTATTTCCGTGAGGCAAATATATCTAAGATTTGTACAGCTTAAGCATCTCCCCCACCCCTGATAAATATTTATTACAATTTTTTATCATCTTTTCTTTGCAGCCTTGGCTAACTAGAAAAAAAATGTAGATTTTGCCAAATATAGAATATGATACAAGTACCTAGACTACCTATCAGAGGGTAACTGCTCTCTCTTCTTCAACATGCTGATTTAAAATACTGAAGAAGTAGGGGCCCCAGGGGGCTCACTTGGTAAAGTGTCTGACTTCAGCTCAGGTCATGATCTCAGGATCCTGGCATCAAGTCCTGCATATGCTCAATGGGGAGTCTGCTTCTCCTTCTCCCTCTGACCTCCCCACCCATGAACACACACATACACACACACACACACACACTCTCTCTCTCTCTCTCTCTCTCTCTCAAATAAATAAGATCTTTAAAAATATTAAAATAAAATACTCAAGAAGTAACATAATGCAAAGATTATTTCCTCATATTTACTAATTAAAATATTTCTAATTTCTACTTTACCTTCTTCCAAAAGCATATGAGATGATTCTAAAATGAAACATAGTTTTAAATAAAATGAACAGGAATACAAGAAGAATAGAATCATTAATAAAAAGAAAAAGGAATAGATACAAGTAGGTGCCTAAATAAGGTAGTTTGTTATAGGTAGGCATTCACTTCATTTAGGCTTTAGATTATAGTTTTTTAAATTTTTAACAAAATAATGCTGGCAAACTGCTTATCAGTAATCACCCTTTTTCAAATAACATTAAAAGTTTGTAGGAAAAAACCCAAAATTTTATAAGATAGATATCCTTCAAATGTACAGCCTTGGAGCTATTCTTTTATAAAAGTAGAGATCACTGAATTATCATGTGGTCAAAGGACATTGAATTGCTTTACTTTGGGATGATGTAGCTTAATATAGTGATTTAAGTTAGAGGATCATGAGATTGCCCAGTAGAGATTATCTCTTTACATTTCCTGAGTTGAGTTTGGCTGTTGGAATCTCCTTATGGGCATCCTGTGCACATTTAAGTTCTTTAATAAGTCCCTATATTTCAAAGTCCTGTGTGGTTGTTCTCTCACTTTTGGTCTTCTTCATAGACAAACTTGGGAAACCTAAAAAGTCAGTTGGAGGAGGCTGAAACCTGATGCTGATAAAGTCCTGCCTGGCAGAGTAAGTCCGTCATGTAGCAAGTGAACTTGGAGACTGGATGGATGGATTAGGCCTTCCTAGTTGTTAATTTGTCATGATGGCCTAAGTGGGGAGGCCATTTTGTTAAAATGTTATCTTACCTTTAAAAATCCTCAACTCAAATATGTTGCTTTCAGAAATATCCCTTCCATTTTAACCTTAATTTCTAGGAGAGGATTCAAGGAGATTGCCAGCAAAAATCAGTACTTTCTAAATGTGTCCTTCTATGTTTATACTCACACTCAGGCTGAGTAGCCACTTTGATGGGTTGAGAACTCTCCCCCGGTCCCCATTCATTGTAGGCCACAACTCGGAAGGTGTACATGGCTTCTGGCTTCAGGTTTCCCACAGTAAGCTGAAGGGACCCAGGCTGGGATGTGTTCAATGCTCGTTCCCTGGGAAATAAAAGTTTCAGGGAAATATTATTCTAACATCAATACTTTCAGCCAAACCTTTATCTAATGTGCCAAAGCAGTGAGGTGGATCAAGGTTTGCTTACTCATTTCATGCTGACTCTGCTGTAAATCAAGGCCTCTGAGGTTTACTGTGAGAAGCAAACTGGAAGAGCCTACACATAAATACTGCAGGGTTTTGGGGGAGCTCAAGTTTATGCCATTCCCATGAAACTTGCAAACGAAAGTCTTTTCCCTCGACACTTTACAATTTAGAATTCAAAACTCATGACAAAGAGCTATTAAAATAAGAAGAAACATCTGGAATGTAGACAGGAAGATACATTTCGTAAACATCCGGCTAATGACAGAAATCAAGGTTTCAATTATTCCACAAATCGGTCTTTGTCAGTATTGCCAACAAATGCATTTATGCATTTTCTCTCATTGTATGAAAGAAAAAGGCAGATGCTAAGTGCTGATGTTCATGGAGCTCGAGCTCCTGTGGTTAAGTGCAATTAGTGAAGAAGGGTAGATTCCTTTCTACGTGAGGAGACACGGCAATACATGTGAGCTTGCCTTGTTCTTCAAGCCACATCTACATTTGTCCAATTCATTTCCCAACCAAAAGCTTCCTCGGTAGTTCCAAACAAACGAATTAATGTGTTAATGTGCTGATCCTGGTGCAATTTGTAGTACATATTAAGAGAGGGCAAGCTCTACTGATAAAGATGCTAATATATAAGAAACAATAGCTACTAAAGTATTCTTTAAAGATACACATGATTGTAGACACTTGTATCCTCCTTGGTTTCATATAATTGACTTGGCAGGTGAAGAAGGAACTTCTAAGCTACTCAATTGTTAAGGTTTCTATTTCTAGATAGTATCTTTTGCATCTTAGTGGGATTGTATGCACATTTTAATTTTGCCATTTGGCTGTATTTTGTCTGGGGAGATATTTAAAATGAAACCTAGTTTTGTGTCAGGGCAAAGCAGATTTCCAAAGAGAAAAATAAAAACAAAGTTTTAAGGGCATTAATGGTGATTCTTGGGCATGTATAGTTTGAATTTGACGGATATAACAGAGACTGGCTGAGTTATCCTCAAACCCATTTTTTCTTCTTCACGTGCAAGACGGGATTTTCCAGCCCCTGTGAGGTCTAGATGAAGCCATGGGACTCAGTCTACCCAGTGAGTCTGAGCGTACAGGTCATGTTTTGATTCCAGGCATGGCCTAGAAACTCTGCATACGTAGTTACTTCTGTGTTCTCCTTCTTCACCCATTGGCGTGAGGTAGGCAAGCATGGCTACTTTGGGAGCCATATACTGATGATAGCGGAGTCATAATTTCCAAGAATTCTGGAGATGAGCTGGGAGAAGAACTTCCTGTCAATCAGGAACATCCCTGTTTCAACCATTTAGAATCAAACAGTTTTGAGTCATTATAAATATTAGGGTTTGTTTGTTATAGCCGTTAGTGTTATTTCATCCAGTACTACTAATAATTAAAATACATACCCTGAGTGGTTACCAGAGTGTAGGGGGAGAGAGGAAGAGGAAGTTATTTAGTAGGTACAGAGTTTTAATTGGGGAAGATGAAAAAGTTCTGGAGACAGAGTGTGGTGATTGTTCTTTGAATGCACTTGTTACCACAGAACTCCATACTTAAAAATGGTTAAAACTGTAAATATTATGTTATATATATTTACCACAATAAAAACCAACCAAACAAATACTCTGTATGAATCTTAATACAGCCTAAAGTTTAGATATTCCTCAGGAGTGTTCTGTTAAGTTGCTACAAGGCTGAACTATGACCTATGGTGGGTGGGAGGCAGAGTCTGGATGGGATTTAACAGTAACTGCAAGTAGGTAGGGGGGTAAGACATCAGATAATGCTCCCATACCACATACCACATTGCTCTATTACATCCACCTAAGATTAAAGATTTTATTTATTTATTTGACAGAGAGAGAGATCACAAGTAGGCTGAGAGGCAGACAGAGAGAGAGGAGGAAGCAAGCTCCTTGTCAAGCAGGGAGCCCGATGTGGGCCTCGATCCCAAGACCCTGAGATCATGACCTTAGCTGAAGGCAGAGGATTTAACCCACTGAGCCACCCAGGCACCCTCCACCTAAGATTATTAAGGCCAACAAGATGCTTTGAAAAAAAAAAAACAACAAAAACCCTCATAATCAGATTGTATACCTTGTGGATATATGGAGTTTTGCATCTTATTTATTTTTCTTTAGCAAAAGAATCTTTAGATACATTGCATCATGCAGCCCTTTTATATAGATAGGGTGGTTTTATCATCATTTTATAGATGCAAAAGTGTAATTTGGAAAAACAGCATTTTTTTCCCCCAAAGGACTCGTGAATCTGTCACTTGCTCTGATATCTTTTCTAGCCATTCATAACAACATAGTTGTCATTGAAGGTCAGATACCAAACTTCTTGGGTATCTATGAGGAAAGACAGCTTTCATAGTTGACTTTATTCATATACTACTAAAGAATTGTGTTCTGGGACATGCTGGCATAACCTCTTGAACAGGCATTCTTCAAAGGAAAAGAGAAAATTATCAAGAAAATCTGGGTAGGCCCATGAAAGGATGTCTAAGATCATAAAATGAAAATACCACTCACATATAAAAGTGGATGCTGGATTTTATTATGAGGAAGGGAGTTTCAGGTTCCCATAATCTCTATCAGCCTCCAAAAAGTATTCCAAATTAATAATAGGTATGAAAAAAGTATATTCATTATATGACCAATTGCTGCTTCCTCCATATTACATTGTGAACAAAGCCTTCTTTTTAAGATTTATTTATTTATTTATTTGAGAGAGAGAGATAATGAGAGAGAGCAAGCATGAGAGGGGGAAGGTCAGAGGGAGAGGCAGAGCCCCTGGTGAGCAGGGAGCCTGATGTGGGACTGGATTGATCCCAGGACTCCGAGATCATGACCTGAGCTGAAGGCAGTCACTCAACCAACTGAGCCACCCAGGTGCCCTGAACAAAGCATTTTTAGAAAATACTTCTATGGTAGCGATCTGGAAAAAAAAATACAATTTGAGCAGATACAGTGTATTTTCCCCATCTGCCTTCAACAACACTCTACACCTCTGCTCTCATCACATGCTGGTTTTGCCCTGGATTAACGACTAGTTTCTTCAGTGTAGGCTATTAGTGGCTTAAAACAATGATTTCATCTAAAGGTTTCAAATTCATGGGCCTCTTTTCAGAAATCTGCTCATCTTATCAAAGTGAGGTTGCATCAAAATGCTTTGGATGCGGTGGAGTGGATTTAGCATTCTTAAGTCTGGGATTGTTATTTTGACTTCCTTATTAATTTATCTGGGCCTGATTCCTCAGGTGCTGATTGGTGCCAGGAAAATGTTTAACTCATAGAGTTTCTGAAGATCTAAATGAGATGCTGTATGTAAACCACATAAAGCAGGAGACAGGTTGCCTGGGAGTCAACATGGAGTCTCATATACATGGTAGTTACTGCTGTTATTTTTATTATTATAACAGCGTCATTAGAAATAAGCCCTCTTGAGTCCAAGAAGAGGACTTTTCCACAAGGGGTTTAGAACTAGGAATCTGAGGAGAGAAATTAATAAGAGGTATAATCACAAAGAAAAAAAATACACAGGGCGCCTGGGTGGCTCAGTGGGTTAAAGCCTCTGCCTTTGGCTCAGGTCATGATCTCAGGGTCCTGGGATCGAGGCCCACATCAGGCTCTCTGCTCAGTGGGGAGCCTGCTTCCTCCTCTCTCTCTGCCTGCCTCTCTGCCTACTTGTGATCTCTCTCTGTCAAATAAATAAATAAAATCTTAAAAAAAAAAAAGAAAAAGAAAAAAAATACACAAGTAGATTTCATTGAGCTCTATGGGCCTGCTCCCCCATTACTCTCCTCAAACAAAACAAAACACTTTTTAAAATATTTTCTGTAAGATTGATTTTGTTTTCCAAGATAAGTTAAAATATTGAATAAGTTAAAGTATTGAATAAGTTCCAATAATGGAAATAGTAATGTCTTTAAAAGGGGGATGCTTCACTGAGCAAACTGAGAAGGAATTGGTGTTGTCTGTGTTCCACAGCATAGCTGAACGGCCCTGGGAAATGTGACGTCCACACTGCTAGTGCCTGGGCTTTGTTGCCGGGCTGCTCTGGTGCTTCCTCGGGTCCCACGAGGGGGGTCTTCAAACTGTTAGAGGCATACAAATGCATTCTGGGATACTGGCATTTCCTGCCTGTTGTCCTTCACAGATTTGTACCGTTCAAGCCCCGGAGATTTGCAGGAGATTTCTGATCATTCCTTTCATGCTTTAAGAGTTGAAAAATAAAACGCCACAAATCATTTCCCAACAAGTAAGTAAAACCTGACTTTGGAAGAGCAATTTATTACTCTATGTTTCTCTGGTCTCCCAATAAGCCAATGGCAGGCACCTGAAGTGGTTATACATTCCAGAGCCTCCTCTTGGACCAGCTGGTAGTTAGGATTTTCTCTTTGCGCACTCTGGTCCATGCTCCTCTGTAAATGGGCAGATAAACACAGTTCTCAGAAGAACAGAGACCAGTCGCTGTCAGGAGTTTGCCCCATGCTTGTGTGGGGTGTTCTGCCTGTTACTGTACCAGCTACCCCTGGAAAAGCAACAGGGGCCCAGACTAGCTGTCTCTTGATGAAGTTCTCTCCTATGACTCTGAAGACATAATTACCTTCAAATTCACAAGAGCTCAGAGGCATGGTCTGTGGCATCAGATATTTTGTCAGGTAAAGCTTCATGACTTCACATCTCTTCCCCTGACTCTGATTGGTTATGTAGGGCTCAGGCAGGTTCAAGATTAGTTGACTGAAGTAAAGGGAAAAAGTTACCTGTGTTTTCTAGAATCCACTCACTATTAATTTCGTCCACTGAAAATTCACGAAGAATATAAATAGAAAAAGTCTGTCTCCCACTGCTGGCTGAAAACAACTGCGGGCAACTTGCCTTCTTTCACCTTTACATGAAGACCAAGAAGAGTTCACAAATAGGAGGAATTTCTTCCTTGTAAACTCGAGTTTTATTGGACTAAAACTTCAGGTGTTTTAGATCACCTGGTGGAGGTTTTTTAGACAATAACAGCTATGTTTTAAAAGCATACTCTTGGGGCACTTGGGTGACTCAGTCAGTTGAGTGTCTAACTCTGAATTTCAGCTCAAGTCAGGATCTCAGGGTCCTGAGATTGAGCCCCTTGTTGGGCTTGGCGCTCAGCATGGAGTCTGCTGGTCTCTTTCCCTCCTCTTTTAGCCCTCCCGCTCCTCTCTTTCTCTCTCTCTCTAAAATAAATAAATAAAATATTTTAAAAATAAATAAAAGCACACCCCACACTCTTTGACTTAATAAAGACAATGTTGCGCTTTTCTGAGATCAGATAGTGATGTGTTAGGTGCTGATACATTTTGAGGCACAGTCTAAGATGGTATCATAGAATGCACCCTCGTATAAGTTGCATTAAGACTGAACTCTGGTTAGGCTGTATCCTCCTGGGCCTGAAAACAACCCTGCTCTGGTTTGTAGTTACAATGTACTATATTAGAATAATAGTTTTTCCTGTTTTTTGTTTTGTTTTGGTTTTTGTCATTGATCTTCCCAGTTCTTTCTTCTATTGATTATTGATGGACATACTCTTCTAACATCTGTAATCTGTAAATTCCATGCCCCAGACTTTGTGCTGGCTGCCATTCTATGGTTAATACATCTCAAATCCTTGTGATAAGATCCAAAGACCTTTACGATGCGGTCCAAACATTTTCACTCATCTACAATGATTAACCCTGCCCCACAGTACCATATCCATCTCTGCTTCTCAGTCTGTTGCCATTCTGCTTTTTATTAGTTTGCTTTAGTTTTGTTTTGTTTCAGTTATCCTGGAGTTACTGTCTCCTGACTCACAATTCCTTCTCAGTTTGGCATATGCTTGTTCATTCCTCAAACCCAATCCAAATAAAATCTCTTGACTGAAGCTTTCCTACTATCATGTCCTCTGATTCCGGCAGTATTAAATACTTTCTCTTTCATGCTTTTGCTCTTTTGGTTTATAGATCTATTGTAGCACATATCACGTTGTATTAATAGGCATGCCTCTCTTTGACTCAGTTGTGAATTTAAAAGAAAACCCATATTCCATTCATATTTTCTTGGCACTCAGCTATATGTTGAGTTTTCATTATTTGAAAACAGAGTGGGATCTACTCAAAGGGGCCTTTCTAATCTAATATTCTTTTTTGGGAATAGAAAATCGTGTGTGTGTGTGTGTGTGTGTGTGTGTGTGTATGTGTGTGTGTGTAACTGAATTCAACACTTCTGTATTTACATTTTAGAAGTATGTAAGTAGACTTTAAAAGATTAAGCATGATACTGCTTCTTACTGGATCATTTGTAGCAACATGTCTCTAGTATACAAATTAAGTAAACACATATTGTCTTGCCTAAGTGCACCAGGGTAGTAACATTTAGTTACAGCTGTGAGGTGAGCAACAGATGTTGTCTTGAGGTATCAAACACCTAATTAGTTGCTTCAAGGGGGATGAGTTACATTAATGGTGCTTTGTAGAGAAGGAACTATGTTAATTTTAATGGAAAGATTTTTAGCATCCCCTTTTTATTCACTCCACTTTTATTTCTTTATTATTTCTTTAGTGACAACAAGAATGGTACAATGATGATAAGATATCAAAACTGAAATATGGTGTCTACTAGAATAAGGCTCAAAATGACAGCAGCAATAGCTACCCAATGCTACACTCTTTATTACCTCAGAGCCACAGAGTTTGAAATCAAGAGCTATCTTGAAGGAAAAGTTGGGTTCACAGGTGACTTGCCACCAGATAAAGCATAATGGGAAATGAAGAGCATCTAGTTGGTCAGAGGTATTTTGACTAAATTTTGGCTAAAAATTCATTTTTTTCTCTAATTGTTAAAAAGCATAGTCTGAGGCACAGACTTTTAAAAATTTTATTTGAATATAATCTCTGTTTCAGCATCTAGTATACATCCAAGGGACTAGTTATATAACAAATAGCTACTGAAATAAAATATTTAAAAAACTATCTTTTCATGGAAAAAATTTTTGTTTCAAATTGTTAATTTTGTTTAGTTTCAGCCTCTGTCCTTAATAAATATGACTCAGTTCTGGGTCCTCTTCTTGTTTTTTTGTTTTTTGGGTTTTTTTTTGGAGGGGAGGCGGAGTCTGGGGGATGACCCATTTTCTCCTTTAAAAGCTGCAGTTATCATCCATAGGCTGATAAATTCCTGATATATTTATATATTTCTGGCCCAAATCTCTCCTCTGAGCTCTAGCCAGGTTCCTTATTCCGAAGGCCCTATTCGACTTTCCCACTTGAATATATGTAAAAAAACAACTTCTCTGAGGCTGAATTTATGATCTTCATTCTCAAGCCTGGGTCTTTTCCAACATCCTAATGTCAGTGAGTTATCCTACCATCCTTCCATTTAAATAAGCCAGAAAACTAGGAACTATCCTTGTAAACATCCATTGTCTCACCATGACTGCCAATCTGTCAGCTCCTATCAATTTTGCTTCCTAAATATCTCTAGAATAATATATTTCTCCTGCTCCGTCTCCACTGATCCACCATCATTTCTCACCTGTACTTCTACAATAGACTACATAGCTTCCCTACATCCACCAGGATGACCACATGGGTCTAACTTCCACTCTGCAGCTATAGTCCTCTTTTCAAAATACAGATCTGATTATGGCCTAGACATTATGCACACATGTCTTCTCTCACAGAAGCGCATTCCTTTCCTTTAGAGTTCTTAATTCAGTGTGTAGTTATATATTCTTCAGTGGAATGATCCTCCCGACATTATTAAACTGCCTCTAAAGAGGCTGTTGGCTTCCCTATTATTCTCAACACAGAGCCGGACACATAGTCAACTCACAAGTGAATAATGGGTCATTCATTTGTATATGGCATTTATAGAGGGCATGTTTTATTTTTCAGTATACATTAAGCCCATTGGAAGAATTAAATCACTATTCTCTTATTCAATGATCTAAGGACATTTTGAGGTAGAAAGGACAGAGCTTTACATTTTTACAGAGAAGCAGAGTGAAAGGGGGGCTAACTTTGCAGGCTGTAAGCCAGGACCAGAATGTGGAGCTTTGGATTCTCAGTCTTGTTCTCTTTCCTTGACAACACCCTCCCTTCATAACGAGCTTCATCAGCTGCACAGCCTCAGCGCTGAAGAGTGGGGAAAGAAGACGTAAACACCATGTTGGAAATGTAATGCACGATGAATTCTAAGATGAATCCTCCATGTCAGTCATGCAAAGGTGGCCCTCTAATCCTGAGCAGTGAGCAGAGGTTTTCTGAGGCAGCATAAAGCAATGTAACACATACAGGGCTGCGAGTTGGAAGGCCCAGTCCAGATTTGTCCTGCCGCAGAATAGGCGTGTGACCTTGAGCGAGTCAGGGGCTATCTTGGAGCCTTCCCTGCTTCATTTGCAAAATGAAGATACCAGTCCCTTATCTGCCTACCTCACAGGGTTATTGTGAGGATTAAATTGAATGATGCTCGTGAAAGTGTTTAACTTCTCTCATCTGAACTCCCACGGTACTTTATATGTGCATCTTTTTGGGAATATCTTTTACTTTGTATGGTACAGTGAAAAGATCACTGGACTAGATACCTTGCATTTAAATCTTTCTTCTAATATTTACTAGTTGTGTAGCTTTTTAGCAGTGTTTTTTTTTTTCTCAGATTTTCTGAACACAGTGAGGCATACTGATCCATAAAATGGAAATCATCATACCTACCTTATCCGAGGATCAAATGGGCTAACATTTATAAAGTGATAAAGTCCTCCCTACATATAAATTGGGAAGCACCTGTATTTCATTGCTTTTCATTTTTAATACACGTAGTCATTTGCACACGGCACCGGCTGACAAGAACTGAGTGATTTTAGATCACTGGGCAATAAACAAATGTTTCAGCACGAACAACTTTTGAAGTTGTCATGGCCTTACATGTTAGTTATGATTATTGCCCCATATGAGGGATTTATCCCACATGAGGGCCACACAGCTAGTAAAATTCTGAGCCAGGACTGAAACCAATACAGTTGGATTCCATAGCAACATTACCTTAAACTTCTGGCTACACTGTGTCACACTCCATAACTAACTTTAGATTATGAGACAGGAAGTGTAATGTCCTATAGATAACCAAAAACGTTTGCTACTGTGTCTATAATTGGTAAATAAATGACACAAATCAACTTTAGCCATTAAGTTAGAAAATTACTGGAAAGTAGTCTGTGGAAGAATTCATGTCATGATTCTGAAAATATCAAGAAAACCTGATTCTCTTCCAGGTTAATACACCGACTATATTAGGAGCAAGTCAGTGTAGTGACTGAGAACACCTGCTTTGGAATCAGGTCTGCATCATATCCTGGTTCTACCACTTACTAGCTGTATATCAGAGATGAAAATGTCTTCTTTAAGCCTTATGTGGATAATGTTTTGTCGTGAAGATGAAATAAGATAATTTATGTAAGAGATGCTTAGCCTGGCATCTGGCACCGTAACTATTCAATAAATGCTTTCTCTCATCATGAATGCTTACTCTGTGGCCTTCGGCATGAGACTTACTCCTCCCCTGAGTATCAGTTTCTAAATGTTTAAGGAGCAGAAAGTTGTACTATGATTCCAAAGATCACTTTCAATTCAATGATTTTTAGGTACAAGGAGGGGATAGCTGGATATCTGTGAAGTCCAGCTTTGAGGTTTTGGAATTAATCTCACTCCCTGACTTATGAAATGAAAGCACCCAAGGGGCTGAATAAAATAAAATAAAATAAACCCCAAAAAACAAAAGGATGTTAACTATGGCACTTGCATTATTGACACCATTAACCAGTCAGGCAGATTAATGATAATCTGAGCTAGAGTAATTTGCCTGACAAAGTCATTACTAGTATGAGGCAAATGTTAAATCCACCACCTTTTAAAAAGCTATTGTGTTAAGGAGCTAAATAAACCTATATGAGCAAGTAAGCATCACAGCTAACCGCTCAGAGACATATGGCATATATTTGCTCTAGTTGAGAGGCAGAAAATGAACAGGGATATTGGAATCAAATCTCAAAATCAACTTTTATTTTTTCTCAATTAAAAAAGTTTTTATTGAACTCCAGTCAGCTTATTCATCCTCCTCAGCAACACAATGTGTTTTATTGGTTAAGGAACTACCTGTTAAGAATACCACATCTGTCTCTCTGCCACCTTTATCCTACCAGTTCCCATCGGTAAATGTCTACAGAAGTCATGATACTAGATACTTGGGTATGGAATTATAAATAAGATCTAGTTTCCATCATCAGGAAGGAAAACATGCATGTTCTCAAACGAGCACAAAATTGGACAAGAGGTAGGAATAATATAATAGTAATCAAAGGATGGGGGGATAAAGGAAAAATGATGACTTCTGAGCTGGAGGACTGTGGAGAGATTCACATAGTAGTTGACATTTCACTTCAATTCAACAAATATTTTGTGAGTGTTTATTATGGGTTACATATTGCTCTAGGTGCTAAGAATAGCTCAGGGGATAAAGGAGATAAGAACAGCCCTGCCCACATGAAGCTTGTATTCTGGCATCAAGAAAGGTGATTCAGGAAACAATAAGTACAAGGTGATAAAGCCATGGAAAGAAATATGAATGAAAAGGGGCACAGGGAATGGTAGTGGTCAGGTTTAGGCATCCAGGAGAAGGTGCCACTTCATCAAAGACTCAGTGCAAGTTACAGAATGACCCACATGGATGTCAAGGGGAGGAACATTCTAACAGGTTGATCAGCAAGTGCAAAAACTTGAGGGAGGAGGATTCTTGCTATATTTAGGAAACTCAAGGAAGCCCCTGAGACTGGAGGGAAGTGAGTAAATAGGTAAATGATAAGAATAAGGGCTGAGTCTAGGAAGGTGACAAGGGACCCGATCAGGAAGGATATCTGCTTAGTCTCTGAATGAGATAGGAAATCACTGGGGGGTTTTGAAGCAGGAGGATAAGATATGTTTTAAAAGATTTATTCCTGTTGCTGTGGGGAGGACAGCTTTGAAAGGTTATTACAATAGTTCGGATGAGACTTGATGGTAATAAAAAAAGGCAAGAAGAGTAAGATTCAGGATACATTTTATTTTCATTTACTTATTTGGCTTTATTTTTTTATCATGGAAAATTGTAAGCAACACAAAACTAGACGGAATGATATGATGAACCACTTTATTCTCATCACTCAGCTCAAAACTGGAAATCTTTAGTATTATTTTATAACAAATACCAAGTATTATACTGTTTCCTGGATTCAGGATATATTTTGATAGTGCTGCTAAGACTTGATGATGTTTTTGGTTAGAGGATATAAGAAAAAGAAAAGAATTAACAATTACTCCAAGGAGTTTGGCCTGAGTAATGAGAAATATGTAGATTTGCCCCACTGAGATGGGGCAGTCTCTGCAATAATAAAGAATTTGGAGGAGGGTTGAAGGAAAACAGGTATTTGGTTTTGTAGATAAGTTGTAGATGCTCATAAGAAATCAAAAGTTAAGAAATCAAGATGGAATTTGGTGTATGATTCAGGACTGCAGGTAAAATGTCAAGACCAGAGATACGAATTTGGAAGACATCAGCATGCTGACAAAATATAAAGCCACAAGCTGGATAAAAAGAGATCTTCAAAGCCTGAGCCCTGGGGCAATCCAATATTCACAGGCCAGGGAGATTTGAAGTAAAAAATGGAAGCTAAAAATGAGTGGGATTAGACTAGTACCAGGAAAGTGTGTGTAATATAACCCAAGGAAATGATAAGTGTCACAAAAAAAGGAAGTGATCAAATATGACAAAATTTGCTTACTGCCCAAGTAATGTGAGGACAGAGAATTGACTATTGAGTTTAACAACATGGAAGTCATTGGATAACCTAGATAGGAGCAGTTGCTTGAAATATCAGGGACAGAATCACAACTGAAATTTGAGGTAAGGTATTGGGGTGAAGTTAGACAACTCAAAGAAATTTGCTATACAAGGGAATACAGAATAGACTGGTAGAGGAAGGAGAAATGGGATTGAGGGAAAATTTGTTGAGATGGAAAATACAATTGCATGCCTGTATGTTGTTGGACATAATCCACCAGAGTGGAAAACATTGATAATGAGGGGAGAGAAGGAATAGCTGAAGCTTTGTTCTTTTGTTTAAAAAAAGGATGAGATCCAGTGCACAGGTGAAAGTTTGACCTTATTTGTTAAGAGTATGGGCAGTTTTTATAGAAATTTGAGGAGACAAATTATATGCTGAAAGACACAGTGGGTAGGTAAGTCAGAGATGATGATGATAACCACCTTGGAGCCTTATTTTCAGCCTCTTTCCCATATTGTCTCTCAGTGCACACTATTCTGAGCCCCTCCATTCTGCCTCTGTGCAGTGACTTCCTTGGATGCTTTGCTTCCATTCCTTCAATTAGTTCTCACAGAAATTCATTTTCCCTCTATCCATCACACCAGAGAGATCTTATTCCCACCTTTCATATATCTAAATGCCCCAAAGTCACACATCTGACAAACAGTAGTGTCATTTTCAAATCCAGCCATTTAGACTTAGGTTTAATCATTATAGGTTCTAGGAACCACACTCTACCTTGTGTAGATTGGATATAGACTTCCATTCAAAAGACTTTGTAAGTTATTATGTGTATGTCTTTATATAGAAATTTTATCATATTTAAATTTAAGAACATTCACTTTTTTTTCACAGTAGAATGAGTGCTTCTAACTGTATTTCAGAAAGATAACTAGAGATGGTGAGGAGAATGGATTAGAAGGCAAGAAGCTATTGTCAGAGATCAGATCTGTGATGATGGAGACGATAGAAGAAAGGGGGGCACAGCTGGGCTATGACCAACATAGACTTGACAGGACAGAATGACTAATGGTAGAGCTGAGAGGCCAGCAGGAGTAAAATATGACTTGGGTTTTTTGTTGGGTCAACAGGATGGAAGGTACTAACATACACCAAGAAAAGAGAGGAAAATATATTTCAGGAGGAGACAGTGAGGATGGTTTGGGGCAGGGTAAATTTAAGGTGGCTCTAGGAAATCCGTATGGTTGCATGAAGACAATTGGGCAAAAATTACTACCTCGAGATTTCTTAGCTGCACACACTGAGATCCAAAGACTACCAGGCTCATCATAAGGTCACAGAGTTAAAGAGCTGCAGATGAGTCTAAAACAAATGACTGCTTCTTTTTGGTAATGAATGAGTGATCTTATAGAACATAGGCTATATGTGTACTATGTTTATTTCTTTCATTTTAAAGTCAGGTCAAATTACGAAAGAAAAGAGAAACTTAAAAATGATATATTTTATTGCTGTGGACTAGAAAGGAAAGGATTTTGAGACACAGCGTGAACGAAGTGGTACTGTTCCTTCTGATTATCATACTGCACTAAAGACCACTCTGGCCAGCCCAAGCTATATTGTCCTTTTTTGAATCCTGAGGGGTTCCTAAAGATCACTATGAGTTTAGAGCACTCACACATTGGAGAGACTAGATTAAGCCTCACACTTGAATCCTGGCTTCTCCCCACATGCTTTCTATTAGCATCTCAATTGGCACTGGAACACTTGTGACAGCAGTCTACTTCATTCTTCTACAGAAGAATGGATGGTGAAAACCAGGATGTGTGAACTCAGCTTTGTGAACAAGTGGGTCCCACTGGGCCACCTGCAATTTCTGTCTTTCCTTCTACTTCTGTCACTTTCTTTTTCACTCTCCCTTTCTACTTCCCCCATGCTGCCACCAACCCCCAAAATATAACATCTGTGTGTATCCATCAAACAGGTTACATTTCCCTCAGCTGGTAAACTTTACAGAAAGTGAATGAAGTCTGCATTCAAAGATGAAAAAAGAAGTTGCCACAACCCAGAAACCCTTGTCTACCAATGGGGGTCCATTTTAGACTGGGTTCCATATAAGAGGAAGTTTAATATGGAAAAAAAGATGTGGAGCACAGGATTCAGCCAAATCAGCAGACTGATGTTTATGCAGATCCTAGCTGCCCTACACAAATCCTCATCTCTTGAGGAGCATAATGATGACATTCCATCCTTGTGTGAGAGGCATAGCAGGATTGCAAAGAACATTTGTAAATAGGTGTTGTTCTCTACAGAATTTGGGGACTTGGCAACACAGCGTTTCTCTGAAGCAAACTGGGCTTTTACATGCTGATCTCTTTGACTGCCTTTAATTAGCAATACAGAAAACCTAAACATTGATGAGGAGGACAAAAAATAAAAAATGCCCAAGGAATAGAACAGAAAGATCTATTAAGAAAGTCTGCCTTGCTTTTCTGATTCCTTCTTTTTTTAAGTTTTTATTTAAATTTCGGTTAGTTAACTTACAGTGTAATATTAGTCTCGGTGTCTGATTCCGTCTAAGTGAAATGTTTACGGAGTGGATTTATGCTTTAATCTTTTTAAAAAAAGATTTTATTTATTTATTTGACACAGAGAGAGGGCACAAACAGTGTAGCAGGATGAGGGAGAGGGAGAAGCAAACTCTCTGCTGAGCAGGGAGCCTGATGTGGGGCTTGATCCTAGGACCCTGAGATCATAACCTGAGCCAAAGTCAAACCCTTAACCTACTGAGCCACCCAGGTGCCCCTCTGCCTTAATCTTAAATAAGATTTCCCAAAAACTGAACATGCTTATATTCAAATATACTTGCTCAACTGTCAATAATTAATGATATATAATAATGATACCAATCATATAGGCATTAAATATTTCAAAATGCCATTTCAAATGATATGGTGAACTAGGGATTATATGAAAAACCCTTCTGTTATGGCACATCTAAAATGCTGGGTAAATTATTCAAAATCCTTTTTATTTAAAAAAGTGGTTTTTATCTATAGTATACTGGCAGCAAACTAAGAGAATTATCATAGTGAGAAACAAGACCTGTGGAGCCGGTATATGCCTAAGGGTATGTGCCTCTCAATAGAAATCTGGAGCAAGGAGTTTTAGAAACCGATAGGAGAAGAGAATAGGAAATGAAGCTTGCAGATAAAGTAGGGTGTATGGTCTGATTAGAGAACCTCGGATAGGCCAGGATCCTAAAAGAGCAAACCTCAGTGGATGAACTAGAAAATGAAATTAGCCTCCTGAGAGAACAGGCGAACATATGATTTCAACCTTAGCTTAATTGGAAACAGAACAACAAAAAAACCTGAGAATCCCTTACCACAAGTCTGCATTTACCCATGTGAGTTGATATGTTAAAAATGGTAGGAAAAAACAAATGTTATCACACGCAGTGGACTTTCTCATAGTCAGTAAAATATCAACATGAGACTGGATGGACCAAATAAATCTTAACAAAATTCTGGTTTAACATGGGCTCATTTTGGTAAAGCACATCCTCCCATAAGATTGTTCTTTAATACTTGGTCACAAAAATTCCCTCAGAGAAATTTCTAAGGATTAGAGTTAACAATCAAGAATCACCCATACATGAAAACAAACATGCCACTATGAGGAAGAGTCAGAAGAAACAAATCATTGAATTAGACTCACAAAGACTATAGCTATTAGAATAATCAAACATGGAATACAAAGTAAGTTTAATAAATTTAAAGAAATAAAAATAGATATTACAGTTTCTTCTTTTATGAATTTATTTTTTTTTAATTTTAAATTTATTAGAGAGAGAGGCAGGGGGCAGGGGCAGAGGGAGAGGGAAAATCTTAAGCAGACTCTGAGCTGAGCACAGAGCCCGATGTTGGGCTCAATCTCACAAGCGAGATCACAACCTGAGCTGAAACCAAGGCTCGGATGTCTAATTGACTATGCCACCAGGGTGCCCTCACAATTTATTCTTATAGAAGAAATTGGAATTTACCCAATATCTATGTTAGGCTTACAAATCAAACTTCAAAGTCTTAAAATCATGAAACATTTCAAAGAGAAAGTGTTGTGAAAAACCAAGAACAATAATAGATTGCGATCTTGAAACCAGACAAATAAAAATACATTTGCATACAAGTGACAAGTGAAAAGAGGAACAACATGGGGCTCCTGGTTGGCTCAGCAGGTTAAGTGTCTGACTCTTGATTTCAGCTCAGATCATGATGTCAGGGTCCTGAGATCCAGCCCTGCATCAGATTCCACACTCGGCATGGAGTCGGCTTGAGATTCTCTCTCTCCCTCTCCCTCCGGTCCTCCCCCACCTTCTCTATCTAAAATAATAAATAAATAAAATATTTCAAAAAAGAGAGAGAAACAATCATTTCTACCAAATATTAGCTACTCCTATATGACCTTTATATATGCAACCTAATTTAATCCTAACAAAAACTTTGAGAGCTAAGTATTATTATTCATTTTTTATTATACAGTAAAGTCAGGCTCAGAGAAGTTCTGCAGTTTTCTTGAGATCACGTGATATTAATGACAGAGTAGGGATTGCAATCTGGCCCCTGTGGTTCCTTCATATCCTGCTCTGTTAATAATCAGCCTAATTCTGTTTTGTTTGTAACTTTAAAAATCAAGGAAATAAAAACCCCTGGTTATTATATATTTACACGCTTGTATTTTTTCAAGGAAGTTTCCTATAAAAGACTTTATTTTATTCTACAAACAATCCCGCTTTAAAAAACACACACAGTCCATGGAGATCCATTATCTCCACTTACAGAAGAGTGATGGGCGGAGCTGAGCTTCCACGTGGTCTCCGGTGTCCCTTCTCAAGATCTCCTGCAGGTGCATTTATGCCACGGTATACATCTAAAGAGATGGCAGATTAAGTACTGGAAGCACCTACCTGTTGTCGCCTTCTCTGGAGAAAAAGACCGTGAAGGTTTGAATGTTCCCTTTTGCTTCTGCAGGTGGACGCCAGCTGAGACGGACAAACCGACTGGAAACCAACACGGGGACCACATCTCTGGGAGCAGAAGGGAGGACACTGGAGCTGGGCATAGCTGGGGAAGAAGAAGAGGGGGCTGTCAGGTGGGAAATGTGCAGGAAGCCAAAACAGATCTACTAACAAACATAAAATGGTCCATTCTAAAGGAAGGAAGAAAAACAAGGGAAAGCAATCAAACTGTGAATGGAATCAAAGATACATTAGAGGGCGCCTGGGTGGCTCAGTGGGTTAAAGCCTCTGCTTTCGGCTCAGGTCATGATCTCAGCGTCCTGGGATCGAGGCCCGCATCGGGCTCTCTGCTCAGCAGGGAGCCTGCTTCCTCCTCTCCCTGTCTCTCTGCCTGCCTCTCTGCCTACTTGTAATCTCTCTTTCTCTGTGTCAAATAAAATAAATAAAATCTTTAAAAAAGAAAAAGATACATTAGAAATTCTTGGGGCTTATGAAAGGGTGGCTAATTAATAGCACATATGATTCTACCACATATTTGTCCAATTTCCATTACTCATGGGATCCATAACAATTAAAAAATGTTCTGTTCAGGCATGACACAGAGAAACATAGCCATGGGTAAATCCCTCAGGTGACCAAGCAGTTATTACAAAACCTTATTCCACTCAGAGCCTGTTTACCCCGTTTTAGATACAATTTGAAGGAACAGCAAACCAAAGTCGATACAAGCTAACCAAAAGTAGAAAGAGTTCTTACAGACTACCTGCTAGAAAGGAACTGACAGAAAAAAAAATTCTATCAGACATAAAGATACACAATTGCCCCATACTTGTAGAGTACCTCCTCATGTACGGCCAAATTTAACAATTGTTATTCACAGAAATAAATCATGCATGACTGAAGAACTCATTTTTTAAATATTTGGGGCATTTGTAATCTGTCATGGAATTTTCTATTAAAAGTGTGTATTCATAATTCATCTTATTTTTTCAAGTTCCCAAGGGTAAGAAACATGTTTCATTTTGACAGGTGATTTCTAGCCCCAAATCACAAGGACCCATTTGCCTACATTTAATCTTCAAACTGGCTTTTGTGGGACATTTTCTCTAGTTCTTATCAAAGTTAGTCTCCGTCCTTCCATTCACTTGCTCCAGGGGCTGGCTGAGTCACTACTCTTCCTACTGGGCACTACGCTCTAGTTGGCTGGAAAATCCACTGGGGTCAGGGGGGCTATATCATTTCCCACTGGCTCCAGAAACATTATCAATTGACAATACACACCAGTTACATAGAAAAAGAAGTTTTAAAGAGCTGTAGAAAGCTTTCAAAGTTATTTCTGGCTCCATATCTTCTTAGCCTACTTCTTTATAGGTAACATTTCCCCTTGCTTTTTTGGTCAACAAAGTATTTGAAACAAATGGTAGACTGGCAGCAAGTTAGTCAATTTTTTTGTGGCAGAGTGGTGAGGAGAGGGAGAAGACTGATGACTGGATACGTAGCATCTGTCTCAAAAGTATGGGTGATATTAAACCTCCTGACAAAAACCTGTACTTCCATACACTATGGACATCTCAAACTAGTACACTTAATGTGAATTTATCCTCCCCACCCCCTTCACTGTCCACTCAGCCTGCTTCTCCTCTTGGGTTGCTCAACTCAGTTGTATCCACACTGTCCTCACAACTGTATAGCCCAGAAACCCAAAAGGTGTCTGCTACCCCTGACTCTTTCCCACTCCTCCTTTCTAGGATTCCCCCTCCTGGACATCTGGTAAATCTACTCCATATTAACTCCACTGCTACACCATCATTCTGTCTGCCACAGCTATCTCTGTTTTGTTTTTTTTTTTTCCTACTCATCTCCTTCATATGTATTCTGGGTACAGACATCATTCTGAATAAGCTTGTAAAAAGATACATCTGGTCATATTACTCTACTATTTATTTATCCTCAGTGTCTATTCTTTACCTCGGGGAATCTCCAAACGTTGAAATGGCCCTACTGGCCTGGCTCCTGTTAATCACTTTTTGTAGTTTGGCTTCCTCCACAACGAGGCCTAAGAAACAGACTGAAGTGCAAATAGTTTATTTGGAAGGTGATCCAAGGAAGTTGGGAAGTGAGACAGCGGGGAGTGAAAGCTAGAAAATGTGACTTATCTGGCAGTTAGCACTGTGGGAAACTGGATGGCAACTCCATGGAGGGCTCTGCCGGTCAGTGTGGCACTGGCCTCTGGGTTATCTGTCTTGAAAGAAGCAGACTAAGCTATTTATCCACCACTTCTCCACCACTGATTGAGGGTGAGTTCAAGGGCCATCCCGCATAACAGCCTAGTGTGTTCCTGTTGCCAGAAAAATATCACTTTGGGGAGAGGCTTGCAAAGTTTCCACAGTAAGCAGCATCCATTAGCGCTACTCATCCAAAGAAATATTCGTAGAGTGCCTATCCAAAGCCAGCCCTTCTAGGTACAGAGGAGTCAATGGCAAAAAATAGATGAGGGCATTCCTCATGAAGCTCACATGGAGGCTCCTTGGATTTTCTCCTCACCACCCACAGCCCCTGTCAGATGGGGGATGTGCTGAGTTCATAATGAGGTTTGAGGGAGGAACATGCCACACAACAGCATGATCACCTAGTTACCACACCTATGAATGACAAGAGGATCTGGAGGCTCCCTGGCTTTTTGCCGCTTGTACTAAGCAGGCTCTCCCTATGTGGATCCACTGGTGATTCCCCAAAGCCTTCCCACAGCAGCTCCCACTGTAGCAGACCCATCTCGTCCACCTAACTCTTGCTGTCCCCCTTCACTTAGTCTAGTGTTATTTCCTCTGGAAAGAAGGACCCAAAGTATTTGTAAAATATGAACAGATGATAGTTAATAACTATAATATTTAAAAACAAATCCAAACTCAATAACAAATACAGAATCTTATTTTAAATTAGGGTTCGACCTGACAGTAAAAAAAAAAATGTGCATTAAAATAAAATCTAAAAAGTCTGTCAGAATAAAGTGTATTAAAAAAATCTGTCAGAGTAGCAAGACTTGAAAGAATGTTAGTATCTAGGCTTGGCCAGGATGTGACACTCTCTTACATTGTCAGTTGAAGTTTGTAAGAGTACAGTCTTTTTAGCAGTTAATTTGGCAAAATCCTTTAAAATGAAAAATATTCATACCATCTAACCATTCTTAGGTTTATAAATTTACCATGTAAAACACCCCAAGTAACCCCTTTATTTATGCATCTTTGCAAAATCATAGCTCATTTTCTCAAAATGTAATACCTATATACATCTTGCCAGTTTAAAGGAAATGGGATCATTACTAGATTTATTATTTTTTTTTTACAAAAGATTTTCTAAAAACAAAACATGATCCAGGATGATTTGTAAAAATCTTTTGAGAATTCTCAAGACGTTAGACAAATTAGTTTTAAAAGAATAGGAGAAAAAAATTTCAATTCCTTTTCCCCAAAAGCACCTCACTTAGAGATGGTATCACATCAAAAATGAGGTGCTTTCCCCACCGATTCAGGGGCTGCCAAGAGGGAGAGCAATGGGCGTCTGCACACGGATGCTTTTCTCCTCAGGCTTCCAGGAGTGCCTTCTCACAGAGCTGGTCTAGACGCAGATGACACAGATAAAGCTCAGAATAGAATTAATCATGGACTCTTTTACCTCAGTTTAAACAGTCTTCATATGAAAAGGAGCAGACACATTTTTAACAAAGGGATGGCTTCTTTATACAGGGAATTAATTTTGTTCTTACTAATCCTCCATGCTTTCTCTCAACAGTAACTCGTCTCCACATAAGGTCTCAATAAGGAACCAATCAGGACTTTTTTCTTTGCTCTTAGAGGCCTAATCTCCAGTCCGGCCCTAATCTCCCTGGCCTATTACTGTTGCCATAGTTACAGCTTCTTTATCTGTTGTCATGGAGAAGAGGAGGCGAATTTACCATACTATAACATAGTCTTTTATTTATTTATTTATAAGAATCTCTTTACAAAAAAAAAAATTATCATAATAAAATCCAGGGAAAGGAAGTGATTTCTGAAAATAATAGAAATTCAAAGAATAGTTTTGGTGAAACTTTGGTTTCTAAGTTACTAGTTACTACTACTACTACTAGTACTACTACTACTACTACTATTTTATGATGCTAATGCAATAGCCTTGGTAACGATTACATTATTGGGTTAATTTTTCTATAAAGCCATGTCCTGTCTAGATACCAGAGAGTTTGTTTCTCTTAGAATTTTACTATAATGTTTACAGACATTAATTTTTCCCTGAGCTTATTAACTGCCTTACCTCTACTCCCTATGAGGCACATGAATTATGATAAGATGTATTCACAAAAATTTAATTTTCATTAACATCAAACAAACAATAGGCTTATTTCCTTGTCATTCCCCATACTGTAAAGAAAATACTATAAATGTAGCCACCAGATCAAATAGATGCTTTATTCACATCATCTCCTTATTAGCCTGAAGATTCTAGTAAAATATAAATAGGTAACATTAGGGAAATTAAAGGAACATTCAATTGTTCTCAGGGCAAACTTTATTTCTTTTCCTTTTGTATTTTTTTCTTATCATTGTTCCCTTGACCTCAAAGTCTAGATTTTAATTGACCAAATGAAGAAGGAGATAAAATTTACATTTTGGTTTAAAGTTTTTATATTTCACAAAGCAATTTTGCAAACTTACCAAAAAGATGCTCAGCTGTATATGGTTGAAATTACAGAGAATAACAATTTTTTTCTAAGGTTTCATAACAGTGCACCTCCCCCCCCACACACAAAAAGTTGTTATTTTTATTTTATAACATATAATGTATTATTTTTTNCAAGGAGCTTGCTTCGTCTACTCCACACATGGACCTGGTTTTGTAGTACTTCCAAGAACAGTGCACCTCCCCCACACAAAAAAAAATTGTTATTTTTATTTTATAACATATAATATATTATTTGTTTCGGGGGTACAGGTCTGTGATCCATCAGTCTTATACAATTCACAGCATTCACCATAGCACATACCCTCCCCAATGTCTATTNGATGCTCAGCTGTATATGGTTGAAATTACAGAGAATAACAATTTTTTTCTAAGGTTTCATAATATTTTCAGTATTCAAAGAATCATGGCTTTCTACCTAGTATATTGAGAACTTTAATAAAACTAAGAAATGAGATTTTAAAAAAATAATGATTTGAAACCACTTTTTATTTTAAATTAATACGAGATAGAAGTTAATGATCTCCCTAACATTTCATTAAATCTTAATCTTTACGTAAAATAATTTATTGGGTTAGTCTCTAAACTGGAATAATCAATATTTATTGAATGTCTATCAAGTTCCTACTGTTATACTTGAAGTGAAGAATTATTTTTAATTGCTTCTCTGCATTTTAGTGAAGATCAAGTATAGGATCTGTTCTTATCAGTTTAATATCTGATACGTCCTCTATCCAAGGGCAATGTACTCAATGGATTTTTGGAGCAAGGAGCTTGCTTCGTCTACTCCACACATGGACCTGGTTTTGTAGTACTTCCAAGAACAGTGCACCTCCCCCACACAAAAAAAAATTGTTATTTTTATTTTATAACATATAATATATTATTTGTTTCGGGGGTACAGGTCTGTGATCCATCAGTCTTATACAATTCACAGCATTCACCATAGCACATACCCTCCCCAATGTCTATTACCCAGCCACCCCTTCCCTCCCACCCCTCTCCACTCCAGCAACCCTCAGTTTGTTTCCTGAGATTAAGAGTCTCTTATGGTTTGTCTACCTCTCTGATTTCATCTTATTTCATTTTTCCCCTCCCTTCCCCTATGATCCTGTGTCTTGTCTCTCAAATTCCTTACATAAGTGAGATCNGTTTCCTGAGATTAAGAGTCTCTTATGGTTTGTCTACCTCTCTGATTTCATCTTATTTCATTTTCCCCTCCCTTCCCCTATGATCCTGTGTCTTGTCTCTCAAATTCCTCACATCAGTGAGATAATATGATAATTGTCTTTCTCTGACTGACTTATTTCACTTAGCATGATACTCTCTAGTTCCATCCACATCATTGCAAATGGCAAGATTGTCTTTTTGATGGTTGCNTGTGTGTGTGTGTGTGTGTGTGTGTGTGTGTGTGTGTGTGTGTGTGTGTGTGCGCGCGCACCACATCTTCTTTACCCATTCATCTGTTGATGAACATCTAGGCTCTTTCCATAGTTTGGTTATTGTGGACATTGCGGCTATAAATATTGGGGTGCATATGCCCCTTCAGATTACTACATTTATATCTTTAGGGTAAATACCCAGTAGTGCAATTGCTGGGTTATAGGGTAGCTATCTTTAAAAAAAAAAAAATATATATATATATATATACACACACACACATATATATATATGTATGTGTATATATATATATGTATATATATGTATGTGTATATATATATGTATATACATATACATATTTTTTTAAACTCTGGATTTTTCCCTAAGAGAATAGGAAACTATTTTTTTTATTTTACTTTTTCAGTCATCCAAGATTCATTGTTTATGCACCACACTCAGTGCTCCATGCAATACGTGCCCTCCTTAATACCCATCCCTCCTCCCCTCCATAACCTTCAGTTTGTTTCTCAGAGTCCACAGTCTCTCATGGTTTGTCTCCCCTTCCGATTTACCCCTATTCATTTTTTCTTTTCTTCTAGAGTCCTCCATACATGTAAGACAATTACTAAGTCTGAGATAGTCTCTTATTCATAAACTAATTCCAATCTAAATTTTCAGTAGGGTCGTGGTTTAGAAATCACAACACACTTTCTCACTAAACCATTTCTAGTCTGTTCCCAGAAACCTATTTAATTTATCATTTTACAAACTATCAGAGTAGTAGTNAAAAAAAAAAAAAACAAAAAAACAACAAAAAAAAAAACTAAGTCTGAGATAGTCTCTTATTCATAAACTAATTCCAATCTAAATTTTCAGTAGGGTCGTTGTTTAGAAATCACAACACACTTTCTCACTAAACCATTTCTAGTCTGTTCCCAGAAACCTATTTAATTTATCATTTTACAAACTATCAGAGTAGTAGTGCTATGGAATTGGATCATACATGTATGAATTTTCTTTGGTAAATCAATTCATGTTTCCAATCATTAGTCCATTCAATATTCATGGAGGGATTACTATGTGTAAGGCACTGCATGAAGGCCTTTTTATTTTTTATTTATTTTTTATTTATTTTTTTTTTTTAAAGATTTTATTTATTTATTTGACACAGAG